>CM060941.1:704735719-705968219 GCA_030765085.1 Allium cepa
TCTGTAAGATCTAATGCTTGTAAAGCAGTGATATAATCAATAAAATTACTAAGTGGATGTAGATCAAGATTAGCCGAATCACTTTAAAATGCTATGTGTTCTTTTCCCGCTCTTTCTAATTTACTTTTCTTCAGGTTTTATTCTCTACACAATCTCTTGGGTATTTGTGCCATTTTTTGGTTCAAACACATGTCAAATATTTTCCTGACGGGAAATATTTATTGACTTAATTGACTTGATTATTTTTTTGCAGAGAGACAAAATAATGGATGTTCTAAAGTCAATTTATGCAAAACATGGGAAATAATCGTTTGGAACTACAAGGTAAACCAGTCAATTTTGTGAATTATCCATAGCAAAAATACTTTTCGTAAGTATAAACTTATAATTTATAAAAGTAAACTAGTAACAATAAGGTTTTTTTTAAATCGATGCAAAATTGACTATGTAATATTTGTTATGCAATATATGGAAGACCTAACAAATAATATGAAAATAGAAGGAAAGTTAGATTTATATGAAGAAGAAGAAATGCAAAAACTAAGAGCTCAAATCCTATATGATACCATCGACAAAAATCATGGCTGGAAATCAGAACCTGGTACTGTCAAATGTATTAAAGATGTATAGCTACAGGCAATTTCGCTTAAATAATTACAATTTATCTAACTTTACTGAATATATCAAAAGCTGGATGACGTTTAGTAAAAACTTTTGGATGAATGTTACAAACATTTATCACGGTGTAATGTAAAGTACTTTATGTTTGAACTTTAATGTCCTATATTGAAAATGTGGTTGATGTACAATATAAAATTGTATGAATTTGATGTTTAACTCAACTATATTGGATATTGAATGCTACATACATTTAACATTATGTAATGTACAATATTTTATATTTGAAATGTAATGAACTATATCATATTAAAAGGAAATGGTGTTATTCTTATACAGCATAACATTGTATAATTTCTACATTAAACTCAAATATCCGGCAAATATTTGCTACGGAAAAATTTCACAAGTACTAAAATTAATGGCATTTAATATTACAATATAAGTTAACCAAGATTGTAGCCAATGCCATAACGTAATCGACTACATACTCTAATCGAATATCTAAGAAAACAAATCTATAATTGAGATATATTGTTTAACCTAACATACCACCGAATGCAAAAGCTAACCAGATGCACAACTTAATCGGATATGTATGGATACAATAGTTAAATGAATGCCAAACCTAATCGAATATGTATGGATACAAAAGACAACCGCATGCCAAACCTAACTAGGTATATACGGATACATATGGATGGAAAAGCCAATCGAATGCCAAACCTAGTCGAGTAAATATAAATGTAAAAGCCAACCGACTGCCAAACCTAATCGGGTATGTATGGATACATAAGCCAACCGGTTTCAAACCTAATTGGGTACATCTGGAAACCAATTTACAACCAAGATACATTGTTTAATTGAGCATACCACTGAATGAAAAAGTCAACCGAATGCCAAAGCTAATCAGATATGTATGGAAACAAAATCCAGTCGAATGCCAAACCTAATCGGCTACGGATACATATGGAAACCAATCTATAACCAAGCTACATTATTTAATCGAGCATACCATTGAATGCAAATGCCAACCTAACGCCAAACCTAATCGAGTATGTATGGATGCAAGAGCTAACCAAATGACAAACCTAATTGGATATGTATGGATGCAAAAGCGAATCGAATGTCAAACCTAATTAGGTACATATCAAAACCAATCTATAACCAAGATACGTTATTTAACAGGGCATACCACCAAATGAAAAAGCCAATCGAATGCAGAACCTAATTCGGTACGTATGGATACAAAAGCCAACCGAATGCCAAACCTAATCAGGTTTGTATGGATGCCAAAGCCAACCGAATGACAAACCTAATCAGGTACGTATGGATGCAATAGCCAACTGAATGCCAAACCTAATCGAGTGCATACGTGTTATCTGGATTTTTGAGCCAACGGAATCAAAGGAAGTCGGAACATCTACGTCAAATCATAGAAACTCAAGAATCATCCAAAAGAACTAGAAGAATCTACCAAGAAAAGCTAAAGGAAAAGAAAACAAAAATATGCTTAGGCGATGGATCGCTAGCGATCCATCTCCTATGGATTGCTAACGATCCATCTCCTATGGATCGCTAGCAATCCATAAGGGTCGCTCGTGGATCCTCCGGTCCTCTTGCACCATGATCTAATAAGTTTTCTAAGAATATCTACTAAGTTGGATGGAATTCCAAGCTAGTTAGATCGAGAAATGAGCATCCATTTGACTCCATTAGAAGTTCAATACAATCAGTACATGAATCATCATCAAAACAAAGTATCTAGTCATAAAATTACATGGATAGCATCTACATAAGGCAAGAAACAGGATCCAAAGGGAAAGAGCCAAAAATACACTAACCTCATGGATCGCTAGCGATCCATGCCCTATGGATCGCTAGCGTTCATCAGATCGGGCTGGCTCGTTCTGGAATTTTAGGAGCACTTGTGTACCTTCGAATGTGAGTCTTTGACACAACGGCTTTAGCCTAGGTGCTCTTCAGCCCCTATAAATAAAATTCTACCGTCAACATAAAGATGGTCTTCTGGACTGGCTGTTAAAACTCTATAGAAGCTATTCTTCACTCTTCTTCTCCCATACAACAGTCATCGAAGGAGTTCACTGTGGTTCTCCAGTGAATTCTAACACTGGTGACTTGATCTAGCTTACAAGATCCAAGAAAATTATAATTATATTCAACTTGTAATTGCAGTCAATCAATAAAGAAAGTTATAAAGTGGATGTAACCTTCGTTAACTGTCAAATCACTACAAAAATCTCCTATCTCTTTACTTTATTTGCAAGTTACTATCTCTTGTTTCTATTTCACTTGCCTTGATAAACAGGGCTGGTACTTTCACACTCAATATACTTTCACACTCAATACAGGGAGTTGGTCCACTTTTTGGATTAACATTTTGGCAATTTCACTATGAACCTAACTTTGGCTTAGATCTAGCTATCTACGTTGGATCAGATAGATTCAAAGTTAGATCATCAATCTCTATGTAGAAGATTTGCCGTAATTCACGAATGGCACCAAGAAGAAAGAGAACAACTTTTGAAAGATCCGTAGGAGATACCATTGCTGGAGAAGAAAGAAACCCTTAACAAATTGAAGTCAACAATCCCAACAATCCACGATTAGGAGCTAACTCCAACGATCAGATTCCACGATCCTCCATTTAGCATGAAGTTATCACTAGAGATGAATTAAATAAAGTGGTTGATGAAATCAATTAAAAAATGGAAAACAACCTTAGGGCTCTTATAGAAAAACTGAATGCCCTGTTGACATTGTAGTCTTACCAAGAACCATGACAGGGCCCGCGGCTGTGTGGAACAAGATAATTCTTCTATTTCTGGCATAAACAGGAGAAATGGAAAGCAGCCATAGAAAGGAGTGATAGGTGGAACCATGTAAATCAATATGGAAGGAAACACAAGCACTCCATCAATTGTGAGCCAACCAGCTACGAACTTAAATCTAGGGCCGAAAACCCTGCAGGAGGATATAGTCATGGATCTCTCCGACTCAGAAGACGGTGAGCGACTTGACGATGACAAGTTGGAAGGAAATACCAATGCATTCAATAACGCCAAGGAAATCCAAACTGCCCCCATCAGACCAACCGTAAGCCAGTGGAACCCCGAAGGAGTGGCTCTCCCAAAGACAGGAGAGCCTAGGCTTCAGCCCACTCACCAAGATCATTTGCAAAGTCAAACACTCGATGTAGTTACTGACAGCCGACCCTCGGATCACTGCTCATCTGAGGCGTATATCGCGGATATGATCAAGCGATAGATGAATGAAAGTAAGGACAGAAAGGATGATGAATGAGGATCTGCTCCAAGTCGAACTTCTTTCACTAATGAGATTTTGAACGAGCAGTACCCTGAAAAGTTCACTATGCCGACTATTCTGTCTTATGATGGGACGAGAGACCCAAAACGCCACTTATATAAGTACAATTGGCACATGGACAGAACAAATGCTTCAGATGTCGTGCGATGTAGATGTTTCTCGATTTTTCTGATGGAAATTGCTTCCATGTGGTTCACCAAGCTTCTGCCAAGATCCATTTTCACTTTCAATAAATTAGCAACAAGGATCCTTGATCAATTCAGACTTCACACGACATAGACTAAAGATGTGATGTCCTTGTCCGGCTTATTCCAGGGACAGAATGAATCTCTAAAGTCTTTCATGAATCGATTCAACATTGCAGCAACTGAAGTAAGTAATATGAATGGGGATATGGTTTTAATGGCCTTAGTCCACGTAATTCACCTCGAGACTGAATTTGGGAAATGGTTCAAAATGAAAAAACCCACCACAAGGAAGGATTTCAACCGAAAGGCACATTAGTACTTGAGACTGGAAGAAGCACATGAATTAAAAGGGAAATCTGCTAACCTACGACCAACATCGGGAAGAATGGTATGGCGATGAACCAAGATATAAACACTTCCGGGATTGCTGAGGGGAACGCAGGAAAAAATGAAATCGAAAAAGGAAGAATCAGAATTCTAATCGGAAGTAGCAAATGACTTAAAGGTTTGCGACCCGAAGAGTACACCCCGCTAAACGATACTCCAGAAAACATCTATCTCGAAACACAAGTGACGAAAGAGTACAAGAAGCCGACTAAAAAGGAAGCACCTGAACAGTAAAAGCATTTCGGAAAGTAATGCTGTTACCCCGCCTTTTGGACAAGGTTGGGATATCAAAAAATTGGCTAAAAAAGAATGAATATCAAGATTGGAGATCAATTAGAAACAAAGCTACGATCGATACTGTCAAAAATTGACCAAGCTCTAATCAAGGTGGGATCGATTGGGAATGGTAAACACAGTTTGTAGAGGCTACATTTCAAATTTCTGGTCAAATGGAGTTCGTATGCTTGAGTTATGGATGGATCAAGGTTCATGGGAAACTGGTTCGTATCGATAGTTTCGTATCGATTAAAATAGATATGGTAACATACCTTGGAACGACGACTTTCATATCGATGCAATGTGCATCGATTTGGTTGGACACGGCAAATGTATGGCGATATACTCCGTATCGATCAAGGCCGGGATCGATACAAAGAGTGAAGCAGTGATCATAAGGGTTTTTGGTGAGCATCTCGTATCAATCAAGTGTGGGTCGATATGAAGGGCATACACATGATGGATACGAGAGCCGCAGCATTAGATGGACACGAAGCGGTCAAGAGTGCATGACTTGGATCGATACGAAGGGCAAGCAGATGGATCGATGTGAAGGAGGGATGAAGAGGATGGATACAAAGAAGGCATCATGTGGCCTGGATCGATACGAAGAAGGGATGGTGGATGGATACAAACAACATGGACACCGATGGATATGAAGGCAATGGAGGCAAATTGATGGATATGAACTATTTCATAGATACGAAGCTACAAGCCTACATTGAAGTATACGAACTTGGATCGATCATAACTCTCATTTTACAACTCCAAATACTATGAAATTTTCACAGGAGCTTAATTATTCACTCAGCAACGTCCATGATCAATCTCAGTTTCATTGGAATATTTTTGGATGGATATGAATTGTACCTGGATCGATCGGGATCGATCCCAAACGACTCCAGATCGATCTGGTGGGCATACTTGTGCATGAAAAGAGGTATTCCATATTTTAGGACAGATATTTTCGAATCTACACCTATAAATAGCAGCTCCTGGCAACTAAAAAGGGGATCTTATTCTTCTTTTCTAAGTGAAACTCTGTCATTTTTGTGATTGTTTTCAAAGGCCTGTAATTGTAATTGGTATAAAAGGAAATAAAAAGGATTAATTCAAAGTGGACGTAGGCTGGAGATAGCCGAACCACTATAAACCTTGTGTTCTTTGCTTTCTTGCTCATTTTAATTTTGCTATTTCTTAATTTTTATTATCTACTTTATCTAGATCTGAGATCTATGCTTGCATATTGTGGATCTGTGTGTAAACACTGGAGCTTTCACTACTTTTGGGTTTGTGACCAATTTTGGCGCAAACACTTTGGTACTTTCATTGAGAAGGACTAGTACCCGCTGTATCGGATTTAGAGTTCATATTTGAAAATCTAAAGGATCAAATTTTAGGAACCAATGGCTAAGCAATCAACATGGAGATAGAGAACAAAAAGAGTCAGCATGAAGTAAGTCAGGAGGCCTCTTTAGAAGCTAATCAGATCTCAGTTTTCATCACCGGAGGTGAGATGGAGATGATGATGGATGCTATGCAGGAAGGGATGCTGAAAAGGTAGGAGGAGATGATAACAAAACCTACTCTGACAAGTTAGAAAAGCTGGAGTGCAAAATCAAGAGAATGTAACTGTAAGAAATGCTGGAAATAGGGATCGTGAAGCTAGAGCAGCAGGAGCAGAGATAGTTCGGAATCAGGATCAGAAGCATGGAGAAAATAGGATCCAGGATAGAGCAGAACCATCAGGAGCAGCTCCTACACTCAGGAGCCCCAGATCATGTTGGCTCAATTCCAGGAAGGATGCCAGATGGTGCTGGCGCAGTTTGACATTGATCGGGATATGGATGCTCATCCAGGAGGACAGGTTCTAGGATTCCCTCGTGGACTTGGGGGGTAGGTTGGAGATCGTAGACAGATGCTACCACTTGATGACAATGACAGGTTAGTGGACATGATCAGCCAGGCTATGAGGGGAGGATTGATGAATAGAGATTTGGAGTATGTGAATAGTAGTCCCTTCACTCCTGTGATCAGGCAGGCTAGGAATCCACCGGATTTCAAACTACCAACATTGGAGATGTATGATGGGAGAACGGATCCCGCTATTCACTTGACGAGGTACATGAGGCATATGGAGGTAACGGGGGCATCGAAGGAAGTTATGGCTCGGTGCTTCCCCTTGTATTTGGCAAACATAGCAGCACTATGGTTCAGACAACTGGAAAGCGGTTCTATTGGCACATGGACGGAGTTAATTGAGAGATTTATGAGGCAATTCAGTGTCCACATTTTGACCTAAGAATGTGATAACCTTAACATCAATGAAGCAGTGGAAGGGAGAATCACCTGGGGATTTCTTAACCAGATTCACTGCAGCATTGGTTTTAGTAGATCGACCTGATCCATCGATGGTTTTGATGACATCAGTCTCAGGAATTATGGATGATTCAGATTTCAAGATATCATTAGAATGGGATCTACTGATGGATCTCAGAGAGTTTTACCATGAAGCAGAAAGGTTTCTACGATAGGAAGATGTGAAGGCTAAGAGAGAAGGGAGAGAGACTGAAGTTTATGCGACAATGTGTGGAGGTCCACCAAGGGAGGATTCAAACAAGTACGATAAGGGCAAAAGGAAAATGAATGACAATGGTGACACATCAAAAAGGCAACGAAAGGAATCCAAATTCTCTTCTTATACAGATTTGATTGAAACTCTGGAAAGGACTTACTTGGATACTCGAGGGCGCCTCTAGTATCGAAGGCCGGCAAAAAGGGAACCCTTTAATATGAGCGGGCATCGAAAAAGCATTACCCATTCCACAAGCTGAATGGACACAACACGAACGACTGCAGGCATCTGTGTGATATCTTTGAGGAACAGTGGAACATGAGCAACCATTGCCAACCTCAAGCGAAGGTAGCACTAGATCTAGGCAACGTCATCAGCTTGTTATCAACTGAATGGATTTATGGCTTTGAATAAGTAATAAACCCTGAAGTGATGCGTCTAAGTCACTTACACATGTACGAGATAGAGGACGGTCCTTAGGCATGCTTTGAGATGGTAATAAACCATGATGCTCTATTTTTGTTTATCTATCCGTGTAGCCCCTTCGCTCCTACAATCAGGCAGGCTAGGAATCCAGCAGATTTCATACTACCAACGCTGGAGATGTATGATGGGAGAATGGATCCCGCTGTTCACTTGACAAAGTATATGAGGCATATGAAGGTACTGTGGGAATCAGAGGAAGTCATGGCTCGATGCTTACTTTTGTATTTGACATATGTAGCAGCACTATGGTTTAGACAACTAGAAAGTGGTTCAATTAGCACTTGGATGGAGTTGATTGAAAGGTTTATGAGGCAATTTCAGATCCACATCGTGAGACCCAAGAATGAGATGACTTTGACATCGATGAAGGAGTGGTAGGTAGACTAACTTAGGGATTTCTTAACCAGATTTAATGCAGCAGTGGCTTCGGTGGATCGACCTGATCCGTTGATGGTTTTGATGGCTGCGGTCTCAGGAATTGCAGATGATTCCGATTTTAAGATATCATTGGAACGGTATCTACCAATGGATCTTGGGGAGTTTTATCATGAAACAGAAAGGTTTCTATGGCAAGAAGATGCGAAGGCTGAAAGAGAAGGGAGAGAGGCTGAAGTTTATGCGGTAAAAGGTGGAGGTTCATCTAGGGAGGATCTAAGCAAGGACGATAAAGGCAAAAGAAAAGTGGATGACAACCGTAACACATCGAAAAGGCAACAAAGGGAATCAAATTTCTCTTGTTACACTGATTTGACCAAAAATATGGAGAAGATTTACCTGGATACTCGAAGGCGTCTCTAGTATCGAAGGCCCAAAAAAAGGAAACCTTTGAATATGAATGAGCATCGGAAAAGCATTGCCTATTCCATGAGTTGGACGGTCACAGAACGAACGACTACAGGAAATTGAAGGATATTATTGAGGAGCATGTGAGGAATGGTCATTTGCAGCAATATGTAAGGAATAGAGTTGTGGCAATAGAGCAGGAGTGGTCACCTCCCACCTCGAGCGAAGATGGCACTGGATCTAGGCCACATCATCAGCTTGTTATCAATTGAATGGATATATGGCTTTGAATAAGTAATAAACCCCAAAGTGATGCGGCCAAGTTACTTACACATGTAAGGGATCGAGGGCGGTCCCTAGGCATGCTCTGAGATGATGATAAACCGTGATGCTCAGGTTTATGAAATCTTGTTTTCTTTCTATTTTATGTAGACTCTGGTTTCTTTCCTGGTACTATGGACATTTGATTTTCTTGGTTGTGAGGAATTTTATTTTGTCAATTGGACTTTGTGTTGATTGGATTTGGATTAATACAGGTCACGCGGTTACGGTACCGACCGGAGAGACGGGGCAGTAATTACAAGTTATGAGTCCCTTCGTCGGAGAGCGATGGAATAGACTCGAACACAATATAAAAGTTCTTGACCGGAGAGTCGAGGCCGGAGAATATAAAAGTCCTCGATAGGAGAGTCGAGGTCGGAGAATATAAGTCCTTGATCGGAGAGTCAATGCTGAAGTAGGATAAAATGACCCGAAGAGGTCCTAGCATTGGATTTAGACCCAACGAGGTCCCGGACTTGAATAAAACGACCCGACGAGGTCTATGGAATTGAATTTAGACCCGAAGATGTCATGGATTGGGATTTAGGCTTTGAATGGCCAAGGATTGGTTGTGGACTTGGAGTGATCTGGGATTTAGAGAAGGGTCCAAAGCGGTCCTGGATTTGGATATCGACCCCAAGAGGTCATGGATTTGGTTATTGGATTCTGGAGATGAATGGATTAAAACTCAGTTGATGGGTTTGGATGGATACGGAATTGGCTAAGGATTTGGTTACTGGATTCGAGATCAGATATCGACTTGGAGCGGTCGCAGATTTGGATATGGCTATGGAACTTGGATAGAATGGCTTGGTAATGGATTAGATTATGGATCGGATGGTGTTAACCCGTCTTTTAGCAAGGCAGCATACATGCAGATTTAACCCAATCGACTTCACGGTTGTCGAGGTTGGAATATTATGGGTTCGACTCGATTGGATGGATAAACGATCAATCATGGATGATAAACATGATTATGAAACCGAGTTTGGCATAGTCGATGGACAAAAGGCGCATGATACTTAAAATATGAGTTTTGACAAAAATCAAGTCGCTTCGAGATGTTTGGAGTTTGCTTCGAGTCGCTATGGGTCTGCTTCGGGCTTTGAAGCAGTTTACATCGGGTCACTTGAATGGCTACTTCGGGTCACTTGGGACTAGTGCATTTCAGAGGGATCGGTGCTTACTTCGGATCGCCGAGCTATGGACTTTGGGTCGGCAAGTGAATTTTCTCGGGTCGACAAGAATGGAGGGATCAAAAAAATTAATCAGGTCGGCATGTTTTTACTTGGAGTCAGTAGGCAGTTTGCATTGGGTAAAATGTAAATTTGCTTCGGGTCATCACCTAGGAAAACTCGGGTCGGCACATTTATGCTTGCTTCGGGTTGGCAACTTGCTTTCTTCAGGTCGGCTAAAGTATTTCTTGGGTCGTCATTTGGAGGTCGGGTCGGCAAATTTTTTGGGGCCAGCATGTTTTTACTTGGAGTCAGGAGGCAGTTTGCTCTGAGTCACTGGTCAAACTGCTTCAGGTCATGACTCGGGTCACTTGTGGTCGGCATGTTGGGATTCTCAGGTCGGCATGTTTCTACTTGGAGTCACATTGCAATCTGCATCGGGTCACAATGGAGGTCGCTTCAGGTCACTATCCGGGTCTCTTGGGGTCGGTATATTTTGTACTCCAGGAAATCAGTGGTCGACAGCATGGACTCGACTATGGTTTTGGTGGGCACGTATCATCCAAGAAGCTCAGTAACCCGGATTTTGCCCATAAATACGACAGACGGGGATTCGAAAAGGGATTCCCATTCCGTTCTTCCATAATTTCTTCTACAAAGGCTGTTCAAGTAACTTTGTCTTTTTTGTTTTAAAAACTTGGGAATGTAGTGGTAATTAATTCTCTAATCAATAAAAAGGAAATTTCTCGAGTAGACGTTGGCTGGAGTTAGCCGAACCACTATAAATCCTATCTTATTACTACTTTCTTTTTAATTTTGATTATTCTTCATATTTATTTCCTTTTCATATTTACTATCTGCGAATTCTAACTGTGAATTGGTGCTTTCAACGGCATTTGAGTGTTAGTGACCAATTTTGGCGTTAACATTTTGGTGCTTTCACTTAGAAAGCTAGCACTCAGGGATTCCAGATCGAAGATTTTGATTTTGAAAGCTTAGGAACTTGGATTCTGGGAAGCAATGGCTAAGCAATCAACGAAGAGATAGAGGGCAAGGACAAGTTGGAAACAATAGGATGCTAAAGAAGGAGGAGGAAATCTAGGATCAGAACTGGGAAAGGAAGCAAGCAGTATGCTGGATGAAGCTATGGATTTTTGGCATGGAT
The DNA here is from genome assembly GCA_030765085.1 of Allium cepa. NCBI lineage: Eukaryota > Viridiplantae > Streptophyta > Magnoliopsida > Asparagales > Amaryllidaceae > Allium > Allium cepa. The sequence continues at coordinate 704,747,042 of CM060941.1, forward strand.
CAGTATTTGGATGCACGTTTGGAAGAGGATGATCTGGGATTCCCCCGTGAACTCAAGGGTAGGATGGAAGTGACAATCAGAGACCATTTATGGATGCTCATTTAGAAGGGAAGGTTTAAGGATTTCCTCACGAACTTGGAGGCAGGATGGGAATGATGGTCAGAAACAACCTATGGATGATGGAATAGCTGGGAGTTGGAACCCTGGACTTGGATTGGGGATTAACTGGCTTGGACATTGATTGGAACGACTTAGGGCAAGCCTCAATAAAGGAAAATGGATCGACATTAATCATTCTCATGGATGAGCACTACTCTCCCCATGGAACTGGGGCATGGATCTGGTTGGCTTTTCTAGGAATTGGACAGCGATGATGGAACAGGAGAAGCTATCACCCACCACCAACTAAAGCGATCCCGGCTTAAAGGCATAGGTTATCAACTAATCAGGATGGTATGGAATAAGTAGCAAACTCTAGGAAGACGGCTAAGTCACTTACTCATGTACGGGGACAGAGATAGCTCCTATGCATGCTCTGAGATGATGATAAACCATGATGTTCTAGTTTGTGAAATCAGCTTTTTCTTTCTGATTGGGATTTTTTTTTCTGGTTTGGTTTTGGATCTTGGTTTGACCTCTTGATTTTGTTATTTTCTAGTTTGTATTTTGGTTTGGATGCTTGATTTTTCGTTTGGATTTTTGATATAGATTTCTGGTTTGATCTGGATTTCGGAGTATGATTGAATTTTTCTCTAGTTTTTGGTAAAATAGTCGTCGAGTATGGACTATGCTTAGTGAGAACTAGAAAAGTATAAGTCCTCGGCTGGAGAGTCGAGGCCGGAGAATATAAGTCCTCGACCGAAGAGTCGAGGCTGGAGAATATAATAGTCCTCGACTGGAGAGTAGAGGTTGGAGAATATAAAAGTCCTAGATCGGAGAGTCTAGGCCGGAGAATAGAAATCCTCGACTAGAGAGTCGAGGCCGGAGTGGGATATGGATCCAGCGAGGTCTCGAATTAGGATATGGACCTGGCAAGGTCCCAGATATAAATTATAGGACCCGGAGAGGTCTCGGATATGGATTATCGGACCCGATAAGGTCCCAGATTAGGATACGGACCCGGCGAGGTCCCGATATAAATTATAGGACCCGACGAGGTCTCAGATATGGATTATAGGACCCGGTGAGATCCCATATATGGATTATAGGACCCGAAGAGGTCACATATATGGATTATAGGACCTTGCAAGGTCTTGGTTTTGGATATGGACCCAGCGAGGTCCTGGATATGGATCTTAGGACCCAATAAGGTTTCGGTTTTGGATATGGACCCAACGAGGTCCCGGATATGGATTATAAGACCCAACAAGGTCTCAACTTTGGATTTGGACCCGATAAGGTCCTATATTTGGAATACAGGACCAGGAGAGGTCTCACACTTGGATAAAACGATCCGGAGAGATTTGGAATGAATTTGGAATTGGATATCGACTTCGAACAGTCGTGGATTTTGTTAAAGATCCGGAGAGATTAAGGAATTGGCTTGGCAATGGATTAGATTCAAGGCTGAATATGGCGATCAATGGATTATTGACTTTGGAATTTTGGGCCTATGGCAATACAAAACACGCCTTTCGATTGCAAGGCATGTTTTAAGGGGCAAAGTGTCAACTCGCCTTTTGGCAAGCCAGCTTACAGGTGGATTTAACCCAATCGACTTCACGGTTGTCGATGTTGAAATATTATGGGTTCAACTCGACTAGATGTATAAACGATCAATCATGAACGGTTAACATGATTATGAAGCCGAGATTCGGCATACTCGATGGACAAAGGCTCGGGATACTTAACATATGAGTTTCAACAAAAACCAAGCACTTCGAGATGTTTGGAGTTTGCTTCGAGTCGCTTGTGGGTCTACTTCGGGTTTTGAAGCAATTTACTTCGGGTCACTTGAATGGCTACTTCGGATTACTTGGGATCCGTGCATTTTAGAGGGATCAATGCTTACTTCGAGTTGGCGAGCTATGGACTTCGGGTCGGCAAGTGAATTTTCTCGGGTCGGCAAGAACGGAGGGATCAGCAACATTAATCAGGTCGACATGTTTTTACTTGGACTTAGGAGTCGGTTTACTTTGAATCTGATGTAAGATTGCTTCAGGTTATCATCTAGGGAAACTCGGGTTAGTACATTTATGCTTGCTTCGGGTCGGCAACTTGTTTTCTTCGGGTCGACTAAAGTATTTCTCGGGTCGGCATTAGGAGGTTGGGTCAGCAACATTTTTGGGGTCGACATGTTTTACTTGGAGTCCGGAGGCAGTTTTATTACTGCTTTCTTTTTAATTTTAATTATTCTTCATATTTACTATCCATGAACTGTAACTGTGAATTGGTGCTTTCAACGGCGTTGGATGTTAGTGATCAATTTTGGTGCTAACAGATGGTGTATGGCTATGGATGGAATATGGACTTTGGACGATGGATTTAAAGCTATTCAAAACATGCCTTCCTATCGCAAGGCTTATTTTGGGAGGAAAATGTTACCCGCCTTTTGGACAAGGCCGGGATATCAAAAAATTGGCTATATAAGAATGGATATCATGATTGGATATCGATTTGAAACAAGGCTATGATCGATATGCTCAAAAATTGACCAAGATCCAATCAAGGTGGGATCAATTGGGAATGATAAACAGGGTTTGGAAAGGTATATTTCAAATTTCAGGTCAAACGGAGTTCGTATGCTTGAGTTATGGATGGATCAAGGTTCATAGGAAACTCGTTCATATTGATGGTTTCGTATTGATCTAAATATATATGGTAACATACTTTGGAACGATGGCTTTCGTATCGATGCAATGTGCATCGATTTGGTTGGACACAGCAAATGTATGGCGGCATACTTCGTGTTGATCAAGGCTGAGATCAAAACGAAGAGTGAATCAGTGGTCACAGGGGGTTTTGGTGAGCATCTGTATCGGTCAAGTATGGGTCGATACGAAGGGCATACATAGAGGATGGATACGAGGGTGGCAACATTGCATGGACACGAAGCAGTCAAGAGTGTAGGACTTCGATTGATACGAAGGGAAAGCGGATGGTTCGATACAAAGGAGGGATGTAGAGGATGGATACGAAGAAGGCAGCATGTGGCTTGGATTGATACAAAGAAGGGATGGTGGATGGATACGAACAACATGGATTCTGATGGATACGAAGGCAATGGAGGCGAATTGATGGATACGAAGCCACCAGCCTACATTGAAGAATACGAACTTGGATCGATCATAACTCTCATTCTACAACTCTAAATATTATTAGATTTTCACCAGAGCTTGCTTATTCACTCAGGAACGTCCATGATGGATCTCAGCTTCATTGGACTATTTTTGGATCGATACGAATTATACCTGGATTGATCGGGATCGATCCCAAACGACTCCAGATTGATTTGGTGGCCCACTTGCACATGAGAAGAGGTATTTTAGATTTTGGGACGGATAATTTCAAATCTACACCTATAAATAGCAGCTCTATGAAACTAAAAAGGGGATCTTTTTTTCTTTTCTAGGCGAGACTCTGCTATTTTTGTGATCGTTTTCAAAGGCTTCTAACTCTAATCAGTATAAAAGAAAATAAAAAGGATCAATTCAAAGTAGACGTAGGCCAGAGATAGTCGAACCACTATAAACCTTGTGTTCTTTGCTTTCTTGCTCATTTTAATTTTGCTATTTCTTCATTTTTAATTTCTACTTTATGTGGATCTGAGATCTATGCTTGGATATTATGGATCTGTGTGTAAACACTGGTGCTTTCACTACTTCTGGGGTTTGTGACCAATTTTGGCAAAAACAATTGCCGCTTCCATGAAACGCATGGCCACAACACGAATGAGCGTCATCACTTGAAGAATTTGATAGACGAGCTGATCGGGAAAACAAGCTTCAGCATTATGTGAGGAAACCACTAAATCCTGAACAACCCGTAGCTCCCCAAGCCCTAATAAACCAAGGGAACCCGGCTAGAACCAGCAAAGAGCAGCCAAGATGGACTGACCAGAGACTCATCATTGGAACAATATCTAGAGGGCCCCATCTTGTGTAGAAGATTTGGGGAGAAATGAAGCGGTATGCAAATTCATTGAAGCACACTCCAAAAGACGGATGCCCTGCGATCGAAGATGGAGCCCCCATTAAGTAGCAAAGAACCCTGAACGACGACATGGTATTCAGGAATCGAGACACTGAGGGAATATAAGCTCCAACCTTCGATCCCGTGGCCGTGACAACCGTAACACCATAACTCATATCCCATGGTCGTGACAATCGAGATAAAATCCATACACATCTACAACGAGTCTCAGATAGTCGTCTGTTGGGTAAAAGGTAAATAACAGGCTCGAAAGGAGAGCCTTGCCCCATATCCATCTAAAGTATAGGAACTGCTGAACGACGTCGAGCATTACACCCTAACTCATATCCCGAGAGAGCAGAACATGAAGGCAAATTGTCTGGCCAAACAGGCCAGCTCCGGAGAGGCGCAGTCATTAGGGCCGGTCCTAGTAGAAACCCTGACCACTCCGAGCATAAGCAAAATGGACATCGAGAGATAACCAAGGAACCAGAGACATGGATGATGCCGATTAAAGCTTAGCTGCTCGCAGGAGCTCTCCCCGCAGTCAAGAACTAGCGGAAAAAGCTTCTCCCGAAGGCACCGCGATTTGTAATACAGGATGGGATACTCTACCGCAGGGGATTCTCTACCCCCTTGCTCAGATGTGTAACCAATGACGAAGCTCGAAGGATACTAAAAGAAGTTCATGAAGGTGACTACAGAGATTATATCGAGGGACAAACCTTTGCAAAAAAGGTGCTTTAGTATGGGTACTTTTGGCCAACAGTGAACTGCGATGGAGCATTACACCAGATGGTGCAATTAATGCCAAAGATTCAGCAAGATCAAAAGAATCCCCTCAACAGAGCTAACACAGATGGTCAGCTCATGGCTGTTCGCAATCTAGGGAATCGATTTGATTGGTGCATTACCAATGGCTAAGGGGGAGCCGAATATGCTATTACTGTTGTTTACTATTTCACTAAATGGGTCAAAGTGGAACCGCTGGCCACTATTACCACAAAGAAACTCATTAACTTTGTTATTAAAAATATTATTTGCATGTTTGGGGTGCCGTAGAAAATCATCACGGACAACGAGACTCAATTCGAAAGCGCCGAGTTCAAAAACTTTTGCTAATGCTTCCAAATCGAGAAAAGTTTTTTCATTGTCACGCATCCCTAGGCAAACAGGCAAGTGGAAGTAGTAAATAAAATCATCAAGTCCACCATCAAAAATGACTAACAAAAGAAAAAGGCAATTGGGTCGATAAACTTTCACTCGCACTATGGGCCTAAAGGGCAACGCACAAGTTTGCAGCTGGGGACTCTCCGTTCGCCCTAGCATATGGTTCAAAGGAAATGATCTCGGTTGAGCTAGAAGTCCCTTATCATCAGAGATGAAACTTCGATCAAAGGTAGAACGAACAACTCCTACTCAAGTTACTCGATATGTTCGATGAGAAGAGGGAAGAAGCCGAATTTAGATCTGCCGCTCACCAAAAATGCTCGCACGGTACTTTAATTCCAAAGTTCATAATCGCACCTTCGAAGTGGGAGACCGTATCCTGAAGAGGGTCTACCCTGTACTTGGAGCATTCGGACCAAAGTGGGAAAGATCCTATGCGAGCGGTCAGAAGCTAAGGGATGGCACATTCAAGCTAATAACCATTGATGGAATCCAAATTCCCCGAGCATGGAACGGCGAATCGCTGCATCGCTTCTTTATCTAAGATTATCTTATGTATCTCCTATTTCCAACAAATAAGCCATCCCGGGTTACCGGAGGAGTTGTAAATAGGCAAAAATTGCCCAATTTTCGTCAATAAAATTGCTTTGCCTTCTAAACCAATGAAACCGTGTTCACAAAGGTAACTTGCCGAGTTGACAGGGTCAAATCAACTCAAAATCATTCGATCGCTGCTTGAGATAGTGGAACCATGCTCAAGTACGCCCCACTTACCCGTTGGGTCGACGGAAGAAAATCGACTCAAACCGTTGGATCTGCGGAACCTGATCCTTGCTTTCTAAGAATCAGTATTGCTCCAGCAACGCCGGGAAGGCCCAAATCAAAGCCGCGAGTTTCATAAGTCATGCACCGCTTCTTGGATTGTGGAATCACATCCAAGCAAGAACCACTATTAAAGACGCACACCCGCATAAGCTGCGCATCACTTTTTAAACCGTGGAATGACGCTCTCGGAACATGAACTCCTCACATTGCCCGAAAATAGGTAACATCGAGAAATTCCAAACCATTCTGGATCGACGGGTCGTATCTATCTCAAAATTCGTGCAACCCATAAGCTGCACACACTCCCAAAAGCCACACATTTATATGTCGTGCACACTTTTATGTACCGGTATTGTCCTGGAAAGCCGGGAAATCCGTCCATTGTACAAATAACAAGAATCAATCCACTCCCACCATCAAGAGTAGTGGGTATTAATCCAACAATGCCAAGCTACTATGAATCGATAGAGGATTCCGATTGTTGGCCGACAATATCTCTAAAATCAAGTCATTCAAATCACAAGTTCCCAAAGGTAGTAACCGCAAAATAGGTTCGATTATATCCAAAAAGTCACTCAGATCAACCGGTCATTTGTAAAGTGTTTGAAGTAAGTAGCCCCGTGAATTGGGGGCGCATACATCGATACTCAAAAAAAAACTCAAAAACAGAAAACCAAGTGCTTCGCAGTTCTTTTGCTCCAAACAAAGATTTTTTGCGGTAATTACAGGACTAGATAATGTTAGTTCCTGAGATGATGGTTTTGATGACAACATCCTTAGGACTTGTTATAAAATATAAGTACTAATATTCTTGTCTAGATATATATGTAAATGTAGGATATATATATATGCTGGTACTGAGATTGAGGACTGTACAGTATAGAGATTCAAGACTGAGTATAGAGATTCAAGACCGATGAATTCAAGATTGAAGAAATCAACACGAAAGACTCATGAGTATCAAGAGTTAAAGAGTTCAAGATATCTAGATAAGTAATAGAGTCTAGATTTATGTTAAAACTTTATAGTAGCACTAAAATCTTTATTTTGATTTTAATTGTAGGATGGAATCCACCTTCTCGCTTTAATTGTGGGATGGAACCCATGATCTCTTTAGTGGGATGGAACCCACAATCTTCTCTAGTGGAATGGAATCCATGAAATTTTCAAAATGATTTATTTTTTCAAAACTATCTTTTTAAAGTCATCTCTATCAATTTAAATATTTTAGCCTTAATTCAAAAACTATTTTTGATCATATTAATTTCAAAATCATCTCCTGTTTTTTAAACTACCTCTTGATTTTAATATTTTAGCTTTAATATATTTAGAAGAAATCTATACTTAGTTTTTAATATTACTTTTATATTATAGATTATATATTTTAAGATTACTTTTTAAAACTCTTTTACAAGTTTAAACTATATTCAAAATGGTATACAAAGTTTAGAAATTTTTTTGACAAGTTTTAGAATAGAAATCATTTTAAAGCAAAATCTATTTTCAAAAATAACATAAGCATGTCGACATCCCTCATCCCCCTATGTTGACATGGTAGCCGTAGAATCAAATTTCAAATTTTCAAAAGAAGTGTCCATTCGTCATAACCTTTCGCGAATGAACACGACCGTTGTTCTCCTATAAATACTAGTTGTTTTCAATGAATTTTAAGTTAGTTTTATTCATTTCCTCACTCCTTCTCCACTCAAATATTCTCTTATATTTCTAATGCTTTAACAAAACTCTACCGAAATTCTAAGTGAATCAAACTCGATCATATCTAGTTTGATTCTCTACCACTTTCTCTCAAAGATCTCAGTGCTATTCAGAGTTATAGGATCATTTGTAATCAAAGATAGAAAGATCGAAGTGTAACAAATCTCTATATCAAAGTGTGATTGGAAATGGTGTGATTGTGGCCCATAAATCAATTGGGTGTGATTTTAGCCCGTAAATCAATTAGGTGATCATGTAGCCTTGTTATATCAAGAGAGTTTTCCCTAGACTCGAAGACAGGAGGGTGTATCTCATGGCCTCGAAATCGAGGTTGTAATATCGACATTATATTTGAAAATAAATCTGCACAAGAAATTGTGTGGGACTGGACATAGGGTAACTCAGAACCAGTATAAAATTCTGGTTTGTTCTTTCCTTTACTTCTTTCATTTATTATTTGTATCCGTGTCTGATTCTGTGATTGTCTCTGTGTTTGTGAAATTGTATCTGTATGTGTTTAACTTGAAAAGGTTTCAAAAACTCCATAAAATCCATTAAACACTATTCACCCCCCTCTAGTGTTAATCCAGCCTTAAGATCTGTAATCCGCATTTCCTATATTTGATATCAAACATTGGTTTCAAAATTTTCAAAATTTGATTTTTGAAAAGTTTTCAAATGGCTGCCAACACTGGTAATGTAAACACTATCACCAGTTCATTTGTAGAGGGTCAGTCTACTGCCATACCGTCACTTTTTAATGGCAGTAACTATGCATATTGGGAATGTAGGATGAAAATCTATTTACAATCAATAGGATCAGACACTTGGAATATCACACAAACTGAGTACATTGAACCCATAACTGATTTTGCACAGTGGACTTTCGAGCAAAAGACTGTTGCACAAAACAATTCAAAAACCATGAATATTCTCTGTTCGCTTGATAGGAATGAATTTAATAGAGTATTTGTCTGTAGGTCTGCATATCAGATCTGGAAAACTTTGCAAGTTACTCATGAAGGAACAAACAAAGTTAAACAGACCAAAATATGACCTATCAGTTTCAATTATTCAAGATAAATCCAAATGAGTCCATTTCAGACATGCATAATAGATTTCAAGACATTATGCACTCACTAATTGAATTAGGAAAGAACTTTTCCAAAGAAGATTAAGTTGGAAAAATTCTAAATTCACTCACTGCGGAATGAGATCAGAAGTCTCTAGCAATTGAAGAGGCTAATGATATTACTACTCTGAAAATTAAAGAATTGATTGGGAATTTGATGTCTTTTGAAGTACAAATGCAAGGGAGAAAACAAAGAAAGGCCTCAGAATAGATGTCAATAGCGTTCAATGCAATAACAGATGGTTCAGACTCAAACAGCGACGACGATGAAGAAATAGCCTTGATGACAAGGAATTTTAGTAAGTTTCTGAAATATATAAAGATGAACAATTACAAGAGAAATGATCATAAGAATTCTGGAAACAATAATGAAACTCAAAACAACGGCAGATGCTACAATAGTGATGAGACGGACCACTTAAAAAGAGATTGTCCGCATCCGTATAAATAGAAAATTTCTCCAAGTAATGATTCGTCAAAGAAAATAAAGAGAACATATACTACTACATTGGACGATTCAGACTCATCCTTTAGTGATGAAGATCAAGAGACGGAAAATTCAAACATGTGCTTTATAGCTATTCACGATTCTGATGATCTTGGAAATATGGATCTAAAAATAGGTACGCATTTAAATTATATTGATTATAATTTCTTATTTGAATGTTTGAATGTTTGATTATTTTCATGTTTTGAAATTGCTTGTTGTTTGAATTTAAAACTTTGATTTTCAAAATAATATTATTTTAATATTAAAATATTAATATTAAAATATTAATATTAAAGTATTATTATATTTAATATTATTCCAGATAAAATATAAATTAGATTATAGGATATATATATATATATATGGACATTAAATAAAATAATAAAAATAAGTCATATGATTTAAGGGACCCATGTCGACATGACCCTGCCCCCATGTCGACATCCCTCTAGAAAATTGAAATTCAAATTTGAATTCAAAACTTTTAGTTTCCCTCCACCTTTTCACCTACTCCACAGCTCTGAAAAGGTGTTCCTTGATCAGAGAACATGGCTCTTAGATATCTATTTATCTTTTTAACTTTATTCTATCTTTTCACTTTCATTTCAAAATTCAAACTCTCTTTTAAACTCTTAAGCTCCCTACTTTCATCAAAAGTGGCTTCCTCATGCACTCCATCCACCATTAGACTATCCAAGGTCACCAAAGAGTTCCTCTACAATGATTTGGAAGCAATCAAGGCTTACATAAGCTATGTAAACTTTAGAAAGGTCCGTACAGGAAAATTTGCTATCTTTAATGATTTTTCTTCCTATGAAATCAATGTTCTTTTTGAAGAGAATCAAATTCTTAGCTTAATTAATGATTCTCAAAATGATTTTGTTTGTTATCTGAATCTTGTCAAAATGTTTTATGCAAATTTGAATCGTGGTTTTTATGAAGGAAATGAAGGGGAATTGTGGACCAGCGTTAAAGGAATGCGTATTGTTGTAAATAATGAGATTTTGGGTAACATTCTTGGTTATAAGTATCCGAGAATGGATCTTTCTGATTTTCAAATTGATGAACATGATCGTGAGACATTTCATCACATTTTTGAAGGAGATGATAACTTTGAGTTTATAAACCGAAATTTCCATCCAAAAGCTAGAATTGTAAACCTTCTTTTGCAACATATCATAACTCCAAGATTGGGAAATTTCAATCACCCTACTTTAAAAGTTTGTAAGGCCCTTTTTGCAATTTTTAGGCACTATGACATTAATTGGGCACAAGTGATTTTAGATGAATTTCGTCCCAATTTTTTAACTTTAGGTGAAAACTATTATCCCACTTTTTTGTCAAGGCTGGAATATTAACAAATTAGTAAGGAAGGATGGATATCAAGATTGAAGATCAATTTGAAACAAGGCTGCAATCGATGTTGTTAAAATTTGGCTGAGCTCCGATTGAGACGGAATCGATTGGGGACGATGATTGAAGCTAGGAGAGGCTCCATTTCAAATTTCAGGTTAATCGGAGTTCGTATGCACAAGATATGAATGGATTAAAATGCTTAAGAAATGGTTTGTATCGATGCACTTCGCATCGATCAGCGGATGGCGATTCGAGTCGATACTGTTCGTATCAATCTACAGGCAGCATTTCGTATCGATACATTTCGTATCAATCGATATTGGTTTGAATCAATGATGTTAGTATCGATCAGGATGGGGACAGGCAGTGCACTTCGAATCCATGATTTCGTATCGACCATAGGAGCTCGGTTCGAATCCATCGACTCTACAGACATCCGTCGTATCCACCAGGTAAGGTTTTGTTCGTATCCATCTATCGACCTTGTTCGTATCCGTACCTCGTTTCGTATCCATCGGCTTATACCTTCCTCATATCGATCCTGCATACATCATCTAAGGTTGCTTCGAATCGATCAACATGCATATGATCGGTGCGAAACACACTACAGGCATCAATACGAAAGTATTCACTTCGATGGACATGGACTGAAAGTACGAATAGGGGTCGAGGTAGACGAATGCGAGTGAAAAGGTATGGATGGATCTGAGTGGAGTTCAAATAGGAATGACTCGGTCGACTCGGCAAAAAAGGTGGAGCGATCCAAGAATCTCGCACCACGTCACCTCGCACGCACGTGCCTCGATCGAGTCGAACAAAAGGGATACGAAAGCATGGATTCGGAGACAATAGGCTACGAAAAACGTGATCTTACATCGATCGTATCTCCTAAACCACAGGTCCAAATGCTATGAAATTTTCACAGGAGCTTACGTACAAGCTAAAGAACATTCCTGCCAAGTTTCAGCTCGATTGGAGCATTTTTTGATCGATACGAAATTGGTTTGTATCGATCACGAATCGAGTCGAAACTTTTCGGGATCTATCAAGTGGGCCCACGCACGTGCTAGAAGGAGTCTCCCGAAGTTTGAGCGTGATGTCAGCCTCCTACACCTATAAATAGCCCCTAGAACCTACAGAAAGGGGATCTTTTTGGCCATTCAACGTCCAGACTCTACCGGATTCAATTTTTCACTTCACCATTGCTGTTATACTTGAAATCCTTCATTGTAATCTGCTGTAATAACTGTAACCAGTGAAGAACATCAATAAAAGATAATTACTTGAAGTGGATGTAGGTTGGAGATAGCCGAACCACTATAAAGCTCGTGTTTCTGTTCGTTATTTCTGGATTGTTGTTTGTTGTTAGCTCAGATCTGTGACTTGTTCTTGAATATCATTGATTTATATTCGTATATTGGTGCTTTCACGATACTTGCGATTTGTGACCTATTTTGGTGCAAACACTTTGGTGCTTTCACCGAGAAGGACTAGCACCCGCTACACCGGATTTGAAGTTCAGATTTAAAAGCTTGAAGAATTCAGATTTAGAGACAATGACTCGACAGACAAGTAGAAAACAAAGAGTTGAGAGAAGCCAACAAGGAGGAAGCCAAGACGCGTCCTCCAGAGCTGGAGAAGGACAGGCTTCTATCTACATTACCAGGGACGAAATGGAAGCTATGGCAAATTCGTTACAAAAGAGATTGTTGAAGAGTCAACAGGATATGATGCAGACTTTCTTCGAACAGATAAGAACTGCATGAACACAGAATTTAGGACCGACTACAGCTACTGCAAATATGGAACAAGGAGCTAGGGTTACGGAACCCAACGTAGGACAGAATAATGAGCTAGAAGGCAATCAACGAGGGCTTGGGGGCAGGCCCGTAGGATCTGACACTGGAAGACCTTTGGATGGAGCTCAACAGGCTAGAGATGAGCCACACGAAGAATATGTACCAGAATTCCCTCGAGGACTCGGGGGCAACCTCTGACGGACAATACTGGATTAGCTGAGATTATAAGGAGAACTATGCACGGAGGTTTGACCAATGGAGATCTGGAAGGAGTGAACAAGAGTCTGTTTACTCGGGAAATCAGGATAGCTCGAAATCCACCCGATTTCAAGCTACCTAGCGTGGAAGTCTACAATGACAAGGCTGACCCAACCGATCACCTGATAAGATACACCAGACACATGGAAGTGCTGGGGGCATCGGAGGAAGTTATGGCCTGATGTTTCCCTCTTTACTTGATGGATATAGCTACGATGTGCTTCAGGCAGCTGGAGGAAGGATCTATTAGGACGTGGACAAAGTTGGTGGACAGGTTTTTGAGGCAATTTTGGGATCATATCAAGAGGCCAAAGAACGTGATGACACTAACGTCAATCAAGAAAAGGACGGATAAGTAACTCAAAGCTTTCCTGACTTGGTTTAATGCGGCAGTTGCTTCGGTGGATCGGCCAGATCCATCGATGGTTTTGATTGCACCAGTTTCAGGAGTCAGAGAGGATTCAGATTTCAAGGTGTCCTTAATACGAGACCCACCACCGGATCTCGTAGAATTCTTTCACGAAGCTGAAAGATTCCTTCGGCAAGAATATGCATGTGTAGATTTGAAGTTAAAGGAGGTGAATGCGACTGAGGGTGGAGGATCATCCAGCGGAGGCTTGGACAGAGATAAAGGTAAGGGAAAAAGGAGGATAAAGGTAAGGGAAAAAGGGGAAGTCAGAGTAGAATTAGAGTTTGGTGGAGTATATTTTATAAACATAGGTTGTCGTCATAAAAAAGGGGAAGATTGTTAGTTCCTGAGATGATGGTTTTGATGACAACAACCTTAGGACTTGTTATAAAATATAAATACTAATATTCTTGTCTAGATATTTATGTATATGTAGGTATTGAGAATGAAGACTGTACAGTATAGAGATTTAAGATTGAGTATAGAGATTCAAGATTGACGAATTCAAGATTGAAGAAATCAAGACTGAAGACTCATGAGTATCAAGAGTTCAAGATATCAAGATAAGTAATAGGGTCTATATTTATGTTAAAACTTCATAATAGCACTAAAATCCTTATTCGGATTTTAACTGTGGAATGGAATCTACCTTCTTGCTTTAATAGTCGGATGGCACCCACGACCTCTTTAGTGGGATGGAACCCATGATCTTCTCTAGTGGAATAGAATCCATAAAATTTTCAAAATGATTTAATTTTTTCAAAACTGTCTTTTTAAAATCATCTCTATCAATTTAAATATTTTAGCCTTAATTCAAAACCTATTTTTAATCATATTAATTTTAAAATCATCTCTTGTTTTTTAAACTATCTCCTGATTTTAATATTTTAGGTTTAAAATATTTTTAAGAAATCTATACTTAGTTTTAATATTACTTTTATATTATAGATTATATATTTAAGATTACTTTCTAAAACTCTTTTATAAGTTTAAACTATATTCAAAAGCGGTTTACGAAGTTTAGAAATTGTTTTGACAAGTTTTAGAGTATAAATCATTTTAAAGAAAAATCTACTTTCAAAAATAACATAGGCATGTCGACATCTCTCATCCCCTTATGTCGACATGGTAGCCGTAGAAATCAAATTTTAAATTTTCAAAAGAAGTGTCTATTCATCATAACCTTTCGAGAATGGACATGACCATTGTTCTCCTATAAATATCAATTGTTTTCAACGAATTTTGTTTTTTCTTCTTCATTTCTTTACTCCTTCTTCTCCACTCAAATATTCTTCTGCATTTCAAATGCTTCAACAAAAATCTACCGAAATTCTAAGTGAATCAAACTCGATCATCTCTAGTTTGATTTTTTGCTACTCTCTCTCAAAGATCTTAGTGCTATTCAGAGTTATAGGATCATTTGTAATCAAAGATCGAAGTGTATCGAGTCTCTCTCTTTCAAAGTGTGATTGGAAACGGTGTGATTGTGGCCCATAAATCAATTGGGTGTGATTGTAGCCCATAAATCAATTATGTGATCTTGTAGCCTGTTTAAATCAAGAGAGGTTGCCCTAGACTCGGAGACAAGAGTGTGTATCTCGTGGCCTTGAAATTGAGGTTGTAATATCGATATTATATATGAAAAGAAATCTGCATAGGAAACTGTGTGGGACTGGATGCAGGGTAACTCTGTACTAGTATAAAATTTGGCGTGTTCTTTCCTTTACTACTTTCATTTACTATTTTCATATGTGTCTGATTCTGTGATTGTCTCTATGTTTGTGAAATTGCATCTGTATATGTTTAATTTGAAAAGATTTCAAAAATTCCATAAAATCCATTAAACACTATTTACCCCTCTACTATTAATCCAGCCTTAAGATCCCTTCCGCATTTCCTACAGATAAAATAAAATAGCAATAAATAAAATTGGCATAATTGCAAGAAATACAGATAAGTAGACAAATAAAGTTACAATCAAAATGTCAACATTTTATTACTTATAGCATTTTCCATACAAATTCAAAAATGTGGGGGCCGTACCCACACAATATCGGCCAACAAAAAAGAAAATACCGATGCTACAATAGTCAAAGTAGTAAATGTAGACTCGATGAACAAAACCTGTATCAAACAAATCGAAAAGTCCTAAGATCTGGCTACACTGTTGCTCGTGCCTATCAGTGCCTCTTTACACCGCTCCTCTTCCCACATTTAGTCAGGAGTTTTTTCTTCTTCTCAAAATCCCTGCTAGGAGTAGTGTCGCTGCTTGAAATATCAACTATCTCCTCGGCGCCGACATCTCCTCCATACTCTTCGACCTTCTCAGAAGGCTCCCTCTTGGTCTTACGCTTCTAGGATTTGCAGGTGCTCCTCGAAGATTTTCTCTCCTCGACCTTTTCCTTCTTATCAGCCACCATTTTCTATTCAGATTTATGTTGCTGGCCATTTTGTTCCTCTTGCTTGAGAGCTTCAACTGTCGTGAAATCACCCTCCAAAGAACGGAAGGGTCGTCTGGACCGTGCAATGCAGCAATTTTCTTAGATTCTGGCCCTGGTTGTGAGTTAGATATAGGTGCGGCAAGCAGAGTAGCTATATAAACAAGCGTTGAGGCAGTTGAAATAGTTGAAAACCTAGGGATTGAAGAAATCGGTAGGTCAGTAGGTAAAGAGGACAGATCTATAAGATCATAAATGAAAGCATTAAGTTCATCTTGTTCTTGCGGCGTGAGCTGAAAATTCACAAATTTCTGCGAAACTAGAAGGTTTCCTACATCAGTGGTCGAGAATTTCAATCTCATATTCCCCGCCTTCTCCTTCTTTTGATGACTACACGATATTCAGAGAAGTTCCAAGGCCATCCAAAGTTTTAGAGACAACCCTCGATGGGCCAAACGATAGGGCAGCGCCGGCCAAACTCGCTAACTGATCGTGAGGATGTTTTGATGATTCGCCAAGCCCGAAAATGAAAGGCTCTGGCAATGTTTTGGCACTTGCAATCATAGCAGCATTGGCAGCCTCATGTTCTTTCTCAATTCGAATGATCTCCCGACCCTCTATCAGAGGTTTCTTTGATTCTTCATTGAGGTAGGCGTCCTCCAACTCTTGCTCGGTATATATGTCCCCTTTCTCTCGGCAATATGCCAAGATTTCTTCCTAAACCATGGTGAGAGTATGCGTAAATTTGGGTCCCAAATAATTGAGGCTCCCCTGATGCAGTAAAAATTTAACATAGAAATTTAAGATGGTATCATCCATCTTCTTCTCAAAAGTATTTGCAACCACTGTTACGGCGGCCTTCTCACCTTCAACTCGGGTCTTTTCGACGCTAAGCTACGAGACCCTTTTCTACAGCAAAGCAATCATTTGAGCTTGATTAGAAACGACCTTATCACGGGATTTCACATTTCCCATGTCATCAACAATTGTCTTTTTATAGGATTCGACAACTTCGTCAAGATCAGTGATGGTTTTCTTCTAAGCTTCAATGACCATGTCACGGGCTTCAAGCTCCTTTTTTAGCTTAACCTCGTCCGTGTAGGCCTTCTTGTTTTCGTCTCGGAATACGATCTCTATTTTTGCTTGGGCTCTTTCAGTTCCTTCAATAAGCTATCGTCTTTCTTACTCTCTCAGCATGCACGTCCTTCTCTTGTGTTAATCGCTCGATTCTAGCATCACGTTTCGCTAACGCCCTCTTATAATCGTCTTTCTCTGATTCAAAGGAGAGGATCTCTTGATAATTATTGCAGTTCGTGTCTGCCAGCTACTTGCATAACTTTTCCTATCCCTCAGCTTGGTTTAAATCACTTTGAATCACTTGAAGATAGGGCATATAGGAATCTTTGCAGATTGGACAAAGGTCGCGATCAAACTTAACTCCCTGTAGAAACCACCCCGGGAGCATAACTTCAAGTCTAGGGGGACCAGATGGAAGAAAATAATCCAGCCTCTCATGAGAACGTGAATCTAATATCCCGGAATTTTGGACAATATAAATTTAATAATTTGTGTTTAAATTGAAATTAATTTAATAATTTTTGTTAATAAATTTTAATTGATTCAATAATTTTCTTTTATTAAATATTTAATTGGTGAATTTATTTTTAATAAGCTAGTAAATCTGTTTTCTATTTAATATGTATATATATTTATATATATTTTAAATAGATAAGTTTGGTTTTAAATTTAATTAGTGTATCAAATTTTCTAATTATAGTATTTTGAATTTGGAAAATTATGATTTATTTTTGAATTAAGCTTTTCAAAACTATTCAATAAAATAACTAAATGATTTTAAATATATGAGATAAATGTTTTATTTGTTTAAATTATATTTTGACCTATGTTTGTATATTAAAACAAGTTATAAAAATGTTTGTTTTTTTTATAAAAATAGCGATTAACAATTATGATTTGTAAATTAAATATGAGAATTTAAATTACAATTTAAAATATGAAACATGTATTCATTTAAGTTACAACCTCTTTTATAAATTTATTTTAAATGTTTAAAAAGTATCTTTGTCAAATGATTTATTTGTATATTGTTTTTACTTATAATAATACTTTGTTTTATTCTTTTAAAATTATTTATCTCTACAACTAAGTATTAAAGAAACTAATTAATTAAGTTTAAACTATCTTTAACACTTAATTAAAAATACTAATTACTTAAATTGACAAGTGTAAGTATCTTAAAGCCTAATCTAACAAATGTAATTTAAATATCATTTTAAAATGACAAGTGTAAGATTTGAGACATGTCATGTTTTAAAATTTAGTTTTCTTTGATTTTAAAATAAATCATAAGCATGGTTATTTAAACTTGCATCTTCCCATTTCTTTTCCTTTCTTCATTTTCATTCTAAATCTAAAAATTCTTTCAGCTGAGCCATTTTTCCATCTCTTCAAAAAAAATCAAATGCATATCAAATTCCTGTAAAATCAAATTGCATTCCTCAAATCTGCAAACTTCATCTCTTCAAACCTGCAAAATCATTCCTGAAACTCATTTTCAAAAAGCAAGCAAAATCTGAAATGATTTCCAGCATTTTTTTTCTGAAAGCCATGCAAAATCAATACATAGCAAATCTGCATTCCATTCAAGCAAGCATCAGCATTTCATTCAAAAAAATCTAGGTTACTAGAATCTGGAAAAGCAAGCAACCTCCATGTAAGATCTGGAGTCAAAAAAAGCAAGTTTTCTAATGGTTTAAGGGCTGTTCAAAGATCAGGAAGCTTAAGTTTTAAAAGCATTTCAAACAAGTTTGCAAAGGATTTTTCAAATCTGAAAACCTGTGCTCTGCTCTTTAAATCTAGTGAGTAACTAAATTTTAAAAATTAATTAAATAGTTAGAAGTTGTTTTCATGCTTTGAATAAGGAACGAATATATATATGATGTTGCTGTGAATACATATATGTGAATGTATTTCTCGGGGCATATTCATGTTTCCTAAATTTTCAAACCTTTGATTGATTTAAAATCTTTTCCTTCAAATTGAAATCTCTGTTGTGATATAAAATGATGACTAAAAAAATGAATGGTTAGTCATAGAGATAGTTTTAAAATTTATATAAGTTGAATAAACCTTTGTTTTGCCTGGAAATATAATATAACAGAGTAATAATTAGTAAAAGATGGAAATTCAAACATTACAAAACAATGTTTCAGGTTTGTATATCAAAACTTTATACAAAATTATGATTTTTAAAAGTAAAATTACAATTTTTAATATCAAAACCAAAGTGCAGTTCAGGTTTTACTGTAAATGGAGTTTTTGGTCATCTCTGTTGCCACAAGTAGGTTGAGGAGTTGAATTTGTTTCTGGAGGAGTAGGAGATATCAGAGATACTAGGAAAATTATTGGTTTGAGTTGAAATTCATTTTTGATGTTGTAATTCGGATTCAAAGTCTTGAACCCTAGTTTTCACTGGGTTATTGTTTTTGCTTGAATTTGATCTCCTCGGTTGATCGAGTTCAACCATTTCTGGGGTATTGACAGATGGTGGTTTGAGGAAGACGTGGCCGGAGTTGCTGTCTTTCCGGTGGCCGGAATCGTGAGAATGTGGTTGTTGACAGGTATGGGTTGAGTTGAAGCTTCCTGTTCCAGGTTTGTTGTTTGAACTCGAATACAAATTCGAGTTGATTTGGGGAAATCTGATGTTTGACGGGAGATGGGGGGTTGCTGGCTGATGGGAGATGGCCGTTGATGTTGGCCAGGGGTGGCCGGGGAGGATGAATGGGTGCACAGTGCACTGGTGTATGTGATGGTGATGTTGGGTTTCAGGATTTGGTGCCTCGTGATAGTCTCGGGGAAATTGGGTTTCAACTCGAAGCTGTATGAGTTATGACTCGAAGTAAAAATAAGGAGGCTCGAGTATACTTGATTGTTTCAGTTTTTAGGAATTAGCAGAAACTTGTTTCCTGTTTTAAAATTCAGAAGTAGGACTTTAAAATGTAAACTTAAATCTGAACTAAGTTTAAAATTTAAATTGAATTTAGATATGAATTCAATTAGTTTAAATTTTGGGTCTTTGAAATAATTTGATTTTTTTAAAATTCTAGTTTGATTTCAAATAAAAACAGAAACTGTTTTCTGTTTTTAAATTTAAAAGTAAAGTTTAAATTGCAAGTTGAAGTGTAAACTGGGTTTTTAAAATCTGAAATTTAAATATGAATTTAAATTAGATTGTCTGAGATTTGAATCATTTAAGTTTTTAAATTTAAATTTGGTTTTAAAACTTATAGGTGTAAAAGTATATGTGTGTTTTGCATTTGAATTGGAAGTTTAAATTTTAAATTAGAAATTTATAATGAGTTTAAATCTGGGTTTTAAATCTGGAAATAAAATTTAAACTTCAGTTTAAAAATCAAATAAGTTTAAATTTAAATTGTTTAATTACATTGAAAAGGTTAAATGATTTGAATTTTTAAAGGAAGTTGTAAAATGTAAATAAATCTTAAGGATTTAAGTTAGATCTGGAATAAGGTTCAAACTGTATTTCAGTTTTGAAATTAAGAAGTAAATTTTTAAATTGAATTTGTTTTAAAATAACTTGGAATGTTTTTAAATTGAATTGGTATTTAAATTCTTTAAAACTTATTTTATAAAGTAGATGTTTGTTTTAACATATGAGATAAAAGTTTTGAATTGTTATAAAATCTTGTTTAAGTTAAATTTGTATCTTAAATTTTAAAATGAAGTCTAAATGGAATTTAAAGTAAATTTAAAAACAATTTGTTTTTAAATGCTTAATTAAGTAAAAATGTTATCTTAAAAGATAAATAAAATTTAATGATTGGATCGATTAAATTATTAATATAATTTAAAATGAATAATTAATTATTTAATTAATTAATAATGTGGATGATTAATTAAGTAATTAATAAATTTTTAAAATTGATTAATTAAGATTTGAGATTAATTAATTAGGGTTAATTAATCTATAATTAAGGATTGTTAATTAAATTTTAGTTAATGATTAAGATTTATTAATCAAGTGATTAAGGATTAATTAAGATTGTAATTAACACTTAATTAGTTAATAATTAAAGATTAATTAATTGTAATTAAATATTAATTAATTTGTAATTAATAATGATTAATATAAGTTAATTTCTTAATTAAGTAATTAAGAAATGTTAAGGAAGGTCATTAACTTAAGATTATTTAAAATTTAATTAATGTGATTAATTTTGATAATTAATTAGATTAATTAATTAATAATAAACAATTTTGAAATTGTTTAAATTTAACTATTTTATGGAAGTAATTAATGAAATTAATTACTTAATGTAATTAATTGTGTTAATGTGTTTTGTTTATATTAATTAATTAAGTTTAATCAATTTAAACATTTGTTGATGATTGGTGAATAATTACTTTATGTAATTAATGGGTTTGTAATTACTTAGGGAAGTAATTAATTGATAATTACTGCATGTAATTAAAGATGTTAAATGATGGAAGTAATTTAGATTAAATTACTTTGAATTGATCAAGGGACTAATCGAGATAATTAATTAAGAGTAATTAATTTATGGAATGAGTAATTAAGGGTAGTTAATTACTGGATTGTTATTAATCAAGGGTGATTAATATGGGTGGTTTAATTGCAGATTAATTACTTAATGTAATTAATTTTTATAGTGAGATTAATTTAAAATGTAATTAGAAATCATTAATAAAATTAATGATGAAATTTTGAATTGATTAATTAAGGATTAATTAATAATGAATTAATTAATTAATAAAGGATTAATGTGATTAACTTTAGTTAATTAATTGATTAAGTAATTAAAAGTTAATTATTGTAAATTGTTAAGTATAATTAACTTGTGTAATTAATATTAAAGGCTAATTACTTATTGTAATTAGAGATGGTCAATCAGTAATGATTAATTGAAATGAATTAGGAGATGGTGATTATTTAATTGATTTGTGATCAATTAATGGTGAAGTTAAGCAGGATTATAATGATGAAGTAATTAATTTAATTCATTTTAAATTAATTAGAGATTAAGTAATTAATTTAATTCATTCTAAATTAATGGTGTGATCATTAGATCATTGCTTATGTGTGAATGATTGGTATTGGTTGCCATGTATGGTTTGTAATCTAAGTTATGAGATGAAGAATGTTATATGATATGGATGCATTGGTTGCATTTGGATGATAATATGGATTATCTGATTTTGATATGAATTATCTGTTGATGATGATAATGTTGATTATCTTTTGTTATGTGAATTATCTATCTGTGTGTATATAGATAATAAATTGAATTGTTTTAAAACTTAAAAACTACTTGGCCTTAAATGATACGTTTTGGATTTCGATGAGACCGGGACCGAGTTTCCATATTTGGATATCCGAAAACCACATCGATCCAAATTAACGTTAGGTCGTGAATCTGAAGTGAAGATGAAGATTCAGAGTGCAAGGGTTATCGTCGTTAACTCTGAGGGTGATTCCAAAATAAGTGTAACGAGATAATGCCTTCGGTTTCGTTCGAACCTGGAACGAACTAGGATGGATTGAATGCTTTTAGAACATCGTCAGGTGGACGATGAGCATTCTAAGTAATATGTCGTATAAAGGTAATCACAGCCTCAAGCCTCATCAACCGGGAATGGCTAAAACAGGGGAGGTGCAGCAAGGCTAAGTGGGTCATGCCCAAGTAGGACGAGATTTACCCATGTCTAGATGTCCCTTTATTTCGTCTTAGTGGTGCGGTTGCCGATCACAATTGCGGGGTGGTCTTGTTCGGAACTGTTCAGTAAGGAATGGTTCCTGCTATGTGTTGCAAGGGAGCGGATGTACTCCTCGGTATGATGATCTAGGCCACGTACTGTGACGGGCGGTACCCTAGTAGCCCTGCCATTGTATGGAATCCAAAATCCAATAAGTGCCAACGGTTTTGATTGTATTACCCACTTTTGTGGCTAGTAGCTGGAATTTAATGAATGTAACAATTTCGGCTATTTCATATTTACTTGAAAACCCTAGACACTATTATAATATCACAGGATTTCCTATCAAATGTTTTGGTTAGCGTAAGGTAAAAACTTTTTCATGTTTATGTGTGGGAAGTCTTACGTGATACCTTTTCTTTTTAAAGGTTTTTCAAAGTTAAGCAACTTTAACTTGTTACTCACACCAGACCCATGTCTGACTCAAAGTTTATTTCTGTTTTTCTTAAACTCTTGGGTACTCAAATTTTTACGAGTAGCCAAGGGATCAATTTAGCTTTGACGAATTGTGGAGGAGCAATGGAGCAGGAGGCTTCCGCGTATAGATATATAGTTTTCCGCTGTGTTGATATCTCTGAGTGTTTTTCTTTATTGCGTTTGAGTTGTAATAACTAGACAGGTGTTTATAACTGTCTAGTATGCGATGTATTATCTGTGTAACTCTGATAATTGATGTATACTATGTAATACTTATGTTATTAATATAATTTATTCGTTCCGCTGTTGAGATTCTTGTGTTGTTTCTTCTTTCTTTTCTCTTTTCTATCCCTTTCTTTCCTAAGGATGATACGACTTTTTGTGGAGAAAAAGTCGAGTCGTCTCATTTGGTATCAGAACGCTAGGTTGAGCGAATACCTAGTCTCTGGAGTGGTGTCTATCTTGAGAGAGTGTATTTGTAGTTTTATATATATATATTTTATTTCTACCTATCTGATTGGGTTACCTGTTTGGGTTTTCCAATATAAGTTATAAAGGCAGATAAGGTAGTGGTGTGTAACATAACTACCATTGGTTGGAAGTCGAGACTGTAGACCTAATACCGTCTCGAGTGAGATTTGCTTGGTGTAAGGACTTCATCGATCTCTGAAGGAAACCTGTTAAGGTTCGGAGTTCATCTTTGGAGTGCAGAATTGGGTGAGTTGAGTTTGGATCTGTCGGTTGGGCATAAGCAAGCAAGTGATGGTACCTTGATACCTCAGGAAGTAGTAGCTGCGTGATGAGACGCAGTGACTATGGATGTGTCCGAAGATGTTTCTTTGGAACAAGAGTAAGGGGGTGAATCTGCTTGGTGTTGTGGCTGAGTCCAGCAGAATGTTCTGTTTGTTTTGGGGTCCGAGTTTCTCGAAGAACTTGGATTGGGAATTCTTTGGCTTTGGTGTTAGCGGTGCAGCTCGGAGTGTTCTGTGCTAGCAGGAAGCTTTCTGGCTGAGTAATTTTTCTGAAGTGGAGTTCAGAAGCAGCAGCGTGGATCCGTTTCTTCGATGGATTGGATAGACCGGCATAAGCTGTTCTAATTGGTAAAGAGAGAGCAGTTTCTTTGGATAAGGCTGAATTGATCGCAAAAGTGACTTGCGATAGTTGAGTGTTCTCTTGGGTCGTTGGAGATTGTCCGGATGTCTTCTGGAAAGTCAGAGATTTGTCTGCATCTGAAGATCGAGTTTTCTTATCGATTTGGATTCTAGGATTTTCGGTTGTTCAATTTAGTGGAAGGATGGTTCCTTGAGATAGTAGTTGGTGAAGCAACTCAGGTTTCGGAGGAACTTCTGAGTTTTCTTTTGGATCTGTAGAACCATATTTCTGTGCTGGGTTGTCCAGTTTGTGCTTGTGTTCTTCATCAGCATTTTCTTCTACTTCGGATCAGAGTTGTGCAGCAGAAGCAGTTTAGGGTTGTATCTGTTTTCTTTTCTGGATAAGGAGAAGTTAGTTATGTCTTCTGTTGTTGAGGAGTAGAGTTTGTCCTTGGTTTTGGATTGATCTTGAAGAGATCATGGTGTTGGGTTGTTTTGATCCAGTCTGTTTCTAGTGGCATCAGCAAGGGTTGGGCTGATCAGGAAGGATGTTGGTAGCCTAGGATCGTCCGAAGAGTTTTTATGGATAAGAGGCGGAGGAATTTGGGTTTTGGAGTCAGAGATTGGGTTTTGGTTAAGTTTTTCTCCGATCCAAGGAGCTATAAGTTTGGTAAGTCTGTAAATCTAGCTCCGAGGTGTTTTGGATTTCTTCTGTGTTCTGGTAAGATAAGTGTTTGGTTTTCAAGGGTTGAATTGCCAGTTTGGATAACTGGGATTCAGAATGTTTCACGTATCTCTGAGGAAGCACGTGTATGAGATATTTCTAGTTGTAGAACCAGCAGTTCAGGAGGGTTTGGTTGTTGAGTCAGACTCGTCTGTAGTCTGATATTCTGTTTAGAGTTGTTGATAGGAGCTCTATAGCTTAGTAGTTTTTGATTGTTTGGATTCTATAGAGCGAGTATCCCGATATTTATACCGGGGAAACTCGTGAAAGTTCTATCCAAAATTCTTTTGGATGATTAGAATTGTTTTGATTGTGTGAATTGGTTGTTTTGGTTGTTAGCATATGATTAACATATTCTGTATTTTAAAATTAAATCTTTAAATAGATTATTAGATTACCTTTGTTTTAAATTTCGGGGACGAAATTCTTTTAAGGGGGGATGATTGTAATATCCCGGAATTTTGGACAATATAAATTTAATAATCTGTGTTTAAATTTAAATTAATTTGATTATTTTTGTTAATAAATTTGAATTGATTCAATAATTTTCTTTTATTAAATATTTAATTGGTGAATTTATTTTTAACAAGCTAATAAATCTGTTTTCTATTTAATATGTATATATATTTATATATATTTTAAATAGATAAGTTTGGTTTTAAATTTAATTAGTGTATCAAATTTTCTAATTATAATATTTTGAATTTGGAAAATTATGATTTATTTTTGAATTAAGCTTTTCAAAACTATTCAATAAAATAACTAAATGATTTTAAATATATGAGATAAATGTTTTATTTGTTTAAATTATATTTTGACCTAAGTTTGTATATTAAAACGTTATAAAAATGTTCTTTTTTAAATAGTTAATAATTATGATTTGTAAATTAAATATGAGAATTTAAATTACAATTTAAAATAAGAAACATGTATTCATTTAACTTACAACCTCTTTTATAAATTTATTTTAAATGTTTAAAAAGTATCTTTGTCAAATGATTTATTTGTATATTGTTTTTACTTATAATAATACTTTGTTTTATTCTTTTAAAATTATTTATCTCTACAACTAAGTATTAAAGAAACTAATTAATTAAGTTTAAACTTTCTTTAACAGTTAATTAAAAATACTAATTACTTAAATTAACAAGTGTAAGTATCTTAAAGCCTAATCTAAAAAATGTAATTTAAATATCATTTTAAAATGACAAGTGTAAGATTTAAGACATGTGTCATGGTTTAAAATTTAGTTTTCTTTGATTTTAAAATAAATCATAAGCATGGTTATTTAAACTTGCATCTTCCCATTTCTTTTCCTTTCTTAATTTTCATTCTAAATCTAAAAATTCTTTCAGCTGAGCCATTTTTCCATCTCTTCAAAAATAAAATCAAATGCATATCAAATTCCTGTAAAATCAAATTGCATTCCTCAAATCTGCAAACTTCATCTCTTCAAACCTGCAAAATCATTCCTGAAACTCATTGTCAAAAAGCAAGCAAAACCTGAAATGATTTCCTACATTTTTTTTCTGAAAGCCATGCAAAATCAATACATAGCAAATCTGCATTCCATTCAAGCAAGCATCTGCATTTCATTCAAAAAAATCTGGGTAATTAAATTTGGAAAAGCAAGCAACCTGCATGTAAGATCTGGAGCCAAAAAAAGAAAGTTTTCTAATGGTTTAAGGGCAGTTCAAATATCAGGAAGCTCAAGTTTTAAAAGCATTTCAAACAAGTTTGCAAAGGATTTTTCAAATCTGAAAACCTGTTCTCTGCTCTTTAAATCAAGTGAGTAACTAAATTTTAAAAATTAATTAAATATTTAGAAGTTGAATTCATGCTTTGAATAAGGAATGAATATATATATGATGTTGCTGCGAATACATATATGTGAATGTATTTCTGGGTGCATGTTCATTATCTGGCATATTCCTGTTTCCTAATTTTTCAAACCTCTGATTGATTTAAAATCTTTTCCTTCAAATTGAAATCTCTGTTGTGATTTAAAATGCCGACTAAAAAAAATGAATGGTTAGTCATAGAGATAGTTTTAAAATTTATATAAGTTGAATAAACCTTTGTTTTGCCTGGAAATATAATATAACAGAGTAATAATTTGTAAAAGATGGAAATTCAAACATTACAAAACAATGTTTCAGGTCTGCATATCAAAACTTTATACAAAATTATGATTTTTAAAAGTAAAATTACAATTTTTAATATCAAAGCCAAAGTGCAGTTCAGGATTTACTATAAATGGAGTTTTTGGTCATCTCTGTTGCCACAAGTAGGTTGAGGAGTTGAATTTGTTTCTGGAGGAGTAGGAGATATCAGAGATACTAGGAAAATTATTGGTTTGAGTTGAAATTCATTTTTGATGTTGTAATTTGGATTCAAAGTCTTGAACCCTAGTTTTCACTGGGTTATTGTTTTTGCTTGAATTTGATCTCCTCGGTTGATCGAGTTCAACCATTTCTGGGGTATTGATAGATGGTGGTTTGAGGAAGACGTGGCCGGAGTTGCTGTCTTTCCGGTGGCCGGAATCGTGAGAATGTGGTTGTTGACAGGTATTGGTTGAGTTGAAGCTTCCTGTTCCAGGTTTTTTGTTTGGACTCGAATACAAATTCATGTTGATTTAGGGAAATCTGATGTTTGAGGGGAGATGGAGGGTTGCTGGCTGATGGGAGATGGCCGTTGATGTTGGTCAGGGGTGGCCGGAGAGGATGTATGGGTGCACAGTGCAGTGGTGTACATGATGGTGATGTTGGGTTTCAGGATTTGGTGCCTCGTGATAGTCTCGGGGAAATTGGGTTTCAACTCGAAGCTGTATGAGTTATGACTCAAAGTAAAAATAAGGAGGCTCGAGTATACTTGATTGTTTCAGGTTTTGGGAATTAGCATAAACCTGTTTCCTGTTTTAAAATTCAAAAGTAGGACTTTAAAATGTAAACTTAAATCTGAACTAAGTTTAAAATTTAAATTGAATTTAGATATGAATTCAATTAGTTTAAATTTTGGGTCTTTGAAATAATTTGATTTTTTTTAAATTCTAGTTTGATTTCAAATAAAAACAGAAACTGTTTTCTGTTTTTAAATTTAAAAGTAAAGTTTAAATTGCAAGTTGAAGTTTAAACTGGGTTTTTAAAATCTGAAATTTGAATTTGAATTTAAATTAAATTGTCTGAGATTTGAATCATTTAAGTTTTTAAATTTAAATTTGGTTTTCAAACTTATAGGTGTAAAAGTATATGCGTGTTTTGAATTTAATTGGAAGTTTAAATTTAAAATTAGAAATTTAAAATGAGTTTAAATCTGGGTTTTAAATCTAGAAATAAAACTTAAACTTATGTTTAAAAATCAAATAAGTTTAAATTTAAATTGTTTAATTACATTGAAAAGGTTAAATGATTTGAATTTTTAAAGGAAGTTGTAAAATGTAAATAAGTCTTAAGGATTTAAGTTAGATCTCGAATAAGGTTCAAACTGTATTTCAGTTTTGAAATTAAGAAGTAAATTTTTAAATTGAATTTGTTTTAAAATAACTTGGAATGTTTAGTAATGTTTTTAAATTGATTTGAATTTAAATTGAATTGGTATTTAAATTCTTTAAAAATTATTTTATAAAGTAGATGTTTCTTTTAACATATGAGATAAAAGTTTTGAATTGTTATAAAATCTTGTTTAAGTTAAATTTGTATCTTAAATTTTAAAATGAAGTCTAAATGGAATTTAAAGTAAATTTAAAAACAATTTGTTTTTAAATGCTTAATTAAGTAAAAATGTTATCTTGAAAGATAAATAAAATTTAATGATTGGATCCATTAAATTATTAAGATAATTTAAAATGAATAATTAATTATTTAATTAATTAATAATGTGGATGATTAATTAAGTAATTAATATTTTTTTTAAATTGATTAATTAAAATTTGAGATGAATTAATTAGGGTTAAATAATCTACAATTAAGGATTGTTAATTAAATTTTAATTAATGATTAAGATTTATTAATCTAGTGATTAAGGATTAATTAAGATTGTAATTAAAACTTAATTAATTAATAATTAGGGATTAATTAATTGTAATTAAATATTAATTAATTTGTAATTAACAATGATTAATATAAGTTAATTTCTTAATTAAGTAATTAAGAAATGTTAATGAAGGTCATTAAATTAAGATTATTTAAAAATTAATTAATGTGATTAATTTTGATAATTAATTAGATTAATTAATTAATAATAAAAAATTTTGAAATTGTTTAAGTTTAATTACTTTATGGAAGTAATTAATGAAATTAATTACTTAATGTAATTAATTGTGTTTATGTGTTTTGTTTATACTAATTAATTAAGTTTAATCAATTTAAACATTTGTTGTTGATTGGTGAATAATTACTTTATGTAATTAATGGGTTTGTAATTACTTAGGGAAGTAATTAATTGATATTTACTGGATGTAATTAAAGATGTTAAATGATGGAAGTAATTTAGATTAAATTACTTTGAATTGATCAAGGATTAATCGAGATAATTAATTAAGAGTAATTAATTTATGGAATGAGTAATTAAGGGTAGTTAATTACTGGATTGTTATTAATCAAGGGTGATTAATATGGGTGGTTTAATTGCAGATTAATTACTTAATGTAATTAATTTTTATAGTGAGATTAATTTAAAATGTAAATAGAAATCATTAATAAAATTAATGATGAAATTTTGAATTGATTAATTAAGGATTAATTAATAATGAATTAATTAATTAATAAAGGATTAATGTGATTAACTTTAGTTAATTAATTGATTAAGTAATTAAAAGTTAATTATTGTAAATTGTTAAGTATAATTAGCTTGTGTAATTAATATTAAATGCTAATTACTTATTGTAATTAGAGATGGTTAATCAATAATGATTAATTGAAATGAATTAGGAGATGGTGATTATTTAATTGATTTGTGATCAATTAATGGTGAAGTTAAGCAGGATTATAATGATGAAGTAATTAATTTAATTCATTTTAAATTAATTAGAGATTAAGTAATTAATTTAATTCATTTTAAATTAATGGTGTGATCATTAGTTCATTGCTTATGTGTGAATGATTGGTATTGGTTGCCATGTATGGTTTGTAATCTAAGTTATGAGATGAAGAATGTTATATGATATGGATGCATTGGTTGCATTTGGATGATAATATGGATTATCTGATTTTGATATGAATTATCTGTTGATGATGATAATGTTGATTATCTTTTGTGATGTGAATTATCTATCTGTGTGTATATAGATAATGAATTGAATTGTTTTAAAACTTAAAAACAACTTGTCCTTAAATGACACGTTTTGGATTTTGATGAGACCGGGATCGGGTTTCCATATTTGGATATCCGAAAACCACATCGATCCAAATTAACGTTAGGTCGTGAATCTGAAATTAAGATGAAGATTCAGAGTGTAAGGGCTATCGTCGTTAACTCTGAGGGTGATTCCAAAATAAGTGTAACGAGATAATGCCTTCGGTTTCGTTCGAGCCCGGAACAAACTTGTATGGATTGAATGCTTTTAGAACATCGTCAGGTGGATGATGAGCATTCAAAGTAATATGTCCTATAAAGGTAATCGTAGCCTCAATCCTCATCAACCGGGAATGGCTAAAACAGGGGAGGTGCAGCAAGGCTAAGTGGGTCATGCCCAAGTAGGACGAGATTTACCCCTGTCTAGATGTCCCTTTATTTCGGCTTAGTGGTGCGGTTGCCGATCACAACTGCGGGGTGGTCTTGTTCGGAACTGTTCAGTAAGGAATGGTTCCGGCTTTGTGTTGCAGGGGAGCAGGCGTACTCCTCGGTACGCTGATCTAGGCCACGTATTGTGACGGGCGGTACCCCAGTAGCCCTGCCATTGTATGGAATCCAAAATCCAATAAGTGCCAACGGTTTTGATTGTATTACCCACTTTTGTGGCTAGTATCTGGAATTTAATGAATGTAACAATTTCGGCTATTTCATATTTACTTGAAAACCCTAGACACTATTATAATATCATAGGATTTCCTGTCAAATGTTTTGGTTAGCGTAAGGTAAAAACTTTTCCATGTTTATGTGTGGGAAGTCTTACGTGATACCTTTTCTTTTCAAAGGTTTTTCAAAGTTAAGCAACTTTAACTTGTTACTCACACCAGACCCATGTCTAACCCGGAGTTTATTTCTGTTTTTCTTAAACTCTTGGGTACTTAAATTTTTACGAGTAGCCAAGGGATTCAGGTTAGCTTTGACGAATTGTGGAGGAGCAATGGAGCAGGAGGCTTCCGCGTATAGATATATAGTTTTCCGCTGTGTTGATATCTCTGAGTGTTTTTCTCTATTGTGTTTGAGTTGTAAAAACTAGACAGGTGTTTATAACTGTCTAGTATGTATCGTATTGTCTATGTAACTCTGATAATTGATGTATACTATGTAATACTTATGTTATTAATATAATTTATTCGTTCCGCTGTTGAGATTATTGTGTTGTTTCTTCTTTCTCTTCTTCCTTTTCTCTTTTCTATCCCTTTCTTTCTTAAGGATGATACGACTTTTTATGGAGATAAAGTCGGGTCGTCTCGGTGAAGGACTAGAAGCAGGCAACACGTGGGTTGATAGAGCTTGGAAGAAGACAAAACTTGGACGGTGGAAGCCGAAACTTCAATTCCGATAGAGATTGTGGCCGGGGCAATTGATGCTCAGAGGGATGACACCTGTGATCCACCTTCGGCTTCTTGGGCGGCTCTTCTCGGTCATCAGGAATTTGTCTCTTCTCATAGCCACTCTTATAAACCTTACTTTATTCTCTATCGTCTCAGCGACGTGCTTTAGCTTCTAAGTCTTTCTGCCTTCTCCACTCTTCTACGGATTCATAGGGCTGGTAGCGGCTTGAAGGCTGTCTTGACTAATGTTACGAATCAGTGAATTATTCAAGATCATCATAAAGTCCAGGGCCTCTTTTGGTACCTGATATGAAGAATGAATAAAGAACTTTAGCAATAAGAAATGGACTTAAATAACGCATGTATAAGTAGATGTAAACCTAGTGAAATGTGTAATATACCTTAGGTGTCCTAAAAGGACGTCACAAACCAGATTAAGAAGCCACCGTGGTAGAAATCGGGCTGACTGTAGACACGGTATGACTAGGCCAAGGAAACGATCCCTCGAATTTGAAATATCCTACCTTGAGCTCATCGATATCTACGTAAATGTTGCTCAAATCCCCAAAGTCAATACTAGTTTCTTTAAGCGGGGAATCTTGAAGTCGCTCGGCTGCTATGGGAGCATCTTTTTTGTGAACTTATTGGGGAGGCGAATCTGGGAGAATGAGACTCATTACCGGAGTCTCATCAAACGATTTGAAGTCTCCATTGCCGGAACTTGCATCGAATTCATCATTGCTAAAAGAGGAATCATAACTGTCGCTGCCCTCAATTTCACCCCTTCCTTTTCTATTTCCCTGTAGCCTTGGCCTCACGCGGCTTGAATTCTTCCTCTCCCTCCTTCGGAATCGGAGGTATTCTGGCCAGGTAGCCGTCTTCAATCGTAACACCCCTTCCTTCATGAATTTCTTCGATAGACTCGCCAGATGGACCTTCTCTTTATGGGAGATCGCCCTCTTCGAAGCCGTGTGATGAAGAAGTAGAATGTGTTCATATTCAAGAACGGGAAGGAGATGGGAATTTGATGGTTACAATGGATCTTCCAGGATACAACGGCCCATACCGAAGCAAATTCACGTCTGTTAGCAAAAATTTGACCGATCTCTCCTTGGCTTCTACGGCCTTCAAAGTATGGAAAATCGGATCGAGTGATGGATCTTTATTTGGCCTTTGAATAACTGCAAGAAGTATTCCATCTATCAGAAATCCCATAGCGACATGTTGAAACTCGATAAGTAACAGAGAAACTTACCCCCCGTTGTCCAAAGGTGGTTAAATCCCTTGGGACACCTAATAAAGAAATATCGAGTCTTGAATTTAGATAGATTGCTTTGGAGCTGCGGCATGATCTTGTGGTTTCATTGGGCCTTGACAAAGACAAAGGATGGACACTTGTCTCTCTTCTTGAATAAGAGAAAATATTTCAACTCATCGAAATTCGAGGCACGACTAAACGTTCACATAAACAGGACGTGAAGGCATGTCAAGATTGCATGCCCATTAGGATGAATTTGAAATGGAGAAATTCCTAAGTTCAGAAGAGTTTCTTTCAAGAAGCCATTAAAGAGGGGCGCCACTTCATTTAAGAACATATACTGGCGGCAAGCTATATACCCCGAAGGCAGTATATATGCAAACTCGTTCTTTGACGGAAGGCGCACATCATTGTATGGAATGCCGTGTTGTAGGCAAATGTTATAAAAGACTTTAGTAGAGATTACGGAGGAAGCTCCCTCCACGTGATTATGAAGAACTCTAAAATTCGAAGGAGTCTGGTGTATACCCAGACTAACCAGAACCAACTGACCGTATTCAACTCGTGGGACTGAAGAGGTAGGCACAACAAATGACGATTCAGCTTCTGAAAGTGCTGGACTTCCTCCACTAGACTTGCGACGAGAGGACGGGTGCTTCATTCTATACAATAGAACTAGGATCTAATGCGGTCGGGCTGTTCTATCTTCAACTAAAAGTTCTATTGCAACCTAGGACTTCGAAAAAGTATCAGTTTATGCCGACACATCAGGTTTTAAGTATAGACTGGGGTAAGTGCAGTGTGTTATCTATGTGAGAAGGGCTTGGTGTCCTGAACATTATAAATGCTTTAACCTGTGTAGACAGTACACTTGTAGTAAAGAATGAAAAGTGCTTCTAGTATTATTTATCGAAGTTATTTCTCCTACACTTACCCGTTATCGATCAACGATCGATAACGCATCTGCTGTCCGAAGCGACATGGGAAGCTCTTCCAATTTCAGGTACACCAAGTATGCAATAAGTGGACCAATCCGAACTCTTCAGAAGGTGATAACAACATAAGCTGCATGCGAGACGCTACCTAAGCTGTTATCACCCCCTAGAAGAACCAAAACCAATTCGCGAGACGTCATGTCGGATTAACAATGTAACTTGGTGCAAGTCAATTCTTATTCTATGGACGAAGTTAAGCAAAATGACAAGCACCAGGGTAAAGCCCGAGTATCGTTCCGTAAAGAAATCAAGACTCGATTTACTGTCTTCTTTCTCAAAATCGCAATCAACTCACTCAATCTAACTTCATTACCAAATTGCTAAAGGAATGCCAAATTCTACACCACCTACCTTAAGTCAAAGATCAAAGGGCAAGAATGGACGAGGTTTAAGAAAGCAGCAATCCAAGGTGGGAAGGTTGATGGCAATCCAAATTGATGAAGTTTTGGTTGCCAAAAGATTGGCCCAAGACGGCGGCAAGGCGAGGCAAAATCGACGGCATGAAGCTTCAGTGATGAGTGGCTAGCAAGGGCGATGGTCCAAGTAGAGTAAGGGTTTGGTTGGATTCATGTTGGTTCGTAGGAAAATTGACTCGAATTGTTGTATGAAAATAAGAAGGAAAATAGGTTGGCTCGAATAGATTAAATAGAACATTGCACAGAGAAAAATATGCTAAGTCCTTGGATCGCTAGCGATCCATACAATAGCAACCAAAATTTTCCCAATTCACCAAGCATGATCTAAGTATATTTTGCAAGCCTGCTGAAAGTTGTGGGATTGAAATTGGTTTATTGTTATAATCTATGACGATCCCCATTAGAATTCAACGGATGCTTGATAACTGAGCTAAATTAGCACGATGGCCTCAACACGATCACATGAACCTCACCAAACGAGAGCTTAAAAGCAACATTTTCCAGAGCATGCATTGTTTCCAATGAAAACAAACTTTAGGGGGAAAATGTTATCCGCGTTTTTGATCCAATGGAATTCAAAGGAGGTCAGACATCTACGTCGAATCAAAGCAACTCAAGAATCAACCAAAAGAACTAGAAGAATCAACCAAGAAAGGATAAAGGAAAAGAAGACAAAAATATGCTAAGGTGGTGGATCGTTAGTGATCTATCTCCTATGGATCATTAGTGATCCATAAGGGTTGCTCGTGGATCCTCCAGTCCTCTTGCGCCATGATCGAATAAGTTTTCTAAGAATATCTGCTAAGTTGGATGGAATTCCAAGCTAGCTAGATCGAGAAGTGAGCATTCATCTGACTCCATCAGCAGTTCAATACAATCAGTACATGAATCATCATCAAAACAAAGCATCTATTCATAAAATTACTTAGAGAACATCTATACAAGGCAAGAAATTAGATCCAAAGGGAACAAGCCAAAAATACACTAATCCCATGGATCGCTAGCGATCCATCAGATTGGGTCGGCTCGTTCTGGAATTTTAGGAGCGCCTGCGTACCTTTGATTGTGAGTCTTTGACAAAGCGGCTTTATCCCAATTTCTCTCCAGGCCCTATAAATACAATTCCACCGTCAACATAAAGAGGATCTTTTGGACTAGCTGCTAAAACTCTATAGAAGCTATTCTTCACTCTTTTTTTCCCACATAACAATCATCAAAGGAGTTCATGGTGATTCTCCAACAAATTCTAACACCAGTGATTTGATCTAACTCATAAGATCCAAGCAAATTGTAAAACAGAAGTTATAAAGTGGACTTAGGCTTCGTTAACAGCCGAACCCCTATAAAAAACTCTTGTATCTTTACTTTATTTGCAAGTTACTATCTCTTGTTTCTATTTTATTAGTCTTGGTAAACATGGCTAGTGCTTTCACACTCAAATCCAGGGTGTTGATCCACTTTTTGGGTTAACAATATGGAAACTAATGTATAATCAAGATACGTTGTTTAACCAAGCATACCACCGAATGCAAAATCCAACTGAATGTCAAACCTAATCGGGTATGTAGGGAAGCAAAAGCTAACCAAGTGCTAAACCTAATCAGATATGTATAGATGCAAAAGCCAACTGAATGCTAAACCTCATCGAGCACGTATGGATGAAAAAGCCAACTGAATGCTAAACCTAATCGGGTACGTATGAAACTGATCTATAACCAAGATACATTACTTAACTGAGCATATAACCAAATGTAAAATTTAATCGGATGTCCAACATAATCGGGTATGTATAGATGCAAAAGCTAACCGAATGTCAAACCTATTTGAGTACATATGGAAATGAAAGCTAACCGGATGCCAAACCTAATAGGGTACTATGGATACAAAATCAAACCAGATGTCAAACCTAATTTGTTACATATAAAAACCAATCCATAACCAAGATATATTGTTTAATCGAGTATACCACCATATAATCAAATACTAACAAATTTAACCATAAATGCATAATCTAACCGATCTAATCAGGTATACAAAATAAAAATAGTTGATAAATATAATCATGAAAGCAAAAAATATATTTGAGAGGCAAATATTTTCCCAAAAAATACTTGCCTGGAATATATTTGGCTGATGCAGAACATAGTAAGAATCATATGAGTGCAAAATCTAACAAGGTAAAAAAACATAATCAAATATGTATGGATGCAAAAGATAACCAAATACACATCCTGATCAAGTATAAATATATGACTATTTTTAACCAAATTATAGTAATGATTAACCAAACTTATCCTCAAAAACAAAAACTAAAAAAATTATAATGAAAAAACTTATATATGCATGACATATGTATAAAAAGAAAACATAAACTACCTAATATATCACTAGCAAATATTTTCTTGATAAACACTACCCAAGCTAATATTTGCCAAGCACTTGGCAAATATTTTCCAAATTAATAATAGGAAGACTGGTTAAACAAACTAACTAAATTACACAGTTAACCAAACAAATAAGTAAAATAACAAAAAACCATTTAATTCAACAATACAATGAACGAGATTACATTAATCCTCTTTACAATAAAAAGCCAATAATGTTTAAAAATTACACTTTATTTCTTAACAAAAAGGTCTTTTGTTATGACCTAATTTCTTGCATAAACTACAACATTTGTACTTATTCACCCCACCAGCTGACTTAATCTGTTCAGAAGAAGAAGGCCTTCCTACACCATGTCTTCTCTTATGAAGATGAACTTCAACATCTTAGGTAAAACATCTTCCAATTGAAAATAACATGTGGACGAATCAGATGAGAATAAGATGATTGGAAAAAGGACACTTGGAATAGTCCTCAGTATAAGAATAAACATCCAAATCAAAAGCAAGGTTGCATCTAATAGCATGAGCATATGGAAACCCATTAATGCGCCATAAGTTACAACTACATCGTCGAACACTCAAATCTACAAGATAAGATTAAACTTCATAACTATCAACAGTAGATCTAGTAACTTTCCATTGAATATCCTCAAGGTATAAATCCCTTAAACGCTTCTCCATAACATGACACAATTGACTATTCTAATTTTTACTTAACTCACGTCTATCAAACATAAGTTTCATGAGCTTCAAACGAATTTTATCTAAACATGCAGTGATAGGTAAATATCTTTCCTCTAAAATCCATCAATTAAAACTTTTCGCACAATTAGAACTCATTTCACCATATTGATTACCAATAAAAAAACATTAGCAAACTTTTCGAAAGGCAGACCATGCAAAAAAATTCTACTCCAACCCTACCAGCACTTTTAAACTCAGACAAAGCTTGATTAAATACATCTATTGTAGCAGCATTAGCAACTCGATAAGACAATGAAATAATCCATTTCCTTTTACCTTGGGGACAATGAATTCTTCAAATGATAGTTACAAGAACCATGAGCTAAATTTAGAAAAACTTGAGGAATAGTAAACAAAAGACTAGGATGTCGATCAGATACAAAGGTGAAATAACGATCACCATCACATAACATTTCCCTAAGCGTTGTTAAAAACTAATACCAATTAGGTTCGTCTTCGCCAAATACAATACCAAAAGCTAGTGTAAAAACCTAAAATAAATAAAAATATATTTGGCACATAATCAAAATACAAATAAATGCACAAAATATACAAACTGCAATATTAAAGGTATGTCAAATATTTGCCATAAGAATATGGAAAATATTTGACATTGAAATATTTAACAACCTAAATCATCCAATATAACAAAGAAATTAAACCATTTAAAAAAAGTTTCCCTGTAAATAAAATAGCATTTATAATACTAATTTAACAAATAAAACAAAAAACAAAAAAACAAAATGAATATATTGAAACAACACAGGTACGTCAAATATTTGCCATAAATGAAAATATTTGACATGCAAATATTTCATTAAATGAAATACAAATCAATTATATTACAATTTTCAGGACAAAATCATATCTTGATTACCATTCTTGGTCATAGCAGATATAATACAACCTTGTCTTTTGCCTCTCATAAAAGTCCCATCCAGAAAAATCAAAGGATGGCATTAATCAAACCCATATTTGCATGTTTCAAACCCAATGAAAACCCTCTCAAATTCATAACTAACGAAATCACCTTCAAGTTCAATAGCACTACCAGGATTAACAATAGCCACGCTTCATAAAAAGATTTGAAATGATGATATGAAAGCAAATCATTCCCATGGATTTCTTCAAATGCCAATCTTTTCCACACATAAGAAAATTAGTAATTTAACACGATATGGTACTCGGTCTGAAATAAATGCGCAATATCTTTCATTTTCATAAGAGGATTTGAACGAATAAAATCAACAACCAACTTCTTAACTAAGCTGCAAGAAATAGATTGGTGGTTAACATCTACAATACCAGCTCCACATGAATGCTTAGATTGCTTAGTTTTAATAATAAAAAACCTAACAGGTTAAACTTGCGAGAAGCATGAATACGAAAAGTACAACATTCCTGTAAATAAAAAAACTGTAACTCGCTCCCTATCATTTTTAACAACTTTATAACCATTCTTAATATAATATATCATAATATACAATCAGAACTCCTCAGCGCCACCAGCAAATCTTCGACCAATCCTAGTAAATTCTGGATTGCTAAAATCATTTTTAGCAACCCTTTCGAAATAGAATAGAATCAACCAAGAACAGACCATTAAAGAAGTGGATGAGCACACTCACCAAAAGAACCAAAAAATGGAGAACTATAAGAACCAATATCAGCCGAAATACTTTTAGATATAATCGAAACAAGTATAAAACAATCACGGCTATGAGCAACAAGTGTAGGATCGATTTCACCCTAGAGGGAGGGTGAATAGGGTGATACTATCAATTATAAAAATTATTTCGGAAGCTCATAAAATTATTTCAACATAGATATATCAAAACAATAGCAGCACAGAGAATAGCAGAATAAATGCAGAAATAGAACGACACAAAATTTATCCAGCTTCGACAAAACCCTGCCTACGTGCTGCCCCCGAGGTTTCTACTAGAAATTAGATAGTCAGACAATTACGCATGTAAACTTGCAACACCTGCTATTGACTAACCTAACTCAACTCTCAAAACCCTGCCACAACTCAGCCACTGAGTTGCGAATTCTCAAACTACGCCACGTAGTTTGTCCCCTAGTCACACGACTAGTAATAACACAATTTTCAAAAGAAAATACAATTTAAAAAACAATTAAAAACAAAAACCCTATCAAACCCTAATTAAATCTCAATTAAAAGTAAAAATGCCGGCCCAATTAAAAACAAACGCAGCCATCTTTATTTCTTTTATTGGTCGTTCCTTTTTCCTTTGCTCTGTATACTGGCGGCTTGTTCTCGTTTTCCTTTGCTTGCAAATTAGGGCTTTGTTTCCGAGGTCACCGACTTTCGGTTGCGTTATCGAAATAGATGTTTTCCAGTTCGTTGCTTTCGTCGATTGTTTGGCTCTTTGAATTGTCTTCGGCTACTTCAATTCGATCAAGTTCGAATTTGATTCTGGTATGTAATTTTCTCATTTTGATGTACTGGTTTTGGCTTACTTGAACTTTATGGATTTGAAACTGCTGATGATGAATGGGATTTATAGAAGTCGAATTCCTATATTTACCTTCATCTGATAGTTGTTTGATTTCATCAATACTGTGCTTCGGCCATTCGATCTTCATTTGGATGCTTGAGATTGATTACTGACTTTTTCAATTTACTTGAATAACACGGTGTTGATTTTGAACTGTTCCTTTTCTCTTGTTCATCACAGTTTCGATTCTGGTTTGACTTGTTCATTTGTTCGACACCTTGTTCATCACGGCTCTGACATTTGCTTTGACTGGTTGAATTTTTGACTATTGTTTGGTTGTTGACATTGCCTAAGTTCAGTCATTTTCTCACTTGTATATCGTGACTTTCATACTGCTGTGTCTTGGACATATTCATGTGCATACTTATTTTGTTCTCTGGTCCACCAGAATCTGTTAGTCGAGTTTGCACTGCATATATATGTGTGCTCATATCTGTAGCATACTTGCCCTGATGCTTGGATTTTTACCCACTGCATCTTCAGTCAACATTCTAATTTGTTACATTATTTTTATAACTACTGTATATAAGTATTTCTTGTGTGTTGATCTTGTCACTGTTCTTGCGCATTCATGTACTTGATGTTCACTTATTGTTCAAGACAGTTTGCATTAATCTGCACTCTATTTGAGCTGAGCATTTCGACTTGTTTAGGTCCATTGATGATGCTATGTGTTTGTTGTATAAGTTGGTTCATCACTTGTGTCAACTGCTAACATGTTTGTTTGGTCTGGAATATTTGAGTTGATATTGGCCATTGGTTCACTTGATCTTGTTTATGATAAACTGCACTGCATGTTGTACCTGTTATTGCTTGGATATTGAACTGCTTCATGCTTCATTGTCCTGTTCAAACCTGATACTTTCATTTGCACTTGGTCACTATGTTTTACTGTTACATTCCTGTATATGCTTCGAGTCATGGTAGCAGTGACTTGAACTTTTAGCCTTTGGTTTGATGTACTTCATTGAGTTTGACATGAAATGGTTCATCACTGTTTTATGTAATGTTGCATTCCTATATATGCTGTTCTGGTTTGATGTGCACAATTCATTTGTTGCCAGACCTGTAGCCTTTGTGCATTGTTCATGTCATTCCTTTGGTGCAGTTTGTTTTGCATCTCCATTTGTTGTACTCGAGTTATTTGATTGCATTGAGTACTGAATTGCATTCACTTGTGTACATATGCTGTTTGTCACTGTTGCATCAATTTTGGTTGCTGCTGTGTTATGTAGTAGCCTAGTTTGCTGGTGCATATGTTTCATTTTGAAGTTGCCGTGTATGTGATGCATGTTTTGTTGACTTTGTTTGCTACCAGGTCGACATGTATATATACGTACTTTGATCATAACATTCATTTGAGTTGCACCTGTGTTGAATCCAGCTTTGGAGCTTGGGTTTGACCTTGTGCTGATATTGTGACATTATTTTTATTGCACTTGAGTTGAACCCGACGTTTTGGGTGGACCTGTGCTCACTTGTCCCTATAATTTTATCAAGTGTATATATCGGTGTGCACGACCTTGTGGCATATACAGTGATACACTATGTATGTCACAAGCTGTTTGTGTATGATGGATTCAAAATTAAATGATGACGAACAACCCAAATAACTGAGGCAAATATTATTTTCAACATCCACATTTTATTTTATACTGCAAAAATATTTCCTTTTCAATTTTACTGCGTCAATATTTATTTTTGCAGATTGCTCAGATGCTGGATTCAATTTGGAGTGAAGTTGAAGATAAAATACGAGTTGATGAATGAGTGGTATATAGTGAGGTCAAATATTAATGTGAATCGTGATGTAATCAAAATTGTATTGTAATTGAAATTGTATATATATAGTGAGAGCATGAAATTTGTACTATTCAAAAATTAAAATAAACATTTATTTGAATAAAATTTCTGTTTGAATTCAAATTCCTTGTTATTTATTTTATTCAGCAAATATTTATTTAATCTTTGAAAAATAAAATAGTACATTAATAAATGCATTTAAACGAATATATATATGTTTATTATCATCAAACAAAAATCATATAATCGCATATTCAACAATCTCCCCCTTTTTATGATAACAAACATATATTTAAGATTTTGAATATGTTAAATGTATTTGATCATTGATATACTCTAATTGCTCCCCCATTTAAATGCTTTCTCTCTATACAAAGCTCCCCCTTCATATATGCATACAATTAAAAATATGCAAATGAGCCTAGATGCAAATAGAAAATATTTGACCTTTACTTGATTTTATTTGACAAAATCTTAACTTTTCTCTCCCCCTTTTGTTATCAGCAAAAGAGTAATAGTGTTAGAAAAATTAGAGACAAAGTGATCGATATTAATCCAATAGTAAAACTCAATTGAATATAAATATTAAATTTCAATAAAAAATCAAACAAAAATCATAAATACTTTGTTAGGCACATATTCCACTTTTACAATGATGGGAATGATGTCATCATATAAAACCATACAGCTGTGTCTTTGTGGTATATTTATATCAGGAATTTGAATATCTACCAACCATGCACAACCGTTAGGACTTTTAAATGAGATTAGTAGTATTCCAATTTTATTTTAAAAATGAATTCAAGTATCTTCTAACCACGCATAACTGTTAGGACTTTTAAATGGAATTATAATCAACTTGTTTATTTTAAAAATCAATTTTGATATGCGTTCCATACATGCATAACCGTGAGGACTTTTAAATGGGCATGGAAGCAAATAACAAATTCCAAGTAATTCATCCATGCATAACCGTGAGGACTTTTAAATGAGAGTGAATACTTTGGATTTTATTATTATTATTATTATTATTATTATTATTATTATTTTATTAAAAAATGTAAAATGAAAAACGAATGATTCCTGTTTAAAGTACCACATATTGACAAACTATATAGAATTTTGATGAGTGATGGTCGTTAGAAATATGTCAGAAATAGAGATGGTCATAGAATTTTTACCAACAAAAAGTTTTATAACTCTTGTTTAAATTTCTAAACAAATTTACTAATTATACCATTTCGAGTCATACTATATGATAAATATCAACATTCATCACTTTTTCAATCACGATTTATCTTTTCGATAATTATTAGGGAGTTAGATTAGTCAAAATAGTCATTTAAAATCAAATTCAAAAATACTTATAAAATCAATTTTTCAAAATGACTAATCTGAAAACATGGTCAAAAATGATTTTCTCGAAGGGGTTATATGAGAAAAATTTCTGCTATTTGAAAATTATTTGAAATGAAAAATATGCAGATATTTTATTTGAAAAACGATGCAGTTACTAAATGTCTCAACAAAAATTAAGTTCAGTTAGTAATTTTTTTATCAACTAGATTACTAGTGTAATCTGCATCTGAATTTCTCTTTCACTCAAAATCATCATTGATTGAATTTAATAGACGAGACCATGAAGTGTGCAACAAACATCTCAAAGTCAATTTTAACAGCTTTTTTTAAATGACATTCTCTTGAATTTTAATTGAAACCATATAAATAATCAAAAACCGTGAATGTAGAGTTAGCCGTAAAATAACCAAATGTATTATCATCCAATAAAACACTTTTATTAATTCAAACTAATATATATATATATATATATATATATATATATATATATGAAGTAATTCAAAGACTCTACAGATTTCTATTGTGTTCTTGGTATAAGAATATAATTGGCCAACAATTTTGAATAAGTTAGAATCAAAATCATTAATTCATCATCACATTATTGGCTGATTTAACTCATATTACGGTATAGATTATCACATTTAATATATCGTTCAAATAAATATACCATTACCTTTTTACCTTTACGATATTTTTCGTTGTTGTCCATTGTGATTCTGTAACCTTTATACTAGGCTAAGGAACTTTGCTTTGTTGCCCGTTGTGTCCTTGGAACAGCCAGAATCCAAGTAACACTATTGTTGTTCCTTAGCCTGCCACTACACCTACACGATGAAAGATTTTTGTGACCTATTTGTTTTTATAGGTCCATGATTGTTAGTGGCAGAATATTTTGAAAAATAATTTTGTGGATTATATTTGTGCCTTTTGGAACCCAAATTGGTATAGTTTTCACGTGTTTGGGTCTATACCAACAACTATTTTAATTGTGTCCAAATTTTCTACAAATTATGCACATCGAATTTTCTTGATTAATCTAATTTCTAATATTTTCAGTTGATTATACCCAAGTCCTTGTCTAACTGTATTAATACTTTGTTTTCCTAAGAGCATATTCAGCGA
The DNA here is from genome assembly GCA_030765085.1 of Allium cepa. Classification (NCBI taxonomy): domain Eukaryota; kingdom Viridiplantae; phylum Streptophyta; class Magnoliopsida; order Asparagales; family Amaryllidaceae; genus Allium; species Allium cepa. The sequence goes on from CM060941.1 coordinate 704,791,100, forward strand.
TTTTTCACTTTTGGAAAATTTATCTAAAGTCATTGACAGTTGTTGGACTTGTGTTTTGAGAGATTCATTTTCGTCTAACAATTGTGTGCACTTTTTAATAGAGTTTTCTCTCATAGTATTTTCATTTTCTTTTTAAATCAGAATTTCATTTTCAAGTGATTTTATATTGATTTCTGATTTTTTAATTTCTTCTTCGAATGTTGGACACTTATCACACTTAGTGATCCTACTTTGATAGGTTATTAGTCAAGTTGAATATTTAACTCTATCAAAGTATCCTTTTGCGATTCAAGTTTGGCATACTTCTCCCTAAGTTGTTCAAAACAGCCATTTACTTCGTGGAAATATATAAGAAATTCTGAGTGAGTGAGTTTTCATACCTCGCTTGGTTCGTCATCGTCGCTATCGGTTATATTACCTTGAAGGCACATATCTGCTTTCTCACTCTCACTGCTAGTACATTGATTATCTTCATCACTTGTATTCCACGTGGCTGCAAAACTTCTCCCTTTTGATTTCTTTTCAAAGTCGCGTCGATTTTGAGGACAATTGGGTTTGATATGTCCGGGTTGGTTGCAATTGTGACAGATGATCTTCTGAGTAGTCTAGTGCTTTGGCAATTCCGCTTTTCAATTTTTGATTTCAAGCTGGATTTCCGTATCTATGATTCCACTTTTTGAATTTCTTCATTAGTAGTGCCAGCTCTGCTGCTCCATCATCATCACTTTCGGTTGTTCCGCTAAGAGCTATTGATTTCTTTCGAGTATCTCCTCCTTCACGCTCTTCCTTGAATTTCATTTCTAGCTCATAAGTGGTGAGATTTCCGATGAGTTCTTCAACTTTCAATTGTTTTAAATCTTGATTCTTGAATGGCAGTCACTTTTGCTTCAAATCTTCGTGGAAGGACTCTGAGGATTTTTCGGACTATCTCCAACTCTGTGTATGATTTTCCAAGAGCTTTTGATTTGTGTACGATATTGGAAAGTCGTCCATACATCTCTTTGACATTTTCTTCCTTTGCCATTGTGAAGTTCTCGTATTCGCTGCTTAGCATGGCAAGGCAAGATTCTTTGACTTGAGATGTTCCTTCGTGAGTCACTTCTAGTGTATGCCATATTTCCTGCGCAGTTAGACAATGTGAGACACGATTAAATTCAAATTGATCCAATGAACATATAATAGAATTCATAGCTTTACCATTAGCATTTTGTAATTTATTTTCTAGTTCTGTCTTGATCCTTTGGTTTATCTATTTCCTGATTATCTATAATTATAGTTGGTGCTCTATAACCTGTCTCAACAATATTCCAAGCGTCAATGGTTTTTAGAAAAAATTTCATTCTATTTTTCCAGTAGGCGTATTCACCATTGAACATTGGTGGTCTAACTATGGACCGACCCTTAGCAAAAACAGTATTAAAAGAATCCATTTTAAAAATTCAATTTTTAAAACAAAAATTGGTTTTTGAAAAACGATTTTTTTTAAACAAAAGTTGACTTCTCTTCCTAGCTCTGATACCACTTGTAGGATCGATTTCACCCTAGAGGGGGGGTGAATAAGGTGATACTATCAATTATAAAAATTATTTCGAAAGCTTATAAAATTATTTCAACACAGATATATCAAAACAATAGCAGCACAGAGAATAGCAGAATAAATGCAGAAATAGAACGACACAAAATTTACCCAGCTTCGGCAAAACCCTGCTTACTTGCTGCCCCCAAGGTTTCTACTAGAAATTAGATAGTCAGACGCTTACACACGTAAACTTGCAACACCTGCTATTGACTAACCTAACTCTATGCTCAAAACCCTACCACAACTCAGCCACTGAGTTGCGAATTCTCAAACTACGCCACGTAGTTTGTCCCCTAATCACACGACTAGTAATACACAATTTTCAAAAGAAAATACAATTTAAAAAACAATTAAAAACAAAAACCTTATCAAACCCTAATTAAATCTCAATTAAAAGAAAAAAGGCCGGCCCAATTAAAAACAAATGTGGCCATCTTTATTTCTATTATTGGCCGTTCCTTTTTCCTTTGCTCTGTATAATGGCGGCTTATTCTCGTTTTCCTTTGCTTGCAAATTAGGGTTTTGTTTCTGAAGTCATCGACTTTCGGTTGCATAATCGAAATAGATGTTTTCCAGTTCGTTGCTTTCGTCGATTGTTTGGCTCTTTGAATTGTCTTCGGCTACTTCAATTCCATCAATTTCTAATTTGATCCTGGTATGTAATTTTCTCCTTTTGCTTTACTGGTTTTGGCTTACTTGAACTTTATGGATTTGAAACTGCCGATGATGAATGGGATTTATAGAAGTCGAATTCCTATATTTACGTTTGTTTGATAGTTGTTTGATTTCATCAATACTATGCTTCGGCCATTCGATCTTCATTTGGATGCTTGAGATTGATTACATACTTTTTCAATTTACTTGAATAACACGGTGTTGATTTTGAACTGTTCGTTTTTTCTTGGTCATCACGGTTTCGATTCTGGTTTGACCTGTTCATTTGTTCGGCACCTTGTTCATCATGGCTCTGACATTTGCTTTGACTGGTTGAATTGTTGACTGTTGTCATGGTTGTTGACATTTCCTAACTTCGGTCATTTTCTCACTTGTATATCATGACTTTCATACTACTTTGTCTTGGACATATTCATGTGCATACTTATTTTGTTCTCTGGTCTACCCGAATCTGTTAGTCGAGTTTTCACTGCATATATATGTGTGCTCATACTTGCCCTGATGCTTGGATTTTTACCCACTACATCTTCAGTCAACATTCTAATTTGTTACATTATTTTTATAACTACTGTATATAAGTATTTCTTGTGTGTTGATCTTGTCACTGTTCTTATGCATTCATGTACTTGATGTTCACTTATTGTTCAAGACAGTTTGCATTAATCTGTACTCTATTTGAGCTGAGCATTTCGACTTGTTTAGGTCCATTGATGATGCTATGTGTTTGTTGTATAAGTTGGTTCATCACTTGTGTCAACTGCTAACATGTTGGTTTGGTATGGAATATTTGAGTTGATATTGGCCATTGGTTCACTTGATCTTATTTATGATAAACCGCACTGCATGTTGTACCTGTTACCGCTTGGATATTGAACTGCTTCATGCTTCACTGTCTTGTTCAAACCTGATACTTTCATTTGCACTTGGTCACTGTGTTTTACTATTGCATTCCTGTATATGCTTCGAGTCATGGTAGCAGTGACTTGAACTTTTAGCCTTTGGTTTGATGTACTTCATTGAGTTTGACATGAAATGGTTCATCACTGTTTTATGTAATGTTGCATTCATGTATATGCTGTTCTGGTTTGATGTGCACAATTCATTTGTTGCCAGACCTGTAGCCTTTGTGCATTGTTCATGTCATTCCTTTGGTGCAGTTTGTTTTGCATCTCCATTTGTTGTACTCGAGTTATTTGATTGCATTGAGTACTGAATTACATTCACTTGTGTACATATGCTGTTTGTCACTGTTGCATCAATTTTGGTTGCTGCTGTGTTATGTAGTAGCCTAGTTTGCTGGTGCATATGTTTCATTTTGAAATTGACGTGTATGTGATGCATGTTTTGTTGACTTTGTTTGCTACCAGGTCGACATGTATATATACATACTTTGATCATAACATTCATTTGAGTTGCACCTGTGTTTAATCCAACTTTGGAGCTCGGGTTTGACCTTGTGCTGATATTGTGACATTATTTTTATTGCACTTGAGTTAAACCCGACGTTTTGGGTTTGACCTGTGCTCAACTATCCCTGTAATTTTATCAAGTGTATATATCGGCGTGCACGACCTTGTGGCATATACAGTGATACACTGTGTATGTCACAAGTTGTTTGTGTATGATGGATTCAAAATTAAATGATGACGAACAACCCAAATAACTTAGGCAAATATTATTTTCAACATCCACATTTTATTTTATACTGCAAAAATATTTCCTTTTCAATTTTACCGCATCAATATTTATTTTTGCAGATTGCTCAGATGCTGGATTCAATTTGGAGTGAAGTTGAAGATAAAATATGAGCTGAGTGAATGAGTGATATGTAGTGAGGTCAAATGTAAATGTGAATCGTGATGTAATCAAAATTGTATTGTAATTGAAATTGTAGATATATAGTGAGAGCTTGAAATTTGTACTATTCAAAAATTGTAATAAACATTTGTTTGAATAAATTTTTTGTTTGAATTCAAATTCCGTATTATTTATTTTATTCAGCAAATATTTATTTAATATATGAAAAATAAAATAGTACATTAACAAATCCATTTAAACGAATATATATATGTTCATTATCGTCAAACAAAAATCATATAATCGAATATTCAACAACAAGCACCAATATACTATGCAAATCAGAATTAGTTTCAACAACTCTTTTCTTTTCATTCCATTCATCAACCAATTCAATAGAATTATGTATTAATTCATGCCATTTTCACAAATATCATTTCTCAATCTCAAGACATAATCAGTCAAACTAAGACGCCTACTATAAATATCATTACCCAATAGAAAAATGACAGGAACAGCCAGGCCTGAAAAGGCAGATATAATATTAGAAGAACCATAACATAAACAATAGAAAAAACTAGCATAAGAAATATTTGCCAAATAAATATTGTTATGGCAACTATTTGTCTGGCAAATGTTTGTTATGCCAGGCAAATATTTTCCATGACAATATGTCCTGCATAAAACTTCACTGACATACCCCATTAATTTCATATAATCAAATACCAACTTACTTGAAATATAATGATAACAACATAACTATTATAACCAATTACAATGGTAACAAAAACAAACACAATAAATTCAACATATGCAAATATATGCCATACAAATAATTGCCTTCATATCATAAAAAAATAACAAACTTCAACTATAAAAACAATAGCATAATTAATAACAAATTACATCAGCAACAAAAGGAACAAATTTTAATTCAACATGATGCTATAACAAAAATTAAACAACCAAAAATAACTAGACCTAAAAAAACTAACTTTGAACTCATATTATTTGTGTAAAATAGAAGAAGAAGAATTCCAAATATGATGAAATTAATCAGTAAACTTTTCCACTCAGCAGCAGATCGAGATGCAGAAGAACCGAAGATGCCAATAATAGCTCGAGATGTCTGCGAAATATCCAAAAGCAAGAATATTCAAATGAAATTAGATAAATAGAAATTCGAACCAAAATTCAAACAAAATTCAAACAAAATAGGAAATGGAAGTTGTCACGAATGAAATAAGGAAGAAAATTTAAAATGAAATTAGCTATACAAAAGTAGCGGAGTCGTTAACTTTAGAAGAACCTGGGTAAAAATAGGAAGACAGATTTGAAAAATAAAAATAGAGATGTAAACATAAGTGAAAGTTGGAAGAATATAATTTATAAAATAATTAAAAATAATTTTATTTACAAACATATAGTAATACTGTCCCAATGGTTACGCGCTTCGATTTTGGTGTGAGAGGTCATAAGTTCGAAACTTGCGTAGCGTGATTCAAACATATATTAACATGTAGAATGTTGTATACTACTTAAAAATTTGTAGTACTAATATGTACTACCATCAAGCATCCATTTTCAAAAAAAAAACTATTATTTACAAACATTTCACACAAACTATAACAATCTTGTTTATTATTTATTTATCTAATCCACACATTATTACACAACCTTTCCCGTCTAATTTCAATTAATTCTTTTTCAATTCAAATCAATAATTAATTATAACCAAACACCTAAAACACTACAATCGACAATAGTTATCGAATCAATGCACAATACATTTAAAATATTGTAATAATTAAACATTCATCCACAGAGCATAATTTACATCAATAATTATGATTTTTCATCAATAGTAATATATTTTATAATATAAGTTTCAATTATTAAATTAAATTATTTATACCAATGCGCTTTTTACAACAGTTTCCGAACTTAGCAAGACTAAAGCCAAATCGTCCAGAATTCCATTGATTCCGATGAAAGAAACTGCATATGCATTGGAATTTTTATGCATAATATACCACGATTAGAAGATAGAATTTCATTTGTAATAATTAGTAAACAGAAAATGCATATACCGTATACATACCAATACACGTACAAACCTCTATCTACTCCCTCAACATCGAACCAGATAAACTCCCATCAGTTGCCAATGTTAAAACCACCAATGCTATCGCCTCACACCGCTATAGCCCAATCTGACACCACATAGAAAATGGCCAATGCCTCTGTAACGACCCGCGATTTCGAACTATTCGCATCCGCACATGTCGGACTTGAATTGCTCAAAATATCATATTGTAAATTTTATATTCGGCAAAACTCAGCATATACAGTAAATAAATCAATCACAGAATCACAGACACAAAGTAATATAACATAAGAAGTTGAATAATTAAATAGTAGTTCATGAAGCTACTATATGAACAACGGAGTTTGAAATAAAATACAACAGAATATCTCAAATACAATGTAGTCTCGAATATAAAAAGATGACAAGTCTGAACAAAACCACTGGATAGCTGAAAGCCCTATAGATACAGATGGATCTCCATATGAAGCTCCAACTCCAAAGGTGAGTCTCAAATGTTGTGACACTCCGTCTGACCCGAGCATAAAGCAAAACACAAAACACTCTAGTCAGGATTAACATTCTTATATTAACAAATTCAACTCAAGTGAAATGTCAACTGAAATACAAGTAACTTAAAGGATGTTTGGGATTTTCATCCTTAAGGATCCGTGGAACTATCTACTATGTAGTAATATACGCTATTATAATATGCCTATAGTAAAGTAAACTATTAAAATAGCATTAAGGCGTTATCTATATCCTCCTTAACGTATTTTATATAACGCCGTAGTCTATACAGATACTGTAAACTCCACTCGCAAGTTTGCTATTAGGGAGCACTCCATAGGTACGACACAAAACAAATTCGTAGAAGGCACGATAGGGCATGTGACAAGGCACTCGAGGCAATGCCAGGGTAGATATACCATTTGCATATCCGGACTGGTGGCAACACATAGCAGTTACTACCGCCCACCTCGTGACACACTCCCAAATCAAAGGTGCATCCAATCAAATCACAAATGGTATCGAAGAAATGTGTCCGATCAGAGGAATGACCTTGCTTGGCCCGGCATGGCTCTTGTTTTAGCCGCATCATGCTGACTCATGGGAGTCAAGGCTACGTAAATACCATATAGAACCGTCGCCAAACCATCCTATTTCATTCTGAAATCTCCATAACGTACATAGTTGTTAAACTGGTTTTCGATATTGGTAGAGAGTATGCCAATATCCGATCCTTGTCTCTTTAACAACCAAACGCTTATTTCACACCGTGGTCATTTCTTTTAAAATAGCTCATACTTCATATCAAAACATCATATTCATTTTCAAACCATATCAAATTTGATATCATTATTCACTTTAAATAATATTCATTTTTAGAATCGTAACATTTTCAAAGATTGTAACGCTTTCGAAATCGTAGCACTTTGAACATTAACTGTTTATATATTGAAAATAGTATATATATTAACAATACTTTATATAATAAAATTAGTTTCCTCCAATTCTTCAAATCGATTCAAATCAGCTTGAATTCCAAAATTCAATTTAATAAATCCCAGTTTAACAAATTTTAATTTTTAAAGGTTAAAGATTCAATTCAAATTCCCAATAAACCATTTTAATTTATATCAATTTGAAATCCAGGTTTGACTATCACTTCAATTCCAATAAGATTCGAAGTTTAAATATTCATCATTTACAATATAAGTTTCATTTATACCTCAATTTATAAATATTCATCATTTACAATATAAATTTCATTTCCAAAACATATAAATTTAAAAATCTAAAATTTATACATATACAAAAATAACATTTATATATTATATAAAACAATATTTATTAAAATCCATATATTTCCTTTCAAACTTTGAAAATCATTTTCAAAATATAGACCAACGGTGTCTGATATAATTTTCTATCCTATGGTCAAGTGATACAGATATTTATCATTTTAATCCGCAATTTAATTATTTACGGGTATATATCATTTCAACCCGCAATCCCAATATTTAAAATCAATGAAAATTGCTTGGGTTTATCATTTCAACCCATAACGATTTTCCCCTATTCTAGAATATCGTTCGGGTATGTATCATTTCAACTCATAGAGAAATCTAAATTAACAGGGAACTTGCAGATTGAGTACAAATATGATAATATTATAACATATCAATAACAGACATATATCATCAGTGATGAATTATATAAAATATATTCGGCAGGATATGGTGTCATATATCACATGTGAACAATTGCAGATGATGGCATATCGTATTTAACAATTATATAACTAGCATTTCAAATTTAACAGCATATTTCAATTGTCGTTTCAAATGAAATCAAATTTACTAAATATAAGGATTTAATCGTGAGTGATTGCTCTCCTTTCGAAGCTAGAGAGAACATGACAAGCACACGGATAAGCGACAGATCAAAGCAACCAACCGATGCGATTAATGTTGGACAGCTGCGAAACCAAAAGCAACGCATGATGAATACGAAGTCTATGAACAAAGTAAAGCTAGGTTGGAATTCGAAAATCGATGGAGACGAATATATATATATAAATTTAAAAATTTAATATTTACTCATATTAAAATAAAATCTTTATAATATATTTTCAAAAATCAATATTAATTTAAACATCTATAAAATAACTCTCTATAAATATATGAAACTAAACTGAAGGTATATAAATTCGTACATAAACTAGTATATAAACATATGTATAACTTACATACATATTATATATTAAAATCAACATTAAATTTGAAAACGCATATAACAAATAAAACACATATATATATATGCACACACACACATAAAAATCAATATCAAATTTTAAACACATATAAAAGAAGGTCCATATATATTCTATTACAAAATCATTATTCCTTAAAACCTATGTTCTCAAAATGAAAATATATACAGATACTCACTATCTTTAAAACCAATACAAAAAATCCAGTATTGCCCAAAACATATGTCAAACTGTTTAAAGCTGTAAATAAATAAAGTATAAAATAATGTAACCTGACATATACGTACTTAACATAAAATCTTTATTTATATTTCCAAATCAATGTTTAATTTAACACAAAAAATCTGTATATATATATATTTGGAAGGCAAACTCAAGTAGAATTATATAACTAATATGTAATCGGTACATTATAAACAACATTATATATATATAGATTTTTAAAATCAATAATTAATAACAAATATACCATCCTTCAAGATTTCATATAATATATGTAGACAATTCGTACGAAAACAAATGTCTATACATGCTACTAAAATGTGCTGACCACTTACAAGTTTTGACTGTATACAAACTTTCAGAACTGACATGTATAACAAATAGGTACATGTAGACTTGATATGCACAAACCCATATATGCAAATATATAGTAAGAACATACATATATGCAAAATAAAAGAAGAGAAAGCTTCATATTAAAATATACAAGTACACTAGATATTAAAGCCATATACGCTACTGTATATTAACAAATATATAGATTAGTACCTGTTATACATACATACACACACACATCGATATACACACGGCCCAAAATAAAGCAAAGGAAGCAGGGCTGTTGTGGCGAACTAGCATGAGTGGGAAAGTCGTTGGGCGGAAGGAAGAAGGACGGAGAACGGTCGGCAGTGGGATGGGCTGCACATGGCGGAGGCTGTGGACGTCGGCTATGGTGGGACTGCGTGTGGTCGGAGGGTGGCCGATGGTGGAAGGAGGCTCGGATCTAGATAAGTGGATGCGTTTGAGGGGTTTGGATTAAAATGGCGGAGGTGGATGAGTTTTGGTTGCGGGGCTGATTACTACTGGGCGGCATGGGAGTTCGTGCGCCTAATATGGTAGCAGCATGAGGTGAAACGACGGAGGAAATCTGAGGGGTTGAAGGCATGAGGCGTGTGAGTTTTCGACAAAGGAAGGGCAAGCTCGAGCACGACCATGGAAGGAGGGAACGCTCAGGGAGATGACAAATGCATTGTACATATATATCAGATATTTTCAAAAAATCATAAATAATAATAATAATAATAATAATAATATATATATATATATATATATATATCAGAAAGAAAAAGGACAGAGAACTAGTTTATCATTTCTTTTCTAGTGCAACCGCATACTTAGAAATGAAACAAAAGAAAAGGGATGAGCAGCTTTGATTATTTACAAACTTTTAGATATTATAAACTCATACTTATACTTAGGAACAATACACATTTATCTTTCAAAGGAGGAATATAAAACGAAATATGAAAGCAATGACTGTTGGTTTGATAGAATATGAAATAGCAAGGGGAATGAGAATGGCCCATGGATGAAATATGAAACTACAAATATATAGTTTGATAGAATAATATTTCTAGAAAGCATGAACAGAAGCTAGAGTCCGAGAAAACGAACAAACTAAAATATATATTGAATATAAAAGGAATTGCAAAAGTCATTATTAAATTCAAAAAAAGAAAAATATTTTTTTTTAAAGCAATGACCGTTGGTTTTCAACTGGTAGATATGAATGGACAAAGGAACCCAAACCATCACGAAACGGATACCGATACAGTTATCGTTTTACTGATTTCGCTGCATACCAAACTCCAAAATGCACAAATGAATATATTGCGGAGATCAGCACGACGAAACAAACAAAATGGTAAACAGATATCAGCGATGCGATCAAGTTATAAAACTCAATTTTTTGCTACCGAAAATGCTGCTAAAACATCGAAAATAAGATAAACGGGGCTAGAACAAACAAAATTTGATTAAAAGAAAGATGGCATCTCACTTAGAAAATATTCAATATTTTTCTTATATATAAATATTCAGATTTTGAAAATATTTTATTTTCAACTAATATTAACCGATATAAATTTTAAATTGAAAATTACACAACAGAATTTTCTTTCTTATTTTCCAATAAAAATTTATCAGTTGCTACGTTTAAATAGACGTATTTCAAATATCAAATTTTCATTTCAAAATTTTATTGTTTAATTTTAAACAAAATTTCAATTAATCACGTTATAAAAATCGTTAAAATTTACAGGTCATTACAGCCTCCTTACCAACGCCAAGTGTGTCGCCACCTCCAGCCATGCCCTCCTCTTCCGATCTGATGCTCCAACTACCGCCTTAATCTCTAAATTCTAGCGATTCTCAACTCCTTTGGGATGAGCCATGCCTATAGATCTTTTCTTCTAAGCCTCATCTTCACAATGGTACCCTCCGATTGTCCTATGGTCATCGTTTTACCGTTGATCCAAATGCCTCAGAATGAAAGGTTGAGAATAAATTGTCAATTTCTGGTCGTCTCAAACGTTATACCAAAAAATGGATGCTTTCCATCTATTCCATTCATCGAGAGCTTTCCAGCGATATATAATTTGATTGGATTTGACTTTCATTTCTAAGTCAATTTGTAAAAAGAGATAATCATCTTCCATTAGCAGATGATTAAGGAATTTCAAAAATCAGAAAAAAAATGAAGATGGTCGTGTTTTGTTGCCTCACTTATATAAGTAATAGGCTGAGTCATGGGTTGTGTATCTAGTTTGACCCAAATAGCTACGAACGTTGTTTAAACACTATAACGCCTCTATTTCACAAACCATAACTCAAAATATTACAAAATCATACATCAAATTGATCATCTCAAAAAGACCTTCACAATGGTTATAATACGATGCCCAGTTCATTCTTCTACTAAAATTTTAATTTTAATTACTTTAATACCAATAGTATTAAATTTTCAAGTCTTTAGAGAAAGGTCGAAGATAAAAAATATAACAATAAAATTGTATAATATCTTAATTCACATGGTATTTCGAAGTTGCATAGCATAATAGACGAGAGCTTATATGATTTTTTGAAAGAATTATTGTTCTACATTTAATATGACCATATTATAATTCATCAAACATAAATCATCCTCCAAAATTCAAAACTTAGCTAAACCTTGGTGATGATACTATGCGTCGAACATCCCATATGTTCAAAGTCTGATTTCCATCCACAGCTGTTTGCACCGAAATTGGGCAAACACCCTTCGGAAGTTTTTGAAGAGATAGTAAATGAAGAACTTGAATTGGAAATAGGGACTATCTAACAAAAACTCCAAGTCACAGAAAAGTAAATTGCGCAGAAGACAAGGATTTAGAGTGGTTCGGCCATGCGCCTACGTCCACTATGAAGTTTTATCACTTTATTTCTTAATACTTGAAGATTACAAGTGCTTTTCAGCAAATTACAACAGCAAATGGACTTAAATTCGAAATTAACATCAATTGAGATAGTATGGAGTGATTCTGGCAGCGTTTAGGCTTGTTCTTCTTCTCCAAATTCTCCGGCCCCTTCTCTGAATGACCAGGGGCTCTATTTATAGGTGTGGAAGGCCAAAATCCCGCCTAAATCATGGAGAGGCTGCTTGGCACGTGACGGGGGGCCCACAGGCCCACGTTCTTGAAGTGCGTGCCCAGTTTGGGATCGATTCGAAGTGAACTTCGAATCGATCAAAAAATTGTCCAATTGCGATGAAACTTGGTGTGGACGTTCTTCATCATGTAGACAAACTTCTGTAAAAATTTCATGGGATTTGGATCAGTAGATTGGGAGTTATGATCGGTTCGAAATTGGGTGTTCGGCATGCTGTTTGGTTCGAATCGATGGAATCGATTCGTTCGAATCGATGCATGGCCGAAGTGAATACTTCGAATCGATTGGGGCGCGCCTGTCTTCGAGCCGATCCATGTTCGTGCTAGCTTAGCCGCTTTGTTGGATTCGAAGGTCGTCTTCGAATCGATGGGGTGGATTCGAAGTTGTCGAAGTCGATGGAGTCGAAGGTGAGTGATGGAGTCGAAGATGATGGATGGATTCGAAGGTGAGCGATGGAGTCGAGGCTGTGATGGGTTCGAAGCTATTAATGGATTCGAAGCTGTGGTGGATTCGAAGCATAGGAAGGACTCGAATTTGTGATGGATTCGAAGTAGGGAGTTCCTTAGATGGATTCGAATGTCGCCTCTTCCTATGGGTTCGAATATGATGGGTTCGAAACAGATGGTTTCGAACACGATGGTTTCGAACACGATGGGTTCGAATATGATGGGTTCGAACATGATGGGTTCGAACCGAGCAATGTGCACCTTCTTAACTTGAATCCATCATAACTTGAGCATATGACCTCGGATTGACTTGAAATTTGAAATGCTGGCTTCTATGGTCTTTCTTGTCATGCCTTATCAATTGCGGCCCGATCCGGGCTCAGACAGAATTCATCGATATCCACAGTGAAGTGAAATACGACCAATCTCTGAGGTGAACTGTTTTCTGTTTTTGACCAATCTTTTGGTATCACGGCTTTTGCCCAAAAAGCGGGATAACATTTTGGCCCCCAAAGTACGTCTTGTGGGAACATGACGTGCTTTGAATAGTCGCCATTTTATTCTGAAGATTATTGCTCCCTTTTCGTTGAGACTCATATACCGTATTGCCGTAACCTTGCCTTGATATGATTGATTACTGTGTGATTGTGCCTAATCGTTGGCTGTCGTTGCTATAACAGGGTGAATATTTGATCCCTGCGAATGTTCAAAATCGAACATTAGTTCGTTATGTGTGCACATACATTAGCTCCGCCTTTATTAACGTCGTGTGTCCATGAGTCATGTCGGTCTTTGTTTACTGCCGAACTCCGTCCCGGTTTTCTCCTGAATCGATTTTAGATTCAAGCCAAAGTGTTGTTAATCAGTGGTTTTTGATGGGTTCGAAGCTTAGAAGGGGTTCGGAGCTGTGATGGATTCAGAGCAATGATGCGTTCGCAGACTCTGATGGGTCCGAAGCCTCTAATGGGTTCGAAGCCTCTGATAGGTCCGAAACTTAGATGGATTCGAAACTCCTGATGGATTCGAAGCTTAGATGGATTCGAATCAGTGATGGATTCGAGGACTCTGATGGACTCGAAGCCTTTGATGGATTCGAAACTTGGATGGATTCGAAGTTTCCAGTGGATTCGAAACTTAGATGGATTCGAATCAGTGATGGATTCGAAGACTCTGATGGATTCGAAACTTGGATGGATTCGAAAGTGGTTGTTCGAATCGATGGGAGTCGAAGTGACACTACTCCCTCTTGGAATCCGTATAAATACATGAGGTTGACTTCATTTTCACTTTTTACCTTTTACCATTGCTTTAGCTGCTTCTCCGAATCGATTTCCTAGAGCCAAACCAAACGTGCTTTTTCACGAATCGACCAAATTCCTTCAAGCTTCCATTTGTAATCAAACTAAATCAGGTAATCAAGGGGTCGATTCGGTTTTGAGAATGATAGAAACAGTAACCTTTTTTGGCATTGATTCAACCCCTTCTTCTGGAAATTTTTGGAGAGTGATGAGGTTTGAACGAAGTAGGCCGACTCCATGGAACTGAGGAATGCAAACTTTTGAGCCGTATCGATCAGGGGTGCGCGCTTTGAGTTGGTTTCGAATGTGTAGCTTCGAACCGATGATTGCAGGAAAACACAACAAAAAAGGCGTGCGGTGATGGATTCGAAACAGTGGCATTCTGATCGATTCGAAGGAGCTCACTATTGATCGATTCGAAGCAATGATACGTTCATCGATTCGAAGGAGTTCAACTCCGATGGATTCGAAGCTAGGTGGGACTCCGTGGATTCGAACCGCTCTTGACGGATTCGAAGGAGCACGATTTCGATGGATTCGAAGTCAGGTGGGGCTCCGTGGATTCGAACCGCTCTTGATGGTTTCGAAGGAGCCCGACTTTGATGGATTCGAAGTCAGGTGGGACTCCATGGGTTCGAACTGCGCTGATTCGAGGTTCATCGATCTGACTCGTGTCGAATCGAGTCGATCGATTCGAACGTTCTTGCTTCTGGAACTTCCACCTCATCGATTCGTTCCAATATCTGAACTACGACCACTTTTAAATCGAACTCTAACGAACTCACTAAATTTTTAGCATATTTGATTCCGACGAGCTTCGTCCTTCTCATGATCAAAGTTGACCTGACCTGTCATTTGGAGCTCGCCGATGGCACCATGACTTAAACACACATAACGAATTCATACTCGAATTGGTCAGTAGTATCCGAGTGACGTGAAAGTGACGGTCAGCGATGACGGTCGTTTTTTCGTTCTCTGATTCAAAAGTCTAGTCGTTCAGACACCGTGTTCTACTCTTGTAAAATTTGCTTTAGTTATGTATTTGCACTGCACGGCATATCCATATACTTCACACTGGGGAATATACGGGCTTTCTTCGTTTTTAACGCTGCTTTCTCGTAAGTTAGTTAAACATGGAGTCTTCGGGTTCTGAACAACAAGAGTCACAAAGCTTGCCTCCTCCAATGCTAGAAATTCCAGAGATCCTTCCTGAAGTAATAGATCCTGCTCCGGACGAATTGCCGGAGGCCTTACTTATCGAGGATCCCATAGACTCCGTCCGATCTAATATTTCTGGAGCATTACTGGGTCGGATATGTTCGAAACATAACTTATCCCCGGATGATGTTTTGTTACCGGGAGTTGATGATAGGCCTCACAATCCTCCCGAGGGCTATACTGCTTTTTATCGCCATGCTTGTGCGGCTGGAACTCTCCCTCCGTTTAACCAATATATCAGGGAGATGCTATCGTTTATTGGAATCGCTCCCGCACAACTTCACCCCAACGGGCACGCGTTACTGAACAGTGTTTTCATCTTATTCATGGACCGCCTTTTTCGTCCGCCCAGGCCAGCTGAGATTAGACATATATTCAACTTCAAGAGTAGGGGTGATAGTCCATCGTTCACCTTTCTGGAGGCAGTTAGAAACTGCCAGATTGTGACGGGAGCCTGGACCAGACTCAGTTACTTTAAGAATGAATGGTTCTTTGTCCGATGCCCCCCAGGATTCGCTAGGCGATGGCTGTCCAGACGTAAGTGTCGTAAATCGTGTTAGCCCTCTTTAATGGTCATTGTCAACACTCGAACTGACATCAGGTGTTTTTTCTTGCAGCTATCATATCAAGGCCAGACGGTGGTCGATACAGAAACGTCATCCGAAGCTTACAAGTGGTTCCGAGTGATCTGCGGCACATTGACTTGGTCTTAACCGATGATAACTTAAGGATGCTGGGTTTAATTGAGACGAACCAGAGTATTGTCGTTGAGGGGTTTGTGAAATTGGCTCCGAAGGCAAAGAAGAAGACCGGTGTAGCGATAAGAGGAATGGGCGATGACGTGAGGACGCCTACTGACACCGGGCTAGCGGCTGATCTTCCCCCAGCAGGAAAAAAGCGGAAAGGCAAGGCCGTTGTTCCTAAATTTACGAGACGGAAGTCTGTAATCGTGTCTCGCTTGATTCCTGGAATTATTTCTTCTGACTCCGCTCTTTGTCAATCAGGAAACATTTTCACAGGACTGGATGACGTTCCCATCCCGGAATGCGTTTCTCTTTATCACGAGTCCGGGTTGGTTGAGCTCCGGGAAGCATTAGACATAAGCGGGCTTTTACCCATTAGTGCAGTCGAAACTTCTGGTTGGTCGGGGGCTTTGCACATCTACATACACTTTCATGACACTACATGACTGCTTCACTCGCCCTATTGATTTTGCCTGGTACTTAACTGAACTGTATCTCTTTTCCAGGTAATATGGTTGGTCGTCAGACTACATTGGACAAACTCCGGAGAGTGCATCACCCCTCAACCTATCATGAATCTCGTCGTGGAGGCCCCGATCGTGATCTTGACCGGAGGCAATATGGCCAGGAGTATTATGCAAAGGATCATCACCGTGGTAACTCCAGCCAGGAACGATCAGACAGAGATCGTAGGCATCGCTCCCCATCTCGATCTCCTCCGCAATCCCGAAGTCATGTCCAGGCATCCGAGCCTCTGCGACATCAGTCATCTTCGCAGGTTTCGAGGCTTGAGCCACATCGTTCTCGAACCGGGGTCGCAACGTCTATGTCTGGGGAGGAGACCCTTATTGAGTCTTCTGGCGAAGGGACCATTAGGCTTGCACAACTGAGGAAAGATTTTCCAGAGATTTGCTTTGATGCTTGTATTTTTCCTCCCAATCTTAAAAGAATTCCCGATGATGCCGCGACTACGGCGCTCAACTACACCCGTGACTTTTTTGCTCAGTACAAAGAATGGTACAAAGCGGCTGTTAAGGCTTCCAAAGCTGCCTTCGACCGGGCCCAAATCATCGAGAAGTTAGAGGCTGACTTGGCTCAAAAGAGTCGCATTGTCGACATACTCCAATCTGAGGCGGAATCTTCCCGCAAGGCCGAGGTCGAGTCGTTACAGAAGGTTGATGAGACATTAGCTGAAATGGCGAAAATGCAACAGGCACATTGTACTTTAGTTGAAGACTTAGGCCATCGATACAAGAATGTTGAATCTGAGCCGGATGCGGCAGTGAAGGAACTAGAGGAGCTAAAGGCTAGGTTCGCTGACATGAATAAAGAAAAAGACGACGCGAACGTGGCTGCGCAAGAGGCGTGTGAGCAGGCTGTATCTTTTCGGGCTGAGCGCGACGCGGCAATTGCAAGGGTTAAGGAGGTTGAATCGGAGTTGGAGGAGAGAGTCCAAGCAGATAGGTTCAAGATGGAGGCCGAATTCGACGATCTTTTGGACACATATAATGCCAATGTATTGGAGCATAGAAATCTCTCCTGGCTAGGGGATTACTCGATACCTCTCTACAATGCTTGGAAGAAATTAGTGGAAAACAAGAGGATGTCTTGTCCGGATTCGGTATTAGATGAGTTTGAGCTTGAGTCACGTCTGCTCAGCGAGGATGAGAGGAGGATCCTTCATGAAGCAATCATTTCTGCTGAAAAAGAAAGACTTGTCGTCCATCAAACGGGGGTTGGCGAAGGTTCGGGTATCGTGCACCATAGCGAGAATACTGAAGTCCCCGTTTCGACTTCATCCGAAGCTGCTGCCGTGGTTGATCCACAAGCTATTCCAGCCTACAATCCGGACCAACCGGAACTGTCTTCGGGCAAGACGCTCGTCCCCGAGCTTGTTCAAGCTCCAAGGCAAGGTAAAGTAGGTACTTTGATTACTCCCTTTACGTCTTAAAACATTGATTTTCGAGGGAATTTCTTGGTCTGATAGCTCTAATTTTGGTTGTTTAGTGACCGAGAGTGTCGCACCCGTGCTCCCTGTCCCTTCGGCTTTATATCCTACTCGTGGAGTTATTGTCACCGAGGCGATTTCAACTGCCGCCATGGTTGGTGATATGGGAGAGGGAGGCTCAATGTCATTCGATGTTCAAATGTTTGAAGAGCTATTTGGTCATCCTCTTGACCCCATGCCCGACCTCTCTTTTGTGACGAGCGGAGCTGCTCCAGTTTCTAGCTCGATCGTGACGACCACTGGCGTACCTAGCGCAGCTCAACTGTCTCGAGAGGAGGAGATTTTAGCAGAGATAAGTGCCGAGATGGCCAAGACAGTGACAGTTGGTCCCGGTGGTGACGCCGTTCCTTCAAGCTTATCTTCTCTAATGATGATTTCTCCTGGTGGCACAGTAACCGTCTCGAGTGTTGCTGAACAAGTATCTGTTACTGCTCCCATGCCCCCGGTTCGTCCTTATAAAAGGATCTCCATCCCTTCCAGTTCTGAGGAAGATGTTGATATCATGCCGGAACCGGAGGATGTTCCAAAGAAAGGCAAAAAGTCTCGTAGGAAGCCAGGCAGTGGGTCCAGCGGCTCGACTCCGAGGAAGAAACACCGGAGGAAGAAAGAGTGAGCCCCTCGCTTTGTCGTGAGATTTACGGATAACAATTCTTTTGCCTCTTCTTTTGTTCTTTCTTGGGCCATGTGTATGTATGGATGCGGCCTCCACTTAATTGAAACATCTTTACTTGCCATGTAATCAAACTTGTTTTTGTTGGTTGATGAAATGGGAAGTTACACTTTTCTTCTTACCTGGATGCCTTGCAGTATTTGTTTTGTATCCGCTCAGTATTTATATAGCTTCGTATCGTGATTTAATGAATGAGTCGGATTCTGAGTATATTATCACTTAAGCCAGCGATTAACACCCAGCTTTTTGCCCCTTAGTTGCGGGGAATAATACTCATATTCTGGCGGTTGATTGCGTTTATTGCAAGCCCTGAGCACATGCCCCCCCCCCCTTCTGGGGATTCATGACAATTTGAGATTGATAATCTGTCCCGTATTCCAGGAATCTGAGGGTTATCGATGTTTACACTCCATTCCACGCTATGGGAATTGGGAGTTGATATTGATATCTCGGCCCGTATTTCGGGAACTTCGAATTGTTACTTGTACTTTGATTCGCGCTTCGGGAATCTGGATTAGATGTTTATACTCCAATTTGCACTCTGGGAAGTTGGAGTCCGTTCGCGCTCTGGGAACGACTTATTGGATGTTTTATACTCCAATTCACACTCTGGGAAGTTGGAGTCCGTTCGCGCTCTGGGAACGACTTATTGGATGTTTTATACTCCAATTCACACTCTGGGAAGTTGGAGTCCGTTCGCACTCTGGGAACGATTTATTGGATGTTTTATACTCCAATTCACACTCTGGGAAATTGGAGTCCGTTCGCACTCTGGGAACGATTTATTGGATGTTTTATACTCCAATTCACACTCTGGGAAGTTGGAGTCCGTTCGCACTCTGGGAACGATTTATTGGATGTTTTATACTCCAATTCACACTCTGGAAAGTTGGAGTTAGTAAAAGGATTGTCGTGTATCAATCCCTGTGAATGCTGGTATTGTGTTTTGCCCCCGAGCTTGGGTCTTATTTAGTAAGTGACTGGTCGTATCACAGTTACTCCCTATTTAGATAAATCCCACCGTGTGATGGAATTTAGCTCTTCGTGCAATGTGATATTATGTGCTATTTTCAGTGAATCACAACTTTTGGCTCGAAGAGATGGCGTTTTATTGCTGAAACAAAAGAAGCATGACAACTTTAGTTACCTTATTACAAGTTCAAATTTCAAAATGCAAAAAACAAAATGCTAAGGAAGAAATTGATAGAAAGATAAATAAAGCCTGTCAGGTGTAGTAGTGACGGAGGCTTCCGCTATTCCAGGCTCTTGGTAAAGTGAGACCATCAACGGTCGATAACTTGAATGTGCCATCTCTGAGTTTTTGTGAAATCATATACGGCCCTTCCCAATTTGGGTTCATGTGCGAAGGAACCGGGTAAATTCTTTTGAGTACCAGGTCGCCGGATTCAAAAGTCCGTGGGCGGACCTTGGCGTTGTATATTCGAGCGACTCGACTTCGATATGCAGCTGCCCTCACGTCGGCTTCTTCACGTTTCTCATCAAGCAGATCTAGGGATTCAGCAAGTAATATAGCATTCGTTTTCGGGTCGTAGTATGTCATACGGTGAGAGTGAACTTCCATTTCGACCGGGATAACTGCTTCGGAGCCATAGGATAGAGAAAAAGGGGTGTGTCCGGTCGCAGTTTTGTGAGTTGTTCTGTATGCCCACAGAGCCATTGGTAGTTCATCGGCCCATTTGCCCCCGGCTTTCTCCAATCTTTTCTTCAATATAGACTTGATAACCTTATTGACGGCCTCGACCTGACCGTTTGCTTGTGGGTGCGCTACTGCTGAGAATCTCTTATGGATGTGAAATCGCAGACAGAAATCCCTGAATTCAGTACTGTCAAATTGGGCTCCATTATCGGTGATAATAGTATGCGGGAGACCAAACCGGCAGATGATGTTGCGCACCACGAAGTTGATCACCTTTTTTGTTGTTATCGTTGCAAGGGGCTCAGCCTCAGCCCATTTGGTGAAGTAATCAACCGCAACTATGGCGTATTTTGCACCCCCTTTAGCTAAAGGCAATGCACCGATTATATCCATTCCCCACATTGCAAATGGCCACGGGCTAGCCATTTGGGTTATTTCAGAAGGCGGGGCTCTAGGGATCCGAGCGTGTCTCTGGCATTTATCACATCTTTTGGCATAATCCATAGCATCGCGGTTAACGGTAGGCCAGTAATATCCGTATCGAAGTATTTTTTTGGCAAGTGCTTGCCCCCCAGTGTGATCACCACATTCTCCTTCGTGCACCTCACGCAACACTCGCTTGATTTCGTTATGCGCGATACACCGGAGAAGAGGAACAGAGTAACCTCTCCGATACATAACTCCGTCTTGAATGACAAATCGTGACACCTTTCGAAGAATCTGTCTTCTTTCACTTCGTCGTTCGGGCAGTGTGCCATGCTCAATATAATCTTGGTAGGGAGTCATCCATGATTCCTTCTCGGAGGTAGCTTCTAATGTGAATTCATTCTCCGTTCGATCAATGCTCGGAGAGGATAATGTCTCAACAGGGACGAGTCCCAAGTGTTGAGCTTCGCCTGTACTTGCCAGCTTTGCCAATGAATCGGCTTTCTGATTGTGCTCTCGGGGTATGTAGAAAATGGTATAATAATCAAACTGATCCAGTATTTCTCGGACCCGGGCTAGATAAGCGGCTAGCCTTCGATCCTTGGCCTGATATTCACCCCGAACTTGACATACCACCAACTGGGAATCGCAGTAGATTTCCACAGTGATAATTTTCAGGTCTCGGGCCAACTTCAACCCGGTGAGCAAGGCTTCGTATTCAGCTTCGTTGTTGGTTGCCCGGAAATCAAACTTTAAGGCATAGCAGATGGATCGGCCCTTGGGGGTCTCAAGCACAATCCCTGCGCCCGAGCATCGATCGTTGGATGCGCCATCAATGTATAGCTTCCATATATATTCGGGGGAGTCACTAGTTTCAGGTAAGTCTTCAGGAACAGTGAATTCGGCAATGAAATCTGCTAAGACTTGACCGTGTATGGCTCTCCTTGGAACATATGCGACATCGAATTGACTCAGCTCAATGTTCCACTTTAGTAACCTGCCAGACGTCTCAGGTCGTGTGAGGACCTGTCGTAATGGTTGGTCGGTGTATACAATGATAGGGTGAGCCTGAAAATATGGACGGAGCTTCCTCGAGGCGATGACTAGGCAGTATGCCAACTTTTCTAGCCTTGGATAATTTCTCTCGGCCCCGGTTAATCGTTTACTGACGTAATAGACTGGTTTCTGTGTTCGGTCTTCCTCTCGAACCAATGCAGCACTAACAGCGTTTTCAGATACAGCCAGATAAAGGTATAATTGCTCGTGATCAACAGGTTTTGAAAGAATCGGTGGTGTGGAAAGATGCTGGATTAGCGATCGAAACGCGCCCTCACATTCCGTAGTCCATTCGAAGTTTCGTTTCCCTTTTCGGATCAGATCGAAAAAGGGTATGCATTTATCCGTTGATTTCGAGATGAACCTGCTCAGCGCTGCAACCTTTCCATTGAGACTCTGAACCTGTTTTATGGTCCTCGGGGTTTGAAGATTCCTGATTGCCCAGATCTTCTTGGGGTTGGCCTCTATTCCCCGGGCGTTGACGATGAATCCAAGGAACTTTCCGGAAGCAACCCCAAAATGACATTTTAACGGATTTAGCTTCATCCCATATCTCCGGAGGACATTGAACATTGACTCCAAGTCCTTGACATGATCAATGGAGTATCGTGATTTTACCAACATGTCATCCACATAGACCTCCATGGTTTTCCCGATCTGGTCGGCAAACATCCGGTTGACTAAGCGTTGGTAAGTTGCTCCGGCATTCTTTAAACCAAAAGGCATGACCATGTAGCAGTATAGTCCTAGGTCAGTTACGAAGCTTGTATGTTCTTGATCGGGCACATGCATGGGTATCTGATTGTACCCAGAGTAAGCATCCATGAAAGACAATAATTCGTGTCCGGCCGTCGAATCCACAAGTTGATCGATTCGAGGAAGTGGAAAACTGTCCTTTGGACAAGCCTTATTTAAGTCAGAGTAGTCGACGCACGTTCTCCATTTTCCATTCGGTTTGCGGACAAGTACAGGATTGGATACCCATTCCGGGTATAAAGCATCTCGGATAAACCCATTCGTCTTCAACTTATCGACTTCTTCTTTGAGGGCGGCAGATCTCTCTGGATCCATGCCGCGTCTCTTTTGCTTGACCGGGATGTATCGCGGGTCAATATTTAAGGTGTGGCTCGCGATGTCCGACGAGATTCCACACATATCGGAGTGCGTCCAGGCGAATACGTCTAGATTCTCTTGGAGAAATTCGACCAATTCCTGTTGTGCTTGTAGGTTTAGCTGAGACCCAATTTTCAATATTTTCGAATCGTTATTATCATCAATTGGAACATCGATCGTCAGCTCGGCTGGAGAAGCTTGACTTTCTTTGGATTCATCATTATCTTCAGTGTCTCGAGGGTCAAGATCCTTCCGGAATTGGTCGTGGTGCCCGGGCCGAGGCCCAGGCGCTAATTGTCAATCGTCGTCAAAGCGGACGCGGAGAGATTCCCCCACGCCCTTTCCTTTCTCCCTCCTTTGCGCTTCTCGTAGTTCAGCAACATAACAGGCTCTCCCGGCAGCCTGGTCCCCTTGAATGACCCCAATCCCGTGGTCAGTAGGGAACTTTAGAGTCAAACACCACGGGGCAATTGCTGCCCTAAATTCTGCAAGGGCTGGTCGGCCCAAAAAGGCATTATAGAGTGAATGGATATCCAGGACAACAAACTGTAACATTCGGACTCTACGGCGTTCTCCGTTTCCCAATTCTACTGGCAATTCCACCATCCCGGTGGGTATATTAGCACTTCCATCGAAGCCGTGGATCCTACATTGACAAGGCTTTAGATCTTTAGCTTCCATCTTCATCTGATCATATGCCCCTTTAAACAAGATGTTTACTGAGCTTCCACTGTCTACCAGGATCCTCTTCATCCAAGCAGGACCAACCTGGGCGGATATGACCAGTGGGTCTATGGTCGGGGCTTCGACTTTGTCAGCATCTCGGTTTCTAAATATGATATCATCCGCCATCGTCTTCTGTTGTTTAGCCGGAGCCCCTTCATCAAGTGTACTACAGCTTTCAAAACTTACGTGCCTGATCGAATTGGCGAATGATTCCATTTCCTTCCAACTTCGATCTGCTGGATGAGGGCCACCACTGACTGTATTTATGACCAACCTTCCGCTTGTACGAGCGGGCTCTTCCTGTCTTTCTTGGTTCTGCGCACGATTTTGGTTTGACGGGCCCACACCACCGGTTTGCGGTGCTCGCACAAATTGATCCAACTTCCTCTCTCTGATCAGTTTTTCAATAAGGTCTTGCAGATGCCTGCAGTCATTGGTGTTGTGTCCATAGCTTTCGTGAAATCTACAAAACTTCCCCGTTTGAATCTGTTTCTCTGATGATGACTTCGGAGTCGGCTTCTTATATTGCATCGCATTACAGGTTTGTAGATATACGTTTTCCAATGTCGTATTCAGTGGTGTATAGCTTTCAAACATTTGCGCCCTACGTCGCGGGCCATGGTTCTGATCCTGCTTCTTATTCCTGTTATCGCCATTCCTTGGCTGGGTTTGCTTGTTCTGAATATTCAACTGCACTCTTCCTGAGCCCTCTCCTGACTGTTTAACCGCCACATTGCTTTGAACCCCTTCCTTGTTGGGCCTCGCATCGTCCTGCTTCCTAGATTGTTTTGCATCCTCACGCCTCAGGAATTGGGCGGCTTTGGAATAGAAACGATCCAACGACGCGGGAGGTTTTCCAGCTAGCCAGTTTCCAAAATCAGAGTCGGGGTCAATCCCCTTAGTCAGAGCCATCAAGATTGAATTATCATTGGGGTTAGTAATTTCTGCGCAGGCGGCGTTGAATCTTTCCAGGTATCGCCTGAGTGTTTCCCCAGGAGCGTGAGTGACACTAGATAAAGTGTTTACGTCTTTAGGCCTGGCGATGTGCATACGGAATTGTTCGATAAACTTGGTTGCCAACTGGTCAAATGAGGAGATAGACCGTGGTGGTAATCGTGTAAACCACATTGTCGCAATCCCCCCCAAGGAAATAGGAAAACTACGGCACTTTACTGCATCATCAGCTCTTGCAGCAGTCATTGACCATTCGTACTTTAGAATATGCTGGCTAGGGTCGGAGTTTCCTTCATACATGGGCAAAGCCGGCATTCTGAATCGCCGGGGAGGCTCAACATACAATATGTCATCGGTGAACGGGGTGTGACTTCGAGAGATCCCCCAATCGTCATTTGTCAAACCTTGACTTTCGCGAACCATTTGGCGGACCATAGCTGAGAGATCAGGTGTTGCTGTATTCGAAGGGTGTCGAGCCAAAGTGTGGTCGGGTTCCACAGTGCGAGGTGGGATCGGGCGCTGTCGACGATCCGAATCTCGCCTCCTTGGCTCGACATCTTCTGGGATATTCGGTCCTGGGACACGTTCCTGTGGGTGGTAGTTTGGACTGGAGTGATTTCGGGTGTCAACTCCTGTGCCAACTGCGGTGGCTTGGTTATCTGCGGTATGCTGTGGAACAGTGCCTCCTCGAGAGGAGGGTACCGTATGAAAACTGGCAGAGGGGCCAACTCTTATTTGCCCAACAGTCAACGTTTGCCGGAGACCAGAAGCCTGCGCATGACTTCCGTCTAGCCTGGGGCGTGTGGATCTGCCGTCATAGTCGGATGAGGCAGAGCTTTCCGTGGAAGAATGCGGAGCGTGGTCCCTCTTTGATCTCCTTTGCCCTTGGTGGTTTAGTTGGTTAGCCAATTCAGCATTGACACGTAGCTGCTCAGTTAGCTGTTGTCGGCTTTTAGTTAATTCCTGCAGTAATGTTTGGAACTCCTGTCTTGTAACCGGACCCGACTGATCCGTTTGCCCAACGGCATCCTGATTGGCTGACTGTAGCTGTGCGGGATTCTGCCTATCCTGACCTTCTTGGTTACCAATGTTGGAAGTGGTTCTCGTACTAACCATCCTGAAGGTTCGATTCCTATCCTAGATTTTGAGCAAACCTGAAAAGAATGGATGGAATCTGGATTTGAAGTCTGGATCTCCCTCTTAGATTTGTGCAATCCGGTATCGAAGATAGATCCACGGAACGGGAGAAAGAACTGGTTCTTTTTCGTTCTCAGTGAAAGCACCAAAATGTTTGCACCGAAATTGGGCAAACACCCTTCGGAAGTTTTTGAAGAGATAGTAAATGAAGAACTTGAATTGGAAATAGGGACTATCTAACAAAAACTCCAAGTCACAGAAAAGTAAATTGCGCAGAAGACAAGGATTTAGAGTGGTTCGGCCATGCGCCTACGTCCACTATGAAGTTTTATCACTTTATTTCTTAATACTTGAAGATTACAAGTGCTTTTCAGCAAATTACAACAGCAAATGGACTTAAATTCGAAATTAACATCAATTGAGATAGTATGGAGTGATTCTGGCAGCGTTTAGGCTTGTTCTTCTTCTCCAAATTCTCCGGCCCCTTCTCTGAATGACCAGGGGCTCTATTTATAGGTGTGGAAGGCCAAAATCCCGCCTAAATCATGGAGAGGCTGCTTGGCACGTGACGGGGGGCCCACAGGCCCACGTTCTTGAAGTGCGTGCCCAGTTTGGGATCGATTCGAAGTGAACTTCGAATCGATCAAAAAATTGTCCAATTGCGATGAAACTTGGCGTGGACGTTCTTCATCATGTAGACAAACTTCTGTAAAAATTTCATGGGATTTGGATCAGTAGATTGGGAGTTATGATCGGTTCGAAATTAGGTGTTCGGCATGCTGTTTGGTTCGAATCGATGGAATCGATTCGTTCGAATCGATGCATGGCCGAAGTGAATACTTCGAATCGATTGGGGCGCGCCTGTCTTCGAGCCGATCCATGTTCGTGCTAGCTTAGCCGCTTTGCTGGATTCGAAGGTCGTCTTCGAATCGATGGGGTGGATTCAAAGTTGTCGAAGTCGATGAAGTCGAAGGTGAGTGATGGAGTCGAAGATGATGGATGGATTCGAAGGTGAGCGATGGAGTCGAGGCTGTGATGGGTTCGAAGCTATTAATGGATTCGAAGCTGTGGCGGATTCGAAGCATAGGAAGGACTCGAATTTGTGATGGATTCGAAGTAGGGAGTTCCTTAGATGGATTAGAATGTCGCCTCTTCCTATGGGTTCGAATATGATGGGTTCGAAACAGATGGTTTCGAACACGATGGTTTCGAACACGATGGGTTCAAATATGATGGGTTCGAACATGATGGGTTCGAACCGAGCAATGTGCACCTTCTTAACTTGAATCCATCATAACTTGAGCATATGACCTCGGATTGACTTGAAATTTGAAATGCTGGCTTCTATGGTCTTTCTTGTCATGCCTTATCAATTGCGGCCCGATCCGGGCTCGGACAGAATTCATCGATATCCACAGTGAAGTGAAATACGACCAATCTCTGAGGTGAACTGTTTTCTGTTTTTGACCAATCTTTTGGTATCACGGCTTTTGCCCAAAAAGCGGGATAACAACAGCCAACTTTTGTGCAATATAAAATAATGTAATAACCATAGCTTAATGCTCAAGTGACGCAGCGGATAT
The DNA here is from genome assembly GCA_030765085.1 of Allium cepa. Taxonomy (NCBI): domain Eukaryota; kingdom Viridiplantae; phylum Streptophyta; class Magnoliopsida; order Asparagales; family Amaryllidaceae; genus Allium; species Allium cepa. The sequence goes on from CM060941.1 coordinate 704,818,753, forward strand.
TTCAAGACAGACTTCAATTGATGAAATGTAGCAATCGGTGATTTGAAAATACTGCAATGCCCAAATCCGTTGATCCAAAGATGCCGGATTCTAGCTATCTTCGTCTCGTTGATCGCGCACGATACCGAGAAACAAAGATCTACGATTCTTCGACGTTGATCAAGCGCACTTGATTCCGTGAATCGGCTTCACAAACGAAGATTCGAGCGCACTCGAATGACGTAGGTGGAGATAGGAGATCTCACTCGACTACCAATTAGAGAAGAAAGCACAAAGCAATCAACAAGAAATTTTATTCAATTTTCAACAACTCTATACAATGACATTACATCCCTATTTATAGGGTTTATGACACAACACAAAGACTTAAAGAAAATTACAACACAATCAGTACACGCGACTTAAGACATGCAGTGACTCGCTCCTTCTTCGCACCTTGAAGATGACTCGGTAACGGTTCACTAACTCGGCTACGACTCATAGAATGTCTCGGCCACGACTCATCAAAACAGTTCGTGACTTAAAATAATCTTCAGCTTCAAGAGATAACATGGTAACGATTCAAGCTATCTCATCTTCGACTTACGCTATGACTCGGTAGCGACTTATGGAGGAATTGGTAAATAAAAGTGACCACGACTTATGGATAAACCGGTAGCGACTTATGGTTGAGAAAGGATCGACTTCTGGAAATGCATAACTCGTCCGCGACCTATGGAGTATCTCGTGCACGCATATAGAGGAAGTTCGCGACCTAGGGCTTCGACTCATGGGAGCTTTGATGACTCGGTGACGACTCAGGAGATGCTGCGAATAACTCGGTGACGACTCATGGCTTAGGGCTTCTTCATTTTGGTTCGCGACATTGATAATTCGCTCGCGATTCATAGTGGAGGCAGATGAGTCGCTTGCGACATATGGAGTTTGTCGCGACTCAATTCCATCGCGATTCATGGCAACGTGATCCAAGGAGGGATCTCGGGAATCTGGGTTTGTTCGATTCGAGGTATGCCCTGCATCATCCTCCCCTTGTTGAAAGAAATTCGTCCTCGAATTCATACTCTCGTCATCTTTGATAGGTTCCTCCTCATAATATGGAATTAAATGCTTCACGTTAAACACATCAGAAGTGTAAACATTTTCTGGCAGCTTCAACTTATAAGCATTTTCATTTATCCGTCTTATAATTTCTACGGGCCCAATCTTTCGAGCTTTCAACTTGTTATAAGTTCCAACTGGAAAACGATCTTTTGTTAACACTGCATAAACAAAATCTCCTTCCTTGAAGACAACACTTCTTCGTTTTTTATCCACCATTTGTTTATACTTCTCATTCGTTTTACGTAATCGTTCTTGTACAACCTTGTGGCATTCCTGTAACTCATTCACCAAGTCACTAGCCCGCTTAACAATTCCTTTCTGATATGGTACTGTCGTTAAATCCAATGGTCCCTTTGGAATGGATGAGTATACAACTTGAAATGGACTGAATCCAGTACTTCGATTGACTGCGTGATTGTGTGCGAACTCAGCTTGACACAATTTCAAATCCCAGCTTTTCAAATTGTCTTTCACAAGACATCTCAGTAAATTTCCCAACGATCGGTTAACCACTTCCGTTTGTCCATCAGTTTGCGGATGATAAGCGCTACTAAAATTTAGCTTCGTTCCGACCATTTTCCACAAACTCAACCAAAAATGACTTAAAAATCTAGTATCTCGATCAGAAACAATAGATTCTGGTAAACTATGCAATCGATACACTTCTTTAAAGAATAATTGTGCCACTCGAACTGCATCCGCTGTCTTCTTACAGGCTATAAAATGTGCCATCTTCGAAAATCTGTCCACCACAACAAATATAGAATCATTCCCCCTTTGAGTTCTTGGCAAACCCAAAACAAAGTCCATACTCACATCAACCCATGGTTTAGTGGGTACAGGCAACGGCATATACAACCCAGCATTGGTCGCAGTTCCTTTCGAAACCTGGCAGATATGACATCTTTCTACAAATCTCTCGACCTCTTTCCTCATTGACGGCCAAAAATAGGATGTGTAATTAACTGCAATGTACGATCACGGCCCACATGCCCTTCCTCGTGCAATTCCTTGATAATCTTCATTCTCAAGCTACAATCTGGTATACATAATCGATTTCCTTTGAACAAGAATCCATCAACCAACACAAATTCATCAGTATTCCCATCCTTAACTTTCTCAACAAACTTTACAAAGTAAGGATCTTCTTCAATCAGCTCTGGCAATAATTCAAAACCTGTCACTTCAACTTTCATTGTCGTTAATAAATGACTCCTCCTACTCAAAGCATCAGCTACACGGTTCGTCACCCCTGATTTGTGTTTAAGGACAAAAGTAAACTGCTGTAAATATGCAATCCATGATGCATGTTTCGCTGAAATTTTATCCTGCCCCTGTAAATGTTTCAAAGCTTCGTGATCAGTGTAAAAAACGAATTCCTTTTGAAATAGGTAGTGTCTCCAATGCTTAACAGCTTGCACAACAGCGTAAAATTCAACGTCATATGTACTGTATCTTATCTTTGCCCCTGATAACTTTTCACTGAAATATGCAATAGGTCTCCCCTGCTGACTCAACACTCCCCCAATCCCAACCTTTGATGCATCAGTGTGTAGTTCAAACAACAACTGAAAATTAGGTAAAACAAGAATTGGCGCTGTCGTCAACAGTTCTTTGATTCGTTCAAAAGCAATCCCGGCTTCTTCTGTCCACGAAAACTGTTTACCCTTCATGCAATCAGTAACTGGAGCCATTACGCTACTGAAGTGTGGAATGAATCTTCGGTAAAATGACGCTAGCCCATGAAAACTTCTCACTTCCGTAATTGTCTTTGGTTGTGGCCAATTTCTGGTTGCCTCAACTTTACTCTGATCAACTTGAATACCTTCTCCTGAAACAACATAACCCAGAAATAAAACACTGTGCGTCATAAACACACATTTCTTCGTAACAGCATAAAATTGTTCCTCACGAAGAATAATCAAAACTTCCCTCAAATGTTGAATATGCTCCTCCGTACTCCTGCTGTAAATCAGAATATCATCGAAATAAACCACGACGAACTTCCCAATGAATGGTCTAAAGATTTGATTCATCACCCGCATGAATGTACTAGGTGCATTTGATAAACCAAATGGCATAACCAACCATTCGTATAACCCCTCTCTCATTTTGAAGGCTGTCTTCCATTCGTCTCCAGGTCTAATCCGAATTTGATGATAACCGCTTTTCAAATCAATTTTCGAAAAGATAGTTGCTCCACTCAACTGATCTAGCAAGTCATCCAACCTCGGCATTGGAAATCTATATCTCACAGTAATCTTATTCAATGCTCGACTGTTAGTGCACATCCTCCACGTCCCATCCTTCTTTGGTACCAACAAAGCTGGCACAGCACACGGACTCAAGCTTTCCTGTACACGTCCCTGCTCAAGCAACTCTTCCACCTGCCTTCTCAACTCCTCATGTTCCTTCGGACTCATTCGATAATGTGGTCTATGCGGTAATACTGCTCCCGGAACAAGATCAATTTGATGTTGAATGTCTCTCAATGGCGGTAACTCCTTAGGCAACTCCTCTGGAAATACATCCTCAAACTCTTTCAAAACTGGCTTTGCTTCCTCAGGAATTTCAACCTCTTCGTTACACTCTCGTCCAATCAACAAGTACACTTCGGGTTCTTCTTCGACTTCCTTGACAAACTCCTTCAAAGTTAACAAAGTTTTCAATTCTTCAATTTCCTCCAGCTTGCTTTCTTTCTGTTGCTGCTTCTTGGGAACTAAAGTAATTTTAGTGCCTTCAAACATGAAACTATAGCTATTAGCACGATCATCATGTTGAACTGCTCTATCAAACTGCCATGGTTTGCCCAACAACAGATGACATACGTCCATGTCTACAACATCGCACCAAATTTCATCCTTGTATTTCTTCCCAATTGAAAATTTAACACAAGCTCTCCTTCCAACTTTCACCTCACCTCCTTTCCTCAACCAAGCTAACTTGTACGGTTTAGGATGCTTCTCGATTTTCAATTCCAACTTCTTTACTGCCTCTGTAGAGATAATGTTATCGCAACTCCCAGCATCAATAACGAATTTACAAACTCTTCCAAGAATAGTGCAAGTAGACTGAAATATGTTATTCCTCAACCAACTGTCTTTCTCCTCTTGCTTTGGTGTCAAACAACTCCTCCTCATCATCAGTGAATATCCTTCGTCTCCCGATAACAAGTCTTCCTCCTCAACCGGTAAGGACTTAGAACAGTCAGCCTCTTCATCCTCATCCTCAGCTTCAACTATCATAGTTCTCTTCTTCGGCTTCGGACACTCGTTGCTTTTATGACCCATCTCCTAGCAATTGTAACATTTGAAACCACTGTTAACCTTCGCCTTCTCACTCTCCTTCACAACTGGCTTACTGACAGGTTTAGGAACATTAGAACTTCCACTGACCCCCTTCACTTGATTGTTAGAATTAGTAAACACACCACCTCCACGCCTTCCCTGCTTTTCCCAAGCTAACGCTTTCTGATGTGCCTCTGCTACAGATCTTGGATCAAACATATTAACCATATCCTGGATCTGCATTCTCAATCCTCCAATGAATCTAGCAGTTAACTGTTCTTCAGTTTCCATAATATCGTTCCTGGTAATGAGTTGGTAAAATTCATCAGCATAATCACTAACAGACTTTGTCCCTTGCCTCAGATTCTACAACCTCTGTACATAAGTGATTGATAGTTGTAAGGTAAGAAAGTAGATCTCATCAACTTCTTCATCTTATCCCACTCAACAACCTTCGACTTCCCCATCCGTTCTCGTGTAAGTTTAGTTTGCTGCCACCATGCCAATGCTCTTCCCCTCAATCTAGTAGCAACCAACTTCACTCGACGATTCTCCGGCACTTCCTTGAAATCAAAGATTTCTTCAACATTAGATAACCAGTCTAAGAACTCCTCAGCAACCATCCCACCTTTAAACTCTGGAATCTCCATCTTCATTCCCGATTCCCATCGACGATCATCATCTACATCTCGATACTGACGTCGTGTTTGTTCTCTATCTCGATGCATACTCCCTCTGTCACCAACAAATTCCTCATCAAAATCTGAAGTATATCGTTGTCGTTCACGTCCTCCAACATCTCTACCACCACTCCTACTACCAACATCCCTTCGGTCCCGATCATCAACATTCCTTCTACTTCGATTATCAACACTTCTATGCTCTTGACTTTCTCTCCTCTCCCGTTCTGAATGTGATGAAACTCTACTACCCCCACGGTTTGATTCAGGTGAAATTCTTCTTCTACTTTGATTCATTTCAAGCATCATTCTCTCTAATCGACCAATTCCTTCGTTCAACTTTTCAGTAAAGCTCTCGTGGATTCGTTGCTCCATTTCATCGGCCTCTTCTCTTCCATACAAGGCATTAATATTGCGATGACGTTGAGCTCGTCTCGGTGGCATGATTGAACTTCGCAAAATCTTTAAACAATAAGCTTCAACAAATCAAACTTCAAAAATCTTCAAACAAAACAACTCCAAAGCTATAATTCAAATCAACTAGCACGGCTTCAAGCTTGCTTCTACACAACTTCACAAGGCTCGGCTTTAACTCCTTAGCTCGAAACAAGCTTCCAATGATCCTCCCTAGGCTCGGCTACTTCACTAGTATACACGGCCTACTTCAAATTCAAACACTTTCAACACTTTGATCCAAAATGGAATGGATCGAAAGTTCTCCCTCTTGTTGCAACTTCAATATGAACGCGATGAACAACTTCAAACTTCAACACTTGGCTCCAAGACCCGATTTAGCTATGATTGGCTAAAACAAGCTCTGATAACAAAACTGACGCAGCGGATATTTCAAGACAGACTTCAATTGATGAAATGTAGCAATCGGTGATTTGAAAATACTGCAATACCCAAATCCGTTGATCCAAAGATGCCGGATTCTAGCTATCTTCGTCTCGTTGATCGCGCACGATACCGAGAAACAAAGATCTACGATTCTTCGACGTTGATCAAGCGCACTTGATTCCGTGAATCGGCTTCACAAACGAAGATTCGAGCGCACTCGAATGACGTAGGTGGAGATAGGAGAGCTCACTCGACTACCAATTAGAGAAGAAAGCACAAAGCAATCAACAAGAAATTTTATTCAATTTTCAACAACTCTATACAATGACATTACATCCCTATTTATAGGGTTTATGACACAACACAAAGACTTAAAGAAAATTACAACACAATCAGTACACGTGACTTAAGACATGCAGTGACTCGCTCCTTCTTCGCGCCTTGAAGATGACTCGGTAACGGTTCACTAACTCGGCTACGACTCATAGAATGTCTCGGCCACGACTCATCAAAACAGTTCGTGACTTAAAATAATCTTCAGCTTCAAGAGATAACATGGTAACGATTCAAGCTATCTCGTCTTCCACTTACGCTATGACTCGGTAGCGACTTATGGAGGAATTGGTAAATAAAAGTGACCGCGACTTATGGATAAACCGGTAGCGACTTATGGTTGAGAAAGGATCGACTTCTGGAAATGCATAACTCGTTCGCGACCTATGGAGTATCTCGCACGCGCATATGGAGGAAGTTCGCGACCTAGGGCTTCGACTCATGGGAGCTTTGATGACTCGGTGACGACTCAGGAGATACTGCGAATAACTCGGTGACGACTCATGGCTTAGGGCTTCTTCATTTTGGTTCGCGACATTGATAAGTCGCTCGCGATTCATGGTGGAGACAGATGAGTCGCTTGCGACATATGGAGTTTGTCGCGACTCAATTCCATCGCGATTCATGGCAACGCGATCCAAGGAGGGATCTCGGGAATCTGGGTTTGTTCGATTCGAGGTATGCCCTGCATCATCAAGCAACAATATTTTCTAGACTTATTACATTATCGTGACATGCAAATGGATCTAAAGCACTTCCAAATCATTACTTATACTACAATCACGTGATATGCGTGTATAGAAAAAATCAATATATTTTAACATGTTTTGGAAATAATTTTTAAAAAATATAACCTATAAAAATATCAAACCTATAAACAACAAATTTTTTATCAAACTTATAAATTATAAAACATCAAATTGAGAGGTTCGATTTCAAATTATAATTAGGCTTAAAATGGTTTAATTCTAAAAAAAGAAGCAATAGCCTAACTTATATTTTAATGAAACTAATACTTCAGAAGAAAAAAAATAGAACTCTTACTAATAAGAAGTCAATAAAAGTTGGATTATGACCTGGATAATGTAGGTTACATGCTCTGTTATCATTGTGTTCAATCATCTTCATTTTGGAAAAACCTACGATCTATATCTTCTCTCACTTCTCCTATTGAATATAAGTTGAGGCTATAGAAGATAAGATTTTGAAAACTCAATTTTTTTGTCTAATCTATGATTTATTTTTGGGTGAATTGTGTGATATAAATGATGATGGGAAATTGGAAGAAAATAGAGAAATAGTGGGAGAGAATGTGGGTCATTGATCGGTGCATGGGAATAATATAATATGGATATATAATACTTCATATAATTATTATTCTAAAATGGAAAAATTATCCCTAAGTTAATCAAACATCTCTAGAAATATTGAATGTTCAAAACGGTAGTTTCAAAAGCTTTATTTGATAACATTCTCAATATATATAGATGATGGACATGTCATTGTTGTTAAATGCTTTTAGAAGCATTTATATTTAAGTATTAATATTTGCATCCTTATGCCAAAGTGCAAATATTTGTAGCATTTTAGTGCGTATATTTTCAATTAATAGAGTAAAAAGAATAAGGATTTTGGTTTTATATCAAGTCCAAATTAAAATTAGGTAATTAACATGTTCATTGCTATAAGAAATGGAAAAGAGAATAATGTTTTCTTAACTAAAAATGTTATTTAGCTTATATATGTGATAGATATGCTTTTAGAAAATTTTATATTCAAGTACATATGTTGGCATCCTTATGCCCAAGTGCAAATATGTGCATTTTAGAATATAAAGTGTTGTCATAAATAATAATAATAATAAATATAAAAAATAGGAAACATGAAAAAAGAAAACCTCAAAACATACGCACCAAATATATATAATTTTTAATACTATTATAAGGTGTAAATATTTTCACTAGACAACCAAAACTATGCATAATCAAGCATAAATGAATATGAATGTTTACACTCTTTCTTTCAACATGTAATGAAAATATTTATCGTTTAAAGTATTTGCACTAAATGACTAGAAATTTGCATTATCTATCCAAAAAAACACTCAAGTGCGAATATTTGAACAAAAAAAACAATTTTTTTTTTATTTCGAGATGTAGGGAGTTGCAAATATTTGCACTTGTTATTTAAGATTGCATGTATTTTTTACAATAAGCCGTACCTGAACTATACAACGAATGAACCTTTTAATAAGATTATAATATTTGCAACTTAATGATTTAATTGAAATACTCGTCTAGTGTTTAAAATGTGAGATAAGTTCAAATGTTTGCACTAACCGTTTTAAAGTGCTAGTAATTTCAAATGTTTCTAGTTTCTGTTTGGCGTTACAAATCTCTACACCAACAAAATTCTCTCAAAATATGTTATTATACGGATCTTGAAATAATTATAAAATATGTGATTTGATGTTGAATAAATTTTCAATCCAAGTTTTAAATGTGAGGTATCATTTTTATTTTATGTTTGAATAAATATATGGGTGCAAGATCAAAAAAGAACTATATCAAAATTGGAATTGAGATTCTACTTATGATCAGTAACAAGATTTTCATGGATTAATATTAGTTTTAATTAATAAATTTGCTTTTATGATAAGTCCAGGCCGTTTTATTAGGTTCTATTGTATTATTAACTTAATTAATTAATAAATGCATTTGAGATATGGAAGGAACAAACTCAGTTGTATTTTATCGAAGCTAAGGTTGGTTTGAGGTAAAAGGAAGCGAAACATTTGAGAAGAGCAATGGAACAAAGTGAAAAATGTGTTACAATCATAAATAGTGCGATCAGAGTACACATTTATTATCCTTTGGATGGAATAATAAAAAATCAATATGAATGGAAGCTTACCTTTTTAATGTTGAATTTTATTTAGGGTGACTCCACAAACTCCACCAAATGTATCTTATAATAAAAAAGAAGAGTCCTAGCTATAGCCTCCACCTTTGAATTTTCCGACTGCCTTTGTCATCCTCTCCTTGATACTCCCCCGCCTCTAGACCAACCGTCCATTTTTTCTCCTCAAACCAGTCCACTCCATGATGACAGCTCCACCATTGTCACAAACAAACGATGGAAACTGTAACGACCCAGAATTTTAAATCATTTGAAATTGGAATATTTAATTTATTTAAATATTGAAAAATTAATTTTATAGGTTAAATAAATTGAATATAAAATATAGTGATTTATTGGAAAATTTAATTGTTGAATTTAATAGTTGAAATTGTTTAAATAATTGAATTTTGGATTGTAATTTGGATAAAAATGATTTCAAAGCTTATTTAAATTATATTTAATAAGAATGAAGATAATAAAACTTTTAAATTGGATTTAAAACTGATTTACTCGATTTTTAATGTAACTTGTTTTAATTAACATATAAAAATTATCTTCGAGGGCACTGGCTCATATTTCGACGAAACTAGTTTCGTTGCATCCGTAGTAGTGTATTATTGTATGATAACAAGTTTCATAGAAATCAGACGTATCGTTCAAAAAAGTAAGAATTCCTTGGTTGATTATATCATTAAAAAAAATTTTGGGTGCGAGGAACCTATCATCATGAATCCACTGATTTCTGCCGCTTCCGTCTCCTCCGGGGGGTCGATTAGGACGTGGGCATAAGGGTCTTGGTCATGCGATATCGAAACGCGTGGAATTTAATATCGAAAAATTTAATATAATAATTGGGTTCAAAAAGCTATCTTCTGCATACGATCGAATCAGGTCTCGAAACAAGTCCTATTATGTTCAGAATATGGGTATAACATATAGAACGCATGGTGGCACGTCTTGTGTGGAGTTCAATATTTTTGGATGTGTAATGTCGAATATTTTCGAATATAAAATGATATATATAATATTTTGTACTTTACAACCTTACCCACTCCTTAGCCATACCTGCCCATACTCTTGCCATGTCAAACCCATGCCTTTCTCTCCTATAAATCATATTGTAAAACCAGATAAAGAAAATTGGCAAAAATTTCAATATTCTCAAATAAATCCTCTCATCCAATGGCCGTGGATTATCAGGACCGATCTACACATTTTCAGGCCGAGGTTCCTACTATGAAGTTGTAGAGGACGTCGAATTGAGTATAGTGTACAGTTGGATTTGGCAATTTCGACCAGAGATGGTCGCAGTTTGGAGATGATCGATGAATCTATATTGGCCGATTCCGGCGATTACGATCATTGATTGGTCGTGGAACCTAAAGGAAACTTGTAGAGGTCATCAAAGGGGAGTTACTGGCGAAGTCTGGTGAGCCATCATCGCACTACGGAGGCGCGCGCTAGTTGAATCCAGCGCAAATGGGGTCGACGATCGTACACACGCGAGCGCGTGATGGTGGGGCGACGAGTCGAGGCGGGGCGGCGGCGAAAGACGGTGGTTGCGACAATGCCAATAGGGGCGGAGAGGTATGCGTGCACAGTCGGCAAGGGGAAGGAGGCGTGTACCCGTCCATGAAATTTTGTACGGGGAGGAGGGTAGGATGGTAATATTAGGAATATTATATTATTAGTTTATAATTAGTGAAATTAAATTATATTTAAATCCGGTTAACTTAAAAATTGCATAACATTCTCTCATACGAGGTCCTATCGAGGCGAGGATTTTTGCATTGCGTTTGTGATGACGAAAGCTTCACGATTCGACTGGTTTGGTCGGATTTGAAGACCGTAGAAATTTGAGCTAATATCGGATGTCGTTCGATTTTAGTTCCAAACTGGAACGCCTCGACGATGATAGATGATTTCGGTGAGTTAAACTCACCTTTTGGTTAACTTGCATGATATATAGTTGATAAAAATTATTGGATAATTGTATGAACAAATTACTATATTTATATTAGTTGGATTGAATATTCCCGCCTATTGGAGCGGATGAGACCCTATTACGTTTCCGTGTAAGAGCAGATGACCCTTTGTTTATGAATCCCACCTCAACGCGGTTGATTTATATTTTATGGTTATATCACGTTTTTGATGCAAGGGAAAACAAGTTGGAGGGATCTAATGGGATTCCTCGCAATTGTTTAATTGTTTCAATAATATTTCTTTATATGGATTATTGAAAAATGAACCTGATTGTGGGCATTATCGTTATAACATTGTTATATGTTTAAAAAAATAAAATCCAATAGTGATAGAAAAATCAATATCGATATTGGTTAAGCATTGGGTAGCTATTGGCCTTAAATTGCCATTTTGAAATACTATAAATTGCCATTGAATTGGAATTAGTTTTCTAGATGGTTTATAAATATGAAATTGGGTTTCGAAAATATTTGTTTTAAAGTTAATTAATTATATTAATATTGTTTTTTAAAATTATTTAATTATATTAATATTGTTTTAAAGTTATTTATTTATATTAATATCGTTTTTCAAGTTATTTAATTATATTAATATTATTTTAAAGTTAATTAATTATACTAATATTGTTTTTAAGATATTTAATTATTGTAATATTATTTTAAGGTTATCTAATTATATTAGAATTGTTTTAAACTTATTGGTTTATAGTTAATATTGTTTTAAAGAATTTATCAAAATATTAATAATTTAAAAGGTTAATTATTTCAAGAATAATTATGGTTTGAAATTAATAATAAGGGTTACTCATAAGATTCTGAAAATAAATTATTATTATTTATAATAAGAATAAAGAATTATTATTATTACTTTTGAAATGATTAATAATTATTTAGGATGTTTTAAGATAGATGATAATTATTATTTTATTTATAATTCTATTTTAAATAATTATTTTATATGAAACTGATTTTATGTAAAGACTTTTAATCATGTGTAAATGTTTCCGAGACCCATAAATAGATTTGAAAGACTTGGATTTTATAAAAGAGCTTATAAAATATTTTGGAGACGTAAGGAAGATTATTTACATGGCGAAGAATTTTAAAAATGGTTAGATATTTATAAACAGGCTCATGAAACGGATTATAGATTTATAAAAGAAATTTTATAAATGGTTTAGAGATTTATAAAGGATTTTAAAATGAGTTTTAGAAATGTACAAAGAGGATTTATAAGTGGTTGAAACGTAAAAAAGAAGTTTTATAAATGCTTTGAGAAGTTTTGTAAAATGGTTTATAAATGATTTTAGAGAATTATAAAGAGTTTATGAATGATTTTTGAATCGAATAAAAATGAAATCTTTCTCAGTTTGTAAATATACTCGTAACGTTGAGATAAGTATATAGATATTTTCTAGGTATTGAAAATATAGGAATTGGTGGATATATCTTTGTAAAAGTATTCTTGCACAAGAAATCCACAAATGGTTTTATTTATAAAAGATTTAAAAAAAGGAGGCTCGTGATATCTTATATGCTTAGCCAATGTTGGTTTTCCTTATGAAATAAATCCCAGATTAAATGTTTGTTTTTTGATAGTTAAATAACTGACTATCAAAATTGGACCCAAATGTAACATTGGAAAAATCTAAGAGAAACACGTGAGTTATATAGCACAATTATCTCCGATGATACTGTGCTATGCGTATAAATCTCATTTCGTTCTCCTAGGATAATGATAAGGAAACCCATCCACTAACGGTTAAGATGTGGTCTTCGATCTTATCTTTAACTGTTTATTTCCTAAAGAACCAGGGTTGAGTTTTCAAGAATTATCGAATGTTGTTTCGAAGAGACTGGGATCGGGTATGTTACCCGAAAGCTACTTTGATCAACAAATGTGTTTTGATGTGAAGACATCTTGAAGATGATGGAATTATAGATGGAGCTCTCAAGTGTTTCGTTCAGTCATAGAATGAACTTGTATGGATGAATCGTGGTATTGCATTATTGCTCGGAGTGCAGTGTTAGCATTCCAAGTGGAAAGTGCTATATAAAAGGTAAATCATAGACTCCAACCTCTTCAACCGGGAATGACTAAAACATGGAAGATGCAGCAAGGCTAAGTTGGTCGCTCCCAAGTTGGGTATGATTATCCATATCTAGAGTTGTTATTATCTCTCATTTGTAGCTTTAGGCCCATTAACGGAGTGGTGGTCATATTCGGTACTATCTAGTAATGGGTAGGCCAGTTAGTGTTGGCAGGGGTCAATAGGTTCGACCTCGGTGTTATGTTTTTAGAGGTGCACCATGAAAGGGGGGAAGGGTTTGCCCGATAGCCTAGTCATTATATGAAATCCATTTTCCAGTAAGCGACGTATGGACTTAGTTGTGCCCAACTATGCTGAAATGTGAGATGCAAGCATTTCAGCTATATTCATATTTTACTTTGACCCTTGGACAATTATCATAATATAAGCGGATTTTCTGTAGAAAATGTTTTGGTTATCATAAGTCAAACACCCACCCGTGTTTATGTGCGGTGTGGTCTTATGAGAGACTTTTGATTTTAAAGATTTTTCCTATAAGTGTTATTTTATTATAATGCTCGGGTCAGACCGAGCATATTACAGATTAGTTTGGATGCTTTGGAGCTTCATAAGACGAGTTGGAGGCCAGAGACGTATTCACATAGATGGTTATTTTTTCGTTGTATTCATTGATTTTATTTGTCAGCAACTGTAAGGACAGGCTGTATAACTGTTCTAGCTGAAATAGGTTAGTATACTCTGATTGATGTTGTATATACATATATTACAGTTTGACTTTTGTGTAAAGATTTGTTGTATATTATAGATTATTCGTTCCAATGTGATATTCTATATTGTTTAGTTTCCTTCTTATCTTCTTCCTTCTTTCTTTTCCCTAATAATCGGGTTTTTCGACATTCGATTTCTCGACATGTATTATAGTGGATGTATTAGTGTCGATTTTTGAGGATCGAAAAACCCCTGTCGTTACATTTGGTATAGAGCTGAAGGTTAAGCGAGAACCTTGGCTTTGGTAGGTAACTCATTAGAGATAGGGTTTGTAGCATCATAGAATGAGTTTGAGTGTGAATGTGTATGAGTGCATATTTGTTAGTAATATAAAAATGTTTTATATTGTGTTTGTGGATCTATTGAGTGGCTTATGGATTCTGGTCAATACTAGTAATTAACGTTATTGATAGGGGTCGCTAAAACTTGAAAGAGTAATTCAATATGGTATTGTTTTTAAATTTGGTAAATGAAATAATTTTACCTTTAATTATATTTTATATACAAAGGAATAATTTTTAGAAAATTATTATGGTATATATGTGTGTTTGGTTGTTAAAGAATGCTAATATTTGATTATAATCATTTGTTGTGGTTGTGTTCTAATAAAAGTTGTCGAGATTATAATGTAAACAAAGATTAACGATAAAGAAAATGGTTTTATATAACCAAAGTGAAAATTATATATGATTTATAAAAGCGATTTATAAATTAAAAGGGTCTCAAAGCCGGAAATTTAAAAATTTAAAACCCGTTGGTTTTGGAAATGGTTTTTCAAGGTTTTGGAAAATAATAATAGTATTATTTGAAAAATATTTTGAATGAAAATATTAAAAAAACATTTAAAGAAATAATAGCGCTGAACTCACTTCGGTCGCTAGAAAATAATTTCGGTGATGGCTACAGCTCCTTCGACGTTTATTTTTGGATTTTCAAGAGTGGAATTGCTACCATCGAAGTTTTGTTTAGTAAAACTAGCTTTGATTTTGAAATTCAAAAGAATGATTTGATATACCAAGGGGATTATGTATATGCATGATTTCAAATAGTTTGAAATAAGGACAAAGTGTTTAAACTCTGGAAATTTTCGTTGAGTATTTTATGAAAATATGAGAAAATAAGTTTTATAATTTATAAATTTTCAAGGTTTTAAAATTGTTGAGTATGAATCTTGAGAAAAGAAAATTTGAAATTTAGCTTAACTTAAATTAAATAAAATGAATTAAATTTTGAAAAGAAATTTAGCCTAAATTAGGTTAAATGAAATAATTTTGGAAATGGAATTAGTGATGATTGAAATAAATTAATGCAATGAGCTAATTAAATAAATTAGAGAGGTTAACATGGTTTTAGAATATGGTTGATAATATTGAAATTGGAAGATGGATTGAGTTAAATGGAATTGGAATTGACTTTGATTTAAATTTAATATGAACTTAAGTTGTAAAGAAATAAGAGTTGTATAAAATGTTTATAAACTTAAGTAAAATTGCATGGAATAATTCATAAATGAATTTAGTATGGAGTGAAATGTTGTGAAACATAGAATTTGGTGGATTGATTCTAAAGGGATATTAGTATTGAAGGAATATGCTAAGAAAATAATAAATGTGAATAAAGAAATGTGAAATTAATATGAATAAGGGAATTTGATTTAAATTGAATGCAGATCGAATGAATGTAAACTAATTGAATGGAAGTAAATGAATGTAAATACATAAGTTGTAAGTATATTATTTGTTTCGCATAACGGTTTGATCCAGATTTAAGTACATGATTTTGAGATGATTTACATTGGTCCGAGTTGGAATTTTTCACTCGATTCTCGACAGCGAACACCGGATACGGATTTTTGATTGACTTCAGAATTATCTTTTATAGTATATGGCCATGCAAGGAGAACGACGGTTTCTAATCAAGGAATCGACTCTGAGGCCGCACTAGAGTGGTTATGTGAACGATACTAGTTCGGAAGTGGAATTGTGTGATCTAGCAAGCGATCGGATTTGATATTGCATACGGATGATATATGTACATCGTACAGTTTTAATTAAGCAAATGTTGGAAATTGAAAATGCAAGATAATATGATTATGATCTATACAATTAGATATCGTTGGTAAATAAGATGCAGATATATTGAAGCAAGAGCTAGTTTGATGCCTTTGATTTCATAAGTACAACTTAGATTGCCAAACAAAAAGTACATGTTTTATATTGTTGTTTGAATTTGATGGTTTCAAGATTGAGCCACTTGGCTTTGGTTGCTTTGGACCATAGTAGCGAGTGGTTGTTTTTCGATCTAGTCGCCAAAGGAAATGCTGGCAAAAAATTTCATAAATTTAAGGAGTTAGAAAATTTTTGAGAAATTTTGAAGAAAATTTTAATAACTAGAATTTGATTTTGGGCTATGACCTGGAATCTTTGAATGAATGTGGAAACTTAGTAAAAGTAATAAAAAAGTTCAACGAGTTGATTTTTGGGAATGGTTAATGTCTTAAAATAATTTGGCAAACTATTTCAACTAATTGGTTTTAAAAAGTAATGGGTTTGGGCATTTTTCCTAGCTTGGTAATTCAGAACAAAATTCTATTTAAGGGGGGAAGAATGTAACGACCCCAAATTTTCAATCATTTGAAATTGGAATATTTAATTTATTTTACATATTGAATAATTAATTTCATAGGTCAAATAACTTGAATTTCAAATATAGCGATTTATTAGACAATTTAATTATTGAATTTAATAGTTGAAATTGTTTAAATAATTGAATCTTTGATTTTAATATAGATTAAAATGATTTCAAAGCTTATTTAAATTCTATTTAATAAGAATGAATATAATAAAAAAATTAAATTGGATTTAAAAGAAATTTACTCGATTTTGAAAATAACTCATTTTAATTAATATATAAAAATAGCCTTCCGGGGCACTGTCTCTGATTTCGACGAAACTAGTTTCATTAGATCGATAACAGTGTACTATTATATGATAACAAATTTCATGGCAATCAGACGTATCGTTTGGTCGTGCGAGATTGAAACGCATAGAATTTAATATCGAAAAATTTAATATAATAATTGGGTAATCTTCTGCATACAATCGAATTAGGTCTTGAAACAAGTTCCACTGTGTTTGGAATAGGGGTATAACATATAGAATGTCTGGCGGCACGTCTCGTTAGGAGTTTGATATTTTTTGACGTGCAATGTCGAATATTTTCGAATATATATATATATATATATATATATATATATATACTATTTTGTACTTTTCAACCTTGCCCATGCCTTAGCCTTACCTGCCCATACTCTTGCCATGTCAAACCCATGCCTTTTTTTTCCTATAAATCATGTTTTAAACCAGATAAAGAAAATTGGCAAAAATTTCAAAATTTTCAAATAAATCCCCTCATCCAATGGCCAATGATCATTGGGACCAATTTACGCATTTTCAGCCCGAGGTTCCAACTATGAAGTTATAGAGGATGTCGAGTCGAGTATAGCGTACGGCTGGATTTGGTGACTTCGATCAGAGATGGCCGCAGTTTGTAGATGATCGGTGAATCTATATTGGCCTATTTCGGCGATTCCGATCATCGATATGTCGTGGAACCT
Source organism: Allium cepa (assembly GCA_030765085.1). Lineage (NCBI taxonomy): Eukaryota > Viridiplantae > Streptophyta > Magnoliopsida > Asparagales > Amaryllidaceae > Allium > Allium cepa. The sequence goes on from CM060941.1 coordinate 704,836,315, forward strand.
AAAGGAAAATTGTAGAGGTCATCAAGGGCGAAGTACTGGCGAAGTCTATTAAGCCATCATTGCACGGTGGAGGCGCAGTCGTGAGTTGAACGTGGCACAAATGGGTTCGATGATCGTATGCACGCGTGATGGCGGCGGCAAAAGGCGGTGGTCGCGGCAGTGCCAATAGGGGTGGAGAGGTGTGCGTGCACAATCAGTAAGTGAGAGGAGGTGTGTACCTGCGCATGAAATTTGGAACGGGGAAAAGGGTAGGATGGTAATATTAGGAATACTATATTATTGGTTTATAATTAGTGAAATAAAATTATATTCAAATCCCATTAGCTTAAAAATTGCATAGCTCTCTCATACAAGGTCCAACTGAGGCGTGGATTTTTGCGTTGCGCTCATGACGACGAAAGCTTCACGATGCAGCTGGTTTGGTCAGATTTGGAGACTGTTAAAATTTGAGCTAAAATCGAACGTTAGTTCCAAACGGGAACGCCTCAGCGACGATAGATAAATTCGGTGAGTTAAACTCACCTTTTTTGGTTACTAGTATGATATATAGTCGATAAAACTTGTTGGTTAATTATTTGAATGAATAACTATATTTATATTAGTTGGATTGAATATTCCCGCCTATTGGAGTGGATGAGACCTTATTACGTTTCCGTGTAAGAGCGGATGACCTTTTGTATACGAATCTCGCCTCAAAGAGGTTGAGATATATTTTATGATATAATGTTTGTGGTGTAAGGGGAAACAGGTCGGAGGGATCCAACGGGATTCCTCGCTATTATTGAATTGTTTTAATAATATTTCTTTATATGGATTATTGAAAAATGAACTTGATTGTGGACATTATAGTTATAACATTATTATATGTTTGAAAAACTAAAACTCAGTACTGATAGAAAAATCAATATCGATATTGGTTAAGCATTGGGTAGCTATTAGCTTTAAATTGATATTTTGAAATACTATAAATTGCCATTGAATTGGAATTGGTTTCGGAGACAGCTTTTAAATCCGAAATTGGGTTATGGAAATAGTTGTTTTAAAGTTAATTAATTATATTAATATTGTTTTTAAATTTATTTAATTATATTAATATTGGTTTAAAGTTAATTAATTATGTTAATATTGTTTTTTAAGTTATTTAATTATATTAATATCATTTTTTTCAAGTTATTTAATTATACTAATATTATTTTAAAGTTAATTAATTATAATATATTGTTTTTAAGTTATTTAATTATAGTAATATTATTTTAAGGTTATGTAATTATATTAGAATTGTTTAAACTTACTCGTATACAGTTAATATTGTTTTAAATAATTTATCAAAATATTAATAATTTTAAATTTTAATAATTTCTAGAATAGTTATGGTTTGAAATTAATAATAAAGGTTACTAATAAGATTCTAAAAATAAATTATTATTATTTAATAATATTTATTTTAGGATGTTTTAAGATAGATAATTATTATTTGTTTATAATATTATTTTAATTAATTGTTTTATATGAAACATTTTTGAAGTAAAGACTTTCAATTGTGTGTAAATGTTTTCGAGACCCATGAATATAGTTGAAAGACTTGGATTTTATAAAAGAGCTTATAAAATGGTTTGGAGACGTAAGGAAGATTATTTACAAGGTGAAGAGTTTTAAATATGGTTAGATATTTATAAATGAACTAAAGAAATGGGTTTATATATTTATAAAAGAAGTTTTATAAATGCTTTAGAGATTTATAAAGGATTTAAAAATGAGTTTTAGAAATGTACAAAGAGGATTTATAAGTGATTGAAATGTTTAAAAGAAGTTTTATAAATGGTTCGAGAAGTTTTATAAAGTGGTTTATAAATGATTTAGAGAATTATAAGGAGTTTATGAATGAATTTTGAATCGAATCAAAGTGGAATCTTTTTTAGTTTGTAAATATACTTATACCGTTGAGATAAATATATGGATATTTTCTAGGTATTTCAATATAGGAATTGGTGGATATGTCTTTGTAAAAGTATTCTTGTATAAGAAATTTACAAATGGTTTTATTTATGAAAGATTTAAAAAAAAGGAGGCTAGTGATTGCTTATATGCTTAGCCAATGTTGGTTTTCCATATGAAAAAAATCCCTTATTATATGTTTGTTATTCGATAGTCAAATAACCGACTATTGAAATTGGATCCAAATGTAACTTTGGAAATATCTAGGAGAAACATGTGAGTTATATGGCATAGTCATCTACGATGAGCTATACTGTGCGTATAAATCTTGTTTCATTCTCCTAGGATAATGATAAGGAAGCCCGTCCACTAACGGTTAGGAGGTGATCTCCGATCTTATCATTGACCATTTATTTCCTAAAGAACCAGGGTTGAGTTTATCGGGAGTTATCGAATGTTGTTTCGAAGATACTGGGATCAGGTATGTTACCCGAAAACCACTTCGATCCAACGAATGCATTTCGAAGTGAAGACATCTTGAAGATGATGGAATTAGAGATGTAGCTCTCAAGTGTTTTGTTCATTCGTAGAATGAACTTGTATGGATGAATGCTGATATTGCATTGTTGTTTGAAGCGCGGTGTTAGCATTCTAAATGGGACGTGCTATATAAAAGGTAAAACGTAGCCTCAAGCCTCATCAACTGGGAATGACTAAAACATGGGAGATGCAGCAGGGCTAAATGGGTCACTCCCAAGTAGGGTATGATCATCCCTATCTAGAGTCGCTATTATCTCTCATTTATATGCTTCGGGGACCATTAACGGAGGGATGATCATATTCGGTACTATCCAGTAAAGGGTAAGCCGGTTCTGTGTTGGCAGGGGTCGATAGGTTCGACCTCGGTGTTATTTTTCTACAGATGCATCGTGACGGGCGGTACCTCGTAGCCCAGTCATTGTATGAAATCCATTCTCCAATAAGCTCCGTACGGACTTAGTTGTGTCCAACTATGTTGAAACGTGAGATGCAAATATTTTATCTATATTCATATTTTACTTTAACTCCTAGACATTATTATAATATAAACGGATTTTTTATAGAAAATGTTTTGGTGTCGTAAGGTAAAAACCCGTCGTGTTTACGTGCGGTGTGGTGTTACGAGATGCTTTTGATTTCAAATATTTTTCTTATAACTTTAAATCCAATTGGGTGTTTTTTCTCACACTGGTTTTCCAGACTAACTTGGGTGTTATTTTATTATAATGCTCGGGTCAGACCGAGCATATTATAGAGTAGTCTAGATGCTTTGGAGCTTCAGAAGGCGAGTTGGAGGCCAGATACGTATTCATATAGATGATTATTTTTCTACTGTATTCATTGATTGTATTTATCAGCAACTGTAAGGATATGCTGTATAATGTTCAGAATGAAATAGATTAGCATACTCTGATTGATGTTGTATATACACATTAAGGTTCGATTTTTGTGTAAAGAATTGTTGTATATTATAGATTATTCGTTACGCTGTGAGATTTTGCGTTCTTTAGTTTCCTTCTTATCTTCTTCCTTCTTCTTTTCCTTAACAATCGGGTTTTTCGGCATTCGATTTCTCGGCATGTAATATTGTAGGCGTATTAGTGTCGATTTTCGAGGGTTGAAAAACCTAGATCATTATAGAAAAGACAACCTGGATTTAACCCTACTTATAACTGAGCTACATCTTTTAGATCTTCTCCTCTGCCTAACGCCGGTCATTCTTCTACTCCTCCCTCCCATAGCCAATCTTCCAACCCAAAGATGCCTCCAGTTCCCAGTCATTTCCAGCATAACTTGAACTCTGCCCAATAGCCCTCACCTTCTAATTATTGGTCGAAGACTCCTAGCTCTATCCATGCTTGGAATGATGTTGTGAAAGGCAATCATATCCTGATATACGCTCCTCTCAAAAAAATTCACCCTAGAGAATTTAATGCCTAGAATTGTGCACATATGAATGATGATATTATGCAAAATGCTAAGAAACAATAGGATAATGTAATTTTCATATACGTTGTTGATTCCAAACCCCATTACCCATTTTTCAAAGCCTATATTTATAGAGTTTGGAAGCCTACTTGTGATTTTATTAATTATTCGAAAGAGAATGGATTTTATGTTATCAAGTTTGTTGAAAAAGAAGACTGTGATAAGGTTCCTGAAGGAGGGCCTTACTTCTATAATAAGAAACTCAAGATGATGAAAAGATAGTATTGGGATTGTTGCTGGATAAGGAATTACAATGCATGATTCCTATTTGGGTCTGTCTTCCCAATCTACTGCTTGACTACTGAACATATGAGGGTATTAGTCATATTGCTTCAGTTCTTGGCAATTCAATTAAACTTGGTAAATTCATGATAGGTGTAAAACAACCCAGAATTTTGGCTAATTGAAATTGAAATATTTAGTTGATTTTAAATATTTAAAAATTAATATTATGAATTAAATAACATGAATTTCAAAAATAGTGATTTATTGGATAATTTAATTATTGAATTTAATAATTGAAAATCGATTAAATAATTGAAATCATGGATTTTATTTGGATAAAAATAATTTAAAGGCTTATCAAATTTATATTGATAAGAATGAAGGTAATAAAAACTTTAAAATCTAATTTAAAAGCGATTTACTCGATTTTGAAAATAACTTGTTTAAATTAACGTATAAAAATAGCCTTTCCGGACACAGTCTCAGATTTCGACGAAACTAGCGGTATTAGGTCCATAATAATGAACTATATTACGTTGTAAAATTTTGTAGCGATCAGATGCACCGTTTGGTCATACGGGGTAGAAACACGTTGAATTTAATATTGAAAATTTAATATAATAATTGAGTTCAAAAAGCCATCTTCTCCATACGATAGGTCCCAGAACTTGTTCCGTTGCATTCGGAGTAGGGGTATAACACTAGGAACGGCAGGCGGCATGCCTCGATCGGGGTCGGAATTAAATATCTAGATATCTTAAAATTTTAAATAATATTTTTTTATTCACAGCCGCTATTACATCTCGTCAGCCATATCTATATTCAGTTTGGCCACCCTATATGTACAAGCCTACGCCTATTTTTGTTTCACGTATAAATCGCGTCCCTCTTTTCATTTTTTAAGAGCACTGAAAGAAAAGAAGCAGCTCCCTTATTTTTAAGAAAAAAATATATGTTCTTCTTCATTCAAAACGCAGCTTCATCTTATGGCTCACAACGATCTGGACCACTATGGTCAATTTCTATGGCAGTTGTCAATTGAGAACTTGGTCGTGGAAGGGAGCTAGACCTTACTAACGATGGAGATTGTCTTTGGCATGGCAGTGGTGGCCAGAGGTAGACTGTATTCATTCGGCAGATTTGGGTTTTTTCGTTCGTGATTTCTGGTCGCGCGAAGTGCGTGCGTGGATGGGGAGGGGTTGGAGCGGCGGCGAGCACGATGGAGGGAGGCGGTGGCTGCTAGCGTGCGAACGAAGTCGTGGAGGTGCGATCAATTTGCTTTGAGAAAAAGAAAGAAAGCCTGGAGGGAAGTCGCTATAGGGAAGAGAGGCGTAGGTGGTCCTGTTGTTTCATGGGTTGGGCTTAATGGGCGATTTTTTTAATTTATTTAACTTAGTATATTAATTATAATAATTAAATTGAATGTTTATAATTCTATAACTTCTGCTTATGAGATCGAAATCAAATGGAGCAAGTGGTGTTGGTTTCGTAGTAATGAGTTCTACGCTATGGAATTGGATTGGAGCGGTTTGTAGCTTCTAGAATTTTAAGCTAATTTTGAACGCGGATGCGACAACAAAAATAAAAGTGAGTAAATCTCGTTCATTTGGATAATTGATTTTATTTAAATAGTTAAAATTATTTATTGGATGAATTGACAAAATTATCATCAGTTAGATGTTATATATATATATATATATATATATATATATTGGTATATATATTAGTAGTTAGATATATTTCCTGCCGATTGGAGTGGATGAGACACTATGCGCCCCGTATAATAGCGGATAACCATATATTACCGCGATATCCCGCCTCGAAGTAGGATTGGTATTTTATGTCATATAACAACTATGATTGCAGGGAAACAGGTTGGAGGGATCCAATTGGATTCCTCAAATATATTGATTGTTTTCATATATAGCGATATATGACGTGTTAGAATATCTGTTATAGATTATGTGATGATTTGATTTATTGGACGCTATAGTAACACTGGCCTTAATTTTGGTATTATAATTACCATAAATAATATGTTTGAATTTAAAAAAAGGGAATTCAAAGACGATTTTGGAAATGAAAATACTTATATTAAATTTTGGAATTATATAAAAGGAAATTGATTTGGATAAAATAAAAGATTGGATTTTGGATATTTATTTAGCTATTTCATAAAATCGTTTCAAATCAAGAATTTTAAATTTGAGGATTTTTAAATAATGGATTTTAAATAAGATACTTAAAAAATATGAAATGGGAGTCGGAATCGAGATTTAATTGGTTTTGGAATACAGTTCGGATTTATTAAGAAATAGATTTATAAATGGGAATTTAAATAGAAACCGATTATAAATGGAGTTGTTTAATATGAATCTGCTATTAACAAAGAAAACCTGGGAACGAGTTTATGGACTTATAAACGATGTTTATAAATAATGTGGAATGATTATAATTTGATAAATTGGGAATATAAATTCACAGTGTGAATTTAATTGAGATATGGAAATCAGTTTAGAAAGAAATAGTAACTTTAATTTTGGAATTTAGAAATAGTTATGGAATTGGAAATGTAAATCGATTTGTGATAAATTGAGAGAGATTTATAAGTATAAAATGGGTATGTTGAATTTTAAAAATGGTTTTCCACAAGGAGTTAAAGTTTGTTTTTAGAAAAGGATTTTTATATTTATAAGCTACGTAGTTTTAAAAACCATAAATTGGATTGAAAATATTTTAGAAAGTTAGTTATTTAAATATTTAAATTTTTTGAAATGAATTCTAAAATTATAAACAAGTTTTGTAAATCGATTAGAAATTTTATAAATGAATTGGAATTAGTTATTAAAAGTGCTTTGATATTTTAAATGATTATTTAACCTTGTTTTAAATTTATTATTATTATATATATAGTTTAGAAGTAAGTGATTGCAACTTATTTATAAACGCTCTTGAGATTTGTGAACCAGATTTTATTTAATGGATGTGATTTTATAAGTGAAAATCATATAATGAAATTTGGGAACTTAAGAACTTTGAGAAAAGGAAATGTCCAGATCGTTTAAATACGAAAATTTCGAAAACGAATTTAAATTCATTAAAGGTGTTTTAAATTGTTAGTTGGATTATAATTGAGTATAATCGATAATTTTGGAAATTTGTTAAGGGAATTAATAAAAAAAATTCGGAGATTTATGAGATAAGTACGGAATATTTCCTAAGTATAGATATTAGAAGTGATTTTGGGAAATAAACATAATATTTTCCTAAGTATCAGAATTAAAGGTTTTGGAGATATTTAACGACGAAATGATTTGTATAAAAGTATTTTTCTATGTAATGGATTACAAATTTAAATTGGAGATATTTCTAAGTGTTGATATGATTTGAGAATATCCTGTTATGGATATAAGTATTTAAAAAGGTTTTCAAATATTGAAATATTGGAAGAGATTGAATATATATCTTTGTAAAGATATTTTGAGATAAATGTTTGAAAGATTTATGATATGGGCCTAGTGACTGTTTATGTATGTAATTTGATAGTTAAATAACCGATTATCAAATCTGACCAATTTCGTTGATCGTTTCGAAGAGACCAAGATCAGATTTAATTATCCGAAACACTTCGATCCGATTTGAGTATTGCGAATTGTGATATCGTGAAGATAGTGGAGATGGTGATTTTAGAGATTCGGTTTATTCAGACCCAGAACAACTTATATGGATGAATGCTATCAGCACATTGTCATTGGAGGGCAACGAGCATTCTAAGTGTAAATTTCTTAAAACAAAATCGTAGCCTCAAGCCTCATCAACTGGGATTGACTGAAAATCAGGGGAGATGCAGCAAAACTATGTGGGTTGCACCCATTAGGTTATGTTGTCACCTTTCTAGATTACCCTACATTTACATATTTATGGATCAGTTATGCATGAGATCTCAAAAGGGCTGCAAAGCAATCGGGATGATGACATATTTGGTACTATCCAGTAAGGGAGAGGCCGGTCTTGTGTTGGCAGGGATCAATAGGTTTGATCTCAGTACATTTTCTAGACCTGTACCATGATAGGTGGTACCGCAGTGCCTAGTCATTGTATATAATCCATTCTCCAATAAGCGCCGTATGTTTTTGATTGTGCCCAACTAAGTTGAAATGTTAGATGCAAGCATTTTAGCTATTTTAATAAGTACTTGTACTTAGAAACTATTATAATATCATAAGATTTTTGTATAAAATTGATTTGATTATCGTAAGGTAAAAACCCGTCGTGTTTATATGTGACGTGGTCTTATGAGATACCTTTGATTTTAAAAGATTTTCTTATAACTTTAAATCCAATTGGGTGTGTTTCCCTCATGTTGGTTTTCCAGACTGACTCGGATGTTATTTTATTATAATGCTCGGGTCAGACTGAGTATTACAGATTCAGACTAGAATGCTATGGAGCTCAGGAGACGAGTTGGAGGTCCAAAGACGTACTCACGTAGATGGTTATATTTTTCGTTGTATTCATTGGTGTGTTATCAGCAATTGTGACGACAGACTATTATAATTGTTCACGCTAAAATAGGTTAGTATACTCTGATTGATGTTTGTATATATATATATATATATATATACATGTTACAATTTTGTTTTCGTGTAAAGACTTGTGATATATTGTAGATTATTCATTCTGCGTGTGATATAGTGGACGTATAGTGTCAATTTTCGAGGGTCGAAAAACACGGTCGTTACACTTGGTATCACAGCTAAAGGTTAAGCGAGAATCTTGGCTTTGGTGGGGTAACTCATTAGTAATAGGCACAGTAGCACCCTAGAATGATTTTGAGTGTGTATGTATGTGTGTGTGTGTGTGTATATATATATATATGAGCACGTATTTTCTAGTGGTATAAAAATGATTTATATTATCTTGGTGTATTTGTTGGATGGCTTATGGATTCTGGTCAATACGAGTAATTAACGTTATTGATAGGGATCTCTAAACTCTTGAATATAGTAACTTGACATGTTGTTGTTTTGAAACTGGGTAAATGAAATAATTTTACCTGGATTATATTTTATATATAAAGGAATAATTTTTAAAAAATTATTATTATATGGTGTGCTTGGATGTTAGAAAATGGTAATATTTGATTATTATCATTGGTTGTGGTAAAAAATTATTGATATTGTTATAACAAAAACAAAGATTAAAAGTTAAGAAATAAATTCATATAACAAAATGGAATTATGTAAATATGACTTGTAACTATAATTTATAAACTGAAATGAAATGAAATTCCTGAAGTATATTAAATAAACATGGTTTATAAAAATAATTTATAAAGGATTTAAAAGGTTGGGAATTTGGGAATTTAAATCCCATTGGTTTTGGAAATGATTTTTCAAAGTTTTAGGAAAGTAATAATAGTACTATTTAGAATTATTTTTGAACAAAAATATTTAAAAAGGGTTTTAAGAAGGAAATAAAAGCACCAACTCACTTCAGTCGTTGGAAAATAATTTCGGTGATGACTGCTGTATTATCGACATTCATTTTTGAGTTTCCAAGAGAAGAATTGCTATAATGGAGTTTTATTATGGTAAAAACTAGTTTTGAATTTTAAATCCAAAAGAATGATTGATATATCAAGAGGATTTTGTGTATATATATGATTTCAAAATGATTTGAAATTTTTTAGAACAAGGTGTTTAAAACTCTGGAATTTTCATTTAAAATGTTTTAGAATATGAGAAAAATAAGTTGATAATTTATAAATTTTGGGAATTTGTAAGTGAACCAAAGTTATAGGATTTGTTGCATGTGAATGTTAAGGAAAGAGAATTTTGGAATTGAATTATGGAATAAAATTTATCTTAAATTAAGGTAAATAAGGTGAATTTCGAAAATTTAGCCTAAGTTAGGGTAAGTGAAATAATTCTTGGAAATGGAACTGAAATGGGATTTGATTTAAATGGATGAGGACTTAAGTTGTGAAGTGGTAATAACCATAAGAAGTTGTATAAATGTTTATAAATTTAAGAGAATTTTATAGAATAATCCATAAGTGAAATTAATATAGGTGAAATGTTGTTAAACATGGAACTTGACGGGATGGTTCTTAAAGGGTTTTGGTATATCAAGTAAGTAGTGAAGGTGAATAATTATTGTAAATAATGGAATGTAAATGAAATGAATATGAATAAGAGAATTTGGTATAGCTAAGGATTAATCGAAATAAATACGTAAATAGTACATATATTATTTTATTCGCATAATGTTTTGATCCAGATTCGAGCAAAGGAGTTTGAGATGATTTATATTGATCCGAGTTGGGAATTTTCATTCGATTCTCGACAGTGAACACTGGATATGGATTTTTGGTCGATTGGGATTCTCTATTATAGTATATGGCTATGCAAGGAGAATAATGGTTTTTAATCAAGGAACAAGATCCAAGTCCGCACTAGAGTGGCCGTGTGAACAATACTAGTTTAGAAGTGAAATTGTGCGATCGATCGAGCGATCAGATTTGATATTACGTACGGATGATATATGTGCATCGTACGGGCTTTAGTGAGGTAAATGTTGAAAATTAAAATTTCAAGAATAATGTGATTTTGAACTATATGATTGGATATCATTGGTAAATAAGATGCAGGTATATAAAAGAAAGAGTTAATTTGACGCCCTTGATCTTATAATTAAAAATTGGATTGCCCAACAAAAAGATACATGTTAAATCATTGTTGATTGATGGTTTTATGATTGAGCCACTTGGCTTTTATTTTCTTTTGCTGGTTTATGCCCGTAGTGGCGACTTGTAGTTGTTCTGATCTAGCCGTGCAAAGGAGACGCCGGCGAAAATTTTCATAAATTTAAAGAGTTAGAAATTTTGAAGGAAAATTTGATAACTAAAAATTGATTTTTGAATTATAACCTGAAATGATTGAATGGGTAATATTAGTTGGAACCTATGGATGAATTTGAGAACTTAGTAAAATTAGTAACAAGGTTTCAACAAATTGGTTTTTGAGAGTTAAAGGTTTAACTGGATTTGGAAAGTTATTTCAACTAATTTGTTTTAGAAAAAGAAAGGGTTTGGGAATTTTTTCTACACTTGGCAATTTCGAGAATGAAATTCTTTTAAGGAGGAGAAGAACGTAACGACCTAGAATTTTGGTTAATTGAAATTAGAATATTTAATTGATTTTAAATATTTAAAAATTAATTTTATGAATGAAATAACTTGAATTTCAAAAATAGCGATTTATTTGATAATTTAATTGTTGAATTTAATAATTGAAAATCGTTTAAATAATTGAAATCTTGGACTTTTATTTGGATAAAACGATTTAAAGGCTTACTAAATTTATATTAATAAGAATGAAGGTATCAAAAACTTTTAAATTGGATTTAAAAGTGATTTACTCGATTTTGAAAATAACTTGTTTGAATTAACATATAAAAACAGCCTTTCAGGGAACAGTCTTATATTTTGACAAAACTAGTGTTATTGGGTCCGTAACAATGAATTATATTACGCCGTCAAATTTAATAGCGATCAAATGCACCGTTTGGTCATACGGGATACAAACACGTTGAATTTAATATTGAAAATTTAATATAATAATTGGGTTCAAAAAGCTATCTTCTCCATACGGCCGGATCAGGTCTCGGAACTTGTTCCATTACGTTTGGAATAGGCGTATAACATTAGGAACGCCAGGCGACACGCCTCGATCGGGATTCAGAATTAAATATCTAGATATTTTGAAATTTTAAATAATATATTTTATTCACAGTCGCTATTACATCTCATCAGCCGCACCTATATTCAGTTTAGCTATCCTATATGTACAAGCCTACCCCTATTTTTATTTCACTTATAAATCACGTCCCTCTTTTGATTTTTTAAGAACGCGGAAAGAAAAGAAGCAGCTCCCTTGTTTTTAATAAAAAAATATATACGTTCTTCTTCATTTAAAACGCAGCTCCATCCTACGGCTCTCAACGATCTAGACCACTATGGTCAATTTATATGGTAGTCGTCAACTGAGAACTTGGTCGTGGAAGGGAGCTAGACCTAACCAACGGTGGAGATCGTCTTTGGCGTGGCGTGGCTGCCAGGGGTTTAAAGTTTGTTTTTAGAAAATGATTTTTATACTATTAAGCTATGTAGTTTTAAAAATCATAAATTGGATTGAAAATATTTCAAAAAGTTAGTTATTTAAATATTTAAATTTGTAGACATAAATTCTAAGTTATGAACAAGTTTTGTAAATCGATTAGAAATTTTGTAAATGAATTGGAATTAGTTATTGACGGTTATTTTAAAAGTGCTTTGATATTTTAAATGATTATTTAACCTTGTTTTGAAATTTATTATTATATATATACATATAGTTTAAAAGTAAGTGATTACAATTTATTTATAAATGCTCTCAAGATTTATGAACCGGGTTTTATTTAATGGATATGATTTTATAAGCGAAAATCTTATAATGGAATTCCGGAACTTAAGAACTTTGAGAAAAGGAAATTTCCAAATTGTTTAGATACGAAAACTTCGAAAATGAATCTGAATTCATTAAAGAAGTTAAAAATTGTTAATTGGATTATAATTAAGTATAATCGACAATTTTTGAAAATTTGTTAAGGGGATTAATAAAAAAATTCCGGAGATTTACGAGATAAGTATGGAATATTTCCTAAGTAGAGATATTAGAAGTGATTTTGGGAAATAGAGTTATAATATTTTCCTATATATTGGAAGTAAAGGTTTTATAGATATTTAACGACGAAGTGATTTATATAAAAGTAATTTTCTAAGTAATGGATTACAAAATTGAAATTGGAGATATTTCTAAGTGTTGATATGATTTGAGAATATCCTGTTATGGATATAAGTATTCGAAAGTGTTTTAAGTATCAAAATATTGGAAGAGATTGAATATATATCTTTGTAAAGATATTTTGAGATAAATGTTTGAAAGATTGATATTATGGGCCTAGTGACTATTTATGTGTGTAATTTGATTGTTAAATAATCGACTATCAAATCTGGCCAATTTCGTTGACCGTTTCGAAGACACCGGTATCAAATTTATATATCCGAAAACCACTTTGTTCCGATTTAAGCGTTGCAATTATGATATCGTGAAGATAGTGAAGATGGTGATTTTAGAGATTCGGTTTGTTCAGACCCAGAACAACTTGTATGCATGAATGCTATTAGCACATTTTCATTGGAGGGCAATGAGCATTCTAAGTGTAAATTTCTTGAAAGGTAATCGTTACCTCAAGCCTCATCAACCGGGAATGACAGAAAATCAGGACAGATGCAGCAAGGCTAAGTGGATCGCATCCATTAAGAAATGTTATCGCCTTTCTAGATTACCCTACGTCTACATATTTATGGATTGGTTGTGCATGAGATCTCAAAAGGGTTGCAAAGCAACCGGGATGATGACATTTTCAGTGCTATCTAGTAAGGGGTGGACTGATCTTGTGTTTGTAGAGATCGATAGGTTTGATTTTGGCACATTTTCTAGATGTGTACCGTGATAGGTGGTACCCTAGTGCCTAGTCATTATATATAATCCATTCTCCAATAAGCGCCATACGGTTTTGATTGTCCCCAACTATGTTGAAATCTGTGATGCAAGAATTTCAGCTATTTAAATAAGTACTTGTACTTAGACACTACTATAATATTGCATGATTTTTATATAAAAGTGATTTGGTTATCATAAGGTAAAAATATGTCGTGTTTATGTGTGACGTGTTCTTACGAGATACCTTTGATTTTCAAAGATTTTCTTTTAACTTTAAATTCCATGGGTTTGTTTCTCTCACGCTAGTTTTTCAGATTAACTCGGGTGTTATTTTTTTATAATGCTAGGGTCAGACCGAATATTACAGAATCAGACTAGAATACTATGGAGCTCAGGAGACGAATTGAAGGCCCAAAGACGTACTCACGTAGATGGTTATATTTTCCGCTGTATTCTTTGGTGTGTTATCAGCAATTGTGAGGACTGACTGTTATAACTGTTCATGCTGAAATATGTTAGTATACTCCGATAGATGTTTGTATATATAAACATGTTACGGTTTTGCTTTCGTGTAAAGACTTGTGATATATTATAGATTATATGTTCCGTTGTGAGATTCTGTATTGTTTAGTTTTCTTCTTATCATCTTTCTTGTTTTTTCCCTACCAATTGGGTTTTTCGACATTCGATTGCTCGACATGTGATACAGTGGACGTATCAGTGTCGATTTTCGAGGGTTGAACATCTCGGTCGTTACAGTAGGATTCATAAAAATTCCATATGCTAGGAGCCTAGTGGAGATATCTGGTTCTTTTGAATATCAACATATTCCTGTTTTGACAGAGAAGGACACGATTATCATGCGGCAGTAAATTATGAATGGAAACTGCCTAAATGTTTAAATTCTTTTAGCTTTGGGCACATGGATAATTCATGCCAGTTCACAAAAGTATGGGTATCTAAACATTCTAACAACACTTATATGTTAACATAAATGAAATGGACATTGATAATTCCACGCAGAATTAAACATGCTGATTTGGATGCTAACAGAGACAACTAGGAACCAGCTAATACTGTTTGTGATGCAGGGTCTCATGCGCATATCATTAATAATAACAACGTGGAAAATACAACAGAGACTAATGAAATGCATGGCACTCGGCACTCTAAACCAAATATACATGATAATTCATTGTCCCATGTTATACATGAACAAATTATAAAGGAACCTGAACAAGATGAGAACTGTAATATTTCTACAGATGCCAATTCCTCAGAATCCATGTTGAAGGAAAAATTGGATGATAGAACTGTAGCTACTGGCATTGATATTGATGATCCTATGGATAACAGCTCTGATCCTAAGGATCCACCATCTATGCAATGTGAAAACCCTCTCTATACTCAACTAGATCTAGGACTGTTAGAAAAGTTAGATCGGATGAAATCCCGTTTGAATCCAAGGCATCAATTGCATTATATGCCATAGATTATCTTGCGTGGAACAGTATGGTAAATAACATTAAAGAGAAAAGGAGGAAATCTAAAAAAGCCAAGCCAACTGGGGTCTTTACTTCCACTAAATTAAGTGGAGAACCCTCCTCTACGACCCAATGATGTTCCTCATCTGGAACATCAGGGGTATGAATTCCTCTGCCCAACAAATGGAGAATTGGAAATGATTCATTGTGGTAAATTTTCTTTGTTGGGACTTGTTAAAAATAAATTCTCAGTAAACATTATTTCTTAATTTGTCCAAAAGCTTTACTCTAAATGGATTACAACCATAACAGCTATTAAGCTAGTAAATGTATAATATTAATGCTTTAGGACTCCACATACATGTCAAATACCATTATGCACATTTTTGAGCACTATATCACAAGTATTCTTTACAATGCTTCTGGGCTAAGCTTAGCATGTACAGTCATTTATGCTCATAAGCTACCAGACAACAGGAAACTATTATGGCAATACATTAGTGAACAAGCAACTCAAATCACTTTACCATGGATCGTCATGGGTGATTTTAATTCCATTCTATTCAACCAAGATAGAGTTAACTAAGGAATTATAATTCTATGTGAGACCCTGACTTTTTCAGCTGTGTCAATTATGCTAACTTAAGTGAACCCAGTTTTATTGGCAATTAGTTTACATGGAGGGTTGGTCCTAACTTCTCCATCCATAGTAAAATTGATAGAGCTTTTGTCAATCAAATCAAGGTTAGTAAATTCTCATAATTTGGTATCCATTTTGGTAATCTTTCTCTAAGTGATCACACACCAATTCATATCAAATTTAATGACTCTTTATAAAGAATTGAAGAAGAAGTAATTACAACTTTATTGATTGTATTTTGATATATTGAGTATATCTCTGTTACAAACGTATACACTGTATTTATACATAACAATACAATGTATGTTTGGCCAGATACAAAGCCCATAGCCCATGCTTATAATTAAAGGCAAATTATCTATGTTGGCTTCATATGTAGATGCTTGTATCTCAATCTGATTCATATTACGCCCCTCTCAAACCTAGCTCTTGCAGCTAGGGTTTGTGATCTTCTTTAGGAAAATGAAAAAGAGATGTGCCGCCATTAGAAAATCACCTAGAATAATTCTGATCAGACACAAAGTCAAGTTCTTTTCATCTTCGCTTGAGCATCTATGCGAGTTTTGTTGGCTTGAGTACATTTTGTAAGATGTTCTTGCAAAATATTCTTACTGCCTTCAGAAGGAGATAAATTGAAGTCTCGAGATGTTGTATTTGTGAGATCTAAGCAAAATACTCTTCCAGTCTTCAAATTGAAAAGACAACCTTACTCTAGAATGTTCGAATTTGTGAGATCTGATTCTGGAAAAGTAAAAATTAGTTCTTTGCAAAGGAAATATGCAAATAGACAGACATGTTGCTGAAGTAGGAACAGTTACTGTTCTACTGGTGATGCTTGCTGCCTCTTGACACAGTGTGAAGAGAAGTGTCATGTTCTGGTTGACATTCGAGGTCTATGACCCAAAGCTTTACTATGAACCGAGTGAAGTTCATCATTGACAGTGGCTTTGTTAAAATATTGGCGACTTGGTAAGTAGCAGGTATGTGGTTAATGTATAACTTTCCTTTAGCAACTTGCTCGTGAATAAAGTACAGATCTAGCTCCATGTGCTTAGTTCTGGAGTGTAGAACTGTGTTAGCTGTGAGTGACACTGTGCTTAAGTTGTCACACAATAATGTAGTCTTGCTATCAGTTTTGATTTTTAATTCATTTAACAGTGACTCTATCCACATTGTTTCAGCCACGGCATTGGCCACATTTCTATATTCTGCTTCTGTGCTAGATCTGGATACAGTTGTCTGTTTTTTTAACACCATGAAATTGGATTTTTGCCTAAGTAAATGCAATATCCACTCATCGATCTTCTGTCATCTATATCACTTGCCCAGTCTGCATCTGCGTATCCAGTAATGCTAATGGTTTGACATGCTTCAATAGTTAGGCCATAATTTAATGTTCCTTTGAGATATCTTAATATTCTTTTGACTTCTCTCCAGTGCTCATCTGTTGTACATTGCATGAATTGACTTACTTTATTTACACTAAATGAGATTTCTGGTCTGGTGATTGTTGCATGTTGAAGTGAACCTACTATACTCCTGTATTGACTGTCATTTATGATCATTTCTCCTTTAGTCTTTGATAGATGAGCATTTGTTATCATGGGTGTTGAAATTGAATTTGATTGATCCATTTTGGCTTTAATGAGAATTTCACTGATATATTTCTTCTGAATGAGATGTATCAGAGATTTTGAAAGTCTTATTACTTCAATTCCTAGAAAATAGCTTAGACTTCCAAGATCTTTGATTGAAAATTCTTTGTTTAAATGTTGAATAAGATTGTTGATCTCTAGATCATCACTTTCTGTAACAATGAAATCATCGACATAAATTAGTATATAAGTGATAGTGCTGGAATTAAACTTAGTAAAAAGAAAATTGTCAGATTTTGTGCAGTTGTAGCCCAGTCTAAGTAAGGTTATCTTTAATTTCTCGAACCAATCCCTTGGGGCTTGTTTGAGACCATAGATTGCTTTGTTCAACTAGCATACTAGTTTCTCATTTTCCTTTTTCATGAATCCATGAGGTTGCTCCATATAAACTTCTTCCTGCGAAACACCATTTAAAAATGCATTATTTACATCTAGTTGCTTTATATTCCAATTTCTATATAAGGCAATATTAAGAACTATTCTAATAGTTGAAGGTTTCACAACTGGGGAAAATGTCTCAGTAAAATCAAAACTATTTTGTTGTGAATATCCCTTTGCCACTAGTCTTGCCTTGTATTTAGAAATTGACCCATCTGCATTTCTTTTTAATTTGTATGTCCATTTACGACGTATTATATTTTTATCAGTAGGCTGAAGAACAAGATCCCAAGTCTTGTTCTTCATAAGAGCATCATATTCTTCATTCATTGCTGCCTTCCATTTTTCATTTTGTATAGCTTGGCAATATGTGCTTGGTACTTCATTTTCTAGAGCTGCATTATATATTTTTGGTTTGAATATACCATATTTTGCCCTTGTGATCATATGATGCCCATTTCTTTCAACAGTTTGTTGATGATCATTGTTGTTCACTTCAGTCTCTTGTGACTCATTAGATGATTGTGAATCATCTAATGTGTGACTTGAGCTTTGCTGCATTTGATTGTCTGACTGTTGCATTTGAGATAATGTATTAGATGACTCAATTTGTCCATGACCTGGTTCTGAAGAGGACATTGTGTGTTGCGGACTTTCACTGCCTTGAGCTTTCTCTCCAGAAGTGTAGGCTGCTTTGTTAGTTATCACAGGTATGGGTACTAAAGAATATTTAGCATTGTAAACCTTCTGAAAGGTTTTAATTGCTGAGCTACTAAAAGGAAACACTTGTTCATTAAAAACAACATGTCTAGAGATAAAAATTCTACCATTACTAGATAAACATCTGTAACCTTTTTGATTTGTTGCATAGCCCAAGAATGTGCATGGTGATGATCTATAGCTTAGTTTGTGAGAATTATATGGTCTGAGGTAGGGAAAGCATAGACAACCAAATACTTTTAGACTATGATAATCATGCTTGATATTGTAAAGAATTTCTAATGGGCACTTTAATTTTAGAACTTTTGTAAGTAATCTATTAATTAGAAAAACTGCAGTAGCAAATGCATCAGGCCAGAACTTAAGTGGTAATGATGCATTTGCTAGCAGTGTTAAGTCTGTTTCCACTATATGTCTATGTCTTCTTTTAATCAGACCATTTTGTTCTGATGTGTAAGGACAAGTTGTTCTGTGAATAATACTTTTTTCTTGAAATAATTTTTTCAGAGATAGGAATTCTGCTCCATTATCTGTCTGCAGTACTTTTAATTGATAGTTTGTTTGTTTTTCTGCCTGCATTATAAATTGCTGAACTGCATAGCATGTTTCAAATTTTGTATTCAAGAAATATATCCACAAGTATCTAGAATATGCATCAACAAAGGAAATATAATATTTGTACCAACAATCAGTTGAAATGGGTGCTGGACCCCATAAGTCAGCTGCAACAAGTTCTAATGGGCTGTTATAGCTAACGTTTGAGTCCACAAATGGCAGTTTGCGGCTTTTACCCATTTGATAATAAGCACAGATATATGGAGTTGAAATATTGTTAAAAGAAATATTATTTTCATTCAACACTTGTTTAAAAATATTTACATGACGATGTCCAAGTTTATAATGCCACATATCAAAGCTCTTATAGTCATTCACAAATCAGTGTTATTACACCATTTTTCTTTACATCTTGAGATTCTTGAATTAGCAACATTGAAAGTATACAGTCCCTTAACCTCCCTACCTTGTAAGAGAATATATTCTGTTAGAATGTCTTTGACTAAACAGTAACTTGGAAAGAATTCAAAAAACACATTGTTATCTTTGGCAAATTGAGATACACTTAGTAAATTTTTCTTAATATATGATACTCTTAATAAGCTATGCAAGTATAATTGTTTTTTCTTGATTTATATCCACTTCCAGTATGTGAAATTCTCAAAGACTTACCATTGCCCATAAGTAATGATTGTGTACCTTTATATTCCTTGTTGTCAAGATTTAAGTTTGCCAAGTTGTTAGTGACATGATTTGTTGCCCCAGAATCTGGATACGAGCTATTGTCATGAATGTCTTCAACTTTTGCACTGTCGTTGTTGTTGCAGTCACTTTGACCTCTAATTTCGTGTTGAGCACTTACCAAATTTGCACTGGGATTATTGTTTCTAGCATTGTTATTGTTTTTCAGAGATGGACTATAGTTGATGACAAATCTAAAGTAGCATTTACTAGCAACATATCCAATCCTCTCACAAATCTGACATCTGGGTCTATTATTTCCACTGTTATTAGACCATCTTCCACCTCTTCCTCTTGATCTAGAAAACTGAACACCCCTCTGATTAGTGTACTGTTGATTTCTGTTGCTATAAGCTTTTTCTTGACTCTTGATTTTGTTGTTTGAGATGAAGTTCAGAGACATGTCTAATACTGTGGATTTCTTTTGTTCCAATCTACCCTCATGAGCTAGAATGGTAGAGTGAACATATTGAATTGAGGGTAGAGTTTCTTTTGATGATATAACAACTACTACTGATTCATATTCATCATCTAACCCTCCAAGAATTGATAGAATATGTTCTGTGTCACTCACTTTGTGTCCTGCAGAGGATAAGTGATCGCATAATGTTTTCACCTTTACAAGATAATCTCTCATTGACTGATTTTCCTTTTTAACATTTTGCAGTTGTCTCTTATAGTACATAATCTTGGCTGCTGACTGAGTACTAAAGATCTGTTCTATTGTAGACCAGATCTCATATGATGAATTGCGTCCAATTAATTGTGGAAGTAGATTAGCACTTGTAGATGATATTAACCAAGAACTGACTAAGCTATCTTGTCTTTGATGCATTATGAATTCTTGATCACTAATGAGTTTTCTATCCTTATCTGCAGTATGCTTGGGTGGTATGATTATAGTGCCTTGAATATATTGCTCCAGTCCATATGCTTTGACTGTAGTTTCAACTTGAAACTTCCAAAGCAAGAAATTGGTTTCATCAAGTTGAATAGAAAGCAGCTGACTTTGAGGCTTGATAATCTATTTCAGAAGCTCTTCAGTGGGATTAAATTTGGCATTAACTTGAGTGCTGGGGGAGGCAGAAATGTCTTGATCTCTTTCAGCCATTGATTGAGAAATCAAGAAAAGTGACTAAAGAACTGAAAACTTTCTAAAAAGCAGGGGGACTGAGCAGCCAGGAAAGTTCCTAGGCGAGGCTCTATAAGGGATTTGATCAACAGTCTTGGACAGCTATGTAGAACAATCTGTGATGATGGGAAATGTTTCCCAGATGATTCAAATAGATGCTTTTTGATCTTGATGTGATGATGTTGTGTCTGATCTTGATCAAAAACAAGAAACTGATGATGAGAAATCTCTTGATTCTCAAATGACTTAGATGAAACGCAGTTCAATCTAGATATGATGATATTGTATCCGATCTTGATCGAAACTGAGAATATAATGATGATGGGGATCTTCTTGATTCTCAGATGATTCAGAAGATGCAGACTGATCTTGATATGATGATTTTAAAACTGATCTTGATCAATGGCATGGCATTTGCTGTTAGGCAAGAAAAGCTCTGATACCATATAAAGAATTGAAGAAGAAGTAATTACAACTTTGTTGATAGTATTTTGATATATTGAGTATATCTCTGTTACAAACGTATACACTGTATTTATACATAACAATACAATGTATGTTGGGCTAGATACAAAGCCCACAGCCCATGACTCATAATTAAAGGCAAATTATCTGTGTTGGCTTCATACGTAGACGCTTGTATCTCGATCTGATTCATATTACTCTTAGACCGTGAATGATAGAACTCCATTTAGATATAATGCTTGGCATTTAAATTTTGATTACCATGAGATAGTCTATCATGTCATAAATACAAATGTTTCTGGAAATTCTCTATTCAAATTGATAAGAAAATTTATGGCTATCAAACTTGCTCTTAAAGAATGGAAAAAGACTAAACGTAGCAGTTAAACATTATGTGATCAATTGAGAATCAAAGCCAATGAGTTACACGAGAAAATGATTCAGAATCCTGTGGATGAAAATACTATCATGCAATATAATCAAACACGTGGAACAGTTATCTAACTTAATGAGAAAAGTAGCCATTGGAAACACCCAGAGAATGAAACTCAAGTGGTTAACTCAATGGGACAAAAATTCAATTTTTTTTCAAGATGACTATTCCAAAAGCTAATATTAGAGGCAAATTCATTCTAGACTCTATTGGAAATCTCATACCAACATCAGAAATGATTGCTCAAGAAGAATTTAAGTACTTCTTAGACTTGTTTTAGTTTACCAATAATGAAAGGTATTTTCAAACATTACTTGTAAAATAATTCTATCAGAGAATGCTAGAACCAACTTGTTAAAGCCATTTCAATTGGAGGAAGTCAAAGATGCTCTCTTCTGAATTGAAGATAACAACACCCCAGGTTCGGATGGTATCAGTTCTAAATTTTCAAAGTTCACCGGGAACAGTTAAAATGAAGCTATTAGAAGCTACGTTGGGATTCAAGAGTCTATTAAAATTATTAAAGAAATCAACCATACTTCTATCTGCCCGATTCCCAAAATTCCTACCCCTAATGTAATCGCGGACTATATGCACATATCCCTTTGTAATGTGACATATAAAATTCTGGCAAACCTCACATGTAACAGAATGAAAGAATACATGCATGAATTAATTTCCCACAACCAAAATGCATTTATACTAGGAAGAGTAATTATAACGGCTTATGAAATGGTTAGGAGGTCTAATAGAAAGAATTCTAACAACTTATGCCTGAAAATTGATCTTTATAAGCCTATGACAAAATTAATAGGAATTTCATTCATCACATGCAGATAAGCATAGAATTCCCATGCAAATTTTGCAATTTAATCTATGAATGTATTTCTAGCCTCTCTTTCTCACATCTCATTAATGGTTCACCCTATGGAAAATTTGACTGTAATAGGGGTCTTAGGCAAGGGGATCCCCTTTCCCTCATCTATTCTCCATTGTCATGGAATTTCTCACCGTATTACTTGCTATTGACTACTTGGACGGCAACATCACCCCCATTTGTCAAGTTGAACCAGTGATAACCCATCTATTATATGATGATGATATTTTAATAATGTCAAAAGCAACTGAAAGTAGTGCAATAGCTTTTAGCAAAGCTATGCAGGAGACTAATAAATATGCAGGGTTTTAAATGAATGAAAATAAATCAAGCATCTTCTTTGGAAAAGGGGTTCATAATGGACAAAGAATAACATACATTATCAAAATTAAATAGATAATCTACCTATAGTTTATTTAGGGATTCCACTATCCAATAATAAATTATAAGCTAGAGACTTTGGACCTTTGATTGATAAAATCAACAAGTTCTCACATTGGAGCAGCAAACAACTTAACATTAGTCGTAGATGCGAACTAACTAAAATTATGACATTTCCTAAGTCACATTTTGGATGCAATTCAATCAAATGACAGTTAACATTATCAGTAAGATTAATTCTATTAGTTCAAACCATTTATGAAAATCCAAAGCATATAGAATGTCATGGGATGATGTCTGTAAACCCAAACTTGAAGGTGGTCCAGGTATAAGGAGATTGGATGATCTTGCTAGTCACCTCCATCATGCTGGTTTGGAAATTTCTACAAGGGAACAATTTATGAGCTAAATGGATTAAGAAAAAAAATTGTAAAAGTAGAAATTTTTGGACTATCCAAACTGATAATAATGCTTCATATATGTGGAAATCTATTTTGAGAGCTAGATCAATTTGCAAAGGCCTAATAGGCAGGAAAATTAGCAATAGGGAAGAAACTCCAATGTGGTTCGACCCGTGGATTAATGGGTATTCTCTGATAGACAAAATTATGATAGAATTACCTATATATGGTGGGAAGTCCCAACAATGAAGTCTCTAGCCCAATCTTCAACAATCATTGGAGGGGAACGTTAACCAGTTGCCAAATTCTATATGTCAAGCTATCGACAAGATCAAAATTCATCATCAATTAAACAATAATTATTGGTACTGGATCCTTAGAGAAATTAGAATTTGACTTTAAATCTGCATGGGACCAGATTAGAAGCAGAATTGTAGAATTTAAATGGTTTAACATGATTTGGAATATTAAACATGCCCCTAAAATGTCAATTTGTGCTTTCCTAGCTAAACTAAATAAACAAAATACGAAATACAAAATTTGCAAATGGAATAATGTTGAATCACTAGTTTTTGATTCATAACAAAGCAAGAAAAGGAGAATTCACGACAAAAAGAAAACGGACTATGGCTATATCATCAAAGACTTTTCATCTATGCTTTCACTGTCTAGTATGTATGATTGAGTCTTAGAATTATGTTAAAATCTATCCTCAAGTAGTCCGCACTTCATATGTCACATCAAAAATCAAAACAGAAGCATACTTATAAAAATGTCACAGCCAGTCGACTGACTGTATACATATACGATATACATTGTTTATTTTTTAAAATATATTGCATAGTCAGTCGACTGACCAAGAACGACAGTCGACTGACCTGAGACCAACTGCCATATTTTCAAAAAGACATCTTCTTCTCCGAAAGGATGCAACCCTTCTCAGAATGGAAATAGTTGCTTCTTTTCGTCAGAACCCTTCACCAATGGCAGTAACTCTTCAACTACTATATATAGATACTCTCAAACACTTCATACTTACCGATTTTCATTCTAACCATCTAATACTCTTCTTGTGCTATAATCTTTGCATTCAAACAGCGAACATACTTTCTACTGCTTTGAATCTACAAATAACTTTCTTAATCTTTGATTCTTAGCATTACCTTCTCTTCATATCTTCATATACATTTCATATATACTTGAGGATTTGATTATAGGAGGCTTGTACTATCAGAGACAAATTAGTGGTATCAAGAACATATAGTGTCATATATTCTTTATATTAGTGAAGTCATCTTCTGCTGCTGAGGCGAAAATCCTGTTCTGTTGCTCAGGTGTCTGTTCTGCTGCTCAGACTGTGTATACCTGTTCCTCCGGGTTAAGTGATGATTGTTGTTAGTTAAATTCCAGAAGGAGTCTGGGACTGGACGTAGGACGGTGCTCCGAACCAATATAAAATCTCTGGTATCATTTTACTATACTACTTTTATATTCCGCACTATTTATACTCTGTGTTATTTTTACCCATATTATACAGTCCTATACACTTACATTTGGTATTAGAGCAAGGCATCTTATAACTGTCACAAAGTTATCTGATATCTTGCTAATATGGAAAATAACACCAGCACTACCACTAACACTGTCACTAACACTAGTTTTAATGAAGGTCAATCCACTGCCCGAC
The DNA here is from genome assembly GCA_030765085.1 of Allium cepa. Classification (NCBI taxonomy): domain Eukaryota; kingdom Viridiplantae; phylum Streptophyta; class Magnoliopsida; order Asparagales; family Amaryllidaceae; genus Allium; species Allium cepa. The sequence continues at coordinate 704,861,600 of CM060941.1, forward strand.
CTCCATTTTTTAATGGCTTAAATTATAATTATTGGTCTACTCGTATGAGAATTTATATGCAGTCTAATAGTTTTGAATCATGGAATATCACACAGAATGAATACACTCTTCCTACTGGAGAATACTCCACTTGGTCAAACACACAAAAATTAGATGCTACTACCAATGCTAAAGCTATGCACATGTTATTTTGTGCTCTAGATAGAAATGAATTTAATCGTGTTAGCATGTGTCAAACTGCTTATGAAATATGGAGAACGCTTAAAATCACTCATGAAGGAACTAACAAAGTCAAATAAAGAAAAATCTCCATGCTCAAAAATCAGTTTCAAAACCTTAGAATGAAAAGATGAATCTATCAATGATATGTACTCTAGATTTCAAGATATCTATCATTCACTATTAGGATTAGGAGAAAAGTACATTGATTTTGATATTGTACCCAAAATCCTAAACTCTTTAATGGATGAATGGGAAAGAAAAGTCTTGGCTATTGAAGAAGCTAATGACCTCTCTACCATAAAACCTGAAGAGTTAATAGGAAATCTAATGTTCTATGAAGTGAATTTGCAGGTAAAACGATTACAAGCACAAGACAAAAAGAACATAGCTTTTCATGCTGGAGAAGAAAAAGATGAAGATTCGGATGAAGAAGATCTAGCATTTATTGCCAAAAATTTCAAAAAATTCTTGAAATTCCAAAAAATAACAAAAATAATGGAAAAAGAAATTTTCCAAACAAATCATCATCCTCAGTTCTAGAATGTTTCAATTGTCATAAGAAAGGTCATATTCAGAAGGAATGCCCAGAATTAAAGAAAAAATATTTCAACAAAGGCAGAAAAGACAAGAAAAAGAAAGCATTCTCGGTAACATGGGATGATTCAGACACTTCTTCATCAGTGAACAGTAGTGACAGTGAAAACGAGCAAGCAAATGTCTGCTTCATGGCTACTGAAAACGAGGTTAGTGATTTTACTTTTGATGATATGATTGAAATAAATTCAGAACTAGTTGATACTTTGAAAAATCTCAAAAGAAAATATAAGGAGACTCGTGAACATCAGAACAAAGAAAAATTCGAAAGAGATATGCTTAAGGATGAGAAAAAAATACTAGAGGAAGAACTTGAAAAATTACAACAATCATTCTCTAATATCAATTCACAACTCACTCTTTTGAGTCAAGAAATTGAAACTCAGAAAGAGAAGAATGACGCCCTTATTTCTGAAAATCATGAACTAAAAACAAAAGTAAAATTGATAGAATTGGATAATACTAGTCTCAAAACTAAGTTAGAAAGCATCACCAAAAATATTTCAAACTTTAATAAAGGAAGAGAAACTTTATCAAAAATTATTGATAACTATCAATCTGTTTCAAGTAAGAAAGGATTAGGATATGTTAAGAATTCAAAAACAACAGCTCCACCTAAGAAGAAAATTAGGAGAAATGTTAATCCTATTACAGCTCAGACAAAAAGGAATTTTTACTCAAAAAGCATAAAAGTTTGGGTTCCTAAAACAAACAACAGTTTGATTAGGAAGAAATATATAAACACCTTTTTAGAAACTATTCATAAAAATAAAGATTATATTTTTAAATGGGATACTGAGCTCTCTTGGGTTTGGTTTCCTAAGATTTAACTCTTAGGACCCTATTAAAAAAGTGGATACCAATGTTATCTTATATTTTTTGTAGGTCCCACTCAAGAAAAGAGGAAAATGGGTACTCGACAGTGGTTGCTCAAAACATATGACAGGATACAAAGATATGCTATCAAATATTATTTACTCAGATGGAGGCTTCGTCACATTTGGAGACAACTCCAAAGGATATATCATCGGCGAAGGCGATGTGAGCAACAATGGTATTTCAAATTTACCTCTTATTTCAAATATTTTACTTGTCAAAAATTTAAAATATAATTTACTTAGTATCAGCCAATTGTGTGACAAAGGATTCAAAATCACTTTTTCTGAAAACAAATGTTGTATTTTAGATCAAAATCAAAATGTTATCTTTGAAGGAAATAGAGATAGAAATATCTATGTTCTGAATATGAAAATAAATCATAATTCAGATATGTGTTTAATAGCCAAAGAAAATGATCCTTGGTTATGGCACAAACGATTCTGTCATATTAACTTCAAAACTATAAACAAGTTATCTAAAAATGATTTAGTAAAATGTCTACCAAAAATGAATTTTAAAATTGACCATTTTTGTGATACATGTCGTTAGGAAAGTTAACTAAGTCATCTTTTAAATATAAAAAGGTCATTTCAACTTTACAACCACTTGAATTAATACATATGGATTTATTTGAACCAACACAAGTACAATCCATTAATCATAGTAGATATGCGTTTGTTATTGGTGATGATTTTTCTAGATATACTTGGACTATTTTTATGAAAAATAAAAGTGATACCTTTGACAATTTTAAAACTTTTGTTAAAAGAATTCAAAATTTGAAAAATTTGAAAATCAAAAACATAAGATGTGATCATGGAGGTGAATTTGAAAACGAAGCCTTTGAACATTTCTGTAAGAAAAAAGTGATATTCCATAATTTTTCGTTCCCTAGAACTCCGCAACAAAATGGGGTTGTAGAACGTAAAAATAGAACCTTACAAGAATGTGCAAGGATTTTGTGAAATGGAAGTACGTTACCAAAACATTTCTGGGCTGAAGCAATTGCAACAACTTGTTATGTTTTGAATCGTGTTTCTATTCGACCACTAACTAAGAATACTCCTTATGAACTTCTTAATGGATGAAAACCAAATATTTCTTAATTTAAAGTTTTCGATTCAAAATGTTTTGTTTTAAACACAAAAGATCTGCTTGGTAAATTTGATCCGAAATCCGATGAAGGAATCTTTCTAGGATATTCAGATCGAAGCAAAGCTTATCGAATTTATAATAAAAGAACTAATATTATCGAAGAAACACTTCATGTATCTTTCGATGAGAATTTTAAATCAATCCAAAGAAAAAGAGATGATGAAGATTTCCCTGATAATACCACAAATACGGAAATTTCAAATCTTGAAAATAATGAAAACATTATTCACAATGACAATGAATTAAGATCTCCACCTAGATTATTAAGAGATCATCCGTCTGATAATGTTATTGGAGAACTCAATTCATCTGCTAGAACAAGAAGTCGATTAAATCAAATGGGTCTTGTAGCCTTCCTTTCTCATATTGAACCTAAAAATATTAAAGAAGCATCCACTGATGAAAATTGGTTAATCGCTATGCAAGAAGAACTAAACCAATTCGAAAGAAATGACGTTTGAGATTTAGTTCCACGGCCTAGTGATCAATCAGTTATTGGTACAAAATGGGTTTTTAAAAATAAAGCAGATGAACAAGGAAATATTACTAGAAATAAAGCTAGATTAGTTGCTCAAGGCTATAATCAAGAAGAAGGAATTGACTATGAAGAAACGTTTGCTCCAGTCGCTAGACTAGAAGCAATACGAATCTTACTAGCATTTGCATGTTTTCATAACTTTAAATTATATCTAATGGATGTCAAAAGCTCTTTTTTAAATGGTTTTATAAAAGAAAATGTATATGTTGAACAACCTCCATTATTCATACACGAACAATTTCCTAACTATGTCTATAAGCTTAAAAAGGCTTTATACGGTTTGAAACAAGCACCCCGTGCTTGGTACGATCGTCTTAAAAGTTACTTAATAGATTCTGGTTTTGAAATTGGAAAGGTTGATCAAACTCTTTTTATTAAAAGAAATAAGCAGGATATTTTAATTATCCAAATATATGTTGATGATATTATTTTTTGGCTCTACAAATGAAAGACTGTGTCAAGAACTTTCTAGAATAATATCTAATGAATTTGAAATGTCACATATGGGTGAGTTAAATTATTTTCTTGGCTTACAAATAAAACAACTAGAAAATGGTATTTTTATTAATCAAGGAATTTTTTGTAACAATCTAATTAATCGCTTTGGTAGGGAAAATACTTCTACCAAACCAACTCCTATGAGTACAACCATACATCTTGATAAAGATGAAAATGGCAAAAGTATTGACCAAAAATTATATCGAAGTATGATTGGATCATTACTATATTTAACAACTAGTAGACCTAACATAATGATGAGTGTTTGTTTGTGTGCATGATTTCAAGCAGATCCCAAAGAATCACATTTACGAGCAGTGAAACGCATACTACGGTATCTTAATAAAACCAAGGATTTTAGACTATTCTACCCAAAGGAATGTCTTTTTGAATTAGCATCATATAGTGATGCTGATTTTGGAGGAAGCCGGACAGATAGAAAAAGCACAAGTGGGACTTGTCATTTCATTGGATGATCTCTTGTATCTTGGTTTAGTAAGAAACAAAACTATGTTTCATTATCGACATGTGAAGCAGAATATATTTCTGCAGCTCTGACATGTGCTCAAGTTATCTATATGCAACAAACATTACAAGATTTTGGTTTCAATTTATCTAAGTCAACTATTTTGTGATAATTCTAGTGCTATTAATTTATATAAAAATCCTGTTAATCACTCACGAACAAAACACATTGACATTCGTCATCATTTTCTTCGTGATAATATTGAAAAGGATTTGATAAATCTAGAATTTGTTTCCTCTGATAAACAATTGGCAGCTATATTTACAAAACCTTTAAATGAAAACACTTTCATTAATTTAAGACGAGAACTTGGTATTATCTCTTTTTAAAATTTATAAATTTTATATACACTATCTATATTGGTATCTTCTCATAAAACATCTTGACAAAATATATATATTTATATATATATATACATATACATACATACATACATACATATATATATAACTCTCACTCAAATTTTATCATAATAATAAAAAAAAAATTTATGACTCAAGAGAAACTTGAACCCATGACCTCTCCTTTATTGTGTTTCAAATGCTTCCTACCATTTGAGCTATGATTGTTTTTTTTCATCTAGAAGATTGATTTTAATTATTCTGAAAATTTTCATTCAAAAACAAAATAACATAGCCACTGGAGCTCAAACTTGGGTCTCCTAGCTGGTAGTTCAATATCTTACTAGTTGTACTATGTATATTTTCCTGCAAAGTCATATTTTTCTTTCATTCTTAACCACTTATCCTTCGAATAATTCTCATCCACTATTTTTTATGTCTGGCTATTAGCTATTGATTGCTTATAACCTCACATTCACAACTCAAATTCAATTATAAATTTGCATTAATCTCATTTTTTTTCCAATCATTCTTACAAATTTTTTTAAGCAAATTTTAATCTTCAAGTTCCTCTTTGTTATCAATGGCCTCTCACGACTCTTATGATTCCTCAAACTCCAAATTGTCCTTTTCTACTCTGACATCCTCTAGCTATACTCCATCCTTGCCAACACCTACCCCTGTACATGAACCCGGTCGATATCACACTGGATTCTCTCCAAAACCTAAGAAGTCTCGAAAGTCCTTGTTTGTTTCTCCAAAAACAAAAGAAAAAATTGATGAAATCCATCGTTATCAAAAGGAGAAAATTAATCTGCAAAGAGAAATGTATTATGAACAACGGATGAATTCTAGTTGCCTTAGCTTTATAGAATCAACTGCTCTTAAATTTTATGGAAAATCATCTAAGCATGACGTTGTTGAACCTTCAACATCTCGTCGGCAAAATTCATCCGGCTGGAATAAATGGGAACGAACTCCACCTCAACCTCCGGCATCTCCAAACTCATGGGAACGCCAAAGTTATTGGCCTCCTTTGCAACCTTATGTTGAGAACACCAAGGTTGAACCACAAGAATCCTCTCCAAAAACCCCTAAATGATCATGTTTTTAGCTCTATTGTTCTATGTTTACTTGGATTTTCTTTTTGTATATGTTTGTTTTTTTAATATTGTTTGAATAAACAATTTTTAAGCTTCACTGCGTTTTTTATCTACAGTCAGTCGACTGATATTTCAAACCAGTCGACTGTTTGCAGGGTGAACAAACTCTCGGGATATCAACCAGTCGACTGGTTCATATGGGTCAGTCGACTGATTGCAGAGTAAAAAACTCTTGGGTTACCAACCAGTCGACTGACACACCCCGACCAGTCGACTAACTGTACAAAAAGACTTCAAATCTGTTTTTTCCATCCTATATTCACTTTACCCTCTTTGTTTTCACTGCCTCCAAAACCCTAGCCCCCATTTTTCTTTTAGAAATTTCTCAAAAATCTTCAAATTAATGGCCCCTCCTAAATCTAAACGCTCAAAACAAGGCTCCTCATCCTTTGTTGACACTCACGTTGCTCATTGGCTATATGATGCAACTGCAATTGAACGGTGGGAGAAGATGAAGAACTCTAGGATTTTTGAAGGATCTTTTATGGTTTATTCTGATTTTGGTGCCTACTCTCTTCAAAAATAGATGCGAAGATGTGGCTTAGAATCACTCCTTGACTACAATGCAAACTGCCACAATATCAATCATCTTATGGTAAAACACTTCTTCACCAATTTAAATCTTGGTCACCAACAACCATCAAATCCAAATAATTGTGTGTGGAGTTTGGTATGTGGACAACAAGTTTTCTTTTCCCTTGATAGAATGGCACATATACTCCAATCTTTTAATGAAGGAATAGATTTAAATGATGTAGAATGCAATCCAAGAAAAAGAGATAGAATAAGTCATATGTTCATGGGTGACGACTTGATTAAATTGCGTTCTAAATTCCTTCGTCCTAAAGCAAGAGTTTTACACAAGACGCTTATGCGCTCTATTTTGCCCCGAACCGGATCATATGAACTAATTTATCCGGAAAATTTCAAAGCACTTTATGCCATTTGGGGAAATATACGAGTTAATTGGTTGCGTCGTATAGTGGATGAATTTCGCAACTTTAACCATGGGAATATACATGTTATATATTTTGGAGAATATATTATGTGACTACTTCTAGATGCGGGTGTTTGTCAACCAGATTCCGAATTCTCAACTGTCGGAATGATAAATATACGGACCATAAGCCTTATGAAGCTACCTACATGACCGCCACCTTTTACTTCATTTGAAGATTGGAAGCATCAACAGGCTCAACAACAACAATCTGGAGGTCCTACAATTCGAGATCCAGTCGCGCAACAAGAAGAAGACGATATTCGCTTAGCTACTTCCTCTAGCACCCGTGAATCCGTCGAAATTCTCTCCCGCAATCAACTTATTTTGGATTCTAGACTCAAGAAAATGGATAAGAAACTCGATAAAATCAAAGGTTTCTTTTCTACATTATGGGATGCATTATCTTGTTCTTCCTCAACTGCTGCCACATCTCTTTCCCAAGGAAAACGCCCTGCACCTCGATTTACATGGTCAACTTTCGAAGAGCATACTAGTAGTGACACTAGTGGCACAGGTTCTGGTGCTCAAGGAGCTTCTAGACTAGGAAAGGAGCCCGCACCGGAGGGAGTACAATTCAGATCTTGATGAGTAGATCTTTTGGTGAGTGAGTTGGGTATGAATTATTTGCTTATCTAAAAACTTTATTGTCAATTTAAACATATTGAATCTTGCAACTTATTTATCTGTTGAGACTTGTACTAAATAGTCTCTCTTTGATATTTATCTCTGCACTTTACATTTATATTTTGTTTGCTGTCTCTCCTTTTTGTCGATGAAAAAGGGGGAGAAGAATTGTCCTAGTCATCTTTATGCAGGTACAAGAAGCATCATATATTCAGGGGGAGTATTTTATATTTGTTCTCCAGGATTCTTTAATATATACAGGTATGTCATCAATCAAAAAGGGGGAGAATGTTGAATCACTGGTTTTTGATTCATGACAAAGCAAGAAAAGGAGAATTCATGATAAAAAGAAAACGGACTATGGCTATATCATTAAAGAATTTTCATCTATGCTTTCACTATCTTGTATGTATGATTGAGTCTCATAATTATGTTAAAATATATTCTCAAGTAGTCTGCACTTCATATGTCACATCAAAAATCAAAACAGAAGCATACTTATAAAAATATCACAGCCAGTCGACTGACCAAACCCAACCAGTCGACTGACTGTGTACATATACGATATGCACTGTTTATTTTTTAAAATATATTGCATAGTCAGTCGACTGACCAAGAACGACCAGTCGACTGACCTGAGACCAACTGTCATATTTTCGAAAAGACATCTTCTTCTCCGAAAGGATGCAACCCTTCTCTGAATGGAAATAGTTGCTTCTTTTCGTCAGAACCCTTCACCAATGGCAGTAACTCTTCAAGTACTATATATAGATACTCCCAAACACTTCATACTTACCGATTTTCATTCTAACTATCTAATACTCTTCTTGTGCTATAATCTTTGCACCGCAAACATACTTTCTACTGCTTTGAATCTACAAATAACTTTCTTAATCTTTGATTCTTAGCATTACCTTCTCTTCATATCTTCACATACATTTCATATATACTTTAGGAATTGATAATAGGAGGCTTGTACTATTAGAGACAAATTAGTGTTATCAAGAACACATAGTGTCAGATATTCTTTATATTAGTGAAGTCCTCTTCTGCTCCTGAGGCGAAAATCCTCTAAATACACCAATATTTATAGTGGTTCCACTACCACGAGGCAGTGTACGTCCACTTGAGGAGAGAAGATTTTATTAATCACTGAAAGATTGAGGTTACAAGATTAATTCACTTTTAGAGGCTATACATAAGAAGAATTTACAATACAGACAAAATTTTGTAGAGTTTCAGCTCTCTAAAATGACTCTAAAATTGGCTGAAATTAGCTCTCAATTTCGGCTGCCATTATTGTTCAGAAGCTCCTCTATTTATAGAGTGAAAAGATGAGGAGGGGTAGCTGCTATATAGCAGACCTGGGGTTTGATTTGGCATGCATCTGGTTCGGTGCTATTTGGTTAGGTAAAATGCTAAGCAAAAAATTTAGACCGGTAGGCAAATCACCGAACGAAATATTTCATTCGGCAAATCACCGAACGAAATATCTCGTTCGGCAAATCACCGCTCCAAATCCTTCCAAGCCCTAGCATTGCGACTTCTTCCTCTTCAACATTTCGTTCGGCATTGCTTCTTCTCCGAACGAGGCCGAACGAGCTCCTCTACCGAATGAACTCCCAATCTCCAAATCACGTTGCTTCTTCTTCCTCTATCACTCCTGGGGTTTCGGCCAAGCTCTTCCCTACCAGCTTCTCCACCGTGAATTCCTTCTTCTTCGTCGACGGTGGAATTATGCATGACCTTTAACAGTCTCCACCTTGATACCATATTGCATCAAGCCGTCCAAGACAATCTACACCTTAATGCTCCAAGAAATGAATACTTACCTCATGAGCTTCGGCAATGCCATCACCTATTACACTCTGTCAACGAACTCCGGTAAGGCCACCGCCCGTCAACAAAGTATTCGAAGTACCCATTCCGTGTAGAACCTATCAATCTCCACCATGAAAACAAACGTCTTCATAAACCATCTCAACTCTCCTTCCGTGCCATCCCATGGAACCAAGCACTTCATTAAGTGAATCAAGTCCGAGAGATGCTCGAACTTAGCAACAGGCAATGACTTGGTAAACATGTCTACTGTATTTTCCTTTGTGTGAACTTTCTGAAGACGAACTAGCTTCTCTTCACTCATCAAGATAAGGAACGACTCTCTCACTTCAATTTGCTTCGTCTTCGAGCTAAATGCCAGATTTTTAGATAAGTGAATTGCACTCTAACTATCACAGTACACATTCACTCCTTCATATACAAAGCTCAAATCACACAACAATCACCTCAAACAAAGCGCCTCCTTAGCCGTTTCAACCGCAGCTATGAGCTCTGCCTTTGTAGTAGACAAAGCCACAGTCGACAACCTCGCTCTCAAACTGATAGCTGTCCCACCAATGGTGAACACATATCCGGAGGTTGACTTCCTTCTATCTCTATCATTGGCATAGTCGAAATCACAAAATCCAACCAAGCGGAAATCTCTTCTTTTGTCGTCAAAGACAAGTCCATGGTTTGGAGTTCCTCTAAGCTATTTGAAGATGCACTTCACTGCTTCCCAACGAGTTTTTCCTGGATTCGCCATGAATCTACTTACGAATCAAATAGCTTATGCAATGTCAAGATTAGTGCAGACCATGGTATACATCAAGCTGCCAACTGCACTTGCATATGGGATCTTCATCATATAAGCCTTGTCCTTTCCGAGATCGAAGAGCCTTTGCTAGAAAGCTGTATATGCGAAGGCATGAGTGTGCTGATTGCCATTGCCCCTTCCATGCTAAACCAAGCAAGCACCTTTTGACTGTACTCCTTTTGAGTGTGGCTCAAAAGTTCTAGCTTTCTGTCCCTTTGGATTTCCATACCCAAAATTTTATTTGCTTCTTCAAGGTCTTTCATTTTGAATTCCTCTTTTAGATTTCGCTTTAAACTATCGATTTCAGCTTTATCTTTGGAAGCAATCAACATATCATCCACGTACAAGAGTAGGTACACCTATTTACTATTCTTTAAATGCTTAAAGTACACACAAGTGTCTTTGATGCTACAATCAAAACCAAGTGAAAGCATAAAAGAGTCAAACGTCTTGTGCCATTGTCTAGGCGACTGCTTAAGTCAATACAAGGACTTCTTCAATTTGCAAACCTAATTTTTTTCCCATCTACAACAAATCCTTCTGGCTGCTTCATGTAGATGGTCTCATCCAATTCTTCGTGCAAGAAAGCGATTTTCACATTCAGTTGCTCCGGCTCTAAGTCATGAGCTGCGACGATAGCGAGCAAAATGCGGATGGACGTATGCTTCACTACTGGAGAGAATATCTCATCATATTCCAAACCTTTTCTTTGTGAAAACCCTTTAGAAACTAGTCTAGCATTGTATTTCCCATCATCCTTCAACTTGAATACCCATTTACAACCTATGACTCGGCTCCCTTGAGGAGATGGTACCAAATCCCAAGTCTTGTTCTTCTTCAATGACTCTAACTCCTCTTCCATAGCGCACATCCACTTCAAACTGTCACATGATTTCAAAGCTTCATCAAGGTCAAGCGGCTCCTCAAGAACCACATGCAAGGCATAGTCAAACTTATCACCGAGGCTAAGGTTTGCAAACTGCCAATCACCATACCTTTCGGGCGGCCTAATAGTCCTACGACTTACCCGGGTAGGTACTGCTTCGCCTAAAATCCTTTCAGTTCCACCTTGAACTGAACTTCCTCTAAATTCATGTACATCACTAGCACTACTATAAGGTATCTATGGACTATCTTGTGTTGTTTCATCAACTATGTTTTCCTCGACCTCATCAACAACAACTCTACTATTTGGCTGGAACACGGGAACTTCTTCCATTTCCTTAGGCCTATCAGAATCTTCTGATGTGGTAGGTGGCTTCTCCTTTGGATTGAACATAGTAAACTCATCAAAAGTGAAATGTATGGAATTAATAATCTTCCAATCAACAAGGTTCAAAATTCGATACACTTTGATACCATCTGTGTATCCCATTAGTACGCCCTTATATGCTCTAGCTCCAACTTATCATCACCTGTATAGTGAATGTACACAGGACAACCAAAAATTTGAAAGTAAACAAGATACAGTGCTTTAACTCTCCACTTCTCCTTTGGAATCTTCCCATCTATGGTTGGGCATGGAATTCGATTTATGATATGCGCCATAGTTGATAATGCCTCAGCCCAAAACCCTCTAGATAAGCCCGCCGTCAATCTTAAGCGATGAGCCTTCTCCAGTAGAGTCCTGTTCATCCTTTCTGCAACCTCATTGGAGTGAGGATTGCCGGGTGTAGTAAAATGTCCCTAAATGCCATGCATTCTACAAAAGTCGAGGAACTCCCTAGAGACAAATTCACCGCCATTATCAGATCTCAGCACCTTCAACTTAGAACCAGATTAGTTCTCAACAAGTGATTTTCAGTCTTTGAACTTCTCAAAAATCTCTGATATGGCCTTCATCACATACACCCATACTTTGCAAGAAAAATCATCAATGAAAGAGATAAAATACTTTGCTCCTCCAAGAGAAGGAGTAGAAACTATCCCCAAACATATGTATGCACATGCTCAAGTACTCGCCTCGATCTATGAAGTCCAACTCCAAAAGTTACCTTAATTTTCTTTCCTAACACACACTCCCGAAAAAAGTTCATCTTGTCGAATCTTTCTCCTTTGATCATCTTCCATCTTCGAAGCAACTCTAAGCCCTTCTCTGAAATATGATCCAACCTGAGAGGCCAAAGCTTTGTGGCATCCAATGCACGAGAACTGTCTACTCCAACACACAACTCTATAAGAATTATGGTCCTTTTCAGCAAAAACAAATTTCGAAACACATCTCCTCTCATAAGAACTAGTGCACCTATCAAAACATTCAGACTATCCTCCTGGATAGTTACCTTGCATCCCAAGGATGCCAATTGTCCTAAAGAAATTAAGGACTTTCGAAGACCTGGAACATACCGGACACGTGTCAAAGTGCATATCACTCTGTCAAACTTCCTGATCCTCACCGTACCTTCATCCATTGCTCCATAACTAGCATCATTACCCATAATAATAGAGCTTCCCTCTCGTCCAACGAAATAACTGAAGTAATCCATATCAGGCGTCATATGGAAAGACGCCACTGAGTCCAACATCCAATGGTCTGAGACATCCGATACAGCTGCAGACAACACGTCGTCAGATACAGACTTTTCCCCCGCAAATGATTAAGACCCATCTTCTTACTTGTTCTTCAAATCTGGATAATTCTTTTTCCAATGACTAGGTTTCTTGTAGACAAAGCACTTCTCGTCCATAGACTTTCCACTCCTGCCATTACCAAGCTTCCTAGACCTAGAACGCCAGTGCTAATTCTTCTTATCTTCTCTACTTCTTTCAACAAACAGGCCATGACTACTACTTCCACCTCTACTTTCTTCACTTATCTCCTTCGTATGATCTCTCAAGCCCTCAGATAGAAGGCTTAACTTCATATCTTCCATTGTCAATGTATCTCTAGTGAAGATAAGGCTATTAGTGAAACCTGTGTAACGCTCCAAAAGAGAACACAAAAGAATCATTGTCATTTGCTCCTCATCCATCTTCAAATCAACGGTCTTAATCTTCATTACGAGATCATCAAATAAATTAAGATGTTCCTTCACTGAAGTATCCTCTCTCATCCGCATAATGAAAAATGTCTTCAGTAACACCAAACGATTAGTCAGTGATTTCTTCAAGTAGAGATTTTCTAGCTTGGTCCAAATGCCACTTGCAGTGGTCTCACTGCTAGTCTCTGAGATGACATTCTCTTCCATAGCTAGTTGTAAAGTAGCAAACACCCAATTCTCCATCTTCTTCCTTTCCGCGACTGAGATGTCAGCCGTCAACTCCTCAGGACAAACACTACTAGATAGACTTCATTCCCCATTAGAACAACCTTCATCCTCCATTGCCACTTCTCAAAGTCTTTATCCCCGTTCTATTTCTCAATTTCCAACTGTGATCCTGACGCGATATACATCCCTCTAGTATAGGATCTTGTAACAACTAGAGTCGCTTCATCTTCTGCCAAAGCGTCTGATACTCCTCAATCAACCTTGCAGCTATGATACCAGACTATTGGGAAAAATCCCTTTAGATGATCAGTCTAAGAGATTAAAAACCCTAATGTAGTGGAAAAATAACGAACTGGATCGTGCTTGTAATGAGACGATACGAATAGAGATAAATACCAGAATAGACAGTCACAGATCTATGCAATGCTGAAAATAAATAACCCTAGTATTTATAGTGGTTCAACTATCGTGAGGCAGTGTACGTCCACTTGAAGAGAGGAGACTTCATTAATCACTGAAAGATTAGAGTTACAAGATTGATTCACTTCTGAAGGCTATACGTGAGAAGAATTTACAATGCAGACAAAATTCTACAGAGTTTTAGCTCTCTAGGATGACTCTAAAATTAGCTCTCAATTTCAGTTATCATTGTTGTCCAAAAGCTCCTCTATTTATAGAGTGAAGAAATAAGGAAGGGTAGCTGCTATATAGCAGCCCTGCGATTTGGTTCGGTATGCATCTGCTTCGGCGCCATTTGGTTCGGCAAAATGCTAAGCGAAAAATTTGCACTGGTAGGCAAATCAACGAACGAAATATTTTGTTCGGAAAATCAAGAAACGAAATATCTCGTTCGGCAAATCACCACTCTAAATACTTCCAAGCCATAGCACTGCGGCTTCTTCCTCGTCAACATTTCATTGGGCATTGCTTCTTCTCCGAACGAGCTCCTCTACCGAACGAACCCACTATCCCCAAATCACGTTGCTTCTTCTTCCTCTATCACTCTTAGGGTTTCGGCCAAGCTCTTCCCAGTTAGCTTCTCCACCGCGACTTCCTTCTTCTTCGTCGACAATGGAATCAGGTATCACCTTCAACAATAGCCACAAAGAAGATAGAGACCATTTGTTTTTTGATTGTCATTACTCTAAATCACTTTAGGATTATATTAGACAAAACTCAGCATAAACAGTATCATCAGTCATAACATTAGTCAGATCCTAGACCGTCTAGAAGAACTCAAGATTAATTTAGCTATGTTCAAACATTTGGTTAGTGTTGCTTTCATTATGTTAATATGCATATCTGGTGAGAAAGAAACACAAGAATCTTTAGTAAGTACAAACTCCAGCAAAAATTAGTGCTAACATGATAATCAAAGATTGCAAAAACCTGATAACTCAATCAAAATTTTTGACTAAAGATGCGAGAGGATATGAGCTTATCTTGGAAGGATTTCATATTATCCTCGATCAGAATCAAGAAGTAGTGAACCAGTAGTGGGCAAAGTAGTATTCTCCCAGTTTTTATTCCTGTTTAGCTCCATTTGCTCGGATGCCTTAAGTTTTACTACCCTTTCCTCTGTGTTCTAGCAGCCATTTTCATTCTTTAAGAAGAGAGGAGAGTTTAGTTCATACAGAAATTATAAGGATATGGACAGCCTGTGGTCCTCTTTGCCTTGTTTTCTGCGTTTATTTATTGTTTAGGTATCTTGCTGTCTTATTTTATGGTCACTTTATTTTATAAGTCCAATAATTGACGTACAAATGGTTTGAGTACTTCATCTATTTTCACTATTATATTTTTGATCCTCTGGAATTATAAATAAGTTGACTAATACGTACTCTTCTCCTTAGAAGACAACCATTTAGGTTAGGGGGTTGTATTTTGGATGAGGCATATTACAGAAGTATATAATGTGTTTGTTTTATTAATAAAGTACTTTTTCCAAAAAAAAAGACCTTTTATAATAGTCTAAATCAATAAAACATCACTCACTAATTTTTTTGTAAACGTTATCCAAGCTACACATTTAATTTTAGAACCACCTCTTATTTACAACAGTCGTTTTACATTAGTAATTTTAAGAAATGCAACAATTTTCTTAAAAAATGATTAAAGTAAAAATTTGTTTGATCTTACAAGTCATAAAGTAAACCATCTTCCAATGTGGGACCTTATGTATATAGAGTCGTAAAAGTTATATTTTAAATTAAATATGTTTTTACAGAAAAATAAAATGATAAAAAGTCATCATCCATGCATATCAAAAAATTTCTAATGATATATGAAAATAAAGTATTTTACCAAAAAAACCTTTGTAAGATCATTTTATTTCTCAACAATTGAAGATAGTAATTTCCCTTTTAAGAAAGAAATATGGTGTTCATTCTTAGGAAGGATAAAAATATAATCCTCTATAGTCAAAGTAGTCTTCCCAAAAAGGATGCTTCTTTCTTCTTAAAATGAAAGATAATATTTCACTTGAAATAAAAGACACGCTTCCTTTCTTCGAAAGGAAAAATATCCTTCTATATTAATAGCCATTTTCACAAAATTATTTTTTACGCCACATAACGTCAATCATTTGATAGAGAATTAAATACATGATCTTATGGTGAAAATGATGGATCAGTTTGATTATCTATAGGAAGCTAAATATCTTTAAGTTTAATAAAGTAATTGGAAAACTAAATATAATACCAATAGGTAAACACCGAGTTCGAGGGGTTTAATGATTGTGTCTAGAGTACTTATTAGGAGATAAATAATTTGTATAACACAATTATGATTTCAAAGACAGGTTTAAATTTCTTGTTGCATTCAACTATAATAAATTTTTGTGTATTATACACATACATTTAATAACTGAAAAGGTTGGTCAAGTAACTAAGACTACAAATAAAGTTATACATGATACCTCTTTAGGATTCTAAAATCCTAGTTGTTCCAATTTCTAATTCTAATTTTCTCTTCCGTCCGTTTCTTTCTATCTATCCACGTCTTTTTGACTAAGTTCTTCATACCCATCTCTTCAAAATAACAAAAATTTCCTGTTTGTACATATATTTTTAATCCATTCTTATTGAGTAGAGGCATAGCCAAAAGGGAAATTAGAAGAGGAGGGGTGGCAGGAGGTTACTAGGACAAAAAAGATTTCACAAAGGTGGAACTTTGAAGGTGGGGAGTCCGAGGGGGAATGGTGTACCAAATCAGATCCAAAACTATCAAAATAAGTTCAAAAGGATAGGAGCCAAAGCTGTCCCAAAGAAGGTTGAAGCTAGGTTTAACGTGCCTAAGGATGCGAAAACTATCATATTATGATGCTATCAGTCGGAACAACGACGTAGTACAGTGATACGCTCGATGAACCGAACTCAATAAAATGGTTAAAAGACCATGGGTCGTTGGCCCCATAAAAATGAGACGAAGCTCTTAGAATGATCATCGTAGATCAACTAGAAGTGTAAATTACACTAAGCTAGTAAATAAATGAGTTTAGCTTCATGTCCCATAACCACTGGCTTAACTTAAATATTTAAGAACAAATTGTAGATTTCCACTTGAAGATTGTCACGATATTTCAATCGAACAAGTCCAAGAATTAACCGACGTAGTAAATGCAAGTGTTTCATACGACTTGTTTTTCTAAGCATTTTAATTAGATTTCTCATACGAATGAGGTAAAGTTTTGTATGTACTAACAGATTGGAAAACAGTTTTAAAACGAGCTTTGTATTAAAAGTAATGTTGAAATCATTTTTTAAAAGAGTTTGAGTATTTTCTACCAGTATAAAAACCTTTGTATTTTAAAGTGACAAATCACATAAATGATTGTAAAAACAATCTATCACCAAAATCCACATTCGACGACGTGAATTAAACCATAAAAATCGATAACAAATCCATCAAATGGATATCCCAAAAATCTAGAAAAGAAATCATCAAAGTCAAAAATAAATGATAATAACTAATGGGATCAACAAAAATAAAAAAAATTGAAAATTCACTCAAAATAGGAAAATTTTCACAGGACCAGACGTCTGGTTGGTTTAGCCAGACGTCTGACCCGGAGTTTTGGAAATTTTATCCATTTTGCCTTTTTCTTTTTCTTTTATGAAGCCTACCAAATGTCTGGTTGGGTTTAACCAGACGTCTGGTAAAGGGCTCTGCCCTTTTTTATTTTTTCGTTCTTTTTTTCTTCTTTTGGTGCCCTAACCAGACGTTTGGATTTTTTAACCAAACGCCTAGTTGCCTGTACTGGGCAACAGTTTGCCTGGGCCATTGATGGCCAAATCAATTCGGAGGCGATCGGACGACCTATAAAGGCTAAGGATTTATGCCAAGCGACAACCTAGCTCTATAGGCTCTTCGATACACCCCAAATAACATGTCCAGACATCCATAGTAGGATTTTCATAAATTTTGACTTCAAAACCAAATATTGGAAAATTCATCAAACCAATTCAAATAAAAGGTGAATGAACATGAAATAGATGTTAGGAATTCATACCTAACAATAATAAAAGCTATAGACATAGATGTGAGTTCAAAATCTCACCTTTAAACTCAAAAACAAGGAATAAGAAGCCATTAAAACAAGGAAAGATCAGCTCCACTTTAATCACAACTCTAAAAGCTCAATTTTATGGAAATATACAAATATTTCCTAAGTTAGGTTATAGGAAATTATGAAAATTGGAGAGGGATTGAGATGGAAAAGATGAAGAGTATGCTTACCTAAGCTTCTCTTTGATTTTAGAACTAGAACTTGAGTCCCCAAGAGAAACTAAGGCTTAGGAATTTTAATTTCCTCTTCCTACCATTCTTCCTAGGGTTTGAGTGTTAGGAAATTATGAGTGGAATGAATGAATGAAGAGGAGTGGAGCGGGAGCTATTAGGTAGAAGATTTTGGGTTCTCTTGTTGGGTTAGTGGGCTAAAACACAACCCAGAGCCCAAATGAAAATACCAAATCCTAATCAACTCCAAACATATCGATGTTTGTACTTAAACAAATTGTAAACGTCATCTAAACTCAATGGAAGTGGTCTCGAGTCCAGATTCAACTGTTTATGAAAATTCACGTTTCAGACTTTAACTTCAACTAACGATGCTATATTTAAATAAAACATTTAAATATATAATCGTAAAATATGCGGATTGTTACAAACTCGCCACCTTAAAGAAATTACATCCTCGCAATACTTAAGAAAAAATAAAGAGTAACAACCACTCCAAGGCATAACAAAAAAAAAAGAAAATTTTAAAGTGAGAAGTTCACCTTAAGAAGCACGAAAGAGTAAGTCCGGATGTGTTCGCTCAATAAATTCTCTAGATTCCCAAGAGAAATCCTTAGGATTTGAGGACCACTGAACTTTCACAAGCGGAAAATCTTTATTTCGAAGGTGTTTAACATCCCTAGCAATGATACGAATAGGATATCGCTCATAAGTCAAATTAGGTGAAACTTCAATTTTTCAATAACACCGGGCTTAAGAATAGAATCGAAATCTCTAAGGCATTTTTCGTATTTGGGAAACGTGGAATACGTCATGATTAGTAGAAAAATTAAGCCGGTAATAAAAGGCGATAAGCTATGGAACCAATGCGTTTGGTGATGGGAAATGGCCCAATATATCAAGGTGCTAATTTTCCTGAACGACTGAAACATACAACACCCTTCATGGGTGAAACACGTATAAATACCAACTCTCCCACAGAAAGTTTCAAATTCCTTCTTCAGTTATCGGCATAAGATTTTTGTCTACTTTGAGCTTATCTCATCCTATGACGAATAAGGTCAATATTTTTTGTAGAATCACGAATAAATCTGGACATAAAACCAGCTCCTCACCGGCTTCAAGCTAACACGAAGGAGATCGACATGGCCTTCCGTAGAGTGCCTCAGAAGGTGCCATACCAATACTAAATTGGAAGATATTATTGTAAGAAAACTCAACAAGAGAAATATGATCTTCCTAACTTCCACCAAAATCAAGAACACATGCACGAAGATGATCTTCAAGAGTTTGATTCACGCGCTCTGTTTGTCCATCGGACTGAGGATGATAAGCAGTGCTAAAATTAAGCTTCGTTCCCAAAGCTTTTTGAAGACCCTTCCAAAATCCATTAGTAAATAATGGATCATGATCGCTAATAATAGAAGTAGGAACTCCATGCAATTTAACAATTTCTTTAACATAGAGTTTAGCCAAAAGAGGTACGGTCTGATTGGACCGAACGAAAATATAATGGACGGATTTTGTAAGTCTATCTACAATCACCCATAGACTGTCATGACCCGAATGAGAATGGGGAAGACCGTCAATAAAGTCCATGGAAATTTGATCCTACTTTCAAATGGAAATGTCTAAAGGTTGCAATAACCCACCGGGCCTTTGGCGCTCGGCCTTAACAAGTTGGCAAGTGTTTGCACAAAAAATGGGCAAACACCTCCAAGTCGTATGATTTAGTTGATTATATGTTGTTCTTAATGATTTTGGTGATTTATGCAAATACATAAAATAGATGGACTAAACTGCAAAAGACACACGGATTTATAGTGGTTCGGCCAGAATGTGCCTACGTCCACTTTATATGTTATTCTCCTTTTCTATTCAGATTACAAGTACAAAGCTTTGATTACAAGAATCTGAAAGTTGTTTGAAAGTTCTATCCGTGCTTGAGCTCTCAAACTTGTCCGCCATTGTTGTACCCCTGCCACTCTATTTATAAAGTGAGGCTGGGGGTAGGGGTCTTGGATGTATATAGCTGCTGGTGGGCTAGGGCTGATGCTATCTGGCCTGGCGACGTTGGTTCGGCAAAGCCTTGGTTCAGTGATGCATGGAAGTGGATTGGTCCGGTAGAGGTTGGTCCGATGGTAGGTGAAGTAGGATGGTTCGGCAGTTCGTGGAATAGGTTGGTTCGGTGGTACGTTGGTCCGGTGGTAGGTGAAGTAGGATGGTTCGGCAGTACGTGGAATAGGTTGGTTCGGTGGGACGTTGGTCCGGTGGTAGGTGAAGTAGGATGGTTCGGCAGGCAAGGAACGTAGGCTGGTTCGGCGTTGGGTGGTAGAGGAGTTGGTTCGGTGGTGCCGGACCGGTCGAAACACACCCAACACTTACCCCCCAAAGTAGGGCATGTGCATGCAGATGGCGTACTTTGTTTTAGCTTGGACACCCTCATCCGGTCTTGTATGCCGAGCCAGCTGGTTCGGCCGCCTATATTTTTCCTATAAATACGGGCCCAATGTTTTCGTTATTCCTTATCAGCCGGACCAAAACCTTGTATTTGCCAAATCAACCGTGTTTAGCCGAATCAAATTCCTATCCTTGCCGAACCAGGTGAGACCCTCTTGCCGAATGGACTTCGTGCTCGAGTTACCGAATGAAACTCTTATTTTTGAATTGCCGAATGAAATTCTCATTTTTGAATTGTTGAATGGATTTCTTATTTTTGAATTGCCGAATGAAACTCTTACTTGAACCATCGAATGAGAATGGGAAAGATAAGTGCCGAATGATCTTTTGTATTTGCTTTACCGAATGACACCAGGAGTTTGAGTGTTTTGAATTATGAGTGAAATTTCAGACTACATATACTTGCGTGTTTATATCGTTTGTTCTAAAGATGTACTTTCTCGTGGTGCAGATAAATGTCTCGTAAAGTGGAAACTCGATCAGATAAGAAGAAATCCAAGGACGAAGGAGAGTCCACGGTAGTGCCCCCAACTCAGCCAGGACTGGAACGTCGTGGACCCACCCCGAAATCGCTAGTAGATGGGTATGGTCCTCAAGAGCTTCAGAATTCTCCGCCTGACTGCTTTCCTAGCTCTCTCAAAGAAGAGCAGCTTGATGTTATCTCCCGCTCCTTTAGGATTGATAGAGCACGCATGCTGTTGCGAGGGAAGGGGGTCATGCTATATAATCCCCCTGAAGGATACTTCGCTTATTGTAACGACCCGTATTTTACGTGTCGACAAATCGTAAAATAGTTGCATTAGGTCGTTGATGTTGTTAAGTCGTTTAGAGTCTGAGTCGACCAAAGCTTAAGTCGTGTGGAAGTTAACCCGTGTGGTGTTTAAGTCGTAGGAAGCTTGGGTCGTTTGGGAGTTAGGTTGGGCGGAGCGACTTATAGGAATAGGTCGTGGACGGCTTAAGGTTTCGACCAACCTAGGTATGGAGCGGCTTAAGGTGGTAGGCGAGTTAGCGGGTTAGAAGGCCACGGGTTAACGAGTTACGGCTTATAGAATTAGCGACCTATAGGATGTTAACGACCTTAGAGTTGTACCGACTTAAGGGTTACCGAGTTAGTGGAGTTAACGACCTAAGGTGTTGAGCGACCTATATCAGGTTGCTGTGTATTGGTTAGGTCGGCATCCTTAATAGGTTGTTAGGTCGGCCGTGTTTGTTAGGTCGTAAGGTTGGTTGGGTCGACTGTGTAGTTGGGATGTTAGGTCGCAAGGAGGCCTATGTCGCTATGCCAGATATAGTTGAGTCGCGCTTGTGTTTAACCGTTGAGTCGTTAGGTCGGGGTGGTAGATAGGTCGCGAGCGACTTAGTGATTAGGTCGCATAAGTGTTATGTCATGTGTCCTGGGTTTGGTTAGGTTGCGGCATTTGCTAAGTCGCACATCAGTTAGGTCGTTGAGTCGTGTAGGGGCATAAGTCATAGGTTGTTGAGCTTGATAGGTCGTGGGGTCTGATGAGTCGTGGATGACTCATGGGATAGGTCGGCGGCGACTTAAGGGGGCGGCGACTTAAGGGGGCGGCGACTCATGGGTTTTTTAGCCTATAAATAGAGGGGTTTGGCTCACTTTTTGGCACCGGATTTTGAAGCGACGAAGTGCTGCCATTTCGACTGCTCGACTACAACACTTCTTCACTTCTTTTCTCCACTCTAATCTAGTGCTTACATCCATCCAAGATTGAAGATCAAATCGAAGATCCAAGAGCCAAAGTTGAAGATCTCCATCCATCAAAGAGAGATTTCATCGATTGAAGCGAGATTTTGCCGGATCAAGCTTAGTTCTTTGCTGTCCAGATCTAGAGTTGGTTGTTTTTGAGGTGTTTAGGTGTTTCGGTGAGTGGTGGTTATCTCTCACACGGACCCAAAGGAGTATATTGGATCGGTGGCTTGTTTATGTGTTAAAGAGAGTGATTTCGTGCATTTTTCTTAAGTCTGCATGTAGATCTATTGCTCATGATGATTTGACACCTATTTTACTACATGTTCACTTATGCAAGTTTATTCATCAAGTTGTGGAGATATTGTTCATGATTCATGCTTGTTAGATTGCATGTTAGATTTAGGCTCTTTATTTACGAAATTGCCATTATTGTTGTAATTGTTTATTTAGATCTTGTTTGAATGATTGATTACTTGGATTAATGTTTGATTTGATTGATTAGTTGATTGATAACTTGATTTGGACAAGTTGGTCGAAGATGATTCAAAAGCTAAGTGGAAAGGCTCTTGAATAAGGAAAGCTGCTTGTGGCATATGAAGCGGATGTTGAAGCTCATATGGATAGATTTGATGATGATGTTGAGATGAGACTTTGCCATGATGCGATGAGGCAAACCATGATGTTGAGATGGGACTTTGCTACGACGCTATGAAGCAAAGCATGACGTGAGAAAGCCTTGGTTTAATCCAGACGGGATCATCCCAAGCATGTTGATAACTCGGTGATGCGGTCCGGGTTTGTGGATAATGGTTAGCTTGAGAGGCGCTTGAGCTGGCATGGGAATAGTCGTCGAGGAAGATGACTAGAAGGCTGAGATTTTATCGATGTTGAAGGTTTTAGCATGATCAAAGCAAGAGTACGTTGGGACGTGTCACGATGACGTTCCAAGCACGGGCTGCGACGACATGCTAGTACTCTGGGTAGTTGCGAAAATTCCTAGGCACGGGCTGCGACGACGTGCGGAGTTATGTCTAGAACCGGGGTTACCATTAGCCCTTGACAGGTGGTCATTCAACTAACGGTGAATTCAAGGCAATGATAACAGTGATAGCCAGAGTCATGGATGTTTGGATGTTTGGTTGTATCGTCGCTTGGGTCAAGAGCGATGTTTTCAGGGTGCTTATCTGATCTTGGTTTAGGCCTTGGGGGTTTGTACTTGGAAAACACCGACCTTGACTCGAGTGATAATTACTTTGCTTTGAATGTCTGAATTGCTATGTTTACTTCTGTTTAGTGTGTCTGGGGGCTATCACTGTAAAAAGAGGTGGAGTGGGATGGTTGGGTTCCTATTCCTTTTACCCTTTATGCTCTTTTGGTATGTTTGATAGTTGATTTACTGCTCACTAAGACTTTTATCTGACTCAAGGTTTTATGTTTAACTCTTATTACCTTGGGCTGTTCATCCATGTTGGGATAGGCAGACTAGGTAGCAGGTGACAGGTGCTGTTCTTGGCTACCAACGCTGTTGATGACGAAGACGAGCTGGAGGCTTTTGCATATTGTTTTCTTACTATATGTACTGGGTGTTCCGCTGTTTGTATATTCTCTGAGTGATATGTAGTGAGGCTTGATGTATTGACTTTGCTGATTGTTGTATCAAACTTTTAGAATTTATATGATGAGATTCTGTTATATGGAGCTTCACTATGTATATTTTCTATTGTATTTTGTCCATGCGCTGTGAGTAATACGATAGATTCCGCTATTTAATCTTACCCTGACTATCGTCCATGGCTGCCTGGCACGCCTTTCAGCGCACTATCTCCTTGTTTTGGTGCGGGAGTCATGGGCGGTCGTCACATTTGGTATCAGAGCTTTGGTTAATCGATTTTAGCCAACGCTCGCTGACGTAACTACGTATGAGAGACGTAATTGTATTTTGATGGATGATTACTATATATAATATAGTAGCTTAGAAGGATTTGAACTCCTTATGTAGTTGTTTCTCAAGGTGTTCTAAATCATTCCTTTTTGTAGATATTAAAGATGAGTTGAACTGAGAGACAAGCTGCTAGGGAAAGTCGTGCTGTTGGGGGAGCTACTGACTATGCTGCAATGTTCGAAGCTATGATGACTTCGATCATGAGAAGGATACCAACTTCAGGACAGTCAGTAGATGTTGGAGTTCAAGTTCAAGCTCCAAAACCAGTGGATTTTGCTAAGTTGTGCAAGGACTATACTGCTCTTGGAGGAAAGGTTTTCTTGGGAACAGAATCAACCATAGAAGTTCAGAGATGGATAGATGCTTGTAGAAGGATTTTTGGTGATTTGGGAATTGAGGATGCAACTAAGAGGAAGCTTGCATCAAGACAGCTTCAAGGGAGAGCTTCGGATTGGTGGAATTCTATCACCATTGATACTCCAGGGGAAGAGATTACTTGGGAGCAATTCCAAGTTAGATTTGAAGCTAAGTTCATTTCTACAGCTCAGAAATCTGTTCTGTTTAAGAAGTTTGTGGAGCTCAAGCAAGGTGGGAGACCAGTTCTTGAGTATGTTTCTGAGTTTGAAGCTTTGTCCAAGTATGCTCGGTCGTATATTGAATCTCCCTATCAGAAGAATGAGAAGTTTGTGACAGGCTTGGACACTTATCTTGGAAGGCAGTTGGTGGATCATTTGGACGATCCATTTGAGAAGCTTGTGGAGAAAGCTCTCAGGCATGAGAATCTGTTTCCTAAGGAAGGATCTGTTGTTGCTGTGACCAAGGAGCAAAATGGAAACAAGAAGAGGAAGCAGCAGCAACAGAAGGGTAAGGATGGCCAGAAGAAGCCGAAGGGTGAAGTGACCTGCTACAATTGCCAACAGAAGGGCCATCTCTCCAGGGATTGCAAGAAACCAAGAGTGCCGGCAAAGTGTCACAACTGTGACAAACCGGGGCATTTCAAGAGGGATTATCCAGAACCGAGGAAGGACAAGCATATTGTGCAAGCCTATGCTTTGGGGGCTGTGCCATCGTCTTTGAAAGCTCCTACTGTAGATGAGAAAGGAAAGAGTGTGGTGGTTCAAGGTATTCTTTCCATTTGTGGTGTTCCAGTTAGGGTGTTGTTTGATACTGGAGCATCACATTCTTTTGTTTGTAATGAGATGGTAGACCGGTTGGGTTTGGAACCGGATATTGTTGATAGACCATTGGTTGTGACTAATCCAGTTGGGGGTTCGTCTTGTTTGTGTATGTTATGCCGTGGTCTAGCTGTGTCGAGTCATGATTGCTCTTTTGTTTGTGATTGTTTTGTTCTGAACTTTGCGGGGTTCGGAATTATTTTGGGTATGGACTGGCTTAGGAAGTATGCGGCAATGATTGATTGTGAGAGGCTGGAGGTGACAGTTGAGAATGTGGAAGGGCGAAAGGTTGTGATACGATGTAAGCATGAGGAAGGCGTCTTCATGAGCTTCATGTATTCGCTGGTTGTTCCACGGGATGGACTGTCATCGATGCCGGTTGTGAATGGATTTGAGGACGTCTTTGACGAGGTCAAAGGGTTACCGCCGCATAGGGAGATCGAGTTTCGTATCGATCTAGTTGAGGGAGCCAGACCTGTTGTGATGCCTTTTAGGCGGATGGCGCCTAGGGAGCAGCAAGAGTTGAAGGTGCAAGTTGATGACCTTTTACGGAAAGGATTCATTCGGCGTAGCGTGTCCGAATGGGGTGCACCAGTTGTGTTCGCAACCAAAGCGGATGGATCGTTGAGGTTGTGTGTGGATTATCGTGAGTTGAATAAGGTGACTAAGAAGAACAAGTATCCATTGCCGAGAATAGATGACTTGTTTGATCAGCTTCACGAAGCTAAGGTGTTTTCTCAGATGGATTTGGCAACGGGATTTCACCAGTTGAGAGTGGCTAAGGATAGTGTGCCGAAGACTGCTTTCAGGACACCATCCGGTTTTTATGAGTGGCTGGTAATGCCGTTTGGATTGACCAATGCACCAGCATATTTTGTGGATCTTATGAATAGAGTATTCAGAGCTCAGTTGAACAAGTTTGTACTTGTGTTCGTGGATGATATTCTGATTTATTCCAGAACTGAAGGAGAGCACAAGACACACTTGCGTATTGTTTTGGAAATCTTGCGGAAACATCAGCTGAAGGCTAAGTTTTCAAAGTGTCACTTCTGGAAGAGGGAAGTAAGATTCTTAGGCCATGCTATCTCTGGAAATGGAATAGCAGTTGATCCCGCTAAGGTGGCAGCGATCCAGGATTGGGTTAGACCTAAGAATGCAACTGATGTGAGAAGTTTTCTTGGATTAGCAGGATATTATCGTCGGTTTATCAAAGACTTTTCTAAGATAGCTGCACCATTAACAGGATTGACGAAAAAGAACCAAGTGTTCAGATGGGATGCTAAGTGTGAGCAAGCTTTCGGAATCCTGAAAGAGCGATTGACAAGTGCTCCTGTTTTGACCATTCTGAGTGGGAATGATGAGATGGTGGTTTACACCGATGCATGTGGTACTGGACTTGGAGCAGTACTGATGCAGAAGGATGAAGTTGTTGTGTATGCTAGTCAACAACTGAAGCCGCATGAAAGGAATTATCCGACTCATGATTTGGAGTTAGCGGCGATTGTATTTGCTTTGAAGATGTGGAGACACTATCTATTGGGAGTTCGATTTGAGTTGTTTACAGATCATAAGTCGTTGAAGTATCTGTTCTCCCAAAAGGATTTGAATCTTCGACAGCAACGATGGCTAGAGTTTTTAGCATCATATGATTTTGGTATAGCCTATACTCCGGGAAAAGGTAACGCGGTGGCAGATGCGTTAAGTCGAAGACATGCAGGATTGGGAGCCATGTTTTCAGAATGGAAGAGTCTCGAGTATTTGGCTGGATTTGACTTCAGGCCCAGATGTGAATTGGAACCTAAGATGTTGGCAAACTTATCAATAAGACCTACTCTTGTGGAAAGAATTGGCGAGAGCCAAAAGCGAGACGATAAGCTTGTCAAGATTATCCGCGATTTGGAATCTGGATTGAATCTAGAAAAGGATAAAGGATTCGAAGTCGATCGAGAGGGTTGGCTTCGGAAACAAGGACGACTAGTTGTTCCCGATATAGATGAATTAAGGGATGAAGTTCTGAAGGAAAGTCATCACTCGAAGTTGACAATTCATCCAGGTGGAAATAAGATGTATCGGGATATGAAGAGAACCTATTACTGGGAAGGTATGAAGAAGGATGTTGGAAATTTTATTTCCAAGTGCATGAACTGCCAGTTGGTAAAAGCCGAGCAGAAGAAGCCCAGTGGATTGCTTCAACCGTTAGAAGTTCCTACATGAAAGTGGGAGCAAGTATCGATGGATTTTATCGATGGGTTACCTAGAACCAGAGCAGGAAATGAAGGGATTTGGGTCATTGTAGATCGTTTGACTAAGAGTGCAAGATTCATTCTTGTTCGATCAACTAGGACTGCATCGAAGTTGGCTGAGCTTTATGTTAAGTGGATAGTTCGATTCCATGGTATTCCGAAGAGTATAGTGAGCGATCGAGATCCATTGTTCACTAGTGGATTTTGGAAGAGCTTCCAGGAAGTTTTGGGAACCAAGTTGTGTTTGAGTACAGCTTATCACCCCCAAACAGATGGTTAGACCGAGAGAGTCAACCGAGTTTTGGAAGATCTCCTCAGAGCATGTGTTTTGAACTTTGGAGGATCATGGGAAGATCATCTTCATTTGGTGGAATTTGCGTATAATAACAGTTATCAGTCCAGTATTGGTATGGCAGCATATGAGGCATTGTATGGAAGACCGTGTAACTCTCCGACATGTTGGTTGGAAACTGGAGAAAAGCTGATACTTGGGCCAGAGATGATTCGACAGACTTCGAATTGTATAGAGATCATTCGGCAACGAATGAAGGCAGCCCAAGACCGTCAGAAAAGTTATGCCGATAAGCGACGTAAGGATTTGGAATTCGACATAGGTGATATGGTTTTTGTGAAGATTTCTCCACTGAAGAATGTTATTCGATTTGGGAAGAAAGGAAAGTTAACTCCGAGATTTGTTGGACCATTCCCGATCATCGAGCGAATTGGAAAGCTCGCCTATAAATTGGAGTTACCAGAAAAGATGTCGGGTGTGCACAATGTTTTTCATGTATCGTATCTACGGAGGTATGTGCACGACCCAAGTACAATGGTTTCTGCTGATAGCTGTGAAGATTTAGAGGTTGATCCAGTTGTTACGAGACCTCGTAATCCGCTTCGTGTTGTGAAA
This sequence comes from Allium cepa, assembly GCA_030765085.1. NCBI lineage: Eukaryota > Viridiplantae > Streptophyta > Magnoliopsida > Asparagales > Amaryllidaceae > Allium > Allium cepa. The sequence continues at coordinate 704,890,156 of CM060941.1, forward strand.
ACCGACACGAAACAGCTTAGGAGGAAGACGATTACGTTGCTCAAGATACAATGGAGTGATGATGTTGACGACTGTACATGGGAGGAGGAAGAGAGGATGAAGGCAGCTTATCCTAAACTCTTCAAAGTATGGCCCTAAGGTGTCGTGACATCTCACGAATTTGTAACTTGTTCTAGTCTTAGAATTCTGCATGCTAGGCTAGTAATTGGATGCATGGTTTGTTGATTGCTATGAATGGTAGGCATGCAGAATAGTTTTGATTGCTCTTGTTTGTTTGGAATTTCGGGGGCGAAATTCCTAACGGGGAGAGAATGTAACGACCCGTATTTTATGTGTCGACAAATCGTAAAATAGTTGCGTTAGGTCGTTGATGTTGTTAAGTCGTTTAGAGTTTGAGTCGACCAAAGCTTAAGTCGTGTGGAAGTTAACCCGTGTGGTGTTTAAGTCGTAGGAAGCTTAGGTCGTTTGGGAGTTAGGTTGGGCGGAGCAACTTATAGGAATAGGTCGTGGACGGCTTAAGGTTTCGACCAACCTAGGTATGGAGCGGCTTAAGATGGTAGGCGAGTTAGCGGGTTAGAAGGCCACGGGTTAACGAGTTACGGCTTATAGAATTAGTGACCTATAGGATGTTAACGACCTTAGAGTTGTACCGACTTAAGGGTTACCGAGTTAGTGGAGTTAACGACCTAAGGTGTTGAGCGACCTATATCAGGTTGTTGTGTATTGGTTAGGTCGGCATCCCTGATAGGTCGTTAGGTCGGCCGTGTTTGTTAGGTCGTAAGGTTGGTTGGGTCGGATGTGTAGTTTGGATGTTAGGTCGCAAGGAGGCCTATGTCGCTATGCCGCATATAGTTGAGTCGCGCTTGTGTTTAACCGTTGAGTCGTTAGGTCGGGGTGGTAGATAGGTCGCGAGCGACTTAGTGATTAGGTCGCATAAGTGTTATGTCATGTGGCCTGGGTTTGGTTAGGTTGCGGCATTTTCTAAGTCGCACATCAGTTAGGTCGTTGAGTCGTGTGGGGGCATAAGTCGTAGGTTGTTGAGCTTGATAGGTCATGGGGTCTGATGAGTCGTGGACGACTCATGGGATACGTCGGCGGCGACTTAAGGGGGCGGCGACTCATGGGTTTTTCAGCCTATAAATAGAGGGGTTTGGCTCACTTTTTGGCACCGGATTTTGAAGCGACGAAGTGCTGCCATTTTGAGAGCTCGACTACAACACTTCTTCACTTCTTTTCTCCACTCTAATCTAGTGCTTACATCCATCCAAGATTGAAGATCAAATCGAAGATCCAAGAGCTAAAGTTGAAGATCTCCATCCATCAAAGAGAGATTTCATCGATTGAAGCGAGATTTTGCCGGATCAAGCTTAGTTCTTTGCTGTCTAGATCTGGAGTTGGTTGTTTTTGAGGTGTTTAGGTGTTTCGGTGAGTGGTGGTTATCTCTCCCAGGGACCCAAAGGAGTATATTGGATCGGTGGCTTGTTTATGTGTTAAAGAGAGTGATTTCGTGCATTTTTCTTAAGTCTGCATGTAGATCTATTGCTCATGATGATTTGACACCTATTTTACTACATGTTCACTTATGCAAGTTTATTCATCAAGTTGTAGAGATATTGTTCATGATTCATGCTTGTTAGATTGCATGTTAGATTTGGACTCTTTATTTACGAAATTGCCATTATTGTTGTAATTGTTTATTTAGATCTTGTTTGAATGATGATTACTTGGATTAATGTTTGATTTGATTGATTAGTTGATTGATAACTTGATTTGGACAAGTTGGTCGAAGATGATTCAAAAGCTAAGTGGAAAGGCTCTTGAATAAGGAAAGCTGCTTGTGGCATATGAAGCGGATGTTGAAGCTCATATGGATAGATTTGATGATGATGTTGAGATGGGACTTTGCCATGATGCGATGAGGCAAACCATGATGTTGAGATGGGACTTTGCTATGATGCGATGAAGCAAAGCATGATGTGAGAAAGCCTTGGTTTAATCCAGACGGGATCATCCCAAGCATGTTGATAACTCGGTGATGCGGTCCGGGTTTGTGGATAATGGTTAGCTTGAGAGGCGCTTGAGCTGGTATGGGAATAGTCGTCGAGGAGGATGACTAGAAGGCTGAGATTTTATCGTTGCACTATAAGAAAATATACTATTAATAACGCCATTCAATAACGCATTATTCTAAAGCGTTATTGTTTGCCTTTAATAATTTGTTTTTTTCACTATTTGTTTTGTACCGTTCACGTAACGCCTTCACAATGCGCGAAATAGACCTAATTATTTCGTGGCCGTGGGTTTCTCAAATTATTTCCCTTTCCCTCTTTCCTCTTTCATTTCGTTCCAATTTTCCTTAGTCTCCCATACCAGTGGAATCAAATCCCCAAATCACTCCTTCAGATCCATTCCTCCTTCATAAACCCTAATCGGATCCAGTTAAATCCTATGCATCTATGGGAGAGGAAGGGGAGTTCGGTGCATGGCACGGAGATATGCTCGCAATGACTTAGAGGCGAGCTTGGCGTTAGCTGTAGCATGGGTTGGAATGGGCAACGTGTGATTTGGAGGTTGTGATGTAGGACAATTTAGAAGGAGTAGATGCAGTGTATAATCTTAATATACTTTTTTTGAAATAGTTTGAATTTAGAAGAAGGATGTTTTTGAGATGCAGTGTATAAAGCTACTAAGCAAGTCTTCTTCTCCTTGATCACTAATCTTCTTCCGCGGTTTTTGGAGACGCACGATTTTAAGGTACATATATTTCTAGTACTCACAGTGTAAACCTATTTTGATCACTTATAAACATGATTCAGCTATGCTTGGAATGTATTTTACTTCAATTAATTACTTTTACTCCTCAAACATCTTTAAATTTTCTAATTTGTTGAATTATATTGTGGAATTATACTAATCTTTTCGACATGGGGCTTGTCAGAATAAATCTCCATGGATTCAACACTATCAGCATGTTGGTTTTCTGATCCTGTAAGTTTCCATAACCAATTGAATTCGATTCTGTTCTTCAAAAACCATAAATAAACCCTAGTTTTGTGATTAATTTAGGAAATAGTAGAAGGTCACAGCTTTTCGGATTGGGAGTTAAGTTCAATAGACAATTTCTCAATGAGAAATACATGAGGGGATATTCATCAGACTATTTCCTCAGAAAGTTACAACTCACTCACCAACAATAAACAAAATACGAACATTGCGTTGACCTGCACATTAAGTGGATCTTCAACCGAATTTTCCTCATATAATGAAATGAGGCCTACTAAAATTACAAAGACGTCTTCTTCTAGCATCCTTATTTTTGGAAGCCCCGATTCACTTGAAGATGATCATATTTATACTAATCTTCTCGGTATCAAAGTAGAAAATGGAGCTAAAAGAAGTTATGATTCAATGAATTGAAATGACATGAACAAATCCGTGAATGCCAGGCCTTCTAACAATCAAGATCATGTTATTGCAGAAAGGAAAAGAAGGGAAACACTTAGCCAGAAGTTTATCGCCCTATCAGCTATTGTGCCTGGTTTAAAGAAGGTACTGTGGATTAGAACAAATTTTTAAAGCAGTTTTAAGTTTTAAATTTCAAGCGTTTTCATGAATAGTAAATAGCACAAATGTTGGATAAATTTAGCTGTTGGAGATGCAAACTGAAAGTAGCATATATTTTCTGCTTATGACTAGATTTATCTGCAACTTATATGTCAAAGATTTAAGTTGTTAACAGACATATAAAGCTACATAAACAACTTATCTCTGATTTACAACTTCCTCTTACTTCTTTCATGACAGTTTTATGATGACCATAGTAACTAAATTTATGTTGTTGAATCAGATGGACAAGAGTTCTGTTCTTGGAGATGCGATAGATTATGTGAAAAGACTTCAAGAAAAAGTGAAGATGCTTGAAGAAAGATCGATGCAGAAACCAGTAGAAACTGCAGTTATGGGCAAGAAAATGCCAGTGTTAGAGGATGATGAGATTTCTTCTTGCGATGATTTGATATCAGATGGTCAACCGGATATTGAGGTGAAGATATCGGAGAAGACCGTGCTTTTGAAGATTCATTGCAAGAATCATAAAGGGGTACTTGTGAAGAGTTTGTCTGAGATTGAGACCTGCAATCTCTCTGTTTTGAATACTAGTGATGTTTCCTTTGGCACTACAATGCTTGATATCACTATCATTGCTCAGGTAATTTCTATTAAATTTTCTTTTTATCTACTAGTGGGTATTTTAGAGATACTAGTAACAATCATCTTGATAGCTTCAACACATTTACTTTAACCACATGTATATCTATTGGGAATGGTAAAAGAAAAAAGAAAAAAGAAAATCATAAAGTGCCAATGACTACTGGTAATTGTGATAAAAAGACTTTTTGAGTAGTTAAAAAGAACTCATGGAGCAATGGCATGTTCAAACTCTTTTAAAGTGGGTAGTGGTAACAAAATCCCAACGATTGAAGGAAAATAATGTGAAATCATGTTTTGAAATTAATTTCTATCTTAGTAGGTCCTACAGTATATTTTATCTACACTGCTAATGAGGAGTTTGAGTATATCCTTGCTCAAACTCGTATAATTAAACATAACTTGTAAATCTTCAACAAGGATATTGTAGTAGCAAATTTATAACATTTATATTTTGATTGGACGAGACGAAGGATTATCATTTGTATTATCTAGAAAAAATAAAACAAAATCAAAGAGTTGCGGTTCGTCCACTTTAACACAAACATTTATGCAGTCTCATCTCTGTCTTGCAATTTAGCAATCCTAGTTGGTCATGCATGTTTACTTCCGTGCAGTGATTCATATGGAATAACAATCAGCAAAATTTTGGTCTTATTATGCATGCAGGATCTACCCGATATGATTGCTATTAAAGATGCAGATTTTTCTGATGTAGATGCCGTTTTTTGTTGTTTACCCCATGGAACTACACAAGTATGCCTTCTTGCCACATATTAATGTGTTGAATAATGGGCCGACTGAATTGTTTAACATAATATGGGGATTTCAGTAATAAATGTAGCACTCCTTCACTCTTCCTTGCAGGAGATCATTAAAAGTCTGCCGAAGGAGCTAAAGATTGTTGACCTGTCTGCAGTATGATCATTTTTAGTACAATAATATTGTTTTAAGTATTTACATATTTATTACGTTTATTAGAGTAGTTTTTTTCTATTACGAGGCACTAATAAGTGAGACATATAGGACTTTCGACTGCATAACGTTGACGAATATGAAAAGTGGTATGGTCAGCCACATAAAGCACCAGAGTTGTAGGTAATATCAGTTCACAGTGCTTCCTAAAATGTGCCATATGTTTTAGAATTTTAAATTCTCTTTAGATAGGCAGTCTGACTTGAATCTTCCATGCACTTTTAGCTAATCACTTGTTAATGCTATTGTTAGGGTCTTTTTTGTGTGGACTTTGCTATTTTACCTGTTTTGGAACTCATGTACCATGCATGACTTGAACTGCTATAATTTGATTTAGTATTTCCAGCACATCTAATACATGTAAAGCAAACATAATTTATTTGTATATTATATTAAAACCCAGTGGATTTATGTTTATTTATACTAACTTACCCTCAAACATACGAAGACAGCATACCCTTTAATACTTGTAATCAAGTGAATGTGACTGCACGAAAGAAAAATCTTATCCCATGTACAGAATGAAGCCATGTTATAATTTTTGTGATGGTAGTAGTTATAAAATTATCTCTATTAACTATATAAAAGCTACTTGGACATGCTTATGTGTGATTGATTTGAAATGTGCAAACAGTTGTTCGGTCGAAAATATAAATGCATATTGTCTTGATCATCAAGGTAGTAGATTTTACTGGTTGCACATTTGGATCCCTTAGTTTTCGGTTTTTGCTCGTAAATAGTCTAATGCTTTTGTATTAGAAATAATAGATGAAATGCAGCTGTAGTTATCTTGAAATTTTGTGTGTATAAATCAATGCTCCCTCTTTTTGAAATAAGGCACTTCATTTACAAGACAAAATTACAAAGGATAACTTATCGGTGTCCCAAACAAGCGTAGTTATAAAATTATCAGTAAGAAAAAGACACTCATATGGACAGTCTGATATAGAGTAATAAACTAAGAAAGATTACTACAAGACAACCATCAAAACAAACAAATAACAATACAATTCAGTCAAATTTGCTAGATGTCGTATCACTTCACTTCCTACTTCTCACTTTCCAAAATTAAGGCGGTGCACAATATCTAAATGCGAAGTAATGGTGGTCAAACCCTTTTCTTTTCTTCTTCCAGCATCAAGTAATGAATCAAATTGGTAGGAGTATGTTTTGTATAGTGGGTTTAAAACCACATGATTACCTCAGTTCTGATGAAGATATTCTTATATAATCATCATGGTTATTTTTAAATTTTTTAAGTTCATTACACATGCACACACTAATGTATTTCTTGATTCAGAAAGAAGCTATATATGGCTTAACCGAGGTTTCAAGAGAAGAAGTTCGCAATTCACGACTGGTTGCAAATCCTGGTTGTTACCCAACATCTATTCAACTTCCGCTCATTTCACATAATCTTCTCCTCTTCCTAAAAACCTAAAATAGGTGTATGCTTATGAATTTTGACAAGTGAGTGGGTTTTGCTTCAAAGTTTCACATTTATTTGGACGATTGGTGTGATTGGCTTTCATTAACTATCAAATGTGTAGAGCTATGTATATACTTACCACTCTTTATATATGCATATCATTATTTTTTTTCTCCAATTAATCATTTTCCCTTATGAAACTGAACAAAATGTTACCACGTCAGACATAGCTTATCATTTAGAAATGGCTTGACTATAGGATGGATTGCTATTCAGAAGCTATTACTTCCTCTAAAAATTATTTATCTAAAAAATGTTGGCTGTGGGTTTTCTGGTTAAAATTATACAATGATAAAGTTCCATTTGTCGGCGTGTTTACCATTTTATACTGGCCATATTATGCAACACAAGTATATTGTTTGTAGCAACAATCACCTTCTTAAGGCTTATTAAGTTCCTATGAATTAATATAACGAGTTTAGTTTGATTAAGTTTTTTATTTTTGGATCGGCATAGTTTCTGGTTAAGTTTCCTTTTTCTTTTTTCTTTTGTTTAAATTGAATGTTTTAGCTTTGTGAATTTGATAACTCATCTATATTCCTCACTTTTTATACAATATTTATTTGTTATTTTTATCATAATTTTGCTTATGTTGGTAGTGGCAGCTAGTATGGTGACCGCAAACAGTGTATAGCCAAGGTTCATACTTTATGCTATTGGTAAGTAATATGAAAGATAGCTCTTAGTTTTTAACATGTTACTCAGTTTATGGTTAAGCCTTCCTACAAGAAATACGCATGCTCCTTGTGTGTGATTTTATTACTCGGTTAATGCTATTGGTAATTACGTTTTATAAGCTTTCTCTAGATGTAAAAGGCACTTAAGAGACAAAAGACACAATTTATCTTTTTGTATACCTTCCTTACTTCAGAATAACTCTTTAGGGTGTTAAAAGCAATTATCGATTGCAATGTTATTGCTGTACTGCAAAAAGCAAACCGCAAAATATAACCAAATCGTACAATTTTGAGTCTTCGTTTCAAATATGAAATTGTGAAAATTGTTTATGAGTTTTCATTTCAAATATGGAATTATGAAAACCGTTTATGAGTTTTCTTATAATTTGCAAACTTGTGGTTGTCAGTATTAACATAAAATGTTAGTTCATTAATGTCTTCACTAGAGTACAATGTACTTACTTGAAATTTGATCCAATTATTTATTTGGTGAGTACGTTGGATCTTTTATTACAGCAAAAGGAGAGACTAATGCATATTTTTCCATGCATAACTAAGCTTTGGACAGTAAAGGTTCAGGTATTTTTGCTATTTCAGTCTCTTTAATCCCATTAACTATTTGCATTAATGTTGATTAATCTATAATTCTGAATAAAATAATCAAATCTTTGTTTACTTATGTTTATAATATATATGCATGACAGGAGTGCACAAAATGAACATTTGAAAATGGTAAATCAGACAAAGAAGCAACTTTCTCATTTCTTATGTGTACTGCACAGAATCGACACAGGTACATGTATCTGTGTACATCAATCATTATTTTTACCATTTTGTTTGAGGTGGGTTGATGTAAGTGTTGGTGATTTTTGATGGTAAGAATGTTGAGGCTGATTGAATAGTGCAGTGTGGTGGTGGGTATGATATCAGTGTTCTAAACCGTGGTGCATGGCAGTTTATACAGGAGAGGATGTTGCACAGTTTATTGCACAATTTGGTGGAGTGTTATTGCAATTCTGCTATGATTTGAGCGGTAAGAGTAGTAAATGGATTCATGTGGCGAATGTGGCGATGACAAAGTGATTTGTAGTGGTGGTTATGGCTGTGAGGCAACAATAGTGTGATTTATATGCAAAAGGGGTTGAAAGCGATTAGCAGTGCATTATTTGGTGGAGGACGATGCATAGGAATGTATATGTATAGTATGTATGTTATGAAATGCTACAGCAAGAGCGGAAATGGTGAGGATGGTTTTTGTATTTGATGTGGTTTGAAATGGCGGGGAGGCTATCAGTTGCAAGCAGTTTAAAGTGTTGTAGTGATGGTCTTAGCAAGGGTGGTGATTGACAATGGACAGAGAAGCAAGTATATTAGGGCAATGTGGAGATGTTGAGTGGTTGTTTTGATGATGATGTAGGGTGGATGTGAAGTAGTAAGATGATTGGGACAGAGAATGTTGATACAATGCACCGGTTTGTTTACTATGAACTAGTAGTGGTCGATCAAAGGTTTGAAGTTGCAGTTAACTGGGAATAGAACGGGTAGTAGTTGCTACGAACTGGAACTGGTAGTGATTGATAATCAATATGTATGCAGGCAGTTGAATAGTGGGAAGTGAAGTTGATCGGAGGTTTGAAGTGATGGGTGGGAGTGCACAGTGACGAAAGAATAGGGTGTAATAATTTAGTTTTTAGTTTTTTGTTACATGCAATAAAATGAGACATGCAATAATATGCAATAATTTAGTTTTTTGTTACATGTAAAAACATCTATCATTAATTATGTATCGTTCTTAATGTAATTATTTATCTTATTTGCAGGTGTGTGAAAGAAGAAGATGCTAAAGTTGTGATCTTCATTTTAATGCAAACAGTCAAATATGTACTTGTTTTTTTTTTGTTAAACTATGCTACTATTTTTTGGGGTGTGCTTAAAATATTTGCTACTACGTTTTGATGTGTATGAATATTTGGTATGTTTAATGTAATGTGTTACATCTCTATATTTATTATCTTTTATGATTATTATTGTGCTTTTTGATATTGGTATTTAATACTGCAGTTTATTAGTAGGATGTAGAAATTTTTTGAATTGTGAAATTAAATTATAGCACTTGAAAACCGCTATAATATTTAATAGCGCCTAATGGCCGCTATCAAATCTGTTAGTAGTAAAGATGCAGACCATAAAAAGCGCTATGGTATTACAAAAAGCGCTATAAATAATGATGAATGATAGGTCAGTAAGCGCTATAAAATAAGATATTATAGCAGAGTACAAGCGCTATTGTAGCTGACTTTTTATAGCGGCATATTGGAGTTGTGACAAGTCACCGTCTACAATAACCTGTTCAAATACAACGCTAATAATCCGCTATTAACACTCTCTATAGTGCAATATTAGTGCTATCTTAGAGAAAACAAAAAGTATTTTGTGGCTAATAACGAATTTCATAGCGGGCTAATAGCGCTGTGATATTAATCAATAACGCCTATTTTGCCGCTATAAAAATAAATAACATAGCGCAATATTTGCGCTATGAAATTAACAATTTTTATAGCGCTTTTTTTGTACTATCTAATGTTGGTTGTTTTTAATCACATGTCGTTACACAGCGTTTATCGAACCTCTATAATATCCTTTAATAGCGTTTTTCGGGCGCTATCGTAGGGTCTTTTTGTTGTAGTGTTGTTGAAGGTTCTAGCATGCTCAAAGCAAGAGTACGTTGGGACGGGTCACGATGACGTTCCAAGCACGGGCTGCGACGACGTGCTAGTACTCTGGGTAGTTGCGAAAATTCCTAGGCACGGGCTGTGACGACGTGCGGAGTTATGTCTAGAACCGGGGTTACCATTAGCCCTTGACAGGTGGTCATTCAACTAACGGTGAATTCAAAGCAATGATAACAGTGATAGCCAGAGTCATGGATGTTTGGATGTTTGGTTGTATCGTCGCTTGGGTCAAGAGCGATGTTTTCAGGGTGCTTATCTGATCTTGGTTTAGGCCTTGGGGGTTTGTACTTGGAAAACACCGACCTTGACTCGAGTGATAATTACTTTGCTTTGAATGTCTGAATTGCTATGTTTACTTCTGTTTAGTGTGTCTGGGGGCTATCACTGTAAAAAGAGGTGGAGTGGGATGGTTGGGTTCCTATTCCTTTTACCCTTTATGCTCTTTTGGTATGTTTGATAGTTGATTTACTGCTCACTAAGACTTTTATCTGACTCAAGGTTTTATGTTTAACTCTTATTACCTTGGGCTGTTCATCCATGTTGGGATGGGCAGACTAGGTAGCAGGTGACAGGTGCTGTTCTTGGCTACCAACGCTGTTGATGACGAAGACGAGCTGGAGGCTTTTGCATATTGTTTTCTTACTATATGTACTGGGTGTTCCGCTGTTTGTATATTCTCTGAGTGATATGTAGTGAGGCTTGATGTATTGACTTTGCTGATTGTTGTATCAAACTATTAGAATTTATATGATGAGATTCTGTTATATGGAGCTTCACTATGTATATTTTCTATTGTATTTTGTCCATGCGCTGTGAGTAATACGATAGATTCCGCTGTTTAATCTTACCCTGACTATCGTCCATGGCTGCCTGGCACGCCTTTCAGCGCACTATCTCCTTGTTTTGGTGCGGGAGTCATGGGCGGTCATCACACGTATAGTAGGTACCACTACATGTGTGGGGCCATTCCTCCAATCAATGCTTGGATAGTTAGCTTCGTCATCTATTTGAAGGGGGCCCCTTTCCAGCTCCAGCCCAACTCCTACGCCATCTTGGTGTGCCTATTCGTGATTTTCCAGAGAAAGTACGGGCGCCTCCCTTCCAACCGGGAGATTCGGTACCTATATAACTTGACGGGTTACAAGAAGGGGTCTCCATACATCAGCTTGGAATCGGCGGTGTCCTTCAAGCCGGTCCTGGACTTGTATTCAAAGTTCACCATGTTTAAGAAGGAATGGTTCTTCGTCCAGGATGACTCCGTTTCTATCCACTGCTTCACCTCTGGCTGTAAGTTGAATCTTACTTATAATTTTCGTTCTGACTGAAATGCTTCTTCTCATGTTTTTTTATTTCCTGCTAGCGACAGGTGGCTTTGCGGTCATGGAGAACGATCACCTGGTTCAGATGGCCGCGGAGATAGAATCCATTTCGGGAAGGGATAGGTCAGCTTCTTACCTGATCAGGAATGCCACTTTTCTGGGACACAACTTGATTCTACCACATCAGTCTGTGGTCAAACAGAGGGATACGGTTGAGGAAAGGGCTGCTAAATCCAAAGGAGGGGCTACGACAAAGAGCAGCAAGAGGAAACCCTTCTCGATACCTCCAGTCGTCGGGGGGAAGAAGCTCAAGAAAACTGATGGACCCTCTCCCAGCACGTGCCCAGATGTTCCGGAGGAGGAAAGTGGAGAGGAGGAAAGAGGCGAGGAGGAGAGCGGAGGTGATAGAGAAGGTGATGGGGGTAATGGTGGCGAAGGACAAAGTGGTAGTGGCGTTGGTGCCTTGACCTCTGGGCAAGCAGGTGAGATTCAAGAGTGGACGGATGATGCTTTCCGCCAAGCTTTTGAGGTGTTGGAGGAAGGGTCGGCCTTGGTGGAGAAACCGAAGAAAAGTGATAAGGCCGGGACTGGTGCCAGTCCATCTTCTGAGAGCATTTTAGCTAGGGCAACTCCGGTGGTTCAAGGTGAATTTTTGACTCCTCTTTTAACTTCACATGTTTCTTGGATTATAGTCTCATGCATGCTTGTAACACTTGGTTTTTATTCCAGGAACGGGTAAGGCGGCCAAGACATCAGACATTCGGCACCGCCTCGAGCAATTCAAACTCCTCAAAGCTTCTGCTAAACCGAAGCCTTCGACCAACCGTTCCGGGGACGTAGTCGGCTACCGTCCTCTTCTCGGAGTTATTGAAGAGGATATTCAAAAGAGAAAGAGGAGGCACTCCATGTTCGAACCTTCACTTGGACCTCAGCCCCTAACCCAGCCTATTCATGATATCACAGGGGAGGATACTGAGTCCATACTATCTCCGCATCCATCATAGAATCCTACCATTACTCATGTTGATCGTCCCGGCTTGGCTCGTAACCCATTTGCGGGTCATCCAGATATGGACCCGAGTTCTCATGATATTTCCTTCGATGAGGTTACCGGTGAGCACCTCCTACCCCGCAATCCTATGGTAAGGGTGCTTGATGAGGCTAAGTCTTTGGATCTCGACTTGTTGACCACTCGGATTGTGACTATGGGGGATGAGGCCAAGGCAAACATCGATCGGGTGGCTGAGGAGACCAGGAAGTTGATGGGGCATCACGCCCGACTGGTCAAGGCTAGGGAGGAAATTGGGAGTGCCAACATAAGATTGCGGCTAGTGATTGCCGACCAGGCTAAACAACTTGTCTATCAGGCCATCCAGATCTCTCAGCACGAGGCTGCCTCCAGACGGCTAAAGAAAACCATGGAAGAGGCTAGCAGAGCCGAGCTGCGAAAAATGGAGGCCATCTGCAAGGAACAGATCGATATAGCCATTGCAACGGTAGACGATGTCCGGACGGCGGACCTCGAGCGGGTAGAGGAGTTATCCGGGAAGCTTGAAGCTGCGGAGCTTGCTCAAGCCAAGCTGAAGGAGGAGATAGAGGCGATGAGGAAATCCCTTCAGGCTGACCGCTCGCGATACCGATCGGAGAGGGATGCCGCTGTTGCAAAGCTGTTGGCTTCTGAAGTCCGGATGAGGGAGTTCGAGGAAAACGAGGGGGTGATGGACGAGATGCTCCAGGATATGTATTTCCGTACTTGGAAGCAGGGCAACTTATCCTAGATGGATGACTATCCCCGGATCATGGCCAGGATTTATCTTCGGGCTCTGGAAGAGGCCAAGGCTGATGCGGATAAGGAGGGTGGTATGGCCTTCAGGATGGATGTGGTTACCGCTCAGTTTACTAAGGAAGAGAAAGTGGCGGTGAAGGAGGGCATGCGGCTGCTTACTGCCGAGGAGGTAGGCGTGCAGTTGAGAGACGACGATCAAGGAACAGATGTTGGTAAGTCTTCCCTTTTTGCCTTTTCATAGCTTGGTTGCTTATCGTTTATCTAATAGATTCTTCTCCTGAATTGGATAGGTGGGACCTCTGGTCAGCATGCTGGGAGCTCTGATCCTGCGGTCAAGTAGATCTTGGGGGGTCGGAGGATAGAGATGAAGTTCTGATGCTGCCGACTATTTTGGCTTGATCCGGATATTTTTGGTTTTACTTGACATTCCTGTATATACTAGTTCCAAAACATTAATGTACTTTCAGGTTGTAATTATGTCATTGCAACGAATTGATTTTATTTTTTACATGTAATTTTATAACATAAGCTGATTCTGTCATATTTGGATGCTGTCATTATTTTGATGTCTTGCATAACAAATATAGCTGTGCATGTGCTAGTGATTCAACTATGTTTGATGTCAAGTTCTTACTTCAAGTATAATTTCATGTCTTGCAATGTTAATGTGATGTGTGAATATATCAGAGCTACTTATTTGTATACAAGAGAAGAAAGTACCGCCCTTTTGATTTTTGGTTGTAGATGGTAGCTTTGAATGCCTTGTGTGATCGAATACGGGTTGAGTGACCCGTCATCCAGCTAAGAGTTCTCATTCCCATTAGCGAGTGCATCTTATTTGGTGTCCTGTACTTTAAGGGTTGTTATAGAGGATAGGAGGAAAGTTTTTATAAATAAAATGGAAATATAAGGAATAGTAAAACTTCCAATCACGGAAGGCCTTCGATGTGCTTAAGTTCGTGGCAAACGGGTTTTGTAGTCACTTTCCCTAGCTGTGGGTCTTGGAGACATTCGTCACCCATCTTACGCCTCCGCGGGGACTTTTCTTTTTTGCAACAGCCGTACTTAAGACACATCGGAGCCGAGATCGCGCACAGTAACTAGCCGTGCCATTATGGCCCGTAATCGTGGGTATTATTCGATTTACCGTGGCCGGCTAGCGTGGTTGCCGATCGTCAACTGTGAACTGCCCCTGGCTGGCCACACCTTATGTTGGGGCTTATAATCGGTTCACAGTCGCCGATGACCCGAACGCCGTAATGAGCTGCCTCGGCTATAATCGGCCTTCTCGGTGGCTTATGATTGGCTCATTACAGTTGGCTTTGAGGGCCGTAGCGAGCAATGAGTTAACCCGCAGCAGAGGGATGCTGGAGCAAAAGTGTCTCATTGACGAGGGCATAGATTCGTATAGTACCTGTTAGGTCTTGTCCAAGTGAGGTTGTGCCGTGAAGTGTCCAGAATGGAAATGCCATTATACAGGATTTTGTTCAACAGAAAAGGATAAAGCTTAACAAGCAGCCAAGATATAAAGGAACAAGTTAAAAAGAGACAAGATTTTTAAAGTGGTTCGGCACGAAAATGCCTACGTCCATTGATTCTTTTCGTTAATTCACTTCATATGGGAAGTACAAGTTAAGAAAAGTATCGACGAAGGTGTTGGATGTTCCATGCCCTCTGGAACACCTCTCCGTCCACTGTTGACAAAATATAAGCTCCGTTGTGGAGATCTTTATGAATTACATAGGGTCCGTCCCAGATTGGATCTAGCTCCGGGGCGTGGGAAAATCCATTTGAGAACAAGATCTCCTTCTCGTAAGCTGCAGTGCTTGACTTTGGAGTTGTATCGTGCTGCCACTTTTTGCTTGTGAGCTGCCGCTTTAAGTGCTGCATCATTTCTTCTTTCTTCAATTAGGTCCAAAGACATGTGTAGGAGTTCTTCATTCACTTCTGGGTTGTAGTGGATCCTACGGTGGGAGGGCACTACAGTTTCAACTGGGAGCATGGCCTCCGATCCTTATGCCAAAGAGAAGGGAGTATGCCCTGTTGATGTTCTGAAAGACGTGCGGTAGGCCCAAAGTGCCGTAGGAAGTTCATCCACCCAAGCGCCTTTTGACTTTTCAAGCTTCTTCTTGATCAGAGTTTTGAGAATTTTGTTGACAGCTTCGACTTGTCCATTTGCCCGGAGATAAGCCACAGATGAGAAGCTTTTGTGAATTCCGTGCTCTCGGCACCAGTCGGTGAACTCCTCGCTGTCAAACTGAAGTTCATTGTCCGATATGATTTTGAACGGAACCCCGTACCTGCATAGAACATTTTGATCAAGAAGTTAATAAGTTTTGCTGAAGATATTTTATTTAAAGGTTTCGCTTCCACCCATTTGGTGAAATAGTCGACCGCCACTATAGCATATTTGGCTCCGCCTCGGCCCATCGGTAGTTCGCTAATCAGGTCAATTCCCCATACCGCAAAGGGCCAAGGACTGGTCATTTGAGTAATCTCATTTGTTGGTAGTCGAGGAATCTTAGCAAATTTCTGGCATCTGTCACATCTTCTGACGAAGTTTAAGGCGTATTTGTTTAAAGTGGGCCAGTAATACCCATATCGGATTATTTTCTTTGCTAGAGTCTGCCCTCCAGTGTGATCTCCGCAACTTCCTTGATGGATGTTGGACAGGACTTCTTTGGCTTCCCTTCCAGCAACATACCTTAATAAGGGGTTAGAGAAGCCGCGCCGATAGAGGATGTCTTCTTGTATTGTGTAGAGGGAAGCTTTCCTCAAGATTTTCTTAACTTCGCTACGCTCGTCGGGCAGTGTGCCACTTTGTAAGTACTTCCGGATGGGGGTCATCCAAGTTTCCTCTTCGATTGCAACTATCAGATTCACTTGCTCGAAACTCGGGGCTAGTTGCTTTGAGATGGTTATTGTTCCGGAAGTCGTGCCATCCTTCATGCTAGCTTGCTTTGCCAGTTCGTCGGCCTCCTGATTTCTCCTCGAGGAATGTGCTTGATTAAATAGTGATCCAATTGATTGAGCAGTAGCTTGGTCTTCTTTAAATATGCTGTGAGTCGTTCTCCTCGAGTCTGGAATTCTCCCAGTATTTGGTTTACAATAAGTTGAGAATCACTATGGAGACATAAAGAACCAACTCCAATCTCTAGGGCAAGTTCTAATCCGGCTATCACTGCTTCATATTCTGCATCGTTGTTGGTGGCAGCGAATTCCAACTTTAGGGCATAATGCAGCTTCCTTCCCCTGGGGGTGATTATCACAATACCTGCCCCCGAGCCTTATTCGTTTGATGCTCCATCTACAAAGAGATTCCACTTGATATCTTTTGTTATTTCAGATCGATCTTTACCTTCGTTGGTAGTGAATTCGGCAACAAAATCGGCCATGGTTTGTCCCTTGATGGCGGTGCGAGGGTGGTAGGTGATATCATATTGACTCCGTTCAATGCACCATTTAAGTAGTCGCCCCGAAGTGTCGGGGCGATGGAGTACCTGCCTTAGCGGTTGATCGGTTAAAACTCTGATGGAATGAGATAGGAAATAGTGCCACAGTTTCCGTGACGTGATTAGCAAACAGTATGCTAGCTTTTCAAGTTTAGGGTATCTGGATTCTGCCCCTGTAAATCTCTTGCTTACAAAGTATATGGGCCGCTGCGCGCTATTGTCCTCTCTCACCAAAGCAGCGCTTAAAGCATGGGACGATACAGCAAGGTATAGGTATAGTTCTTCGCCTTCATTTGGAGTTGAGAGTACTGATGGTCTCTGAAGGTGTTCGATTAGATAAAGGAAGGCCGTCGAGCATTCTTCGGTCCATTCGAACTTTCCTTTGTCTTTCTTTAGAGCTTCGAAGAAAGGGATGCATTTGTCGGTTGCTTTAGAGATGAACCTGCTTAGGGCGGCCACTTTCCCGTTTAGACTTTGCATCTCTCTTCGAGTGGATGGTATTTTGATATCTTGCAAAGCCCGGACTTGTTCGGGGTTTGCTTCAATCCCCCTGGCATGGACGATGAATCCCAAGAACTTTCCCGACGATACTCCGAAGGAGCACTTTAGAGGATTCAGCTTCATTCCATATTGGCAAAGTACTTGGAACATCTCGTCCAGGTGGTTTATATGATCGTTGGCTTTCTTTGATTTTACCAGCATGTCATCCACATAAACTTCCATAGTTCGTCCTATTAGTTCCGCAAACATCTTGTTGACGAGGCGCTGATAAGTAGCTCCGGCGTTTTTAAGTCCAAACGGCATTACTCTGTAGCAGTAAAATCCCCGGTCAGTGATGAAACTAGTGTGGTCTTGATCGGGGGTGTGCATAGGGATCTGGTTATATCCTGAGTATGCGTCCATAAAGGATAAGAGTTCGTGTCCGGCTGTGCTGTCCACGAGTTGATCGATTCGGGGGAGTGGGAAGCAGTCCTTCAGGCTAGCGTCATTTAAGTTGGAGAAGTCGATGCATGTTCGCCACTTCCCATTAGCCTTCTTTACCAGTACTGGGTTGGCGATCCATTCTGGGTAGATGGCTTCTCGTATGAAGTTATTGGCAAGTAGGTTCTTTACTTCTTCCTCGAGGGATGCTGATCGTTCTGCCCCCATCCTTCTCTTTTTCTGCTTTACTGGCACCTTGGTGGGATCAATGTTCAGCACGTGGCATGCTACGTCTGGAGAGATTCCTGTCATGTCAGTGTGCGTCCATTCAAATACATCCATGTTATGGCGAAGAAAATCGACGAGTTGATCCTTCAATTTCGCTCTTAACTGAGACCCGACTCTCAGCAGTCTACTTGGGTCGTGTTTGTCTACAGATACAAATTCCATAGCCTCTGCAGGATCGGTGGTGGCCTCCTCCTCCTTGTCCCTGGGGTCTAATTCGTTGAAAGGATCGCTTGTATATCGAAGAGGAGGGGCTTTCTTTAATTGCTATGCTTCCAAGTTTTTCTTGCAGAGAGAAGTCTCTGCATCCTTCCCTTTATCCTTCCTGCGGTTATTGCGAAGTTCAGTCACATAGCAATCTCGAGCGCGTCTTGATCTCCCTCTATTTCTCCTACTCCGTTATCTGTTGGGAATTTCATCTTCAGGCACCACGGGGCTAGGACAATTTGGAAGTCAGACAAGGCTGGTCTTTCCAAAAAGGTGTTGTAGGCCGAGTGGTTTTCTATTAGCACAAATGTTTGTTTTCGCACAACGGAGCGGGGATGACTTCCTATTTCGACAAAGAAGTCTAGTTGCCCGAGGGGCATCTTTGCATCTCCAGTGAAACCATGTAGCGGTTTGCTGCAGGGAGACACTTCCTTCATTGACAGCTTCATTTTGTCGAAGGCATGCTTGAATAGGATATTTACTGAGCTTCCAGTGTCTACTAGAATTCGAAAAACCTTGGCTGGACCGAACCAGGCAGAGATGACCATAGGATCCATATGAGGGTACTGCCTTCCCTCTAGATCACGCCTACTGAATGTGATGTCATCACTCTCTTTCCGCTTCGGGTGGCGTTCTTCTGTAACAGAATTAACGTAGCCTTCATTGTTTCTAAGTGACTTACCGTATCTCTCCATCTCTGCCCAGCTTCTGTCGGCGATGTGTGGTCCTCCTGATATGGTATGGACCACTATCTTCTCTTGACTGGAGCCGGTGGTGTTGCGATTTCCTCTGCCTATTTCTGAGGAGGGTATCCTTGGGTTCTCATCGGCAGGAGCTGGAGTCCTGTTCTGATCTTTCACATAGCGCTCCAGCCTCTTCCTTCTGATGTGTTCTTCAACTAAGTCGCAGAGGTGATGGCATTCATTTGTGTTATGCCCATGAGATTCGTGGAAGCGGCAGAACTTTCCAGACTTAATGCGTTATCTGATTCCTTCTTGTGTGGGGGGCGCTTGTATCTAACTTCGTCTTAGGTGGCCAGGAAGATGATTTCGATTGTTTCATTCAAAGGAGTGTAAGAGTCAAACCTCGGTCCTGGCCGATATAAACGCTTTTCTCTTTTCCTGCCCCCAGCATTGTCTTTAGAGTCATTTCTTCGAACATCCTTTGCTGCAATGAGAACCCTGTCTGGTGTTGCCTTAGTCTGTTGCCCTGACTACCTCTCAGTGGCAGCATCTTCAAGCCTCATATACTTCTCGGCTTCATGGAAGTAATCAGGTAAGGTAGCTGGATTTTCTTTTGTTAATCTCTTAGCGAATATAGTATCCGGATGCACACCACTGCAGAGGGCCATTAGGATAAGTTTCTCGTTGGCATCTTGGACTGCGGCCGTTGCAGCATTGAATCGGGTTAGATATTGTTGCACTGTCTCTCCGGGTTTCTGTTTGATATTAGATAGGGAATAAGCGTCCTTGGGTTGTTCCGCATGAATGCGGAACTGGCTGATGAACTTTTCTTTCAACATTTCCCATGAGCTGATGGACCCTTGGGGTAGATGACAGAACCTGGAGGTAGCTAGATCTGCCAAGAATAGTGGGAAGCATTTACACAACACTCCCTCTGTTGCTCCGCTCATGAGCATATGCTGTGTGTATCTTTGTAAGTGTACGACGGGGTCAGAGGTTCCCTTGTAAGGCTCCATTTTTAGCATTTTCCATTCCCGGGGGGTGATGGCAGTTTCGATATTGCGGGTGAAGAGGCTGGTTACCCTAGCGCCTATCCCCCGATCCCTTTGGTCCCGTTGGACGCACTCTCTGAACAATCGCGCCATCCTTTCACCAGAACTTGGGGTGGAGAGAAATGAGTTTGGTTCTTCCCTGTGGGATTGATTCCGTCCAGATGACCAGTAGGGATGATATCGTCTATCATTCCTAAAATTCTCCAATGGCTGCCTCTGGTTTACCAAGGCACGCTGGGGTCAGCCACAGTTGGCCCTTGCCTTGATCTTCCCCTGCTGGGTTCTGTCCTCTGTACTTCCTCGGGTCCAACTTCGGGCTGGACTCCAGCTCGGCCCCGTCCATTGGTGTTTCCATGGTTAGGTAGCATGGCAGGCTCAGCTACATCCGACCCCTGCCTGGTACCTCCCCTGTTGGGTTCGGTTCCAAGTGTTTCCTCGGGCTGGAATTCGGGTTGAGTCCGGGCTCGGCTCCTACCATAGCTGTTTCTGTTGTTAGCCTCTTCGAAGAAGAAAGACCTTTGTCGTCTCCCAGATCCCCCAGACCGGGACTCACCCCATGATTCAGTGTTGCGGTTGGATTCTTCAACATCCCTTAAGCATGACATGAGTTGATCCACCAAGGCTTCTTGTTGAGATGCGAAGCGGTTAGTTACTTCAGCCACAACCCTGTCCAGATCCGCCCTTGTAATTGGTTGTTCCGTAGCAGGGGCCGTCGGATTTGCCTGATTTCCATTTGTTGTTGGAACCGGACGATTGTCTTGATCTCTGATCACTGGATCTGCGATACTGCTAGTTGCGTTGTTCTTTCCTTTGTTAGCATCTTTCTTCCGTCCGGGAGGCATGTCTTCCAAGCAATGAATGCTGATAGGAAAAGGTTAAGTGGGAGAAGCTGAAGCTTCTAGCTCCTGTTCTCAGTGAAAGCACCAAAAATGTTTGCACAAAAAATGGGCAAACACCTCCAAGTCGTATGATTTAGTTGATTATATGTTGTTCTTAATGATTTGGGTGATTTATGCAAATACATAAAATAGATGGACTAAACTGCAAAAGACACACGGATTTATAGTGGTTCGGCCAGAATGTGCCTACGTCCACTTTATATGTTATTCTCCTTTTCTGTTCAGATTACAAGTACAAAGCTTTGATTACAAGAATCTGAAAGTTGTTTGAATGTTCAATCCATGCTTGAGCTCTCAAACTTGTCCGCCATTGTTGTACCCCTGCCCCTCTATTTATAGAGTGAGGCTGGGGGTAGGGGTCTTGGATGTATATAGCTGCTGGTGGGCCTGGGCTGATGCTATCTGGCCTGGCGACGTTGGTTCGGCAAAGCCTTGGTTCGGTGATGCATGGAAGTGGATTGGTCCGGTGGTAGGTGAAGTAGGATGGTTCGGCAGTTCGTGGAATAGGTTGGTTCAGTGGGACGTTGGTCCGGTGGCAGGTGAAGTAGGATGGTTCGGCAGTACGTGGAATAGGTTGGTTCGGTGGGACGTTGGTCCAGTGGTAGGTGAAGTAGGATGGTTCGGCAGGCAAGGAACGTAGGCTGGTTCGGCGTTGGGTGGTAGAGGAGTTGGTTCGGTGGTGCCGGACCGGTCGAAACACACCCAACAGCAAGTCATGCAACGCTTAATAAAGTTAGCAATATCAGATTTCATTCCATCCCAATAATAAAGTCGTTTCATGTCCGTATACATTTTACTACGACCGGGATGAATGTTAAGTTTAGAATGATGAGAATCTTCTAAAATGTCTTTACGGAGATCACTAATATTTGACACAATAAGTCTACCAAATTTTCGAATGCCTCCGCGGGCATCAATATCAAAGTCTTTCAAACCATTAGCCTTATTTTTATCCCTACAACATTCGTAAGAAAAGCCAATTCGGGATCTTGATTTTGAGCATCAATGATGCGGTCTAAAAGAGAAGGATGAACCTCAAGGCTACATAAAACAAGAGATGAACATGAATCGGATTCACGCTCTCGAATCATACAAGTGGACAAAGTCTCGAGATCATTACATTCAGATATCATCATGGAAACAACCACTTGTTTCTTACGATTAAGAACATCAGCAACATGATTTCCCTTTTTGGGTGTATAAAAAATATAAGATCATAAGATGCAAGGAATTCGAGCCAACGTTGTTGTTAAAAATTAAGTTCCTTTTGAGAGAACAAATACTTCAAAGATTTATGATCAGCGTAGAGAACAAATTTCTCTCCCAAAAGAAAATGATGCCAAATTCTAAGGGCGAAAATAATGGCCGCAAGCTCTAAATCATGAGTGGCATATCTAGTCTTGGTAGGCTTTAGTTGCTTAGAAGCATAAGCGATACCACGTTCCCTTTGCATGAGAACGGCTCCCATACCAACACGACTAGCATCGGTATAAATAACCAAGTCTTGGTTACCGATTTGAATTACAAGAATAAAAGCATCGGAAAGGAATTCTTTTAATTTCTAAAATGCAGCTTCACATTTGTCTGACCAAATGTACTTAACTCCCTTCTTTGTCAAACTAGTAAAAGGTACGTAAATTTTAGAAAAGTCTTTTATGAACCGACGGTAATTGCCCGTCAATCCAAGAAAGCAACGAATTTTCGTCACACTCTTCAGTCTCTTCCAATTTGAATTGCTTCAATCTTTAAAGGATCCATGGAAATCCCGGATTCAGAAATAATATGTCCTAAAAATTTCACATAAGATTGTCAAAAGTGGCACTTAGAAAATTTTTCTTTCAATTGATGGCTCCTAAGGGTTTCCAACACAATTCGAAGATGTTTGTCATGCTCTTCCTCGATTTTAGAATAAACAAGAACATCATCTATGAAGATGAGAAGAAACTGATCCTGTAAGCCATAGAAAATTGGGCTTATAAGGTCAACGAAATAAGCTGGAGCATTCGTTAAACTAAATGGCATAACAAGCCATTCATAAGATCCATAACGAGTACGGAACGATCTCAAAGGAATGCTATCCTCTACAATACGAAGCTGATGAAAACCAATTGCCAAGTCTAACTGTGGAAAGACTCTAGCATCGCTAAGTTGATCGATAAATCATCAATCCGAGGTAAGGGTATTTATTCTTGATGATGAGATCATTAAGCTTGTGGTAGTCAACGCAAAGCCTAAGTGTACCATCGGATTTCTTCACAAAGACAGCTAAATCTCCCTAAGGAGAGGTACTAGAACAAATTAACTGTTTTGCTTTCAATTCGGATAATTATTTAAACATCTCCTCATTTTTCTTATTAGACATACAATAAGGAAGACGAATGATAGGTAGAGCTTAAGGGATTAGATTAATTCTGAACTCAATCGCTCTTTAGGTGGTAATCCTAAAACGGACTCATATATATCAGAAAATTCACGAACAACGGGAAATGACATCTTCCTCATCATCATTATTGTCATTATGCGGATTTAGAGAATATAAGGATGCCATCGAATTGGAATCTGAATCTTTAAGAACAATAGAAATCTGCTTAGCAGATTGGGGGATGTCGAAGATGGATAATCCTCCCGGGGCATACAATGTGGGATTCATAACGATTAAGCCAATCCGCGTAACATGCAGATTGGCATGGAAAGCATAATCACATAAAATAATTTCAACATCCTTACAAAATAAACTGAGTATTGCGGATCCACCAATCAAATTTGCAATTCTTAATGAAGTCATCAAGCCCATAACATTCAAAGAAAAAGTATCAACAAGTTCTTTTGATATAAAAGAGTGAGATGCACCCGTATCAAAAATAATTCGAATAGGATGATCAGGAAGCACAATAATGCCATCGAGGACAGAATGAGAAATACCTTGATGAAGAGAAGTGTTACTAGGGGATTGCACAACATTCAGCTTTCCCTCTTTCCTACTTTGAAGTATGGGGCATGAAGATAAAAGATGACTTGAAATTTTGCAATAGCGACAATAAAGGGGTTTCGGACACTTATTTGCATAATGGTCCTTAGAACCACAATTGTAGCATTGTCCACGACTAGAGGCAGAAGTCTTTGCTATCTAAGTTGTTTGCTTCCCTTTCTTGTTGGGATTAGAGCCTTTGAACTTACTATCGAGACGCCTCTTCTTCTTGTTGTTGAAGTTCTTCTTATCACCCCCAACTTCAACATCACTTTTTTTATCGGCCTCTTCAAGTCGAAGAGCGATATCTACAAGCTGATCGAAAGGCACTTCTAGTTTCAGAAGTAAAGCCTTTTTGAGGTTCTTATTCAGACCATAGATAAACCTATGATTTTTCTTCAATGGAGTATTAATACACTCGACCCCATATTTAGAGAGGGATTCAAATGATGCGACAAAATCCGTCATAGAAGATTCACCTTGAACAAGGTCAATAAAGTGTCGGGCTAAAGTGACTTTTTCAGCTTCCAGCACAAATTTTAACTCGAACCTTTTTCGGAATTGCTCCCAAGTAAGATCCGCTTCAATAATTTTCAAAACCAAAAGCTCATACCAATCTAATGCTCTTTCTTGGAGCATGCTAGAAGCCACTTGGACTCGATGTTGATCCACAAGATTCATAAGAGAAAATATGTGGTCGCATGTTCTAAGCCAAGCTTGGACTTCTATAACGCTTTCGAAAGCCCTAAATGGCCTTCCACCCAAATTGGTATAATCATTACACAAGCATGCAAACTTGGATTTAGGACGAGTAGGCTCTGGAATGGGTCCGACAGCTTTGGCATTCTTTACAAGATCCAAAAGCTGTTGGAGAGACATGAATACGCCATCCTGAGAAGTAGCACTGGATTGACCGATGCTGGGACAGTCAGATCTGACCATTTCTCTTCTTTAAGAAAGAAAGAAAGAAGAGGAAAAATGTTATTCTCAGAATGAATATCAAACAAACTTGATTGATAAAACAAGGCATTATAAAAGAAAATAGGATAGAATGGGTCCTATGACTCGAATTAAATCCGAAGGCACGATTCCTAAGAGTGACTTAGGACAATGATCCTTACTAGATTATTATACATTATTCCGAAGTTTGGCTTTGATACCAAGCAGTGACGCCCCACCTCTATACCCACACTAACCAAGGACACTACTGGGTAATGCCGTCAATTAGTACGAAGAATAAAGCTATTGAGGAGCGACTATCTGTATAATTGATTTGTGCAAGTACAGATATGCCTGATAGAAGGTCACACATTTCATTTCTAGAGGAAATCTGTCATATTAAATATAAACTCAAAGCTACTACACAGTGGCTATGTGGCCTTCGAAAACAAATATAAAATAAGCTTAATACAAAATCAGTCACAGATATTCATATCACTAAGGCAGAACTGACATGAATATAACACATAAAAGTGAACATCAAGTTGTGGTCATACAAGATCCACTACATCACAAAAGAATTGGTACAAGTGCTAGACAAAAGAATAAGTATATATTAAGGAGTCTCTATCTCGAATGTATAAAAAAACTACTAACCTAAAGTGGTTTGCCAAAAGTCAGAGCAAGTCCTTGCTAAGAAGTCAAGTCGAAGCACCTAAAATACCTCGATTTGACCCGAGTATTATTTAAGAAGAAAAATTGTAAACGGATCAGTCTAACTATAAATATCATATTAGATGAGATAAGATAAGAGATATGACAAAAATATATGATTACAATAACGCCATACTATGATAAGTAAACGTTTGATAACAATGAAAATCATACAATATCTCAAATATCCAAAAAGAATATCATATTCGTTAGCTTATTCACCAAACCTCAATATTGACAAAACATATCAATGTAAATCGGCAAAATTGGTGAAACACAAATTTCAAAAATCAATAATTAGAAATCCAGGAAAACACAAAGGGGTAGGCCTATCACAAACAGAAGTATGAAAACTCACCAACACGTGTATAAAAAACGAGATGATATTCCATGGGTTGCTAACCCATAGAGCCGGCGCCACGACGTAGTACAGCGATATGCCCGAAGATCCTGAAACTCAAATAAGCCGGAAAACCGATGTAGTACAGTGATACTCCCGATGAACCTAAAATTCAGATAAGCCGGAACAATGACATAGTACAATAATATGCCCGATGAACCGAACTCAATAAAATGGTTAAAAGACCATGGGTCATTAGCCTATAAAAATGAGATAAAGCTCTACAGAACTATCATCATAGATCAACAAGAAGTGTAAATTACACTAAGCTAGTAAAAAAATGAGTTTAGCTTCATGTCCCATAACCATTGGCTTAACTTAAATATTTACAAACAAATTGTAGATTTCCACTTTAAGATTGTCACGAGATTTCAATCAAACAAGTCCAAGAATTAACCGACGAAGTAAACGCAAGCGTATCATACCACTTATTTTGCCAAAACCGTTTAATTAGATTTCTCATATGAATGAGGTAAAGCTTTGTATATATTAATAGACTGGAAAACAGTTTTAAAATGAGCTTTATATAAAAAGTAATATTGAAATCATTTTTTGAAAGAGTTTAAGTATTTACTACTAGTATAAAAACCTTTGTATTTTAATGTAGCAAATCACAGAAATGATTGTAAAAACAATCTATAACCAAAATCCACATTCGACGACGTGAATTAAAACTATAAAAATCGATTTCAAATCCATCAAATGGATATTCCCAAAAATACAGAAAAGAAGTCATCAAAGTCGATAATAAATGATGACAACTAATCAGATCAAAAAAATCGATAAAAATTAGAAATCCACCCCAAAATAGGCAAATAGGCAAAATTTCATAGGACCAGATGTCTAGTTGGTTTGGCCAGATGTCTGACCCGGAGTTCTAGAAATTTTATTCTTTTTCTTCTTATTTTCTGAAGCCTACCAAACGTCTGGTTAGGTTTAACCAGACGTCTAGTCATAGGCTCTGCCATTTTTTTTTATTTTTCCGTTCTTTTTTTTCCTTCTGGTTCCCTAACCAAACATTTGGGTTTTTCAACCAAACATCTGGTTGCCTGTACTAGGCAATAATTTGCCTAGGTTGTTGATGGCCAAATCATTTTGGAAGTGATCAGACGAGCGATGTGTGAGAAATGCGGATTAAGGATCTTAAGATTAGGATAAACACTAGAGGGGGTGAATAGTGTTTTAGAGAATTATTAAATCTTTTTAAGTTTTTGTTAATTTAAACACAAATGTATGCAATATTCAAACACAGATATGATCACAGAAACAAACACAGATGCAGAAATAAAGTAAAAGTAGTAAAGGAAAGAACATACCAGATTTTATACTGGTTCGGAGTTACCCTACATCCAGTCTCACACATAAGTTCGGATTTCCTTTCAAAAGAAATTGTACGATTACACCATCGATTTTAAGGCAACGAGGTACACTTTCCAGAATCACAATCCTCTGGGTAGAGATACTTGATTTCCAGGCAACATGTTCACCCAATTGATTTCCCAAGGCTACAATCACACCTTTTCTCGCTTGATTGATTTCCAAGGCTACAATCACACCTTTTCTCGCTAAGTTGATTACAAAAAGCCTATAAATCTGAATAGCACTGAGGATCTTGTTAAGATAGTGATAGAGAATCAAACCAGAAATGATCTAGTTAGATTCAATGTTGATTTCGATAGAGTAATGGTAAAAAAATGTATGTAGAAATGTGGAAGAAGAAGAGGAGTGAAAAACCAGAAAATATGCATTGAAAATTCGTTGAAACTAATCCCTATTTATAGAGGAACAACAGCCATGTCCATTCGTGAAGAGTTATGATGAATAAACATTTCTTTTGAAATTTAAATTTTGAACTCAACTGACACTATGTCGACATGGGGTACTTGGGCATGTCGACATCCCAAAGGAATTTTTGATGATTTGTTTTTCTTTGAAAATAACTTTTATCTTATTTTAAAACTATTTTAAACTTTTACAAATATACTTAATATAGTTGAATACATAACTAAATATATAGAATAATATTTTGGTATATATAAAATTTTACTATAATTTTATATTTAAATCTAAAAATTAAATTTACTTTTATTTTAAAAGAGATTTTAATACCAAGGATAATTTGATTTTGAAATTCAAGATTATTTTGAGGCTAAAAGTATTTGAAATCAAGATTGATGTTTTTGATTCTTTTTAAAAGGAAGGTTTTGAAATCATTTTGAAAACAAGATATAATTTTGAAAAATCATTTTGAATAAAAAGTTAGCGGATACAAAATAATGTTCCACTAGATTTTTCATAAGTTCCATCCTACTTAGGGTTCCATCCCTTTAACAGGCTCGAAGTGGATTCCATTCCACGAATAAATTGGATTTGAAGATGGCAGTGCTTTTTTAGGAGTTTTAACAAAATTCCTAATTAATAATAAATTACTTGAACTCTTAATAATCTTGATACTCACGAGTCTTCAATCTTGATATCTTGAATCTTTATATTGTACAGTCTTCATTCTTGGTACCTACACGGTTAAATCCTGCATATACATATATATCTAAACTTATACTATAAGTATTTATATTTTATAATCTATTCTAAGGTTGTTTTCATCAAAATCATCATCTCACGGACCAACAATCTCCCCCTTTTTGATGATGACTACCTTTGTTTATAAAATATTACTTCTATCCTAATAACTCCCCCTTAATCTGTGCCTAACTACCCTATTTTATACTTCTCCCCCTTTGTCATCAACAAAAAAACTAACTCTAAACTATATAACACCAAACTATAGAACTCCCTCTAAATCTAATACTCTATGACATGTGATTATAATGATAGTGTTATCATAAATAATCAACACTTAGATCTAATAATAAACCTAATCCTAAGCTACTAACTATTCTAAGTTTATAATAACCATATAGTTATATTTATTAATAGGGAAGAACAAATATAAGAATACAATTTATTTATTGATCATATAATTATATTCATATTTTCGTGGGAAACGTAAGAAGGAACATACAACAATGGTAAATAAAGAGAAGAAACTAATGTGTGTTTTTGAACATAGGAGATCTACGAATCGAACAGTTTGGATAGTGGAAACAGAAATTTCCACATTGTTCAAAAAGATTCCCATTTTTGTCAAAACACACTTCACCAACGCAAACGACCTTGTCGTCATCTTCCGCATACGTTTCTTCCATGGGTTCTTCTTCTTCGCTGGCCTCTTGTTCGTAATCTCCTGAAGAGTCTTCATCGATCAAGATTGGGTTAGCATGATTGTCCACTAGAAATTTTTGCAAATTCCTAAGGATCTTGCCTTGCCTCTCTTGTTCTTTGGCCATTCAAAGTTGTGTTACTTAGATTTCAGTCATTAACTGAAGTGCATCCTTTAGAGAATCCTCCATTTTAGGCACATGAGCGAGAGTAGTACGTCGAAACGGACTAGAAGTAGGAGAGGGGGACGAAAAGATTGATTTTATGTTTCATTTGAAAGAAGAGGCCATAGTTTAATTAATTTCAGAAGTTAGAATAGAGAGAGATAAGAGAGAATGATCAAAAATTCGAAAATAAGAAGAATATATAACCAATTATTGGAATTTTGGTGGGAAAAATTTCAAAAATTTAAAAATGTTGTATGTCGACATAGGGTAGAGGGGTATGTCGACATGGTTCTTGAATTTTTGCCTATTTAATTTATTTTGAATTTATTTTTAATTATACTTGTCATTTATATTTTATATTTCATTTATTGAACATATACCTAATTCTCTTCTTAATTTAGTAAATATAGATTCATTTAAAGGTTTTGTTAAGATATCAACAATTTGATTCTCAGAATTGATATAATCTAGAGTGATTACTTCCTTACTTAATTATCTCTGAGAAAATGATGTCTGATATCAATATGTTTTGTTTGAGCATGTTGAGTAGTATTTTTGGATAAATTTATCGCACTAGTATTATCACAATAAATTGGTGATTTGAAATATGTAAACCATAATCTTTTAAAGTTTGTTGCATATATATTACTTGAGAACAAGCCAAAGCAGTAGAAATATAATCTGCTTCAGTTGTTGATAAAGAAACCGAGTTTTCCTTTTCACTAAACCTGGAAATCAGAGAATGCCCCAAAAAGTGAGAAGTTCCACTTGTACTTTTTGGTCTGATTTACAACCAGCATAATCAGTATCACAGTAAGATATTAAATCAAAAGAATCATTTTTAGGGTAAAATAGCCATAATCAGAGGTGTGTTTAACATATCTTATGATACGTTTTACGACTTTTAAGTGAGTCTCTTTAGGTTGAGATTGATATCTTGTACAGAGACAAACACTATGCATGATATCAAGTCTATTAACAGTAATATAGAGTAGTTATCCAATCATTCCTCTATATAATTTTTGATCTACATCTTTCGAGGGATCTTCTTTGCTAAGGTACTCATTGGTTGTCATGGGAGTGGGTTTTCCACTCGCAGTAGTCAAGCCAAATTTATTAATTAGGTCTTTAGCATATTTTTCTTGACTAATAAATATACCATTATCTAATTGTTTTATTTGTAATCCTAAAAAGAAATTTAATTCACCCATATGACTCATCTCAAACTCTTTTGTCATTATTTTAGAAAATTCTTTAGTCATTTCAAAATTAGTTGATCCAAAAATGATACCATCTACGTAGACTTGTACTAGTTGAATATCATTTTTATTTCTTTCAATAAAAAGAGTATTATCTACTTTACCAATTTCAAAATTTGATTGTAATAAGTAAGATCTTAGTCTATCATACCAGGCTCTAGGATCTTGTTTTAGACCATATAAAAATTTCTTAAGTTTGTAAACATGATTTGGTAATATTTCATTTTCAAAAGGTGGTGGTTGTTCAACATATACTTTCTCTTTTACAAATCCATTTAAAAAGGCACTTTTAACATCCATTTGATATAGTTTGAAATTGTTATGATTTGCGAAAGCAAGTAGAATCCTAATGGCTTCTAATCTTGCTACGGGAGCAAAGGTTTCATCAAAATCTATTCCTTCTTCTTGACAAAAACCTTGAGCGACTAATCGGGCTTTATTTCTAACTACCTCTCCTAGTTTATTCATTTCATTTTTATAAACCCATTTAGTTCCAATTATAGTTTTATTTTCAGGTCTAGGAACAAGTTCCCAAACAACATTTCTAGTAAATTGATTTAGTTCTTCTTCCATAGACAAAATCCATGAATCATCGGTTGATGCTTCTTTTGAATTTTTGGGTTCAATAGTTGATATAAAAGCTACATTACTCATTTGACTTAGTTGATTTCTCGTTTTAACAACAAATTGCATATCTCCTAGTATATTTTCTATAGGATGATCTTTTAAAAGTTTAGTCCTTTTATTAGGATGATTAATTTCATTATTAGTTTCAGTTGACTCTTGATTTTGAGTAAATAAATCATCTTCATCATTTGTATCTTCAAAAAAATTTAAATTTTCATCGAATGACACATGCATTGTTTCTTTGTTGGTGTTAGTTCTTAAATTAAATACTCTGTATGCTTTACTTCTATTAGAATATCCGATAAAGATACCTTCGTCGGATTTAGGATCAAATTTGTGTAAGTTATCTTTAGTATTTAAAATAACACATTTACTTCCAAAAATTCTAAAATAAGATACTTTAGGTTTCTTTGAGTGAAGAAGTTCATAAGATGTCTTATTAGTTAAAGGTCTAATTAAAATTCTATTTAAAATATAACAGGCAGTTGCAACTTCTTCTGCCCAAAAATTCTTTGGTAATTTACTGTCTGAAAGCATAGTTCTCGCACACTCTTGAATCATCCTATTTTTACGTTCTACTACTCTGTTTTGTTGTGGAGTTCTTGGAAATGAAAAATTGTGAGTTATTCCCTTTTTATTGCAGAATTCCTCAAACTTTTCATTTTCAAATTCACCACTGTGATCACTACGAATGGTTATAATTTTTAGAGAAAGTTGATTCTGAATCCTTTTTGTAAACTTCTTAAAACATTCAGAAGTATCACTTTTATGTTTCAAAAATCATCTACAATTACAAAAACATATTTACTATGATTTATTGACAGAATTTGAGATGGACCAAATAAATCAAGGTGAAGTAATTCAAGAGGTTTTGAAGTTGAAATCATATAATTTAAAGGAACTTTTTCTAAGTTTTCCTAATTGACATGCATTACATAGGCTATTTACTTTAAAATTCATTTTAGGTAGACCTCTTACTAGATCATTTTTTGATAGTCTAGAAAAGAGTTTGAAATTCAAATGCCTAAATCTCTTATGCCAAATCCAAGGGTCACTTGTATTTGCCAAAAGACATAAGTTATCAATTGAAATTTTCATACTAAGAATATAAATATTCTTTTCCCTAACTCCCTCAAATATTATGGTTGAATTGTTATCTTCAATGTGACGTTTATCTTTTTCAAATTTAATTTTATATCCTTTATCGCAAAGTTGACTTATACTTAGCAGATTATGTTTTATATTTTTAACTAGCAAAACATTAGTAATAATAGGAGTTTCAGAGTTACCGACTTTACCGATGCCAATCACGTATCCTTTTGAATTGTCTCTAAAGTTAACTAATCCTCCGTCTTTGTATATTATATCATTTAACATATCTGGATTGCCAGTCATGTGTCTAGAACATCCACTATTGAGTACCATTTGTCCTTTTTGATCTGCACAATTTGTCCGTTGTGTATTGATTCCTCAATAGCCATAAAGCATGATTCCTGCATATCAAACAATTTTGGTAGACAACTTGAATTTGAACATTGATTATATGCAGACTCAAAAGATAATGATGATCTGAATATTTCTAAACTAGTATTAACAAACATAGCCATTTTAAAACTTTTTCAAAAATCATATTATGAAACTTTGAAAACCTGGCTTTGATACCAAATGTCAGAAATGCGGATTAAGGATCTTAGGGCTAGGATAAATACTAGAGGGGGGTGAATAGTG
This sequence comes from Allium cepa, assembly GCA_030765085.1. Taxonomy (NCBI): domain Eukaryota; kingdom Viridiplantae; phylum Streptophyta; class Magnoliopsida; order Asparagales; family Amaryllidaceae; genus Allium; species Allium cepa. Next base: position 704,922,860 of record CM060941.1, read on the forward strand.
TTTTAGAGAATTATTAAATCTTTTTAAGCTTTTGTTAATTTAAACACAAATGTACACAATATTTAGACACAGATATGATCACAGAAACAAACACAGATGCATAAATAAAGTAAAAGCAGTAAAGGAAAGAACACACCGGATTTTATACTGGTTCGGAGTTACCCTACATCCAGTCCCGCACATAAGTACGGATTTCCTTTCAAAAGCAATTGTACAATTACACCCTCGATTTCAAGGCAACGAGGTACACCGTCCAGAATCACAATCCTCTAGGTAGAGATACTTGATTTTCGGGCAACAAGTTCACCCAATTGATTTCCCAAGGCTACAATCACACTTTATCTCGCTTGATTGATTTCCAAGGCTACTATCACACCTTTTCTTGCTAAGTTGATTACAAAAAGCCTATAACTCTGAATAGCACTGAGGATCTTGTTGAGATAGTGATAGAGAATCAAACCAGAAATGATCTAGTTAGATTCAATGTTGATTTCGGCAGAGTAATGGTAAGAAAATGTATATAGAAATGTGGAAGAAGAAGAGGAGTGAAAAACCAGAAAATATGCATTGAAAATTCGTTGAAACTAACCCCTATTTATAGAGGAACAATAGCCATGTCCATTCATGAATAGTTATGACGAATAGACACTTCTTTTGAAAATTAAATTTTGAACTCAACTAACACTATGTCGACATGGGGTACTTGGGCATGTCGACATCCCAAAGGAATTTTTGATGATTTGCTTTTCTTTGAAAATAACTTCTATCTTATTTTAAAACTATTTTAAACTTTTATAAATATACTTAAATATAATTGAAATACATAACTAAATATATAGAATAATATTTTGGTATATATAAAATTTAACTATAATTTTATATTTAAATCTAAAAATTAAATATACTTTTATTTCAAAAGAGAGATTAATACCAAGGATAATTTGATTTTGAAATTCAAGATTATTTTGAGGCTAAAAGTATTTGAAATCTGGATAGATGTTTTTGATTCTTTTTAAAAGGAAGGTTTTGAAATCATTTTGGAAACAAGATATAATTTTGAAAAATTATTTTGAATAAAAAGTTAGCGGATACAAAATAATGTTCCACTAGATTTTTCGTAGGTTCCATCCCACTTAGGGTTCCATCCCTTTAACAGGCTCGAAGTGGATTCCATTCCACGAATAAATTGGATTTTAAGATGCCAGTGTTTTCTAGGAGATTTAACAAAATTCCTAATTAAAAATAAATTACTTGAACTCTTGAACTCTTGATAATCTTGATACTCATGAGTCGTCATTCTTGATATCTTGAATCTTTATACTATACAATCTTCATTCTTGGTACCTGCAAGGTTAAATCCTGCATATACATATATATCTAAACTTATACTGTTAGTATTTATATTTTATAATCTATTCTAAGGTTGTTGTCATCAAAACCATCATCTCACGGACTAACACGATGAAGGCTAGGGATTTATTCCAAGCGACAACCCAGCCCTATAGGCTCTTCGATACACCCCAAATAACATGTTCAAACATTCATAGTAGGATTTTCATAAATTTTGACTTCATAACCAAAAATTGGAAAATTCACCAAACTAATTCAAACCAAGGGCAAATGAACATGAAATAGATGTTAGGAATTCATACCTACCAAGAATAAAAGCTATAGACATAGATATGAGTTCTAAAACTCACTTTAAACTAAAAAACAAGGAATGAGAAGCTCATAAAACAAGGGAACATCAACTCCACTTCAATCACAACTCTAGAAGCTCTAATCTATGATCATATACAAATATTTCCTAATTTAGGTTATAGAAAATTATGAAAATTGAAGATGGATTGAGATGGAGAAGATGAAGAGGATGCTTACCTAAGCTTCTCTTTGATTTTAGAACTAGAACTTGAATTCCTAAGAGAAACTAGGGCTTAGGAATTTTAATTTCCTCTTCCCACCATTCTTCCTAGGGCTTAAGTGTTAGGAAATTATGAGTGGAATGAATGAATGAAGTGGAATGGAGTGGGAGCTATTAGGTAGAATAGTTTGGGTTCTCTTGTTGGGTTAGTGGGCTAGAACACAGCCCAAAGCCCAAAGCCCAAATGAAAATACCAAAATCCTAATCAACTCTAAGCATATCAATGTTTATACTTAAACAAGTTGTAAACGTCATTTAAACTCAATAAATGTGGTATTGAGTCCGAATTCAACTATTTACAAAATGTCACGTTTCGGACTTAAATTCAACTAATGATGCTATATTTAAATAAAACATTTAAATATATAATCAGAAAATATGCGGGTTGTTACAGAACTACTTGAGGGTATATTTTAACATATACGATCACTAGATTTAGACTTTAAAACGAAATTTTATACTTGATATATAATCTTGGAGTCTTGTTGCTTCTTCGAGTCCAGTCGCCTTCATAGTTAGTAGTCGTAGATTTTTTCGAATATTCGTCATTCTTATGTTGTCCTGATCATCTTGGCATGAATCAAAACCTGAGATCCAACATTCCCCCCTTTTTGATCGATGACAACTCTTTGTGATATATTGAAATATGAGCAAAATCTTGACAAAAATCCTTATATAACTCCCCTTGAATCCGAGACGAAATTTTTATTAATCCTGCATGAAATTTGTTAGTACAACACTTCTTCTCCCCCTTTATCATCGACAAAAAAGGAGAGATGTATATATATATATTTTAAAAGATGTTAGTGATCTAAGAGCATATATAATATAGACATAAAAAATAAGTGCATATACACAACAACATAAGGGCATATATAACATAGATCACTATACGAACATATACACAACAACAAAAATTCTCTTACATAGAACAAATTACATAAAAGACATACCATTGTTCCAAAATAAAATAAACCATTGTTCCAAAATATTGAAAATAAAAACGAAGCAAGCTACTTACTCATCACCATTACCATCATCATTAGAGCTTTCCTCTCCCTCTTCATCATCTCCTTCGTTTTGTTCATTATCCCCACTAGAGTCACCTTCTTGACCACCCACTTCTTCTCCCTCTTCTTCTTCTTCTTGTCCTTCTTCAAAAGTTGACCAAGTGAAGTGTGGTTGTGGATGCTTCCTTGGAGCTATATGCACATGGAAGGACGTGGAGGAGGATTGTCCACAAGATTGTGCTTCCAAATATTATTCAAGTACACCTTAATGTGATTCAGCTTTGAGTTTACCTTAGTGATGGTTTTCTCAACACAGGTAACGGATGTCTCACCATGAGATAGTCGCTTACCTAAAAGTTTTTGATTTCTAAGGATAATTGTTAGAGCGTCTCGTGGTTGACTTGTGGTCCAATTTCTTGAATTTCATTAAATTCCCACAGAGGTTGTGGTTGTGAAGAGGTTGTTGCTTCGACTTGTGGAGCTTGTTGTCTAGAAGAAGGTTGAGGTTGACCGGCCACTTTTTTTTATAGCCAATGTTCAAAAGTTATAATAGTATGACTTCGATATTTCTTTGGAAGTCCCATGAGGCATAGAGTTTTGGTGTTTAGGGAATGAATTACAGAATAAGTCGGGGAGTGCAATCTCAAAATGACGAATAATTCTCATGATATAAGTGCCGTAGTGTATGGTCTTCATATGTCCTTGATTAAAAGTTAGAAATTCATCGAGAATTCCCTTACCCAATTAACGAAATTTTGTCCCCAAATAGCATATAGTGACTGAAAATCGCGCATATAAACCTTTTCGTAGCTACCGGTTCAAGGATTGATGGTGTGGGTTAGAGCTCGATGCATAAGTCTAGCCTTGGGTCGAAGTGCTATTGCTTTGAGTTCCGTTAAGTCGTCAGCGAGAAAAGTTAAATCAAGTAAAAGCAAGTAAGTGAAGTGATTTTATTTTGAAATTCATGCTTATTTATAGTAGACGAAGAGTTACAAAATCTGGTGAAAGGTTCTACCGAAAGCAATGGATGTAACTTTCTACGAAGAAGAAACCCGTTTATGAAGAGAAATGTCTATTCATAAAAATGATAGTTGGAACTAGGTCAGTCGACTGGACATTCAACTCTAGTCGACTGAATTTCAAATCATATACCTGCATACATATATGCACAAATTCAGTCGACTTACTGAGTGCATTCAGTTGCCTTCGTAGTTTGTAGTCGTAGATTTTGTCGAATATTCAACCATTCTTATGTCATCTTGATCGTCTAGGTATAAATCAAAACTTGAGATCCAACAGGTTTCTCCGTTTCCCTATGCATGTTCGTGCTTTGTTAAGGGAGAAGAAGGAAACTTGAGGGTATATTTGTAATTAAATAAAGAATCGCTATTTATTAATTTAAATTAAGTTGATAACTTATTAAATCGATAACTTTTGCATTCGAGGTCCGATTCAAACGTTGTTTTTTGTGTTGGACTCGTCATTGAGATCTATGTGATAAAGTTAGTTTTGTTGGATTTGGAGCTCGTTAGAATTTATGCTAAAATTAGATGACCATTCGATTTTCGTCTTAAATCAGAACGTTTTAATGGAAATGAAAATCAATGCGAGTTTAACTCGCATTTAATTTTATTATATCATATCTATGATGTTATACATGTATATTAATTGCGTGGATGTTAGTTAATTATTTGATTGATTGTTTGATTAAATTTCCTTTTGGGAAAATAGATGACATACTAATTTGATCATTATGTACCCATATGATTATCTTTATATTATCCATAACCATTGTTTTGCAGTGAGATTCTGTAGAGAGACCTTGAGGGGTTTCTCGCCAATAATTATTTAACATCCTTATGCTATTATATTGATGTTTACTTGAAATAAATCTAGATATTCCATTTAATTTGTTAAGTGTCGTTATAGCAATTTTGCTATATCGTCATTTATTTAGTTTCATCCCCAAAACCCTTTTGTATGAACTTGAGCTTATATTCCGCTAAACAGAGTATTAAAATTCATTAAACATTTGGATTAATGAAAATTTAAAATAATTAATCATTTTAACTAATGATTTTGAGATTAATTAACCAATTTATTAAACGAAGATTAAAATTAGTTTATCTTTAGATTTAATTAATCACTTTTGCTAACGATGTTTTATGCTTAATTAATCATTTTAATTAATTATTATTTGAGTTTAAATAATTCTTTTAATTAATCATAATGAAGTTTAATTAATTTATTGAATTTAATCAATTATTTTAATTAACAATAATTGAAATTACTAATCATTTACTTAATGATATTTAAAAGTAATTAGTCATTTTAAATAATGATTTTTGAATTTAGTTAATCATTTAATTAATGATTTTTTAAAAAATTTAATTAATTGTTTTAACTAATGATATTTGAAATTTAGTTAAATCATATTAATTAATGACGTTTAAATTTTATTAATCATTTTAAATAATGATATTTGAAATTAATTACCGTTTTAAATTAATGATGTTTGAAATTAAATAATCAATTTTTGATTTATGAAACTTGAATTTAATCAATTCATTTTAATTGATGATATTGAACTTTAATTAATTGTCATAATTGATAGTTGTTTAAATTTAATTAATAGATTTAACTAATAGTGTTTGAAAATTAGTTAACCATCTTAGTTAATGATGTTTTAATTTAATTGAATCATTTTAATTAATGGTATTTGAAATGTGATAACTCATTTTTAATTAATGATTATTCAGATTTAAGTTTATTAAAAGAAAATCCAGATACCTTTCAACGACCACATAAAAGTTTTGGCAAGATAAAGGAAAATTTTGGGTAAGTTATAATGGAATTGGAAACCGATTATTGGGATGCTAACTTGGATAAGCTTCTAGGTGTCGGTCTGATGTTGGTTTAGGCCTTCGAGGTCGAGTAGCTGGATAAATTATTCTCTTAACGTTTTACAGCCAGGAACTAATTTTAAAAGTGTTTTACCAATACTATAATATGGAAATCAAGCACAAGTTCAGTTCGTTTTAAAAAAAAAAGGTTTGACTCGTTTATGGAAATGAATTATTTCTATAAAGAGAATAACTTATATAGAAACGGTTTATTTGTATAATTAGCACTAAACATCAAAGAAGTAGACTTATCGCTATTTCAAAAGTTAAGAATAATCGTGAGACATGACTTTGTGGTAACATTATCCTGACTTGTCCGATATTATTGTTGACCAAGAAATAGTACAAGTTTGAATTCAATGGGAGGTGATAAGTATACAAGAATTAATTTCCATATACGATAGTTTTATATTCTTGATAGTTGGTATCCCAACCATCGGTTACTTCAGCTACTTTATTATCTTCGTTCTAAGATGATTTTTTGCTCCATTGAGCATTGTTATCCTTTGATGGAAATGACTAAACCAAAGCGTGTTGTTTTTGGGGGCCAAGTTATGTGCGGTTGCTCCTATTAGGATATTTTCACATCTCCTTTAGATTTTTGTGTACCATCACATGAAAAATGATTGAGAGGTTTAGATGTGAAATATTTAGATTCTTGAAAAGGTTTGGCATAGTCTGGCTTAGAGTTCTCAGCGTTTTCAACATATTGCTAGAGGTATACTTCATTTAAAGGGGATGCACCCTCCTTGTCATTTGTTGGTAAATTTCCTTTCCTTATTTGATCTCAACCCTTGAATTTGTTTATCTTTAAATTGCCACGAGTAGAGCCAACTCCTCTTTATAGCTTCTAAGTTTTGATTTAGTCCATTCTATCAAGTTGGAATGTTACTTTATTATGTCCATTCTATTAAGTTGGACGGTTACCATATTCTATCCATTCTATCAAGTTTGGTCTGCTACCTTATTTAGACTTTTTATCCAGTTTGGCCTGTCATCTTATATGTCCATTCAATTGAATTTGGGGTGTTTCTTTGTTTTATCCATTATGTCCTGTTTGGATTTTACTTAGGTTATTTTCATTCTTTCAAGTTTGGTTCTAATATTAATTATGCCCATTCTAATTTGGAATTGTTTTCTTGATGTTTATTTCTGCTCTTGCTTGAATGGATGTTATTCTAGGGAGGTCCAAACAATTTTCACGTTAGTGACATGGTCTCACAGAACTTTTCTATATCTCCCATTATTCAAGTTTATCTCACGTTGGTATTTCTAGACTAATCCAGGTGTTATATTATTATAATGCTTGGGTTAGACCGAGTATTTTCGCAGGTTGGCTTTTTAAATCTGATATACTTTGTATTTAAATCTGATAAGTTTGTTTTTAAATCTTATATACTTTGTATTTTTCGAGTGACAGTTTCTACTGTCCTTGTTATATTATATATTGTCGATTCCGCTATGAGATTCTATTTTTCCTCTGTTCTCTATTCTTTTCTTTTTATTTAACCTAACAATCTGCCCTTTTGTTGATTGGATGCACGACATTAGAACACTGTGGTGGTGTTCGGTGTCGACTTTCGATGGTCGAAATGGTGGGTCGTCACATTTGGTATCAGAGATGAAGGTTAAGCGAGATCCTTGGCTTTGGTAGGGTTTGGCTCATTAGAGATAGGGTAGGTGACACCCTAGAATGAGTTTGAGAGTATTATATATACGAGAGCATATTTGTTAATGTTATAAAAACGTATTACGTTAATTGGTCTACTGAGTTTTTATGAATCCTGGTCGAGACGTGGGACACGACAATATCGATAGGGGTTTCTAAACACTTAACCAAAGCCAACGGACATGGTATTGAAATTTTTGGAAAATTTAATATTTTTTCTAGGATTATATTTCATGTATACAAAGGAATAATTTTCAAAACTTTATATAGTTAAAAACTGTGTTGGTTTAAATGTGATAATATCTATTTATTACCACTATTGTTTGTTCGGTTATGCTTAATAAGAAGCATCGACTATTGTTTGTTAATTGCTAAATTTGTGCTCGGTTTATTTGGAAGCATTTATCATTTTGATTTAAAACGAACCCTTTGTGAATTAATTTTCATAATATGACTATAAAGATGCTCGGAGAAAATGTTAATTTGAAAATTCACTATTTAACAATGATGGGTTGAGGATTAAACTTTAATAAAAGTTGTTAACAATATCTAAATAGTGGGATAAGATATATAGAGAATAAATATTCGTGATAATCCTATTATAATAAAGACCGATTATTGTAATATGAAATGATTTTTATATAAAGGGAATTTTATATAAATTTAGTTTATAAAATGTGTTTTAAAACGAATTTTTGAATATAATTCCTGGAATTTTTGAAGATAATTTCAAAAGGTTTTGTGAAAAGAAAAAGTATTATTATTGGAAGTAATTTTAAATGGAATGCATTTTCTTTAAGATAATTAAGAGGAAATCGTTTCGATTAGATTTTCGGTAATCTGAATAATCTTCTAAGTGAGAATGAGATGTTTGCTTAGGCGAACGTTGTGGGGTACTTAGTAAATTATTCTCTTTATCATTGTGCAATCGAAATAAGTTATGGGTTTTAATAAATAAATTGGTTGAAGTTATTATATATGAAAATATATGTAGTATGCTTTCAAAGATGAGTTTCGAAAATTTAAAATTAGGTATTTAATTTTAAGTTCATGTAAAAAGGTTTTTTTTTTCAAAATAAAAAGTATTTCTAATAAGAGATTGTTTGGATAAATGAGATTTTACCCTTAGATAAAAAGGAATAAATTAGAAACAGGTTTGTAATCCGTAAATTGAAAAAGAAAGTTTCGATAAACATTGTTTTATTAAAAACATATATTTGTTTAAAACATCTAAGTAGTATGAACTATTTGCTAATTGGGTCAACCTGTAAATATTATTCGTTTTAACACACTAAGTTAAAAAGATTAATAGGTTGGCTCGGTTTTAAGAAACCATAATTTGATTTGATCTCCAACGAAATCTTTGAAAAAGTAAAATAAAATTTGTACGTATTCTTAGGATATTAAAGAATATTATACAAGTAAATAAAGTGTAATAAGTTATTGTTTTATATTTTATAGAAATGAATTTATAAAATATTTTTAAACTTGGGAAAGAATTTATGAAATACTTCATAATTTTTTTTTATGTTGAATAAAATACTAAGTGAAAATATAAGCGATTTAGGTAATTATCTTAGTATAACTTTAGAATTTTTTCTAATATAATTAAGAAACTAATAAAATATAAAGTATCATCTTCCATTTTATTCCAGTGAGTTTGGGTAACCTTCTATGCAATACCTAAAGGCTAATGAGCAAAATGGTATGCTTAGATAATTATCTATATTTTTTGACAATTAAGATAGTTTTGAACCTAAGTTAAGATTTGTTTGTTAGTCATTTGACATTTTGAAACAATGTTAAGTGATTAGTTTTCCCTTATGGAATTTGATTGACTATTAGTATTAGTTTATTCCATCATGGAATTTGATTTGATTGAATTGAATTGATTTGGTTGTGTGGTAGTATGAACCATTGTTTATAAAGTTTAAATTTATACACAAATGATTTTAAATTGTTGTTCTTAAGACCCAAATCCTGAGGATTTTTAAAAAAAGATTTTTTTGAAGATTTTGGGAGAGGAATGATATTTATTCCCTCTAGTTGACGTTTTTGGAGGAATCAGAATACCAGTGGGCGCTCTATGTTGTTTGGATTCTAGAGTTTCACTATACTTTATTAGGAGGAATACCCTCCTTGTCACTTTAATTTTTGATCTTTGAATTTTTCTCGTTTGAGAAATTTGAAAAATAAAATTTTGAATTGAAAAACCGAGGCATTTAGACCTAAAATTATCATTTGAAATAATTGAATGCATAACATCTGTTACAGAAATTCTCTGTATTTTATTGCATATGATTGAGATAGGATTGTTGATTTCTTGTAGATTTATATCAGACTAGTTTTTGCATGTAATCTTACATCACATTGCTTTTGTAAGCTTGATTTTCTTTATATTTTGTACGTACAGGTATGCAAGAGATTGCTATTTAATTCTTGTGCACCTGCATTTGCATAGAAGATAATAAATTACTTGCCAAAATATAAATCAAATGAAAAGAGGTACGTAATAAATTTAGAAATTTTAAATTGGTTGGTGATTTTATGCCCTAGAAATGGAAGGCCACTTGGCTTTTATTTTCTTTGATTGGTTTGGAGCCCATATAGGCGATTTGTAGTTGTTCTAATCGAGCCGTGTAAAGGTGACGCTAGCGAATTTTTTTGAAATTTTAAGAGTTAGAATTTTTTTGAGAATTTTGGAAAATGTTTGAAAACTGAAAATTTTGATTTTCTGATTTATAACTTTGGATAAATGAATGAATGTGAGAAATTAGTTGGTATAGATGAATTGATTTGAAAGACTTAGAAATTTTAAAATCTATTCCAACTAATTGGTTTTGAAAAGTTAATAAGTTCAATAACTCATTTTAATAATAATTTTAAACTTAAGGGTTTGGAAACATTTTCTTCCTTAGGAATTTCAGGGACGAAATTCATTTGGGGGGGATGTAACAACCCAAAATTCTGGTTATTTGATTTTAAATGTTAAATTAATTTTCAACATTTAAATAATTGGATTTGGGAATTTAATAACTTACAATTCAAATATAGGGAATGATTAAATATTTGAATTATGAAATTTAATGTTAATTAAATGATTTAATAATATTATTAAGCTCATTCTAGTTAATAAATAATATTTGTGAATTCAATTTGTAAATTTAGTCACAAATATAAATACATCGGATAAATATCAAGAATCAAATCTACGAAATTGTCATTCTGGTGTACTGTTTTGGATTTTGATGAAACCGGTTTCACTGGATCCATAATAGTGAATTATAATATGCCATCGAATTTCATAGCGATCGGACGAATCGTTTGGTCGTGTGAGTTCGAAACATGTAGAAATTAATATCGAAAATTTAATATAATAACTGAGTCTAAAAATCTATCTTCTGCATACAATCGAATTATGGCTCGAGACTAGTTCCATTGTGTTCGAATAAGGGTATAATATATAGAATGCAGGCAGCACGTCTCATTTGGAGTTCGAGATTTTTGGGTATGTTTTGAATATTTTATCAAATAAAATAATATATATGTTTATATTCAGCCATATGCTTGCTATACCCATGCCATATTCCTCATGTTTGCTCATACCCCCATTACATGCCTGCCCTTATATGTTGTTGCCTGTAACAAGAAAACTAGTTTTCCCTTTTGAATTCAAAGTTTAAAAATCATTACCTAAATATATACTCAACAATAAATCATGAAAAAAAATATTCGAATTCGTATGGACTAGAGCTTCCATCCTATACCTGATTTGTAACTCGCGACTATGATTTGGGCGATTGACTTTTTGGACGGCCATCTAAGGTTGGGTTTTGTGGTGATTTTAGACATCAATTCGACGAATGGAGCTCGGATTTGGTTTTGGGATGATAAAGAGAAGGGTGCAGGTCGGATTCATTTGGTGCATGGGGGCGATGATCCATGGTGTAGGGCGAGTCGTGTTCGCGTAGAACAGTGCGATGGTGAAGTCCGACTGGAGAATGGCCGAGTATTTTGCCATGGAAGTTGTTTTTTGTGTATGAAGGAGTGGGTTCCTTTGTGTCACTATGAACGTTCATGCTTTATTGAGGGAGAAAATGGAAGCTTTATGGTATATTTGTAATTAAATAAAGAATTGTTATTTATTAATTTAAATTAAGTTGATAAATTATTAAATCGATAACTTTTGCGTACGAGGTCGGATTTGAATGAAATTTTTGCATTGGCCTCGTTTCGTCTAGATCTACGCGATATAGTTGGTTTGGTTGGATTTGGAGCTTATTGGAATTTATGCTATAATCGAACGTCCAAAATCGAAATGTTTCGACGGAAACGAAAATCAATATGAGTTTAACTCACATTAAATTTTATTATACCATATCTATGATGTTATATACGTTTATTAATTGCTCAAATGTTAGTTAGATTGTCTATTTGATTATTTGGTTGAATTTCGTTTTGGAAAAATGGATGACATATTAATTTGATCGTTATGAACCCATATGATTACCTGTATATTATCCATAACCATTATTTTGCAGGGAAAATCTATAGGGAGACCTTGAGGGGTTTCTCACCAATAATTATTTATTTACATCTTTATGCTATTATATTGATATTTAATTGAAATAAATTCCGATATTCCATTTAATTTGTTGACTGTCATTATAACAATTTCGCTATATCGTCATTTATTCAATTTCATCCCCAAAACCCATTTGAATGAACTTGAGCTTGTGTTTCCGCTAAACAGAATATTAAAATTCATTAATTATTTGGATTAACGATAATTTAAAATAATTAATCATTTTAACTAATGATTTTGAGATTAATTGAACAATTTAACAAATGATGATTAAAATTAGTTTATCTTTAGATTTAATAATCATTTTTGCTAATGATGTTTTATACTTAATCAATCGTTTAACTAATGATTATTTGAGTTTAATTAATTCTTTTAATTAATGATAAAGAAGTGTAATTAATTTATTGAACTTAGTTAATTATTTTAATTAACGATAATTGAGATTACAAATCATTTTACTTAATGATATTAAAAGCAATTGGTCATTTTAAATAATGATATTTGAATTTAATTAATCATTTAATTAATGATTGTTTTTAAATCTAGTTAATTGTTTTAACTAATGATATTTGGAATTTAGTTAAATTATTTTAATTAATGATGTTTATATTTTATTAATCATTTTAAATAATGAGATTTGAAATTAATAATCATTTTAAATTAATGATGTTTGAAATTAAATAATCTATTTGATTATGAAATTTGAATTTAATTAATTCATTTTAATTAATGATATTGAAATTTAATCAATTGTTTTAATTAATAGTTGTTTAAATTTAATTAATAGATTTAACTAATAGTGTTTGAAAATTAGTTAACCATCTTAATTAGCGATGTTTGAATTTAATTGAATCATTTTAATTAATGGTATTTGAAATGTGAATAATCATTTTTACTGATGACGATTGATAGTGTTTAAGTTTTTACTAATCAGTCCATTTAATAACGTTTGAGATTAATAATTTATTTTGATTAATGATTATTTAGATTTAAGTTTATTAAAAGAAAATCCGGGTACTTGTCAAAGATCACATAAAAGTTTTGACAAAATAGTGGAAAATTTTGGGTAAGTTAAAAGGGAATTGGAACCCGATTATTGGGATGTTAAGTTGGACAATCTTCTAGGGATTGATCTGATGTTGGTTTAGGCCTTCGGTGTCGAGCAATTGGAAAAATTATTCTCTTAACGTTTTACATTCAGGAACTAATTCTAAAACATTTTTATCAATACTATAATATGGAAATCAAGCACAAGTTCAGTTCGTTTCTTAAAGAAAAAATTTGATTAGTTATAGAAATGAATTATTTCTATCAAGCGAATCACTTATATGGAAATGATTTATTTGTATAATTAGCACTAAACATCGAAGAAGTCGACTTGTCGCTATTTCAAAAGTTAAGAATAATCGTGAGACATGACTTTCAGGTAACATTACCTTGACTTGTCTGGTACTATTGTTAACCAGGAAATAGTACAAGTTTGAATTTAATGGGTAGTGGTAAGTATACAGACTTAAGTTCCATATACGATTATTTTATATCCTTGATAGTTGGCATCTCAGCTATCGGTTACTTCAGCTACTTTATTATCGTCATTCTAAGATGATTTATTGCTCCATGAGCGTTGTTAGACGGAAATGACTAAACCAAATCCCGTGGTTTTTGATGGCCATGTTATGTGGGGTTGCTCCTATTAGGATATTTTCACATCTCATCTAGATTTACGTGTACCGTCACATGAAAAACGGTTGAGAGTTTTGGATGTGAAATATTCAGATTCTTGGTAAGCTTTGGCGGATTCCAGCATAGAGTTCCTGGCGTTTTCAAGTATATTGCTAGAGGTATACTTCTTTTAAGGGGGATGCACCATCCTTATCATTTGTTGGATATTTCCTTTCCTTTTTTGATTCGAAGCCCTTGAATCTGTTTATCTTTAAATTGTCACGAGTAGAGCCAACTCCTCTTTACAGCTTTTAAGTATTGACTTAGTCCATTCTATCAAGTTGGACTGTTACTTTATTCAATCCATTCTATCAAGTTGGACGGTTACCTTATTATATCCATTCTATCAAGTTTTAACTGCTACCTTATTTAACCATTCTATCCAGTTTGGACCATCATCTTATTTTGTCCATTCAATCAAATTTGGACTGTTTCCTTATTCTATCCATTCTGTCCAGTTTGGATTTTATTTTCATTCTTTCGAATTTGGTTCTAGTATTAATTATGCCTATTCTAATTTGGAATTATTTTCCCAATGTTCATTTAAGCTCTTGCCCGAATTGATGTTATTCTTGTGAGGTAAAAACCCGCTTCGCGTTCGTGGTGTAGTGTCACGGAAATTTTATATATTTCCCCATTATTCTAGTTTATCTCATGCTGGCATTTCCATACTAATCCGAGTGTTATTTTATTATAATTCTTGGGTCTGACCGAGTATTTTCCCAGGTTGGCTTTGGTGATATGAAGATCTTAAAGGGGAGCTAGAGATTCACCTATCGTAGTATTTTATTTTCCATTGTATTATATGGTATACCTATCAACATTTGGAAGGTCAGGATTTCTAGCTGATAAGGGTTTGTTTTTAACTTTGATATTCTCTGTATTTTTGGAGTGACAGTTTCTACCGTCCTTGTTATATTATATATTGTCAATTCCTCTATGAGATTCTTTTTTTCCCCCGTTCTATGTTTTTTTCTTTTTATTTACCCTAACAATCTATCATTTTGTCGATTGAATGCATGACGTTGGAACACAACGATAGTGCTCGATGTCGACTTTCAATGGTCAGAATGGCGAGTCATCACAACCCCAAACTCTCTCAACCTCCCGCTTTCACTTGGGGTCAATTATGGAATCTTAATTCATTATACAATTGGTTCTCTCAAAACTGATCGAGTTGGTCCCTTAGTTAACAGGTTTGTTATATTATTTAATTTTCTACGCTGTTAGTCAACTCTCTCCAATGTTGATAAACTGCCTTTATAATATCGAACTTTCAAAAGTATATTTCTTGACTTCTGGTGAGCTTTAGGTTCTTTTGCGAATTGCATCACGACATTCTTATCATATAACGATGTTAGGATATTCTCAATATTTGGACGCACCTCTACCTCAGCAATAAATTTGTGAATTCATATGTATACATTGCTTTCATTGTTGCGCTTATTTAATGTGATGTATATAGCCTAATTCTTTAATAAGCCAAACCTCTTATTTGGAACATTTCTAACTTAAATCTTATTAAGTGTTATTGATCATGAATTCAGGATTGACCTACTATACTCGATATCACTTATGAAGTTCGAGTACGGATACTCCTTTATAAGGAGTTCATTGTTTCTATAAACAATTCTGTAGTTTTCATAAATACTTGAGAACACTCTAAATTTTCATTTATTGATCTTAATTCGAATTTGATACTTGCTTTAAGTATTAAATACATAAGCGAAATGCGATATTGTAGACAATACAGCATGTATGATAGTTCTTAATGCACAAGGAATCCATCTTACATGCTCCATATTAAACATTTAATATGGTATCTATGTGTATCTTTTGGGACATTCCCAACATCCTTTTATACTTATTATAAAAGATGTCTTTTCAAATACTATATCGGGAATCAAACAACCAAACTAGAACTAATTTTAACATAGGTACATTGTTAATAATCAACAATATGTTATTTATTTATAGTGTAGAAATAGCTTAATACCATTTAATGTTCTTTCTTTTAGACACACACTTCTATATTTTGACTGAAAATCAAACTATTTGATTTCTTTGTCAAATTATTTTCTCAATTCTGATGCTCGTTGAATGATACGTTATATCAGTTCTTGGATAATATCTGAAATCCACAAACTCAGTATCACTCCTATTGACTTCAAAACACTTTGATTGTTACGTGCAAACAGTTTATTCTGAATCATTATTTAGAATTTTTGTAACGACCCAGAATTTTTATAAATTAAAATTTGAATATTTAATTAATTTTAAATATTAATGAGTGAATTTATAAGTCGAATAAATTTTAATTTGAATTATTGGATTTAATTGGATAATTTAATCAATAATTTAATATGATAAATTATGGAAATAATTGAAAATTGAGTTAAATATGATTGAAAATAATTTGTAAAATTTTATTTTATCATGTTGAAGTTAGAACGATATTTTAGAACTTTTAAAATCGAATTAAATGTTAATTTGTGAAAATTGAATATTTTAATATTTAATAATCGACTGTAAAATAGTCAATTTTTGAACAGTCTCAGAATTGAACGAAAGCAGTTTCATTGGATCCGTAATAGTTAGTTATTACCGGATTTCAATTTTCGTGTCAATCGGAGCTATCGTTTGATCGTGGCAGCTCGAAACGCATCGAATTATTTTTAATTTAAATTTGGCGAGTCAAAATAGCCATTTTTCAAAAAGTCTCAGATTTCGACGAAACCAGTTTCATCGGATCCGTAATGTGATATTATTGTAAGATTTCAAATTTCAAGTCAATTGGATTTACCGTTTGTCCGGTACAAATTAAAACGCCTAGAAATCGATTTAAATCGGTTTAATTCAAATTGAGCGTTTTCAGCCATAACTCGCACATACTTCCGAATTAGCTTCCGAAACCTGTTCCATTGTGTCCGGAACGCGGGGTAAACCTTAGAAACGCTGGTTACGGCGTCTAAATCGGAGTTCGGAATTTCCGGGTGAATAGTGTCGCTCGTTCCTTATAAATAGCCCCTACCTCTTCATAAAATTAAAATAAATACTAAAACCCTAACCCTAAAGCTAGTAGCCGCCAGTTACATAATGAATGGCCGAAAATTAAGCAACTTCTTCCCTCTAGATCTTCCAATCCGTCAACAATTAGAGGAAGTTGTCAACATGAAAGATGTAGAGGGTGATGAGAGCTTCGATGTGAACGGTGGAGATCGCGGTTGGTGTCGTGTGGAGGGAGCTAGAGGGGGGCGTTCGTGGGCTGTTAGGGGACGTGCGCACGCTTACCTAGGTGGCCGAGCTTCATGGTGGGGGAGGTGGAGGTGGCTCTCGTCAAGGGCTTCGCGTTGGCGTTGGTGTGATCGAGTTTCGTCGAGTATCGGGGGAGTAATTTGAAACCCTAGTTTCTTGTTTTGGGTTTCATGGTAACGGCCAAAACCTGTAGCCGTGCGTGGGTGTAGGAGATGAACAGGGGCCGTTGGATCTGGATCTTGTGGCTGTGATGGAGAATGGGTTTGTAAATGTTGTATTTATATAAGTTAAATCGTGTACAAACTTGTAAAATCAATATCTTTTTCATACGAGGTCGAAAAAATGCAAACTCAGTTTCGTTGGAATCGTATGGACGAGCACTACGCGATGGAGTTGGTTTGGAGTCGTTTGGAGTTAGTGAGAATTTCGGGTAAAATTAAACGCGCGTTTAATTTTATTCGAAATAAAAGCTAAAACGGAGATTTAAATCAAGGTGAGAACTTCTCACTCAATCGAATAGATTTCGATTTTATTTTAAATAGTTAGATTTAAAATATTTGAATGCATGTATGAATGATGAATTGTATATATTGATTGTTAAAATAGACATTATACGCCGTTAGTAAGCGGATGTTATTTAGTAAAAACATATACCGCGAATATTTCATAAACAGTGAAATTGGTATTATATATAATATCAATATATATATATTGGCATATATATATATTGCAGTTGATTGATTTCCCGTATTTTTTTGCGGATGAGACCCTATTACGCCGTTATTAAGCGGATAATATTTATTAAGAACATATACCGCGATAATTTCGTACTGGAGCGAAATTGGTATTGTGCTAATGTTTTTGGATGCAGGAAACAGGTTGGAGGGATCCAACTGGATTCCTCAACAGTTTTTATTTGATTTCAGATATTTTGATATTTGATGGATTATCATATCGATATATGTTATCGTTGTTGTCGTGATTGACTATTTGGTGTGTAGCATCATTGGACCCAGATTTTGGGATTTTAAAATGATTTTCAAAGTGATTTTTGAAATATACTATATTTTTGGAATTGATCCATTATAAATAAATAAACGTTATAATTTTTTAAAGTTATAAAAATTATGATTTTTGAGAAATATAGTTAAAAGATTGATTTTTGAAAATACGGGTTAATGATGTTATAAAATAGTTTTAAAATGGGATTTTTGAATTTATTGCGAAAAGTTTAAATATAGGATTTATAAAATTTAATTATTTTATAAATCAAGAGAATGATGAAATTATAAAGGAATTTAAAGACGTTTAAAAAAATAATATAAATTGATTTATATTAAGGGATTTATAAATGGATATTTATAAATTGAATTATGGACATTATAAAACAAGTTTTTATAAGTGTTTGAATGTAGTGGAAATGAATTTCCTAAATGAATGAAATTTATAGTATTATAAACTGTGAAGTTATAAATGAAATTTTATAAGCAGTAGGTTTATAAAATTTATAAAGTTATCGAAAGAATGAATTTTGGATAAATAAACAATCTTATAAGTTAAGATTAATGATTTGGGAAGTTAAATGAACGATTTTGTAAAATAATCGTTTTATAAGTATTTGACTTATAATATGAACGTTTAGTTTATAATGACGTTATAAACTGGAATATGTTAATAAAGGAAATTATAAAAGAAAGTTTTTATAAAATAAATAGAAATGGAATTTATAAACGTTGTTTTATAAATCCGCAAACGACTTATTTTGATAAGTTAATTGTTATAACCTATTAATGGAGTTATGTTCACATTTTTGAATAGTGAATAATCCTTTAAAATAAATTTAATAAAAGGATGAAATTTGTTAACGAAGTATGTTCACGATTTTTGAATAGTGAATAACACGTTAAAGAAATTGTTTTGAATGTGATGTTTTAAATTGAATTAAAACGATCTAACGATGTTTTAAAATGTGTTGAGATTCGAAACCATAGATTTCAACATTTATTGTTGAAATAGATGTTTCGAGAAATAAAAGGAAATGGTGAACTATAACACTGTTGTTATAGTAAATGATTTCCGAAAGGAAATGTTTGTATAGTATTGGGATTTATATATCTAATTTAAATTCGAATCCCTATACTAGTGATTTTGGGTTGTCGTAACGATGTTTTACGTAACATTCGTTTTGACCCAAATAAATATGTTTAAGTGAATGATTTTCTTAAAGAATGAAATATATACTTAATTCGATTTAAGTATATTGAATATTTTCTAAGTGTTGAAAATAAAAGAGATTTGTGAATTACTTATGAATAAATAAGTATGGAAATGTTTTCCAATATGAAGTGAATATTTAGAGTTTATCTTTTTGAAGATAAATTGAAATGGATTTTGAAATCATATGCATGGATATTTTGAAAATATAAATTCACTATGGAATTTATATAAGAAAGTGGAATTGTTTAAAAATAAATATTGATTTATTTTTGAAGTGTTGAAATTATATATCTTGTAAAGATATTTTGGAAAATAAATAATTTGGAAAATTATTTGGAATCTGGTGATGTATGCATATCCATTGATAGTTCAATAGCCGACTATCAATATTTCCCTTTGAATGGGTATTTGATGTGATTTGTTTGAAATTGAATGCACACTTATTTTTGAATAAGCGCTCACTATTCGGGTTAACCGGGAAAGGACCATGGGGTCGTATAACCCATTCCGAATATGTGATACGTCGTTGTGAATTGCATTGAAGATCGGTGTTGAAGACCCGGTATTTGCGAAAGCGATAGGATGACCTATCGATTGTCTCTGCACTGAGTTGCAACGGTATAGAGACTCCCTAAGTGATGGGAAATCCGATCAGGATTGTGAATATCCGGATTGCAAGGACTTCTTTGTAAGTGCCTTCGGTTCTGTTCGAGCCCGGAACAGACTTGTATGGATTGTATGTCTGACATTACAATTTGAGATATAAAGCCGATTTCTTTCAAATATATTTCTGTTGGTGGCGGAGAATTTATTCTTTGCTTAACACCCTTCTTTGAGACGTATGTGCTCAAAGGTTATATAGTTGAAGTTATCAGCGATATATTCCCAGTTTGGTAATGTGACATGCTGAGTGATGCTGAAATGATCATTGTGTTGATTATTTGTGATAGGATCATTTATTTGATCGTCTATCTTAGTGATCATTGTGTTGATCATTTGTTGACCCAAAGCATGGCTTTTGTATAAAGTATGTTTTTGTGGACGTGAATTCGTCGAGCCTCACATCCCGGAAATGGTCAAAACAGGAAAGATGCAGCAAGGTTATGAGGGGTAGCGCCCTTTAGGATATGTGCATTTCCTTCTGGAAAAGGGTGGTATCATGGTATGGAGCCCAGATACTTACTCATGTTGAAACACTTTGTTTTTATGATTGTGTGAATTGATTAGAGAGCGCTCTCGGATAAAGGTCCCAAAGGACCGGGGGATGGCATATTCGGTCAGTTGTTACTCAGTTAGGGGTAACCCGGCCTTGTGTTGGTAGAGATCCGGTTTGGTTCTCGGGGATGTCCATCCAGAGGCATTCTCATGTGGCAATAGGAAGTTCCTTGGCCTGACCATTTGTTGGAAATCCAATTCCCAATACGAAACTTGTACGGTATTAGTTGTAGAACCTGCTATTCACTTATGGTGGTCACCACTGTTTGGATAGTAGCTATAGTAGGCATAGTTCGAAATGTCTATGTTGGCTAAGATTTATATCTTTATTTTCGAAATGATTTTCCTCTACACTATGCACTAATAATAATATCAAATATTATTTTAAATGCGTATCAAGCATCTTTGACTATCATAAGGAGAAATCTCCTCCGATTCTGCGTTTGCATGTGTGTGTGTGCGGGAGGCCTTATGGTAGTCTCATTTTTAAAAGCATTGCGAATTGATTTAAAAATATTCCTCTATTTTGATTTTAAAGTAAATAAACTGTTTTGAGTTCTCACACCAGTCACATGACTGACTCGGAGTTTATTGTTTTCCTTCCTAAAACTCTGGGTGCCCACCAATTTCCACACGGGCAGTTAAGAGTTAGGTTTATCAGGATATTCTGGATATTCTGGAGTTGCTGGAGGCAAGCTGGATGGCATGGCGTATTACTAGTTTATATAGTATTTCTTTTTCCGCTGCACTGTTTGTTGTTGTATGATGTTGTACACTCTGATGTGATGATATGATGTAATAAAATGTGATGTAATGTAATAACTGATATAGTTCTTTGTTTAAAGATTATTCATTTATTATTATATGTTGTTCCGCTGCGAATTGTGAGATTCTGTTGTTGTTCTGTTGTTTCCTTTCTGTTCCGTTCTATTCCTTCTTCTCTATGTTCTATTTTTAAATTTTTCTATCTTCTGTTTTTCTAATTCTCTGTTTTCTAAAAAAAATTGTCTATCTTCTTTTCTCCCTCTATTTTCTATCTTCTTATCTCTTCTTCTCTCTTTTTCTTTTCCCTAAATTCTTTTTAAAACCCATAACTACTCGGGTTTTCGGCAACGAAAATCCCTATACGTTACAATTTTATTTCAACTAAATATCCTAAAACTCAAAATGATATTGGTGATAATTTTGTGTGAAAGATCCAAATTAACTTAAGTACATTGAATGATGAATTTGTTACGTTAATTTTGGTAAATTTTGTGATGTTATTCTTATCAACGTTGTGTACAATATTACAACTGCATTGGTATTTTTCTTGAAGAAACATTTGTGGATGATGGTTCATATCCTTTTTGGTACAACTATCAAATCATATTTTCATACTGTACTTGGAATCCATTCAGAATTTACGCATTATGCCATATGGAAGAGTCGATACTCTTCATGTCTTATTGATAAAGGAGAATATTCTTTGCTCAATATTTATATAAACTCATAGTTTCTCTTTAATGTACGAGAAATCTTTTTAGACATTCTAAAGTGTTATGTCCTTTTAGGATTAGTTAGTTTCGTTTCATCTTCATAATCAGTTTTATCTTTATATTGCATCTTAATCCATCTTATTACCAATAATTTCTAAAAGAAATTTCCTAATCATCATGAAGTTGGTGCTTCTTGAAATAACAATTGTTTCTCAGTATGATGGAACAAGTGTTTAGTAACATTTTATGAACTGCCTTTATATATATATATATATAAATGATTTAGTTTTATAGTTTATGAAACTTACGTTCATAACATAAATTGTTCAATCAATATTGATTTACCCTAAACTACTTTAGGGTGATCCACATATGATACCTCACTAACGTATATTACATCTAGCTTGTCGACTTACACAACTTGTCAACTCCTTGACCAAGAATATGTATGGGTTTCTTATAAACTATTATCTTGTATGATCTTATAAACTATGCTTAGATGAAAATAAGTTTATCCAATATACTTACTCTTAAGTATACATCCCAAGAGAAAGAAGTTAACTCAACTTCATTCATCATCAATCATTCTTTGTCCAAAAAAGTTGAATTACTCCTTATCGATACATCATTATGAATCATAGGGAGGAGTGACCTTTGAGACAGAACCTTATTCATTTTAGGTATACTCGAAACTCTTTCCAATATACTAACATATTCAATCAATCCAATCATTTTTTTGCATGTTATGTTATTTACTTGCATTTTATATTTTGTGCACTTACCATAAACATACTACATGTGCGTCAAATACATAGGTTTCATACATTATGAATTGCAACTATTCACTTTATAACAATTATAGGTGATTAAATATCGATCATATCCTATTATTGTATTGCTTAGTAAGTCAGAACTCACAGAAGACAGTATACAGTCTTGGAAAATTAAACACTTAAGCGACGGAGGCACAAATGTTCTAGTTGTTGTGTAATTGAACTCTTACATAGATCTTAAAGTAACAATATACCAAAAGATTTATTAGTAAGCATATGTATTATATTACTATGTTAATCTTAATTCAAATAATTTGTATATTTTAACTGATAAACATTTTATCAATTATATTAGTTGTATAAATATATCGAAGTAGATTATTTTAACTTGTATATCATATATTCTTACAATATTACAAAAGAAAAACGTATTTATTTCATTTTTCTAATAAGGATCCTACTAGATTTTTATGTTTACTTAAACCCTAAGAGAAATAGAAAAACCTATTGATTTCTCTAATGAGTGTTAGGACTTATATGCTTTGGGATTCGGACCTTGATTTTGCTCAACAAACCATAGCCCACAAGTGTTAGATAACTCTTTATTAATTGTATCATGTACAACTCCTAACCATGGTCTTTGTCCTAATCACAAAATTGACCTTGAGTTTGCTTAAGAAATCGAGAGAGAGAGATTATTCTGTGACGACCCGGCTTTCTAACTCCAGAAAGACGTGTCATCAATAAGAAAGAAAGGGATAGAAATAGAAAAGAATAGAAAGGAAGAATAACAACATTAGAATCTCACAACGGAATGGAATAAAATATAATACATCAACATAACTATTACATAGTTATATATACATCAGAGTTATACAATATCATACAGCACGACTGTCATATACATATCTGTCGGAACATACATCTCAAATATCATAAACTAACTAACACAGCGGAACTATATGGATAGATACGTACGTCTGGTCTTCTGCTCCAACTCCTCCAGAAAACTCTATACTCCGAATACCTATCACTTGGCTACTCATAAAAATTTGAGTACCCAAGAGTTTATGAAAAACAAAATATAAACTCCGGGTCAGACATGGGTCTGGTATGAGTAAACAGGTTAAAGTTGTTTAACTTTGAAAATCATTTAAAATAAAGGTATCACGTAAGAATTCCCACACATAAATACGGGTAAGTTTTTACCTTACGTTAACCAAAACATTTTATAGGAAATTCAATGATATTATAATAGTGTCTAGGGTTTTCAAGTAAAATACAGAAATAGCTGAAATGCTTACATCTCACATTCCAACATAATTGGGCACAATCAAAACGTACGGCGCTTGTTGGAAATTGGATCCCATACAATGGCAGGGCTACTGGGGTACCGCCCGTCACAGTACGTGGCCTAGATCACCGTACCGAGGAGCCACCCTAACTCCCCTGCAACACAAGGTCGGAACCATTCCTTACTGAATAGTCCCGAACAAGATAACCCCGCAGTTGGCTGCAGACCAACCGCCCACACAGCCGAATAAAAGGGACATCTAGACAGGGATATACCTCGTCCTGCTTGGGCATGACCACCTAACCTTGCTGCGCATCCCCTATTTTAGCCATTCCCGGTTGATGAGGCTTGAGGCTTCGTTTACCTTTATAGAACATATCTCTTAGAATGCTCATCGTCCGCCTGACGATGTGTTGAAAGCATTCAATCCATACAAGTTCGTTCCGGGTTCGAACGAAACCGAAGGCATTATCTCGTTACACTCGTTTTGGAATCACCCTCAGAGTTAACGACAATAACCCTTACATTCAGAAAACACCATCTCAATCTTCACTTGAGATTACACGACCTAACATTTAATTTGGATCGATGTGGTTTTCGGAATATCAATTGATACCCGATCCCGGTCTCATCGAAATCCAAACGCCATTTTAAAGGCCAAGCTGTCTAATTAACTTATACAGTTTAAATTCAACAATTGAATTCATATAGCAATTTAACACAGATAAATAACATCATATAAATCATATAGAAATTTAACACAGATAAATTATACACAATCATCACAGATATATCCAGAATATCATAGAACATCACAGGATATAAATAAACATCAGAGGCAATCAAATAGTATCATTGATTCATATCAACATTTAGTTTGATTTATTTTAAACTTAATTACTTGCTTAATAATATGCTATATTTTATTCTTGCTTAGTCAATTACTAATTAATTAACTTATTTCAATTCATTAATTACTTATTAATTATTCACTTAATTAATTAATTCTTAATTACTAATCAATAACCTTAATTATTGATTTATAAAACTCAATTACACAATTAATTATTATTAATTGCTTAATTAATCATTGATTATTAATTAACTTAATCGTTCAATCATTAACTAATTAGTTAACTACAATTTGTTAATTAATTAACTTCAAATAATTAATTAAATTCTTAATTACAAATGATTTTATACAAGATTATCATTAAAATCTTTAACTACAAATTTGATTCCATTTGGAACTACTTATTATATTATAATTATAAAATTGATTACATTCTTAATTAACTTTGATTTTAAATTAATTACTCAATTTTGTATCAATAAGGCTTTACAATTCATCTTGGCTTAAAACAGTTTGTAAACATTATCAACTTGATTAATACTTAGCTTATATAACTTTTAATTTAATTGAATAAAACAGATTTAATTTTGAATATTGTTGAAAGAGTCTATTTTACATTTTGAAATTATAAATTCCTTTATAATACATATACAACTAATAATATCCAAAATCTTATTTATTTATAAATGAAAATCTTGTATTTTATTTAAATTTGATCAAAAACGTATTATAATAATAAGGTCAAAATTCTGGGATGTCATTATTCACTCGTACATATCATTTCACGATGGCCTAAGTATAATGCATGTACTTCGAGTTTGGTCAATAAATACGTACATGTTTCTTACCTCATCTAGTCAATATATTGATAGTACTACACATAAAATCCCTAGCTTGAGTTTTCTCGACAACCAAAGAGTATGTAAATAATTTATTAATGTATAAAAGGTAGATGAAAACTTTATATATTAGAGATTCATGATCTTTAATATACTGTTATCCAGCATTTGAAATCAACTTCTAAGTAAATCAAGACGTCAAGGTAAAGATGAAATGGCTTGAGAATTTGGGGGCATGCTTGGAGTGACACGGGGAGATGGCTTTAGAAGGTTAAAGTCAAATTGTGCAATGCATGATGGTCGATACCAAGTTGATCTCTCACGGGGGATACATCTGAGAACTGTGGAAGGTTGGAGCATATGGAAATGTAGGGGAACTTGCACCACTATGACGACCATTATATTCTGTATCCACCACAATTGTGGTTAGTACTGACATGATTTTTTTGCTTCAAACTGACTCCCTATCTTCTCAAATCTGAAGTCTTAGCCATTGTTCCATAATTTAGCAAATATGATGAACACTTCCATTTATAAATAGAGGTACTAAGCAACATAGAGAGGACTTTTGATCTCTTTGGCCCATACACTTTACCTCTTACTCTTTCTACTTCATTATTGTTACTAAAGCTGTAATTCCAACCAAGCTTTGCTTTCAAGATCTGAAATCATTGTAATACCACTTAGTATGATGTATTACAAGTGTCCAGAAGTTAGATCCGAAAGGTAGTTGTTGTAGATCTAAAGTTACTGTGATTTTAGAAGGAATCAACCTTAGATCTAAAAGAAATATCACTTAAGAGACCTCCTACAAGATCTGACACTACCATAGCAGATGAAGCTTCTCACCATAACAAGAAAAATGCTCAGTCGTTGAATGCTTTGCTAGGACCATCCACCCTGCAAGAGATGGTGTCCAAAGTTGAACTTGACATGATGATGGCTGAGAAGAACCAAAGTATGATTGATATTCAAAAAGCCCTCTTTGATAAAATAGAGGAAAGCTTCAGTTTGCTAGCCCAACAGACACAAAGGCATAGGAAGGGTCATAGGAATTCATTACCTTCAAGTTCGAAAGAGGAAAGTTCGTCCACATCATATGAGAAAAAGAGTGAAGGATGGTGCCAGAGCGCAACTACCTGATGTCATTAATTTATTTGATAATGAAGACAATTTGTAGGATATTGGTATCGAGGTTGGGTAGAAAGCTGAAATGCACAATGCTAGTGCTCAACCATAAAACCAACCAGTCATCAAAGAAGCTCCGAATGAATGGCTCTAACAGAGACAGAAGAGCCTAGACATCATTGAATGATTTGAGAATGTTTGTAGAGTCAAACACTCCAAGCATTTCCTAATGGTCTCCATCTGGATAATCAAACAAGTCCATAGTATGTTACTAATATAGTAAGGAGATTACTGAATGAAAATCAATGAAGAAGGAATGAAAATAAGTCCCCGCACCCTGATTTACTGATTATATTTTACGGGTAGATTATTGCAGAAAGTTTGTTATGCCAATGATTTTTTCATTTAATAGGGCAATGGACTTCAAACAACATCTATTGAAATATGAGTGGCGTAAGACATTGTCAGAGTAACCGAGGTAGTGAGGTATAAATGTTTCCCTATATTCTTAGATATTTATGATGTTGTTCACTCGGCTCGCACCGAAGTCCATATCTTCATTTGATCAGCTATGAGATAGTTAATGGAGCAGTTCAAGCTCCACACCACTTGATCAAAGGATGTAATGTCCTTGTTGAGTATTCATTATTCATCAGGGTGCCAAAGAGACTCTAAAAGATTTTCTAATTCGATGTACTACTGCTGTGAATGAAGTAAGCAATCCAACAGAGGTTATTGTGTTGATGGTGTTTTCCTAGGGATACACCTGGATTCAAAGTTTAGTGGATGTCGAAAGAGAAAGCAGCCACCTACTACGGAGGAGTTATATCACAAGGCATCCCAATTGCTACATTTGGAAAAGGCGGACATGTCCTCTAGAAAAAGCTCATGGTAGATCATTGAATGAAATTGTAACATTCCTCACTTTGATACCCAAAAATGGACACCAATGATGTTGTAGTCATCACTAGAATCATTTTCAAACGACAAAATGAGTTTAATATTACTTTGCACAACATTAAGTAAACAAAGCGGCCAAATAATTTTTCATTACATGAAATTTTTTTATATAGTTTTTTCTTCATCATTACTCCTTTTCGTTTGCTCGCAGGGGCAAATATAACCTATAGATTACATCAAATTATTTTACATTTGACATCCATTTACGAGCCATGTCGTATTTATATTTTCAATTTAAATTAAATATAACCTATACTTAACATCCAATTATGAACAATATCATATAGCAAACAATCAGCCATCAAAACATCACCTAACCTCCTATTTGGGTGTTTATATTTTAAATTATCGTTATGTTAGTTTGGTGATTACCCCTTTAGGTATGTCTGGCACTAATTTATCTTTTCTTGAACAACGTAACCTGATGAAATGGCCACTCATGCCACCATAGAAACCACCCTGCATAGAGCCACCCTGACTCTCCTAAGTGGTTAAATGCAAGCACCCTGAATACATTTCAATAAGCGTCCTTACTAAGCGTCAATAGCCTATCTTAATCCCTGAACTGTTATCGTTGAAGTTGCCAGATTATTTTATTTATTTGTAACACCGCCCTAATGTTTAGGAATCCTACCATAACTCCCCTTTAGAGTTTATGTATCTTTTAGGATTGAACCCTATCATAGCGTCCTGCCAGATACCATTGGATTTTAGACTAATAGTCAAGGCACATTGCCATCCAAAACTCTATGAGTTGGTATACCTTTATTATCATGATTCAACCTTTCTCTTTCATTCACTATTTTTATACCCTACAAATTATTTTGGTAAAACATTTTTATCATTGATTAAATGATACCCTATCATTTTTTAGCATCTCTACGCTTTCTTCTACTTTAGAAATAAGTTAACACAATTTTAACTTATAAAAGTCCTCTATTCATTCTTCCTTATGTAACTGTCATTTAACACTTGGAAAATATCTTCCAAAGTGCAGTAAGTATTTCTTATTTTACTTAGAATATTTTAGCTTCCCAAGCTATTGTAATTGGAATTCACTGTTTGGTACTCTGGTTGAGATTCCTTTAAGTTATCACAAGTTGGCTTCTATCAAGCCATCACAAATTGATTCCCCAGGTCATTGCTAGTTGACCCTCAACTAGCTTTCGCATGTTAGTTAACTTGTTGCTATCATAAATTAGTAGCTATAGTGTTATTGGAAGTTGGTGAATGTTGGGGGCTATCGCAAGTTAGCGTGGCATTATCATATTTATCTTAAATACTGCCTTATTACCTTATTAAGCAACCACCTTACAGCAAATCCCATTTGGTGTCGAATTCTTATTGATCACATGTATCTTTACGGTTTTCTTTTCAGAACTTGTTAGTTAAATATTTATATAATTATTTATTTTTAATCAATTAATCATTCACTAAATAATTCGTATAAAATCGAAAATCAGTTGGAAAAATAGCAAAAATTTACCAAAAAACCAATTTAACGTATTTTGTCTCTTATAAAATTTCTAGTCAAAATAATTATTTTTATTATTTTAATAATTAATTTTGACAAAATTAACCATTTTCTCAACTTAGAAAATTCGAAGAAATTTCGTAGAAATTTCAAATAAATTTCATAAATCATGAAATTTAGAACCCATAATTGTTTTATCATTATAAACATCATATAAAATTTTCGTAGCACCTTAATATGATTAGATCATATTTTACCTTAAAACATGGTCAAATTCCTTCCAATTAAATTTCAAAATGTATTCAAAGCTACGTTTAATCATTCAAACACATTTATCATCATTAAGAACGTTCATTCACAATCAAATCCAAACAGGTTTTGAAAGATTTAAGGGTAAATTTTACTCACCTTGAATTGGAAAATTTTAATCTAAAACTTGCTTTAATCCTCTTTCTTCTTATAGCTGAAAGCTTGAATTCTTCTATATTTAATTTTCTCTTCCTTACCTTGAAAATGGTAATCGGCCTTGAGATAGTTTAGGGTTTTTTTTTGTAAAATGAAAATGAAGTGGAATGAGAGAATATGACCAAGGGAAGTGAGTTAGTGATTTTAGCTTAGGCTAATATCCCTTCTAGCCTAGTCTAACTCATACATCTCCACTAACACATGCCCTTTTCACTCTAAAACTTCATTTATTTATCTTCATTAATAGGTCTAACTCTAATTCCTCTAATTAACCTTTATACATTCAAATAACTTAATTTTTTTGCCTTGGTAAGCAGTGTTAACTCGACCCTTGCCAAATTTATTAATAAAAGAAGAGAAAGAGCATGTTGAAAGAAAAATAGACCAAATGAAGAAAAAAACCAAATGGAAGGTCAAAAAAACAACGAAAATCGAAGATGAAGCCAACTGGTCTACCCGTGGACCAAGATCAAGATAGCCACATAATTCAATTTTTTTTGAATTAGGCTGGCTATACATCCTAAAACAATGAACTTTCCTTTTCGTCATCCTACAAAGTTTCATAACCACATCAGTTTGCGTGGTGATCTTTCCTACAATAACTTTATCATTCCTCTCCTTTCATATTACTTTGATCACCTTCTTTAATAGAAATATCATCACAATCGACTTAGACGTTTTCCACCTAGTGGCTAAGAAGAATCTATGTCATTCAATTACTTTTAAAGTGTCACACACTTAATTAATCTAATATTCCTTAGGAAATTCTTGCAATTAAATCAACTTATTTATCTATTTAATAACATCCTCATATTGTTAATTTTATTTCTCATATTATGGGCCCTCTAAAATATTGGGTTGTCTCCTGTTAACCCAAATTGGACTAACACCCTGGGTCAAGTGTAAAGTACAAGTGCAGATAATCAGCAGCACAAATCTTAGATAAACAACAAATAAAATGAAGAAGTAAGAAAAGAGACATAGAATTTTTATAGTAGTTCGGCTGACTTTGGCCTACATCCACTTTAATCAATCTTTATTATGATTATATTAGTTGAATCTCTCTGGATATCAACTAGTTAGTCCTTAATTTTAAGTTATAATGAGTTAGAATAAGTCACAAGTACAAGGGTTGACTAGAGAATTATAATAACCCCCTTGATGACGGTTGTGAGGGCGAAGAAAGTTAAAGAAGTGAAGGAATTCCAGTAGAGTAATGGCGGCTATCTCTGGGAAAGACCCATCTCTAGTTGCAGGTAGGTGAGTATTTATAGGGAAATTCAATGAGTATTGGGCCAGAAGTAAAGGTGCAGAAGAGTCCACTTGTTATGCCAAGTCATCATCGAAAATCTCAAATCAATCCGAGTCATTTCTATGGATTGTTAGCTATCCATAGAGGATGAATCGCTAGCTATCCATCAACTTAGCATATTTTTCTACCATAAGCCTTTACTTAGTGCTACGAAAGGGCTCGGAAAGTTTGTGGGCGACCCGACCTATCTTGATGGATCGCTAACTATCCATAAGGGATGAATCGCTAGCTATCCGCCCACTTAACTTATCTTTAAGTGATCTTTGTTTGGTTGTCTTTCTATCTTCTATTCAAGTGCCTTGTCCAAATATCAAGTCGTTTGGAGTTAGTTTGATCATTCGTCTTCATGGGTCATCTGGTCTAGAAGAATCATCCATAACTCGCTCAAAATTTCACGAAATTAGACGAAACTTTGCAGGTACTCTCTCTAAGGAGTGTGGGACCTACCATAAAAATTTGAGATGGTGGGGCCTAATCTACATGGGTCGCTAGAATCCATCTAGTTAAGTCGCTAGCATTCCGTCAAATCAACTCCAAATGATCATAATTTTTCTTTGAGCCATCTATTATGTCTTCTAAGTGTTGTTCCAAAATTTCAAGTCAATCCGACTTCATATGAGTTCTGTAGGTACATTTTAAGTTAGCTGCTTTTGGTCAAACAACTTGAATCAGATAAGTGTTCACTTCTCAAGCTAGTTTGTTGGCATGCTATGAAACTTGGCAAACATCTCTATGGAACATATTAGATCATGATGCAAGAGGATTGGAAGATCCATGAGTGAACCTTTATGGATCGCTGGCGATCCATTATCATGGCCAAATTTTTGTTTCCTCCTCTAGAGACTTTCTTCATTCCTTCTTCAGGTCCTCTTGGTTGATTCTTGAGTTGTTTTGACTTGTCGTAGATGTTCCGACTTCCTTTGAATTTCATTGGGTTAAAAAAACCCAGTTAACCCTTGCTCTCCAAAGTACGCCTTTTGAATGAAAGGTATGCTTTGCTTCAGAACAAGTTCATGACTTTAGCCTTCAATAATTGAGCTTTCCAGCCACTTTAGCCTTCGTGAATCGTCCAGCGCCTTTGGATTCTCTTTGCAATCACAAGTCATTGCAAACCGATTATATCATAGACTCTAACTCTAATTAGGTGTAATCTATACATTACAATCATTCTGATTTCATTTGGAGTTATTACATCACATATCTCTAATTAAATCACATGTTTCCAGTTACATCATATATCTCCATTTACATCACATATCTCTAATTGTCCTATGTTCATTCATGATTTACATTACCATCAATTTTTACTTCTCATTCAGAGTTGTCACATCATATATCAAAATCACATCATATATCAGAATCACATCATATATCAGAATCATCCTGTGTTTATCTTGGATTTATCAGTTCTATTCTGTTTATAAGGCATTCAAATCTTTTTATTAAATCAAATCTATTTTAAGGCTTGATTTGTCCTGATCGTTTAAGTTTAATTCGTCATCTCTCCTGATTGTTTAAGTTTAATGCATGATCTCTCCAAATCTTTTAATGTTTAGTTTAATTTATGATCTCTCCGGATCATTTAATGTTTAGTTTAATTTGAGATCTCTCTGGATCGTTTAATATTTAGTCTAATGTTCGATTTCTTTGGACCGTTTAATGTTTTAAGTTAAGGGGACGATCTCTCCGGATCGTTTGTTTGTTAAGTTAAGGCGGTTGATCTCTCCTGATCATTTGCTTATTAAGTTATGGGGGATTAAGCTATCCCATCCGCCCACTCACAGGTGAGGGGACTTACTACTTGCGCTTTGGTCCCGTCTCTTCGATTTGGAGGCTAGGCGTTCGATATTGTAAAAGTCCATCCGCTCGCTCTTTGGCAAGGGGACTTGCGTCTTGCACTATGGTCTCGTCTCTCCAATCAGGATTCTATGGCATTCAAAATCAGTTGTCAAATTAAATATGGTTTTACAAAATTCAAATTTCAAATCAAAGCAAACAAGCAGAAATTAAATAAGAAGACATTCGACTCAAAGCGTGGCAATGGACCAATTTAGGACTTTTGCATGTCCAAGCGGCCTGAGATTATTATCCTAAGCAATGATCCTGGATATCCGACTCAGAGCGCGACTAGGAACCAATCTAGGTTTAGCACACGTTTAAGCGGTTTTTGATCATTGTTGTTTTTACCCCAAATATACGAAAAGAAAAGTGCAAAAAAGAAACAAAGAAAAGAGTAGTAGCCGGATCTAACTTCGCATCCTTCATGGTTATGGGATTATCTGTCTTGGTCCAGATCCCTGGGCATTCCTTAAAGCCTCTGTTGTGGGTGGTGGCTACTCCGGCTTTACTATCGCAGCTCCATTCCTCACGTACTACGGCAGCTTGTCATTTCGATCCAGTTCTTCTATCAGATCACGAAGGTGTCGGCACTTACTCGTTTCATGTCTGCCCAGCTCATGGAAGATGCAAAACTTTTTGGATACTTTCTCTTAATCTACGGGCTCTCTTCTCAGAGGCTTTCGATAGGGAATTTGCCTTCCAGTGTCCAGGTATGTCCTTTCCAGGGTTTCAGTCGGCTTAGAGTAGGAAGAGAATTTAGGCTCCCTCCTTTGTCATTTCAGTTCTCTAGGATCATCATCAGCTTCTCTTTTCCCTTTCTCTTTTCCAAATCCTGCTCTGGAGGATCCCATGCCATCCAAAAAATAAATTTTGACATCTTCAGCTTCATCTTCACCATTAGCATCCTCCTGACGTAAATATCTCTTAGCTTCATAGTAAAATTCAAAAAGATCAATTGGTGGATCTCTCTTAAGTGCAGCCCTGAAGTCGGTCTTGCTCGTGAATCCAGACACTACCAACGTCAAAATCACTAATGGTTATGGCCAATTGACCACAACCACTGCTGTATTTAATCTTGTTAAGTAACTTCTCAAGGTCTCCCTACTAACTCGGAATTGCCTTAAAAATCTGCCTACTAACTCGGTCCAGTGCCAATGGACACATTCTCCATTTGTCTAAACCACATCTCCACCAAATCCTTCAAGTATAATGGGAAGCACCACCCCATTACTTCCTCAGAAGAACCCAACACCTCCATATATCTCATTTATCTCATTAGATGAATCATTAGATCGGTCATTCCATCGTACATTTCTAGCGTGGGAAGCTTGAAATCGGGAGGATTTCTCGCATTTTGAATATTAGTATTAAATGGGTTTCTATTCACATCTTCCAAATCTTGATCTGTGGGTCTTCCTCTAACCAACCTCCTTACCGATTCAGCAATTCGATTTTCGCCATCTAATAAAGGTGTTCGTCTGAAATCGATGTACTGCCCCAGCCTTGTCAAGGGAAATCTGGTACATACTCCATTGGTTACACACTGGTTGTAACACCCCTAATTTTTAATAACATTATTCAGAAAATTTAATTAGATGAATTAAATAGAATAATGTAAATATTAAGTGATAACGAGATTCAAATTTGAATAAATACATAGAGGCAGTACTTAATAAATTAAATAGGCTTAAGAATAGTTTGTAAGAAAATTAAATTACACAAGGGCATAATGGGAAATAGTCGTACCCTAATACCATAACCCTTATATATTTTTGTTCCTTATGCCATTCATGTTCATTTCTCATTTTAACAAAAAAAACGCAAACATAAGAAGAGGAGTCGGCCATTACTATGAAGAAAGAGAAGAGAAAAATTCAAATCAAGCTAAGGACTAAAGAAAGGGGAATAAATATTAACCTCAATTCAATCTCCTTATCCTAATTAAAGTGAATAATAATTTATACTATCTCTATTTTGTTTTATGATCATATATTTTCGGATTGAAGATTAAATTTGTTTTTATGATGATTTGCTTGGGTCATAATTTGTTAGATTTAAACAAGATTTTTGAAATATGATTTCCCATGGTTTTAAGGGTAAAACGGATTATAATTGATTTCGAATGCCATGAGGAATTTATATGTTATGTAAAACATGATTTTGGAGTTGGGTTTTAATTTGATAATTCTCCAAGCCGTGGAAAGAGTATTATAAATTTTCAAAGGAAAATATGGTAAATTGGGTTTAGAAATTTATTTCTGAATTTGTATTAAGAATTTGGGTCTGAAATTTAGATATGTTAAATAACATGTTAAAAATGAATTTCTATGATTTTTGAGGATTTTTCCTAAGTGAATTGCTATGAGAATTAAATTATTTTGAATGGAGGACCTAAATGATTTAACTATTTTGCTTAATGGAAGGGGTTATTTACTAAATTAACCTTGGTTAAAATTTGAAATTAAGTGGCAGTTATTTTGGTAAAGGAATTGAAAAGTTAAGGCAACCAATCACATGCTTACACGTGGGCAGGCTAGTTAGAAAGTGTTTGCTTTAATTGGAATTAAATCAGATATATCTAGAAAAGTGTGTTCCGCCTCTATTAGAAGTTCATTTCGACCCATAGCTTCCGCCTTCAATCAAGTCAAAACCTCACAAAGCCGAAACCAATACATAAGGTATCACTTAGATGGTACGTAATGGATTGGTGGATGACGGAAGGCGGAAGGCATAGTGTAGAAAGCATATCTTCTGATGGGGTCGAAACTTTAGTTTTACTTTCAAATGAAAAAGTGCTTGCCTTGTTTTATTAAACCTTTTGAAGGAGTCAAAACATGTGTTTTCGAAAAAGGTTTTTCTAAAAGCTTTCAAAGGGGTTGTCATTTTATGTTTTAAAAGTATAGGCTTTCGAATGGGTTCCTTTATTTATAAAATCGATGCTTTCGAAAGTAATGGTTCCGACTTAGTCGAAACCCAACCGCTGTTCTATTGCCTTTCGAGTGTGTTGAAGCCATCAATGCTTTCGAAAGATTGTCTTTGTTTTAAACTTATGTTAAGCCACTTCCTAAATGCTTTCGAAAGGGGGTTAATAGTTTCGAAGGCAATGGATTCGAAAGGGGTTTCGAAGCCAACCTTCAAGTCTTTCACCCAAATGATATATGCTTTCGAAAGGGTGGTGCTGACGCCATCAAGTTTTCCCTCAATACTTCTATATGATAAATGATGGTTTCGAAAGAGATACTTTCATTTATATTTACTTTGACCCAAATGATATTTTAAATCTAAACCCAAAGGTTTCAAAGGGTTACTTTCAATGGTTTCGAAGCCATGCTTGTAAGAGTTAATAAGGAATACTTTATTACATTTGAAAGGTTTCGAAAGAGTGGTTTTAAAGTGTTTCGAAAGGCAGAGGCCTAGTGTTTTGAAAAGTGATTTATATGCTTTCGAAGGAGGTTATCCAATGGGGCCGCAAGCAAAGTTTTGAAGGTATCGAAAGCCTTAGTTTTTCAAAACAGATAACCCAATCTTAATTTAAAGGAAAAACTCATGGCTAAATAAATGAGTTTTGAAATGGTTTTAAGAAGAAGCTTTCCTCGATAAAATATTAGGTTAAAGGGATTAACCATGTTTCATATGAAAAATAGTTTCAAGGATATTAAACCCACAGAAGTGGTATTGTTATGTTATTATGTTTGCTTCTTCAAATATATATATATATATATATATATATATATATATTCACATTGTAATGAACACGAAACGGTAATTTAGGGAAGGGCAGAATAACCACCTAGGTTGACCCAGTAGTGAACATAAATTAAATTAATTAAAGATATTGGCAGAGGCCAATAGGTTCACAATATGCCTATGAAAACCATGTATAGGAAAAGATATTGGCAGGGGCTAATAGGTTCATAGTAAGCACATGAAAACTATGTATAAATGAACATGTCAGGATGAGAGGTTCATAGTTAGCCCATGAAAACTATGATTTGATATTGGTAGGGGCCAATAGGTTTATAGTGAACCCATGAAAACCATATCCAGATTAGGATATTGATAGATGTCAGTAGGTTCCTAGTTAACCGATGAAAACTAAGATAAGAGGAAAGATATTGGAGTTACCAATAGGTTCAAGGAGAATCCATGAAACAATAAAGATATTGGCGGGGGCCAATATGTTCTTAGTGATCCCATGAAAACTATGTAACGGGACAGGAGTCCATAAACGTTAAATAGGTTATTAGTAAGCCCTTGAAAACAAATAGGTTAATAGTGACCCTAGAAACTATAAATGAGACAGTTAGTCAGAATGAATGGAGATGGGAAATCCAAAACTTATTTACTTGCTTGCATATCTTTATATTGATTTAAATTGTTTTAACCATTGTGGATGCAGGAGCACGACATATGGTTTTATAAAGGTTTTAGGATACTAGTGAGGGGAAAACCCGTTCCGCTAAGCGGCGTGGTCTCACTGGAAATCTAAATTGTTTGAGATGGTAAACTATTATTCATACCAATCTTTATGTTTGACTCGAAGTTTATGTTTTCCCCTTAAATTCTCGGGTACTCAATTGATTTTGAGTAGTTTGAGAGTTGAGATTTTCAAGTATCTCTTTAGACGAATAAGCTTCTAAAGACGTGCATGAGGCATGATAGCTATCTAGAGTTCTCTTTTATTTAGATTCTGTTGTGTTATTGTTGGCAAAGCTTTTTAAATTGCCTATCTATACTCTGATCATCTAAGGGGGCATCTTCAAATGTCTCTCTTGGCGTATGTTTTAATAAATATATTTTCTTTGAATGTGGTTCTTGTATGGGATTATGTAATGAATTTGAAGTGTTTTTAAATGGAATATGGAATTTGTTTGATGTTTTAAATTTTTGCCATATTCATGTGTTTCTGCTATATCAATGTATCTAACATTGCCGTATTTGGTTGCCAAGGATTAATAACTATGGATGACTGCAGTATCCATAATCGTTAGTTTTGATCCTCCAATTAGGGGTTGTTACAAGTCGGTATCAGAGCATAGATTAATGAAACTTAAAATAAATTTAAACCTAAAATGTTTTCAAACATAATCCAATGAATTTGATGGTAAGATCGAGGTTTAGGTAACGCTATAGTACAATACTTGTATTTGATATATATATATATATATATATATATATATATATAGATATATATATATAAGTACATAATCTCCACTCTCTTAGATCATTCTTCTGTGTCTTACTAAGGCTCGTATGTAGATTTACGAGAAAGAAGATATAGAAGAAGGAAACAGAAGAGGAAATCTCAGTGGAGGAAGTACTATAACCAATGGAAATGCTCGACCTACCAGGAGGAACCCGGGTCGACAGGTTAATGCTAACCAAAATGCTAATTCCAATGTGGGTGCTGGAAATCCACCAGGAGATATGGGGCGATGTATCAGTTCTTCATTTATATGATGCAAGAAGAAGTTGCTGCTAGAGTTGCTGGTAATGCTGGGGGAGCTAATACCGTGGCTCCAATTGGGAATAATTATGCTAAGTCGAGTAGAGATTAAACTAGTCTTGGTGGGAAGCCATTTATGCGGACGGAGAATGCCAAAGAGGCAGAGAATTAGCTGTTGCATTGTGAGCGTATCTTTGCTGATATGGGTTTGAACGAGCAAAAGAGAAGGTGGGCCTCTAGGCAGTTGCAAGGGTCGGCGTAACATCCACCTACTCGAAGGCCCAAAACTAACGGGTACGGATGTTGTAGTCATTCATAGTTATTAATCTTTGATGACCAAGTAGGGCAGTGCTAGATACACTGATACGCAGATCATAGAAATATGAAAAAATTTAACAATTCAAACATATTTCCACATTCAAACCAAAACATTTCATATTCCTTACACATTCCCAAAATTACATTAACCATATTCAGCAAAATATAATTATTACAATTACGCCAAGAGAGACGTATGCAGATGCCCTCTTGGTTGATTAGGGTATACATAGTAAGGCTAATAAATCTGCCTTTACAAACAAAACACATAGTGGAAAGAAAAACTCTAAATAAACTTAAACCTCAAACTACTCAAAATCAATTTAGAACTCGAGAATTTAAAGGGGAAACAAAAACTTCGAGTTAGACATAAAGCCTGGTATGAATAATAATCCAGCATCTTAATCCTTTAGATATCTAGTGAGACCATGCTGCTTAGAGGAATGGGTTTTCCCCTCATTAGTAACCTAAAACCTTTATAAAACCATATACCGTGCTCCTGCATCCATGATGGTTAAACAATATATTTTCAAAATATTACGATGATATACATACTTGAAAATAATTAGGGATTTCCCATGCCTAGTTGAATCTGACACCCTGTCATAATTATAGCTTCTAGGGTCACTATTAACCTTTTTAGTTTTAATAGGTTTACTAATAACCTTGTTATAACTAATGGGCACCCTATCCTAATCATAGTTTTTATGGGATCATTATGAACCTATGGGCTCCTGCCAACTAACTTAATTAATACATGAGTTCCCCTGAACCTATTAGTCATTTTAATAACCAATCACCTTATTCTAGTTTTCATGGGTTTACTATGAACCTATGATTTATCCATTAACTCACTTTACATCCTAATTTTCATAGGTTGACTATGAACCTACTGATACTTCCATTAGCTATTTTCTTTTCTTAGTTTTCATGAGTTTACTACGAACCTATTGACCGATGTCAATTCTTAATCAGATATAGTTTTCATAGGTTCACTACAAACAATTTGGCCCCTGCCAACTGTCCTTAATACGTAGTTTTCATGGGTTGACTATGAACCTATTTGTTTCCTCCAATAACTATTTAGTCATAATTTTCATGGGTTTACTATGAACCATTTAGATTACACCAATAACTACTTTATCATAGTTTTCATGGGTTTACTATGAACCTTTTGGTCGCCTCTAATAATTACCAAGTTTAGGCATCCTATATTTTTTGTCACCCTAACTCCTTGGATGCAATTCTACTCACTCAGGAGTTTAAGCAATTTATATCCACTATTTAGTTAACCTAGCTAGTTTTTCTACCCCTTTTTCCTCAAAGTACAGTTATGGGTTATCATGTGAATATATCCAAATTTGAAGAAGCAAAACAACAATTCAACAATACAACTCATGTGGGTTTAAGGTCCTTGAAATACATATCATAAAACATATTAACACCCTTAACATATATTTTTATCAAGGCTATACTTCTTTAAAATTACGTACATAAGACCATTACAAATTCCTTTATATAAGCCGCAAGTTTTTCTTTAAAAATTTAGAGTATGGGTTTTAAAACCTTTTGACAACGTTGGAAGGTCACACTTTCAACCTCTTCGAAAGGTATAATCATCTACTTTTAAAATAATAGGCTCCAGCCCTTTTAATACTCTGAAACTCTTCTTCAAAACCTTCGACCTTGATAAAGTATTAGTACTATGGATACAAGAGTAGAACCTTTCGAAACCATTGGACAACAAATCTTTAAAAAGCATTAAAGCTTAAAACCTTTCGAAATCATTGAAATTCAAACATTTTGAAAGTATTGGTTTATACTTAAAAATATTAATTTGGGTCATAGGTGAAAGTTTTCAAACTACTCTCTACTTCATAAAACATTGGGGAAGACCTTTGAACCTTTCGACTATGTCCTCTAACTCTACTACCAAGTCCTCCAACTCTGTTTGAGAAATAGTAGCCTTTGGATCGTGAACATACTTACGAAGATGAGATACATAGAATATGTTATGGACACCTGCCAAACTGCTCGGCAACTCTACTGTATAAGCGAGCTTTCCAGTTCTTTCTATAATCTGGAATGGACCAACATGGCTCGGGGTCAACTTTCCCGACTTTCTAAATCGTACCACGCCCTTCATCGATGATACTTTTATGAAAACCTTATCTCCCATTGAGAACTCTAGATCCTTACGCCTACTATCTACGTATCTCTTCCACCTAAATTGAGCTTCCTTCATCCGTCCTTGGATTAACTCAATCTTTTCCGACGCCTCTCTAACCAAATATGGACCTAAGGCCAATCTGTCTCCAGTCTCCAACCAACATGCTGATGATTTGCATGGCCTTCCGTACAAAGCTTCAAAAGACGCCATTCCTATACTAGTCTGATAACTATTATTATCGGAAAACTCAATCAAATGTAGGTGATCTTCCTAAGATCCACCAAAGTCCAATACACAAGCTCCCAATAAATCTACGAGTACCTTATTGACTCTCTCTATCTGCCCATATGTCTGTAGGTGACATGCTGTACTCATCTTAAGCTTGGTACCAAATACCTTTTATAGACTCCTCTCAAATTTGCTAGTGAATAATGCATCTCTGTCGCTGACTATGCTACTTGGAATCCCACGAAGTTTAACTATGTTCTTTTTAAAACAACTTAGCCAAAATAGGTGTCGGTCTTGTTGACTTTATTGGAAGGAAATGGGCACTCTTGGTCAACCTGTCCACAATAACCCATATACTCTCATTTCCTCGACTTGACCTTGGCAGCCCGTCTATAAAATCCATTGATATCGAATCCCACTTCCAATCTGGAATATCTAAAGGCTGAAGTAACCCACTTGACTTCTGATGTTTGGCCTTTACTTGTTGATAATTAACATACTGCCTAACCCGCAAGCCAATATCCCTCTTAATGCCTTCCCAATAAAAGCTCCTCTTCATATCTTGATACATCTTAGTTCCTCCAGGATGAATCGTAACTTCGATCGATGACATTCCTCTAGAGCTACTCTTCTTAAGTTATCTACATTCAGAACGCATAATCATCCCTTCTTTCTCGACCATCCTTTTTGGTCAAGAATAAAATCCTTTAGGTCATCAATCTCTGATCCGACCTCAATTTTTCTTATCCTCTCGGCTAAAACTGGATCTTTCCTCCACTTTGAAGCTATTCGATTCATCAACATTGGTCAAACCTCTAAGCAAGATAACATGGCAGTATCCTGACTAGAACTAGCAGTAGATCTCAAATGCACCTCACAACAGGTTAAAGATTCTAGATCCCTCCATTCTTCCAACATTGCTAACATCACATTCTGATGTTTTCTACTGAGAGCATCTGCTACCTTATTTACTTTCTTAGGAGTACTCTATATCGAAATCATAAGCAACCAAAACTCCAATCATCTCTGCTGCCTCATGTTCAATTCCTTCTGAGAGAATATATACCTTAATGACTTATGATCGGTATATAACTCAAATCTCTCTCCCAAAAGATAATGCTTTCAAATTTTCAAGGCAAAAATCACCGCATCTAACTCAAAGTAATGAGTAGGATATCTAACTTCATGCGGTCTAAGCTGCCTAGATGCATAAACACTAACTTTGCACTTCTACATCAATACTGCTCCCAATCCAGTGCCACATGCATCAATGTACACTACCAACCCTTAGTTACCATTTGGAACTACTAACACTGGCGCATTTGTTATCAAATTCTTTAACTTAAGGAACCCTTCCTCGCAATTTTTAGACCAAAAAAAAACTTCACGTCCTTCTTGGTCAATTTAGTCAAAGGTGCTGCTACCCACGAGAAATCCTTGATGAATCTCCGGTAATAGCCAGCAAGTCCAAGAAAACTCCTGATCTCGATTACCGTCTCTGGTCTCTTCCAATTATTTACTACCTCAATCTTAACTAGATCAACCGATAATCCTTCCTATGAAACCATATAACCAAGAAACTTAACTTCTCTCTTACAGAAATGACACTTGGAAAATTTCGCCTTCAGCTGATGCTACCTCAGCGTCTCCTACACCAATCTAAGATGAATCTCATGCTCCTTTCCATCTTTCGAGTATACCAAAATGTCATCTATGAATACCAACACAAACCTCTCCAAGTGCTCTCAGAAAACACGGTTCATCAGTCAACAAAGAAAGAATGCACATTCGTCAATCCGAATGACATTACTAATCACTCATACGAACCATACCTAGTCCAAAATGCCGTCAAAGGGATGCTATCCTCCGCCACTATCAACTGATGGAAGCCCATCATGAAATCCAACTGGGAAAATACTCTAGCTCCACTCAGTTGATCAAACAGATCATCTATCCTCGGTAGGGGGTACCTATTCTTGATCGTCTTTTTGTTTAACTTACAATAGTCGATGCATGTCCTTATTGACCCATCTGGTTTCTTCACAAACACCACGGCTATTACCCAAGGTGAACCACTTAGTCTGATAAAATTCCTTCCCTCAAGATCCACTAGCTGCACCTTCAACTCCTTCATCTCTATCGGTGCCATTCTTCTAGGTGGTCTACTGATAGGTTCAGCTTCTGGTATAACGTCTATCCGAAGCTCAACAGCTCGTTTTGGTGGTAATCCACCAACCAACTCAAATACATCCGCAAACTCTCTAGCCACACGAACCCGACCAAGCTCTTCTTCAACCTCCATGGCACTTAACAAAGCACAAACACTCTTACTGGAATTTTCCACTAAGAAGATGATTCAGTTATGACTATCAAGGTGCCTTAATGATAATTCCTCATCATACCAAAATATCCTAGCCTCATACTTGCCCAACCAATCCATAACTAAGATGATCCTAAAATCTACGAAATCATAAACATAAAAACTTCATGCAAACTTATGACCTAGCAAGTAAAGCTCTAACTATTCACATCTCATCCCTAGAGTTGCATACTCTTCTATTGGATTCGCAACCCTTAAGGAAGTAACAAGATATATGGGTTCTACACATAACCTATCAACCAAATACTGAAATATAAATGAATGTGATGCACCGGTATCAAAAAGTACCCTAACTGGTATATTCTGAATCAAAAGCGTACCTTCCATCAGTCTTTCTTTTTTCTGCTGTAGTAGGTTTTGAAGAAGATGGTGGTCCAATAGCAAACACCATCCCTCCGTCCCCCTTAATTGGCTTCGGACAGTGGTTCTTATAATGCCCAACTTGGTCATAGTTGAAGCAATTCACATTCTTCTTCTCCACGGGCTTCTTTCCTTTTCTAGTTCTACACTCGTGGACCTAATGGCCCTTCTTATCACACTTATAACACACTGAATCAACCTTGGACTTCTTAGTGGCCTCCCTTTTCTAGGCTCCTTTCTTCTTAAAGAATTTCCTTTTCCTTCCCTGAGAACCCAAGGCGTCAACTGGCTTCCCCCTAGCTGAAACGACAAGCATTTCCTCTTGGCGGACGGTCATCTCCATCATCATATGATAAGGTTCTCTAATATATATCATAGCCATCTTTCCTAGCTCTGGCCTTAAACCTTTAATGAATCTCTCATTCCTTCTGACATCAGTGTCAACCAAAGCATAACCATACGAGATAACTCATCAAACTTGGCAGCATACTCGATGATAGATATATGTCCTTGAACAAGATCCATGAACTTCCTCATCAATGCCTGTTTGGCAACCTCAGATAAGAACCTCTGCTC
The DNA here is from genome assembly GCA_030765085.1 of Allium cepa. Taxonomy (NCBI): domain Eukaryota; kingdom Viridiplantae; phylum Streptophyta; class Magnoliopsida; order Asparagales; family Amaryllidaceae; genus Allium; species Allium cepa. The sequence goes on from CM060941.1 coordinate 704,967,250, forward strand.
AAACCTCCTCCTGAAGTCATCCTAAGTCAATTCTTCCTCCGGCGTCGTCACGCTGTTCCACCAATGAAGTGCCAACCCTTGCAACTGTCTAGAGGCTAGTCTTCTCTTCTCTCCATCATTCAAGACTAAATTAGTAAAGATCCTTTCACCGTTCAACAGTCAGTTCTCTACTTCTACAGCATCTTCCATTTCAGCAAACAGCTTTCCTCCCAGACTGATATAGTCTCTACTAAGCTTAGCATAATTATATCCAACTGGAACTACATGATTAGCTCCTCCAACATTACCAGTAGCTTCTGCTTGCAAAAGATTTGCCAACAGCTGATACTCCATCCCCATATCTACTGGTGTTTCCAGCACCTATAATGGCCTCAACATTTTGGTTAGCATTAGCCTGTCAACCTTGGTTTCTTCGAGTATTAGGTCGAGCATTTCCATTGGTAGTGGTGCTTCTCCTACCTAGATTTCCTCTTCCGTTTCCTGCCTCCATATCCTCTTTCTCGTATATCTACATACAAGCCTTAGTAAGATACAGAAGAACGGTCCAAGAGTGAGGGGAATAGTACTTAGATATATACCTATATATCAAATACATGTACGTTACTATGGCATTAACCCAAACCCCGATCTTATTGTTAAATTCACCGGATTATGTTTCAAAAAGCTTTTAGATTTAGTTTTCTTTTAAAGCTTCATAAACCTATGCTCCGATACTAACTTGTAACATCACGTACTTAGAGGCCCAAAACTAATGGCTACGTGCTGCAATCATCCATAGTTATTAATCTTCAGTGACCAAATATGGCAGTGCTAGATACATTGATACACAGATCATAGATATATGGAAAGAATTCAACGATTCAAAAACATATTTCCACATTCAAATCAAAACATTTCATATTCATTACATAATCCAAAAATTACGTAAAGCACATTCAATAAAATATAATTACTATAATTACACCAAGAGCGACATATGAAGATGCTCCCTTGGTTAATCAAAGTATATATAGTAAGGCTAATAAATCTGCCTTTACAAAAAAAACACATGGCGGAAAGAAAAACTCTAAATAAATATCTGCCACCTGCATGCCTTCATAAGCTTTATTCATCTAAGAGGAGAACCTGAAAACCTTAAAATCAAACTATTCATAATCAATTGAGCTCCCGAGAGTTTAAGGAAAAAAAAAGTTCGGGTCAGACATAAAGCCTGTCATGAATAATAATCTAATATCTCAATCCTTCTAGATACCTAGTGAGACCACACCGCTTAGCGGAACTGGTTTTCCCCTCACTAGTATACTAAAACCTTTATAAAACCATATATTGTGCTCCTGCATCCACAATGGTTAAAACATATATTCTCAATATATTATGATGATATGAATACTTGAAAATAATTAGGACTTCACATTCCTAATTAATTCTAACACCCTGTCATAATTATACTTTCTAGAGTCACTATTAACCATCTTAGTTTTCATGGGTTTACTAACAGTCTTGTTATAACTAATGGACACCCTATCCTAATCATAGTTTTTATAGGATCACTATGAACCTATGGGCTCCTACAGTTAACTAAATTAATTAAGGAGTTCAATTGAACCTATTAATCATTTTAATAACTAATCACTTTATCCTAGTTTTCATGAGTTTACTATGAACCTATGGATTTATCCAGTAACTCACTTCACATCCGAGTTTCCATGGGTTGACTAGGAACCTACCGATACTTCCATTAGACACTTTCTTATCCTAGTTTTCATGGGTTTACTAAGAACTTATTGACTGATGTCAATTCTTAATCCGGCTATACTTTTCATGGGTTCATTACAAACCAATTAGCCCATGCCAACTGTCCTTAATACATAGTTTTCATGGATTAACTATGAACATGTTGGTTTCCTCCAATAACAACTTAATCATAGTTTTCATAGGTTTACTATGAACCTTTTGGTTTACACCAATAAATACTTTATCATAGTTTTCATGGGTTTACTATAAACGTTTTGGTCGCCTCTAATAACTATCAAGTTTAGGTATCCTATAGTTTTGGTCACCCAGACTCCTTGGATGCAATTCTACTCATTCAGGAGTTTAAGCAATCTATATCCAGTGTTGAGTTAACCTAGCCGGTTCTTCTACCCCTTTTTTCCAAAATTACAGTTATGGCTTATCATGTGAATATATCCAAATTTAAGAAGCAAGACAATAATTTAACAATGCAACTTTGATGGGTTTAAGATCCTTGAAATACATATCATAAAACATAGTTAACACCCTTAACATATATTTTTATTAATGCTATACTTCTTCAAAATTACATACGTAAAGCTAGTATAAACTCCTTTATATAAGCCGTGGGTTTTCCTATAAAAATTTAGGGTACGGGTTTTCAAACCTTTTGACAACATCGCAAGATTACACTTTCAACCTCTTAGAAAGGTTTAATCATCTACTTTTAAGAACAATAGGCTCCAGCCCTTTTAATACTTTAAAAATCTTCTTCAAAACTTTTTGACCTTGATAAAGTATTACTACTATGGATATAAGAGTAGAACCTTTCAAAACCATTGGACGACAAACCTTTTGAAAGCATTAAACTTAAAACCTTTTGAAATCATTGAAATTCAATCATTTCGAAAGCATTAGGTTTATACTCAAAAATATTAATTTGGGTCATAGGTAACCACTCTCTACTTCATAAAACATTGGGGAAGACATTTGAACCTTTCGACTATGTCGAAAGCCCTTGCTTTTGACCCCTTCAGAAGGTTGGGAAGTGGCTTATATTTATAAAACTAGTGAACCTTTCGAATAAGTCAAAAGCTCCTGCCTTTGACCCTTTCGAAAGGTTTAAGTAAAAATAAAGGTGGTAGCTCTTTTCAAAATCTCTTTGAAACACACATTTTGTCCTTGTCGAAAGGTCTTATAAAAAATCAAACCTTTCGACGTTGTCAGAAGGTCTTTAAAACAACCTTTAAAAGCCAAACCTTTTGACCTCGTCGAAAGGTCCTTTAAAACAACCTTTTGAAAAACAAACCTTTCAACATTATCGAATGGTCTTTAGAAAATAGGCAAGTGATTTCTCTTTTCTAATCAAAATAAACTACGGATCCATCTCCTTCGGAAGCAACCCTTGAATGCAACCCTTCGACACCCTGCCTTTCGACTTGGTTCAATTCACTACATACCACCTGAATGATGTCATGTGCATTGCTTTCAACCTTATTGGTCATTGAAGTCGAAAGGTCTTGGTCGAGAGGTCTGAGTTCGAAAGGTTTAAAGGCGGAACCATCTTTTTTGGGTAAAAGCTGATTTTTCCAAAATATGAAAACTTTTTGTAACTAAGCTGCCTACTTGTAAACATTTGATTGGCTTCCACAACTTTTAAATAATTTTGGATAATAATTGTTGCATTTTCTTAGATCTAAAATCAGATTAACATTTAACAAATAAGTCGTTCCTCTTATAAAATAATTAAATCATTTAGGTCCTCCTTTAAAAATAATTTAATTTCCATACTAAATCACTTAGTAAAGATCCCAAAAAATTCCAAAAATTCACTTTAATTATGTTATCTAAAATATTAATATTTTAGACCCAAATTCTTAGCATATTTTTCCAAAACTATTTATAAATACAAATAACCATATTTTCCTTTCAAAATTCGTAATAAATTCTCCACGGCTTGAAAAATTATAAAAATTGAAACCCAAATCCAAAATCATGTTTTCTATAACATAAAATATTCCGTGGCCTTTAGAAATTATTTCATCTCGGTTTTTTCCTATAACCGTGTATATGCTTTTTAAATAAACTTGTTTAAACATATATAATACAAAATCAAGCATATCATCATTCCATATATTATAAAAACAGATATATAGTTAAATCCAAAACCATATGATGTAAAAATCAAAATAGAGATGTAGAATTTATTATTCACCTAAGATAGATTGGATAAGGAAATTGAAGTATGATTGAGATTGATTTCTCTAGCTTGAATCCTAAGCTTTAAGTTGATTTTTATCTTCTCTTCATTCTTCCTAATGGTCGGTCTTGCTTCTCACGGTTATAAATTTACGTTTTAAATAAATGAACGTGTATGGTCTAATGGGAATAGTATAAGGTTGGAAATATGGGCGGCTATTTACATTAGTACCCTTATGCTCAATTCCTAACCATTTTTATAAGTTCATTAGATTTTAAATAAGCATGGCCACCTAGTTTATTAATTGACCTTAACCTCTTTATCTACATTATTCAATTTATTTTATTCTAATTAAATCTTGTGAATAATGTCAATAAAATTAGCGGTGTTATAGTCAGTGCTTCATTGGTGGAACAGTGTTACCGTCGGAGTTCCAAAGGAGGAATTAAATTGGGCTGATTTTTGAAGGAGAATTGAACAAAGGTTTCTATACGAGGTTGCTAAATCAGCACTACTGAGGAAGTGTTTGGATCTGGAGCAGGGAGAGATGTCGGTTGTTGAGTATGCTGCTATGTTTGATGAGTCGTCCCGTTATGAATATAATACTATAGACACCGTCATCAGGAGAAATGAGAAATTCATTTGGGGATTGAGACCTGAGCTTGCTAGGGTGACCCTGACACATATCCATGATCCTAGTAATGTAGTGGTGGAGATGGAAATTTTCCATGAAGAAATGCTTGTTGTTTGTGCTAGAGAGAAGCCAATTGAAACTCAAGGTTCTCAGGGAAAGAAGAGGAAGTTCTTTAAGAAGAAGGGAGCTCAGAAGGAAGATGCTACAAAGAAGGCAAAGGCTAATTTAGTTCGCTACAAGTGTGACAAGAAGGGTTATTACGCAAATGAGTGTCGGTTAGGCAATGGGAAGATGGCTACAGATAAGAAGAGTGTGAAGTGCTTCAATTATGGCCAGCTTGGGCATTATAAGAATCAATGTCTGGAACCGGTTAGGGAAGACAAGGAAAAGGTTTTTATTATTGGACCATCACCTGTTAGGCCAACTGCAGCTGAAAATTGGAAGACTGTGATGGAAGGCACGTTTTTGATTTAGAGTATACCAATTAGGATACTATTTGATACGGGTGCATCACATTCATTTATATCCCAGTGTTTGTTTGATAATTTATGCTTACAACCTACATACCTTGTTACTTCCTTAAGGGTTGCGAAACCAATAGGAGGATATGTAACTCTGGAGATGAGATGTGACCAGTTAGAACTTGACTTGTTAGGTCATAAGTTTGCATATAGTCTGTATGTTTTCGATTTCGTAGGTCAGAATCATTTTTGGAATGGATTAGTTGATTAAGTATGAGGCTAGCATATTTTCCTAGGATAGGGAGATATCACCAAGACACCCTAATAGTCATAACAGAATCATATCATCAATGGAGAATTCTGACCGAATTAGTTTTGCTCTGTTAAGTGCAATTGAAGTGGGAGAAATGCTAAATCAGGTTCGAGTAGCAAGAGGGTTTGTAGATGTCTTTGAGCCAGTGACAAGACTACCACCAAAACAAGCTGTTGAGTTTTGGATAGATCTTATGCTAGGAGCTAAACCTGTTAATAGACCACCTAGTAGGATGACACCTATTGAGATGAAGGAATTAAGGTGCAACTAGTGGATCTAGAAGGAAGGAATTTTATAGACCAAGCGGTTCACCTTGGGGAGCAGTCGCGGTATTCGTGAAGAAAGCAGATGGGTCTTTGAGGATGTGCATCGATTATCATAAGTTGATTGAAAGGAAAATCAAGAATAAGTATCCTTTGCTGAGAATTGAAGATTTATTTGATCAGTTGTGGAAGCCAAAGTGTTTTCCAAATTGGATTTGGTGACAGGTTTCCATCTATTAAGAGTGGAGATTTGGTGACAGGTTTCCATCTATTAAGAGTGGAAGAGGACAATATTACTTTGGCAGCATTTCGAACTAGGTATGGTTCATATGAGCGGTTAGTAATGCCATTTGGGTTAACGAATGCACCTGTTTGCTTCATGGATCTGATGAACCGAGTCTTCCGAGAGTATTTGGATAGATTCATGTTGGTGTTTATAGATGATATTTTGGTATACTCTAAGAATGAAAGGGAACATGAAGTTCATCTTAGAGTAGTGCTTGAGACGCTGAGGCAACATCAACTAAAAGCAAAGTTTTCAAAGTGTCAATTTTGGAAGAAAGAAGTTAATTTTCTTAGTCATGTGGTTTTAGAGAAAGGGTTGTCAGTCGATCCGGATAAAATCGAAGTTGTTGATATTTGGAAGAAACAAGAGACAGTGGCTGAGATTAGAAGTTTTCTTGGACTTGCTGGCTATTACCGGAGATTCATTAAAGATTTCTCATGGATGGCAATACCTTTGACAAAGCTAACCAGGAAAGATGTGAAGTTTGTTTGGTCCAACAAATATGAGGAAGCATTCCTTAAGTTAAAGCATTTGTTGACCAATGCACCTGTGTTAGTTGTTCCATATGGAACCTAAGGTTTAGTGATGTATACCGAGGAACTGGATTGGAGGCTATGTTGATGTAGAAGGGTAAAGTGATTGCCTACGCTTCGTGACAGCTTAGACGGCATGAAATGAGATATCCTACTCATGATTTGGAATTGGCTGTAGTGATCTTTGAATTGAAGATTTGGAGACATTATCTATCAGGGGAGAGATATGAGTTATACATAGATCGTAAGTCTTTAAGGTACTTGTTTTCTCAGAAGGAGCTGTATATAAGACAACAGAGGAGGTTGGAGTTTTTGGATACTTATGATTTTGGTATTGAGCATACTCCTAGGAAAGGAAAAAGGTGGCAGATGCTCTTAGCAGAAGACATTAGAATGTAGTGCTAGCTATGTTGGCAGAGTAGAAAGATTTGAAAGCTTTGACTACTTGTAGTGTGTAGTTAAGATCGACTGCTAGTTCCAGTTAGAGTACTGCCATGTTGTCCTGTTTATAAGTTCGACTAGTGTTGATCAGAAGAATTGCCTCTAAGTAGAAGGAGGATCCAGTATTAGCCCAGAAGATCAATAGGCTTGAGGTTGGAACTGAGATCGATGATTTGAAAGATTTTAGTCTTGACCAGAGAGGATGGTTGAGAAAGAAGTGACGATTATGCATTCCGAATGTTGAGGACTTAAGGAAAAAAGTTCTTAGAGAATGTCACCGATCCAAGTTTAAGATTCATCATGAAGGGACCAAGATGTATCAAGATATGAAGAGGAGCTTCTGTCGGAAAGGTATGAAGAGGGATGCTGGCTTGTAGGTTAGGCAATGTGCAAACTGTCAACAAGTGAAGGTCGAACATCAGAAGCCAAGTGGGTTATTTCAAGCTTTTGAGATTTCAGTTTGGAAATGGGATTCGATATCCATGGATTTTATAGACGGTTTGCCAAGGCCAAATAGGAGAAATGAAAGTATATGGGTCATGGTGGACAGACTGACCAAGTGTGGCCATTTTATTCTAGTTAAGTCAACCAGGACGACATCTGTTTTAGCAAAGTTGTTCATGAAGAACATAATTAGATATATGGGATTCCTAGAAGCATAGTCAGTGATAGAGATGCTTTGTTTACTAGAGAATTCTAGAAGGGTCTACCAGATGTGTTAGGCACTAACCTCAAGATGAGTACTTCATATCACCCTCAGATGGATGGGCAGACAGAGAGAGTCAATAAGGTACTCGACGATTTGTTGAGAGCTTATGTATTGGACTTTGATGGATCTTGGGAAGATCTCCTACATTTGGTTGAGTTTTCTTATAAAAATAGTTACCAGACTAGTATAGAAATGACGCCTTTTGAATCTTTGTATGGAAGGCCATGCAAACCACCAGCCTGTTGATTGGAGACTGGAGATAGATTAGTCTTAGGTCCAGATTTTGTTAGAGAGACATCAGAGAAGACTAAGCTGATCCAAGGAAGGATGAAGGAAGCTCAGTCCAGACAAAGGAGTTATGCAGATAAGAGGCATAAAGACCTAGAGTTTTTAGTTGGGGATAAGGTTTTCATAAAGTATCACTGATGAAGGGTGCGGTACAGTTTGGAAAGTCTGGGAAACTGGCACTGGGATATGTTGGTCCATTCTAGATTATGGAGAGGATTGGAAAGCTCGCATACAGAGTAAAATTGCCGAGCAGTATGACTGATGTCCATAATATATTTCATGTGTTTCACCTTCACAAGTATGTGCATGATCCAAAGACTACTATTCCTCCAACGGGGTTGAAAGATTTGATGGTAAAGCCTAATTTGGCTTTTGTTAGACATCCAGTTTGGTTGTAGCGAGAGACGAGAAAAGATTGAGGAACAAGACAGTCAAGTTGATAAAAGTTCAGTGGAGCGACAATAAGAAGGACTGTATTCGAGAGACTAAAGATATGATTCGAGATACTTATCCTGATCTGCTTTGAGGGTACATCTATATTAGATAATTGCTAGTTATGTAGGCTAATATGGTTGTTAGGAGTCGTTATAGATGATTGCTATGTTTAGTATTTAGTCTTTACTGAATTTTGAGGACGAAATTCGTTAAGGAGGGGAGCCTGTAACACCTCTACTTTTCAAACATTATTTAGAAAATTTAAGTTTATAAATTAAATAAAATAATGTAAATATTAAGTGATAAGGAGATTGAGATTTGAATAAATACATAAAGGTCGTGCTTAAAAATTTAAATGGGCTTAAGAATGGTTTGTAAGCTAATTAAATTACACAAGGGAATAATGGGAAATAGCCGCACCCTATTACCATAACCCTTATATATTTTCGTTCCTTATGCCATTCACGTTCATTTCTCATTTTCACAAAATAAAACGCAAACATAAGAAGAGGAGTCGGCCATTACTAGGAAGAAAGAGAAGAGAAAAATTCAAATCAAGCTAAGGATTAAAGCAAGTGGAATAAATCTTAATCTCAATCCAATCTCCCTATTCTAATTAAGGTGAATAATAATTTATACCATCTTTATTATTTTATGATCATATGTTTTCGAATTTAAGATAAATTCGTTTTTAGATGATGTGAAAGATGTTATGCTTGGATCACAATTTGTTAGATTTAAACAAGATTGTTAAATATGATTTCCCATGGTTTTAAGGGTAAAACCGATTATAATTGATTTCAAATTCCATGAGGAATTTATATGTTATGTAAAGCATGATTTTGGAGTTGGGTTTTAATTTTGATAATCTCCCAAGCTATGGAAAGATTAATATGAATTTTAAAAGGAAAATATTGTAATTGAGTTTAGAAATTTATTTCTAAAGTTATATTAAGAATTTGGGCCTGAAATTTAGATATGTTAAATAACATGTTAAAAGTGAATTTCTATGATTTTTGAGGATTTTTCCTAAGTAAATTACTACGAAAACTAAATTATTTTAAAAGGAGGACCTAAATGATTTACTTGTTTTGCTTAATGGAAGAGCTTATTTGCTAAATTAACCTTGGTTTAGATTTGAAATTAACCCACAGTTATTTTGGCAAAGGATTTAAAATGCTGAGGCAACCAATCATATGTTTACACGTGGGCAGGTTAGTTAGAAAGTGTTTGCTTTAATTGGCATTAAATCGGTTTTACCTAGAAAAGTGGGTCCCGCCTCTACTCGAAGTACCTTTCGACCCATAGCTTCCGCCTTCAATCAAGTCCAAACTTCATAAAGCCGAAACAAATACATAAGGTATCTCTTAGATGGTACGTAGTGGATAGGAGGAAGGTGGAAGGCATAGTGTCAAAAGCATAGCTTCCAATGGGGTCGAAACTTTAATTTTACTTTCAAATGAAAAAGCACCTGCCTTGTTTTATCAAAGATTACGAAGGAGTCGAAACATACGCTTTTAAAAGGGGTTTTCTAATAGCTTTCTAAGGTGTTGCCATTTTATATTTTAAAAGTATAGGCTTTCGAACGGGTTCCTTTATTTATAAAAATGATGCTTTCGAAAGTAGTGGTTCCGACTTAGTCGAAACCCAGCCGCTGTTCTTTTGCCTTTCAAGTGTGTTGAAGCCATCAATGCTTTCAAAGGATATCGTATGTTTTAAACTTATGTTAAGCCATTTCCTAAATGCTTTCGAAGGGGGTTAATGGTTTCGAAGGCAATGGCTTCGAATGGGGTTTCGAAGCCAACCTTCAAGTATTTCACCCAAATGATTTATGTTTTCGAATGGATGGTGCCAACGCCATCAAGTTTTTCCCCAATACTTCTATATCATAAAGAATGGTTTTGAAAGTGATACTTTCTGTTATATTCACTTTGACCCAAATGATATTTTAAATATAGACCCAAAGATTTCAAAAGGGATACTTTCAATGGTTTCGAAAGGGGTACTTTCAATTGTTTCGAAGCTATGCTTCTAAGAGTTAATAAGTAAAACTTTATTACATTCAAAAGGTTTCGAAAGAGATGTTTTAAAGGGTTTTGAAAGGCTGGGGCCTAATGTTTTAAAAAGAGGTTTATATGCCTTCAAAGGAGGTTATCCAGTGAGGTCAAAAGCAAAGTTTTGAATGTGTCGAAAGCCTTAGTTTTCCAAAACAAATAACCCAATCTTAATTTAATGGAAAATCCCACGGCTAAATAAAGGAGTTTTGAAATGGTTTAAGAAAAAGCTTTCCTTGATAAAAATATTAGGTTAAAAGGATTGACCATGTTTCATATGAAAAGTAATTTCAAGGATAATAAACCCACAGGAGTGGTATTGTTATGTTATTATGTTTGCTTGTTCAAAAATATATATGTTCACATTGTAATGAACCCATAATCGTAATTTGGACAAGGGAAAAATAACCAGCTAGGTTGACTCAATATTGAAATCGATAATTAAACATATTGGCAGAGGCCAATAGGTTCATAGTAAGGCCATGAAAATTGTGTATAGGAAAAGATATTGGCAGGGGCCAATAGGTTCATAGCAAGTCCATGAAAACTATGTATAAATGAAGATGTCAGGAAGATAGGTCCATAGTTAGCCTATGAAAACTATGATTTGATATTGGCAGGGGCCAATAGATTTATAATGAACCCATGAAAACTATATCCGGATTAAGAAATTGACATATGTCAATAGGTTCCTAGTCAACCCATGAAAAATAGGATAAGAGGAAAGATATTGGAGTTACCAATAGGTTCATGGAGAACCCATGAATAGTAAAGATATTGGTGGAGGCTAATAGGTTCTTAATGATCTCATGAAAACTCTTTAATTGGACAGAGAGTCCTTAAACAGGTTATTAGTAAGCCCATGAAAACTAATAGGTTAATAGTGACCCTAGAAACTATAAATGAGACAATTAGCAGAATTAATGGGGATGGAAAATCCAGAACTAATTTACTTGTTTGCATATCATCATATTGTTATGAATTGTTTTAGCCGTTCTTGATATAGGAGCACAGTATATATGTTTATAAAGGTTTTAGGATACTAGTGTAGGGAAAACCAGTTCCGCTAAGCGGCCTGGTCTCACTAGATATCTAAATGGTTTGAGATGGTAGATTATTATTCATACCAGGCTATATGTCAGACTCAAAGTTTATGTTTTTCCTTTAAACTCTCAGGTAATTGATTTTGAGTAGTTTGAGGGTTAAGGTTTTCAGGTACCTCTTTAGATGAATAAGCTTCCGGAGACGTGCGGGAGGCATGATAGCTATCTAGAGTTCTCTTTTATTTCGATTCCGCTATGTTGTTGTTGTAAAGGAAAGTTGTTTAAATTGCCTATATAAACTTTGATAATCCAAGTGGGCATCTTCATATGTCGCTCTTGGCGTATGTTGTAATAAATATATTTTCTTTGAACGTGGTTCTCGTATTTGGATTATGTAATGAACTTGAAATATTTTGAAAGGGAATGCAGAATTTGTTTGATGTTTTATTTTTTTTCCATATTCATGTGTTTCTGCTTTATCAATGTATCTAACATTACCATATTTGGTCGTTGGAGATTAATAAATATGGATGACTACAACATCCATAGCCGTTAGTTTTGGGCCTCCAAGTAGGGGATGTTACACCAGTGTTACGCCCTACTCTTCTATACTCATTCTGTCCTCCGCTTCTACAGGTAGCTCTATCATACATTCCTTTGTCGGTTGCACCCTAGTATTCAGATTAGCTCCTATACCACCAGTTCCTAGAGTTTAAAAAATCACTCCATTGTTGGCCCTCTCGGTGCCAGTTCCAATATTGATCTTATCATCGGGGTTGATCCCCATGTTTACTCCCGTATTGCCCCAAGTGTTGGTTGCTTTGGACGTGGCTGCAACGTTCCATCTCGTTCTAATCCAACTTTAGAAGCTTATGTATTGTTCCCCAGGGTCTAAATTCCTGCAGCTCCTACAATTCCTTGTTGTCCCATCCTTTGGAAGAATCCCTCCATCATCTCTTGTTGCCTAGCCAAGATTCCATCCTGCATCTCCTTCATCAGCCTTTCCATTTCTACTCTACCTACATAGTTGGATTGGTGAGAATTTGAGTATACTTGCTGAGTTCCCTCAGGCTCTCGTTGACTTGCTCCAGTTTTAGATTTGGTATTAGGCCTCTTCATTTTTCCCCAATCACAAATTCAAGCTTCAAGTTTCTGAGTCTACTTTTGTTCTCGGTAAAAGTACCAAAATGTTAACCCAAAAAATGGATCAACACCCTGGATCAAGTGTGAAAGCACCAGTGCAGATAATCAGCAATAAAACCTTACATAAACAACAAATAAAAAGTAGAAGTAAGAAAAGAGACACGGAATTTTCATAGTGGTTCGGCTGACTCTAGCCTAGTCCACTTTAATCAATCTTTATTATGATTATACTAGTTGAATCTCTTTGGATATCAATTAGTTAGTCATTAAATCTAAGTTACAATGAGTTAGAATAAGTCACAAGTATAAGGGTTGACTGAAGAATGATAGTAAACCCCTTGCTAACTGTTGTGAAGGAGAAGAAAGTTGAAGAAGTGAAGGAATTATAGTAGAGTAATGGCGGCTCTCTCTCCAAAAAAGATCCTCTCTAGTTGCAGATAGGTGAATATTTATAGGAAAATTCAGTGAGCATTAGGCATGAAGTCCAAGTGCATAAGAGTCCAGTTGTTATGCCAAGTCATCACCAAAAATCTCAAATCAATCGGAGTCATTTCTATGGATTGTTAGCTATCCATAGAGGATGGATCGATAGCTATCCATCACCTTAGCATATTTTTCTACCAGAAGCCTTTACTTAGTGTTACAGAGGGGTTAGAAAGGTTGAGGGCGATTCGACCTATCTTGATGGATCGCTAGCTAACCATAGGGGATGAATTTCTAGCTATCCATCCAATTAGCATATTTTTGAGTGATCTTTATTTGGTTGTCTACATATCTTCTATTTAAGTGCCTTGTCCAAATGTCAAGTCGTTTGGAATTAGTTTGATCATTCTTTTCGTGGGTATCTAGTCCAGAAGAATCGTCCATAACTCGCTCAAAACTTAATGAAATCAGACGAAACTTTGCAGGTACTCTCTCCACGTGTGTGGGACCTGCCATATAAATTTAAGGTAGTGGGCCCAATCTACACGAGTCTCTAGCGATCCATCTAGTTAGGCCGCTAGCGATCAATCAAATCAGCTCCAAATGATCTCATTTTTCTCAAGCCTTCTATTATGTCTTCTTAGTGTTTTCCAAAATTTCAAGTCAATTCGACTTCATATGAGTAATATGGGTCAATTTTAAATTAGCTGTTTTAGGGTAAGCAGCTTGAATCAGATGAGTCTTCACTTCTCTAGCTAGATTGTTGGCATGTTATGAAACTTGGCAAGCGTCTCCAGGGAACATACTAGATTATGATGCAAGGGGATTGGAGGATCCACAAGCGAATCTTATGAATCGCTGGTGATCCATCATCTTGGCCAAATTTTGGTTTCCTCCTCTTGAGTCTTTCTTCATTCCTTCTTCTGGTCCTCTTAGTTGATTCTTGAGTTGTTTTGACTTGTCGTAGATGTTATGACTTCTTTTGACTTTTCTTGGGTTAAAAAAACCAAGTTAACACTCCCCTTCTTATAAAAATTTTGTCCTAAAATTTTGATAAGGAAGAACAAAATTTACATTAATGCCCTAAGAGTGTAAAGTCATCTTTATCTAAGTACACACAAGTACAAAAGATTGCACTAATACCCTGTTAGTACATACAATAGACAAACAAAGCACCCTACCATACACATGAATGTCTAAAACAACTCGGGATAGATATTCCTAATCTTATCTTCTACCTCCTAGGTACAATCTTCCTTGTTGTCACTCTACCAGACGCAAATGAGTCTGATAATTTTGTTTCTTAAATCTTTCATATCACAACTTACTATCCACTTCGATCTCTCAAATATTTCAAATCTGGCTCCATAGATAAGTCCTATATCAGCCTCGCTTGCACTGTCGAACTCAGATCATGCACACATTCTCAAATCTGATATATGAAAAAATTATGCATAGGTAATTTAACTAGATAGATGAGTTTACCAATCCTCTCAATCATCGAAATAGTCCTACATATCTAGGTGTCAATTTTCCCATCTTTCCAAAGCGCATAACCCCTCTTGTTGGAAAAACCTTCACAAACACATGATTTCCTATCACGAACTCAAGCTCTTTCCTTCGCTTGTCAGGATAACTCTTTTGTCTTGATCGCGCTGCCTTCATCATTGCAGGAATCAATTCTACCTTCTCAGTAGCACCCCTTACCAAATCGGGTGCTAACATGAGCCTATCTCCTGTATCCAACAAACAACTAGGTGATTTACATGGTCTACAATAAAGCGCATCAAATGTTGCCATGCTGATACTCGAGTGATAACTATTACTGTAGGCATACTTAGCCAGATGCAAATGATCATGCTAAGATTCTTCAAAATCCAAAACACATGCTCTCAGCAAGTACTCGAGTACACTGTTCACCCTTTTAGTTTCACCATTATTTTGTGGGTGGTAGCCTGTACTTAAGTTCAACTCCATACCCAGTGCATTCTACAAACTTCTTCAGAACTCACTGGTGAACAATAGGTCTCTGTCACTCACGATATTGCTCGGAATCACGTGTTGTCTCACCACATTATTCATGTATAGCTTAGTTAACCTAGTTTCCATTCTTGTTGACTTCACTGGGATAGAGTGAGCACTCTTATTCAATTTATAGACTATCACCCAAATACCATTGTTTCCCGTCCTCGACCTAGAAACCCATAATCAATGGACACTGAATCCCATTTCCAAGTCAGTTCTTGCAAGGGTTCAAGTACACTGCTCGGCTTCCGATGTCTAGCATTCCTTGCTGATAGGTGAAACACTTCTTTACACATTCTTTATTCTCTCTTCTTCCCTTCCCAAAAGAAGACTCTCTTCATTTCACTGTATATCTTCATGCCCTCAGGATGAATAATAAACTTAAATCAATGACTATCCTCCGCGGTTTCTTTTCAAAGATCTCCTATATTTAGAACACACGGTAATCCTTTTTTCCTAAGCCATCCCTTCAAGTCTATCTAAAATTCTTTCAAATCCACAACATGTGCCCTTATCTCTAGTCGCCTAATCCTTTCAGCCATCAGTGCCTCCTCCATCTGCCTTGCAGCAATTCTATCCATAAGTGTTAGACGTATCTCCAGACTTGCTAACATGCCCGGATCCCTAGTTGATCTAGTATTTTTTCTATGATGCACTCTACAGGAGGTTAACATCATTAATGTCTTCAATTCTTCAATCGTAATTAACATTCTATTATGATTCTTCTTAGTCAAAGCATCGACAACCTAGTTTCCCTTTCCTAGCATATATTCTATCCTGAAATCATTTCCATCGAGAACTCCAACCATATCTACTGCCTCATACTCAAATTCTTCTAAGAGAATAAATAGTTAAGGGACTTTTGGTTCATAGATGACTCAAACTACTCTCCCAACAAGTAATGTCTTCAAATCTTCAACGCAAACAACACCAATGTGAACTCTAAGTCGTGAGTCAGATATCTAACCTCATGTGGCCTTAATTTCCTTGATTCATAGACTATCACTCGCCTTCTTTATATCAGCACTACCCCCAGATCTTTTCCATAGACATATGT
Organism: Allium cepa; assembly: GCA_030765085.1. Lineage (NCBI taxonomy): Eukaryota > Viridiplantae > Streptophyta > Magnoliopsida > Asparagales > Amaryllidaceae > Allium > Allium cepa. Next base: position 704,983,292 of record CM060941.1, read on the forward strand.
GTACACTACTATATCCCAGTTCCCTTTGGGCATGATCAAGACAAAAGCGTTTGTCAATAACTTCTTTAACTCCTAAAATGAACCTTCACGCTTATCAGTCCATATGAATTTCTTGTTCTTCCTGTCAGCCTAGTCAAGGGTGCTGCTATACGTAAGAAATCCTTAATGAATATGCGATAATAGCTAGCCAAACCCAAGAAACTTCTCATCTCTATAACCATCTTTGGTCTCTTCCTACCTTTAACGGTTTCTATCTACGATGGGTCCAATGCTAATCCATCCTAAAAACAACATGCTCGACTTCAAATCGTAAAAAAGTTTTTCGATTTTTCATGGTGCCTACTCCTTCTCTCCTATCCTATCCTCTCGCCTCCGCCAACTCCTTCCCCTTACCTTACATGTGCTCTCAACTTTCAACCATCCAACTAGTCATACTTCTCCCCTCACTCACCCGATCCCTAAGTTGACCGGCCGCCTCCCCATTAATCATTACCATACCACAATAAGTCAACCCTCTTCCCTCTCCACCAACTAATCCCCCTCTCTTGGACCTCTCTTTTTAAAAACAAACTTAAAGGCATAGGAAAATACACACTAGTCAATTTCAACCTCTCTTACAAGGGTGCTCCTCTTCCTATTCCTTCTGAAGTCACCTTTGAAAGGCTTAAATACTGGAAGAACCATTTAGTGGCCTTTTTCCTTGATGATTGTTTGCTATACACTGCTGTTGTAAATCATTTCAACCGAATTTTGAAGGTAGAAGGTAAATATACTGTTAAATGTGACAATTCCCACTTCTACTTTGAATTCCCTTCAGACAATGATAGAACTAAAGTGCTACAAAGTGATCCAATATTTTACACGGAAAAATGTTCATTATTGTTAATTGGAACCCCACTTTTTTAAATGTACATTCTCATACCAAAAAAGTGCTTCCATGGTTCACTTTCACAACATCCCCTTAATTGCTTGGATGTTATTAGATACTAACTGGCTTGCGTGCCACATAGAAGACCTAATTTGCTTTAATGAAGATTATCTAGACTTGAATATGCTAAATGCTTGATTGAAATAAGTGAAGAAAAGAACTTGCCTACTCATATTAAAGTTGGTGAAGGTGATAACATCTCATATGTTAAAGTGAAATATGACTGGAAACCATTAATTTGCACTCAATGCAAATGCTTTGGTCATGTCGAAGGCTCTTTTGCAGCACTAAAAATGATGAAGTAAAGAGAAATAATGCAGATAAAACTGCCTTTGATCATGATAATAAAACAACCAAAGGCAAAAGTAACTCAGGCAGAATATACAAACCTGAGAATGGCAAGGCAAGTAACAAGTACACACATGCTGGAAACATGAACCAAAAAAAGGATTAAAGTAGTAACTAGAACCAAACAAAAATTGTTACTCTTCCTCAATACAACGCTCAACTTCTTTCTTTATTAAACCTAGTGGATTCCAGCGCCTCCACATTATACTTCCACTCCAACACGTTCACGTCATACCATCAGAACATTCCACCATGCAACATTCTTAATCCCCCTTCCTTGCTAACCACTCAACCTCTTATGCAAACCTTGCCTACTATTACTCACACCACAAAGATTTTTGAACTTCTCAATTCGATTACTGAAATCACATACATTGATGCACACATGCACAACCCGTCCACCAAAATTTCTATTTCTTCAACCCATGCTAAACAACCCCTCCCTCATTCTTTATCATCATCTTCTCAATCCAATCCTGTCCATAATCTTCCTAACAATTCACTATCCCCTACTAATCCCCCTCTCTACCATACATAATCTCTTTCTTTTACTAATATTCTCCTCCCATCTCACATTATCTCCAACCCCATTGATCATAATATCATCCAAGCCAACATATTCTTTGACCATACCACACGCCTCTCTAACATCCATAATAGCACCATCCTATCATGTAAAAAATAATGACCTCCAACTTCCCCTACCCTATTTTCTATCAACTTCTCACCCAAATCACCTCACTTTAACATATTCTTTGAAACCTCCAATGAAAAGACTAAACACACAAGAAAAGCAAAAAACAAGAATGCTAAGAAGAAAAACTATCAATCCACTAACATACAAATTGATGGTTAAAAGGAAGCTGAATATGATAGTTCATCCAGAACTCCAGCCAAGAAGACTAGATCTAGTCAGCCTGGTAAAAATAATGCCACATTTTAATGATAGATAATATAGGAGCATGGAATATCAGGGGTGATCACCTCTATGTCAAACAAGAAGAATTACGAAACATTATAGCTGATCAAAACCTCAACATGCTTCCAGTTCTGGAAACTAAACTTAACACCGATCTCACCTTCAAAGCTTGTTCCTTCATTAAACCTGATTGGAATACTACCAACAATCTTGAATCTGCTTCTTTGATCGCATAATGATCCTTTGGAATCCTATTACCTTCTCTACCACTATTATCCTATCCTCATCTCAACTCATTCATCTCTATTGTCATCACATACCTTCTTCCACTAATTTCTACATCTCTTTCATCTATGCATCTAACAACTATAAGTCTAGAAATTCTATACTTAAAATCTTTCATAATCTTTCCCACCCAATGCTCCATGGCTCCTCCTTGGCGATTTCAAGTGTATGTTCCTATCACACCAAAATTGGGAGGCTCCCCACTTGCTACCCATGATTTATCCCCTCTCAACCAAGCACTTTCTTCTGCCTCTATCTTTTCTGTTCCTTCAACTGGTTGTACCTTCACACGAAATAATAAAAAGCACAATGGTAATAGAACTTTTTGCACTTTAGACCATTGATTCTACAACCACCATGCCCCCTCTCTATGGCCATTACTATATACCCTTATCCTTATCCATTGTGTATCTGATCATAGCCCCATCATTGCTAAATAGGGATTGCAACCCATGAAAACAATTCCTCCTTTTAAATTTTTTAACTTTCGGACTAAGCATTTTGATTTTGAACAGAATTTTCTACAGAGCTAGAAAATTGAAGTACATGGTAACCCCATGGACATTCCTCCACAGAAACATAAAACTTCAAAGAAATGTCTAAGAACATGGGCTACTCATACTTTTAGGAAAGGGGCAAAAATCAACAATGAACTTCAAGAAAAACTGGAAACTGCTCGGCATGTTATGCAAGCAAACCCTAATGACACAAACCTATCTTTGATAGAACATGACCTTCACTCCAAATACCTTGCAGCACTCCAAGATAAGATTGAAATAATCAAATAGAAGCTAGGTAAAGAGTATCATTTTTAAGGGGATAGATATACCAATTTTTTCCACACAGCTCTCAAGGTAAAACACTCTAAAAACAAAAGCTACTCTAGCAAAAATAGGTTTGGAACATGCAGTAACGATGAAAATGAGACTAATAATGCTTTTGTTGATTACTTCCACTCCACTCTTAATGATAACTATTCCCCTTTAAATATAACCAATTCCTTTTAAACCACTCCCTCCTCACAAACCTCAACCTCCTTGCCATTAACCATAATGAACCTGCTATATCATTGCTTTAATCACTAATGAAGAGATCAAACATGCCTTATTCAGTCTCAACTCTACTAGCCCAGGTGAACTTGATGGTTTCAACCCTTATTTTTTCAAACAAATATGGCATCATATCAATCCTATCTTCTGCAAAGCCATACTCCACTTCTTTAAAACTAACACTCTTCTAAGTGGCATCAATGCCACTAACCTAGCCATGATCCTTAAAAAAATCCTAACTCCTCTTTTGTTGAACACTTTAGACCTATTGCCTATTGCTCTGTGATATACAAATGCATCACCAAAATCATAACCGTCAAAGTCAAACTAGCTCTTTCCAGAATTATTAACAATAACCAATCTGCTTTCTCAGCTCCAGGAACATATCTGACAACATCCTACTCACCAGTGAACTCCTGAAAGGTTATAACATAACCAACATATCTCCTAGATGCATTTTATAATTGGACACTCAGAAGGCCTTTGATTCTATCTCCTGGCTTTCCCTTACTATTACCATGTCAAGAATGGCCTTTCCTAAAGCTTGCATTGCATGGATCGACACTTGTATCTCCTCAGCTAAGTACCCATCATTATTAATGGTAATGTCACAGGCTACTTTACTACTTCAAAAGGAATTAAGCAAGGAGATCCTCTATTTGCATATCTTTTCATCATGGCCATGGAATTTTATAATTGCATTATTAGAAAACAGGTCCAGTCTAAATGTCTCCCTAAGTGCAGAAATCCTATGATCACTTCACTAATGTTTGAAGATGATTTGGCCCTCCTTACTAAACCTAATCTCTCCTCCATAATTCCATTTTTAAGTCTTGAGTCCTTCCTAACCATGACCGATCTTTAAATAAATAAATCTACATCCCCTATTCTAGTAGATGGGCTCAACAATCATGGTAAATGATTTATCATACAACTATAATCTCTAAATCCAACGCCTATTCATGCTAGCTACCTTGGAATCTCCATCACCATCCAGAATCACTATTGTGCAAGCCTAACAATGTATAATTCCATCATGTCCAAACTTAATTTTTGGCCATGTTCTTATCTATCACAGGTAGGCAGACTCACTATTGTCATATCCATTACTCTTAGTATGACCAATTACCGGTGTAGAATGTTTATTTTACTAAAAAACTCATCTCCATGGTCAATAGTGCTCTTAACCATTTCCTATGGCATATAGATTGTCACTTAAGGAAACTAATCCCTATCTCATTGAAGAAAATCTGCATCCTAAAAAATAAAGGTGGCTTGGGCATCCCAAAACTAACCACCTAGAACAAAGCTGCTATATATAAATATATTGATGATATTCTCAACAAAAAAGATAACCTATGGGTGAACTGGATGAACAACAATTATCTTTAAAATAAACAGTTTTGGTCTATGGACCTTCCCAATAACTCTAGTTGGTATTTCAGAAGTGTTCTTAAGAGAAGATCATGTCTCCTCCCTATCATTACCCACAAATTTCCTCTATATAAATGTGCCTCTGGCATAATCCATAGGGTGATTTTGGCTTAATCCTCAACCAAAACCCTAGAATTAAACCATAAGATAATGACTGGCATCCCTGATGTAGCTATGGAACTACATACACAATGGCAAGGTTATTCTCCCAAACTCTAGCAACCTTCATATACAACTAACCTGGAACCACCTAATGCAACAACAGTTCACAACTTGTGAGACAAAAATCCATTGAACCGTTGAACGTAAGACTCACTCAATCAGAGTTATCTACAATTGCTCTAAACAACTTCACACCTCATGAAACACACCTACGATGCAAAAGAATATGGAATAATATTGATGCACAAAAGGACAATCTGCTTGTTTGGAAAGTGATAAACCATGCACTCTTCACCAAAAATAGACTACTTACCATCAGGATGGTTAACAATAGAACTTGCTGTTTTTATTTGGATTCTTCTGAAACATTACAACACCTTTAATTTGAATGCCTTAATATCTACGACTTGGAAAATGGTTCTTCATAAACTTTGCCTACATAGGCCTGCTATCCCATACCTTTTGAAATGGCAGAACCTCCACAAGTATGCATGAGGGAAAAACTTCAGCTCCAGAACCCTCTTGTGTGTGCTCAAAATATTCACCAGGACTTTCTAGAATGAAAGGTATAATAGAACATTCGAACAGAAGTAGAGAACCTACCTCGATCTCATTGCCAAAATTATGCAAAGAACTAAGATCTGCATAGCTTATGCGATCTCCTCAAAGCTTAATTATCTAGAGTTTACTTGGAACGTTAACTAATTGGTTAATATATATTTTTGCCTTCTTTTGTCTATTTTGTTCACATTTCCTTGTTTTCCCTTGTAATCCTTTTCTTTTTATTTATAAACCCTAGTAAGGGATAGGCTATTAATCCCACTTGCTTTTGTAAAAAAAACATGCCCAAGAAACTTAACCTTCCATTACTAAAATGGGCACTTTGAATCACCTCCAGCTTGTGTTGCCTCAATGTCTCCAAGGCTAATCTATAATGGACATCATGGTCTCTATCATACTTATATTATACTAAGATATCATCGATGAAGACCAACACAAATCCAACTAATTGATTGTGCAAAAGATTCGGTCCAAAAGATCCGCAAAGAACGCATGAGTGTTGGTAAGTCCAAACGGCATCACTAACCATCATATGAATCATATCTTATTCTAAATGCGGTCAACGGAATACTATCTTATGCTACCCTTAGTTGCTAGAATCAAATCGAAAAATCTAGCTATAAGAACAGTCTAGCTCCGCTCAACTGATTAAAAAAATCATCTACCCTGGACAGCGGATAACGATTTTTCACTGTCAAGTACTCATTCAGCTTTCGATAACAAATGCCTATCCATAATGGTCCATTCGACTTCTTTATGAATACCATAAACACTGCCTATGGTGAAATACTTGGCCTAACTTAACTTTCATCCTCAAGTTCCACTAGTTTCTTCTTCAATTCTTTCATCTCCTTAGGATGGATTCTTCTAGGCAGTCTACTAACAAGCTATGCCCCCAACATCAAGTCTATTCAGAAAACTCGATTGCCCTCCTCAATGGTAATTCCATTACAAGTTCAAAAGCATTTTCAAATTCTCAGCCTACTCGTACTCCAATAATCTCATCATCTTCTATGGCATATGACATCAAGTCCGACTTCCCCTTCATTACATCCAACGCTATCATAATTCTTTCTCCTCCACTTAGATTCCATACGGTGTTAATCCTATCCGCGTAATAGATTCTAGCATCATTCCACATCAGCTAGTCCATACCTAATATTATCTTGTACCCTATTAAGTCAAGAACATATAGGCCATAAACAAACAAGTATCCACACAAATCAAACTCAAGGTCAGTGGACCTTAATCTGAGAGTGGCATACCCACCGATCAGACTAACCACACGCAGGACGTAATCAAATAGGTATTGTCTAATTCTAACCTATTAACCTAAACTCAAAATGAAATAGTGAGTAGAACCAGTATCAAACGGAACTCTAACTGATATACTGGAAATTGAAATCATACCTCTAAGCATACAATTTCCTTTCTTCTCAGTGGTCGGTCTAGACGATGGTCCTTCTAAAGCATAAACCTTTCCCACCTTCACTTTTAAGCAGTCCCTCTTCTTATGGCCAAGCCTATTATAGATAAAGAACTTTTCCTTGTCCTTGTCCTTGTTCTCTGATTGGGTACACTTTGTGGAGTAGTGTCCCTTCTGCCTATAGTTAAAACAAGTAACATTGTCTGCTATATTTTGGCTTCTGAGTTCCTCTTCAAGAAGACTTTCCTCCTTTCTGATTTTTTCCACTCTTTTGTTATGGATTGAATCTCTTCATTTGCCTACCCTTGGGTATAATAAAGCCTTCTTCTCTTCCTGAAATAAGTGATCATATCATCTCTCCATTTCCTTCACCATGTCAAAAGGAGCCAGTAGATGTTCCATCACCTTATGGTTCAACCAATTTCTCAAACCTTCAAAGAACTTCTTATTCTTTTTCAGTGGATTATTAATATGCTTTTTTCAAACTTCAAAAAAGTATAAACGTTAGATGTACACTACTAAAGTCATATCTCTCTGTTTTAAGTCAAGGAACTATCTAAACAGTGCACTCTTTTATGATTTGGAATAAACTAACCTCAAATCGCTCCTTAAACTGCTCCCAGATTGTCTCCTCCTTTGGGATGTCAGCAGTTACGTCCTCCCACCAATCCACTGCGTCCTCCTAAAGTTGACAAGAAGCCAACCTCCTTTTCTAAGCATTATCGTGCCCCAAGTCTCCAAATAAACGTTCACACAATTTTAACAGTTCAACGCTTCCAAAGATGACCTCTTCCCTATGAACTCATTTCCTCTATAACTCTTGAAATCCTTGTTCATCTTAGAGAAGAATTCTTCTCTTGCTTCCTCCTGTCTCGGCTCGGAAACTCCTACCAGCTATTGCCTCATCATTTCTATTATAAATTTGTGGAACAAAACATTCATATCCGTTCTCCTTTATTTAGGGCAAGCACTTGACAATCGGCTTTAGTACAAACTTCCGAGATTGCCTCCACTCCTTGGCTATTAGTTTGCATACTGTTAATTCCTCTACTAGGATTTGCACTTGTACTTCATAGGTCAAACCTCGGTTATATAGTCCATTCTTGCCTTCTTCATAAGCAAGGGTTTATAAGAAACAAAAGTAAAGAGATTGAGAGCAATAGTAGAGGGGTAGATATACTATATATTTATATCAAAATATAAATACATTATATATAGAGTATACCCTCTCTAAGGTATTCGTTTTCTACTAATTAGTTTATATTTGACTCTGTTTTACTTAATTTTTTCCCGTAATTTAAGCTCTACCACCACGTTGTAACATCCCCTACTTCGAGACCTAGAAATGGACGACGACGACGATGCTACAGTCATCACTAGAATCATTTTCAAGCTACAAAGTGAGTTTAATATTATTTTGCACAACATTAGTAAATAAAGAAACTAAATAAATTTTCATTACATCATCATTAACCTTTTCGTTCCTATATAAGGGTAAATACAAAAATAAGAGATGTGTCACATCCAACATATGAACATGCCAACATGACACATAACCGTTTGTAATTCCTTATTTTACACAGTGAAACTTTTCAAAATAACTTTTATCTACTATAAAAGCCTCCCGTTCCATCTTTTAAATCTTTATTTGTCCTTTAAAAGATACATGTGTAATCCATAAACTCGGTCTACTCAAATGAGTGCCCATGAGTTTATGGAAGATAATAAAAACACGGGTTGGACATAAAGTATTCTATGAGTAAAATCTTATTCTAAACAATCATAGTGAGATTACACCGCTATAGCACGAAACAAGTTTTCTGCTCACTTTATCATCACAATAATTACACCATAATATGTAAACAAACATTACATAAAAGTCAACCATGTGCATTACATTCAATCCATAAGTGCACATTACGCTTGTCATCTAATTATGAACCATGTTATACTTATATTTCCAATTTAATTAAGCATACCCTATACTTAACATCCAATTATGAACCATGTCATATAGCAAACAATCATCCATTTAAACATAAGTTAACCTCCTATTTGATGTTCATCATTAAGTTATCATTATCTTAGTTTAGTGATTACCTCTTTAGGTATGTCGGTCGCTAATTTATCTTTTCTCGAACAACATCACCTGATGAAATGACCATCCATTCCACCATGCGAGCCACTTTTATTATTGTGATGACTGCCCTATACAATCGACACCAATAGTATATAATTAATGCATTGTCCGTGCCTAGCCGATAATAGGTTGATAATCAAGGCTGAAATAACCCAATATAGCATATAACCTGTCATATCTCACAATGCGTGGATAAAATATAATATCACAGATAAAACAGAAGAGATCGTAATAACCATGTAAAAAAATCAACAACAGAGCAACGGATCCATAAAGTTGTACCTCAAATGTAGTAGAGTTTATACAACAGAAGTAAACTTAAATAAACTATCTCAACAAATAGTAATAAGAAAGCACTGTCATGGGCTCCATAAGTTGCTTAATGAAATAATCGTAGACTCTTATATATATAATACGAGATAGCTCCATCCAGCCCGTCCTTTAAATGGCTATTGCGTCACCTAGATCTGTTATTTAGTCTACTCATTTAATAGTACCCAAGATAATAAGAGGCAAAGCATAAAACCTTAGGTCATAAAATAGTTTGGTATGAGCGATAAATGAGTCTTAAAATACTATATAGTTAAATATGGCAAGGAACAAGAGTACACAAACCATACTTGCCATTTCCCTACAAATAAAGAGGTAGCATATAAAACAATAATATGCTACTCTACAATATCATAAAGATATACCATAAACCAAATAAAGGATAGCAGTCTTCCAAGTATTCCTATCTCCAATACCTACTTCCCCTAATACATATGAGTAATAGCCTACAAAAGAAAGCAACCAAAGCAACCATAGCATCCATCAAACAACCCTAACTATCACTCCATGTGCTCGAATATATGACAACTTGCATGACCCCTAAGCCAGGGACTGATGGAAATCCGGGTTCTCTGTTGTACTCTTGTATCTTGCCGCCCAAAGCTGGATACGTGTCTCATAGGCCAAAGCTGGACACTAGACCCAAAGCTACAGGTCTAAGGTATATAGGTCCCTTCATTGACCCATGGGCATCCCAACTTACAATACTCCTACTTAAGTATAACTAAAAACTCTCTAAGTCATCAACAATCCCTTAGCACAAACATCCGAGTCCACATTTGCTCCATAACAAGCATTTTTTGCTCAATCTCCATTATTCATGAGGAACCCTTCCATATTCCCCGATCTTATGGCTCATCCATTTACAAGTCGCAATCTTCGAAACCTACTCCCAACACGAGCCAACAACCGATGACCATAGCTTTTCATCACGCTGGTATATCGTTATCCAACCTGATACAAATGATTTAACACCTCCAGCATGATTAATAGGACCTCTACTTCACCTTCCAAAAGTTCCATCCCTTTTGGACTTAACCTAAGAAGTGGGTACCGACCTCCTAACTCGGTGCCGATCTCTCCACTTAACTATGGCTTAGTTTTCTTCATTGCTTCCAGTACTCCATGCCTAGATACTTTGACCCTGACTTCTCTACAAAAATCAATTCATCATAGAACAAGTCCTCTTTTCAAAGCACCTTACTTTAGTTTCCATTATTCACGAGGAACCCTTCCACACTCCCCGATCACATGGCCATACCCCTTTACGAGCCGCCGTCTTCGGAAACTACTACCAACACAAGCCAACATTCGAAGACCATAACTTTTCATTATGTTGTTATATCATCATCCAACCTAATATGAACGAGTCAACACTTTCAGCATGATCTACAGAACCTCTATTTCACCACTCAGATGTTCCATCCCATTTGGAACTAACCCAAGAAGTCTTTACCGACCTCCCAACTCGATGCCGATCTCTCTACTTAGCCATCTTATGGCTAAGTTTTCTTCCACTCCTTCCTTGCTTCTAGTACTCCATGCCAGATACTTTGAGCCTGACTTCTCTACACAAATTAAGTCATCACAGAACAAGTCCTCTCTTCAAAGCATCCTACTTCATATTTTAGAAATAAGTCGTCATAGCCTCCAACCCTTAGCCAATCACTGATCCATCACCTTAGGCAACCTCTACTATCAGTACCCTTTCTCTCCCCCAAAGTCGTCACCACCATGGACCAATCAACACATGTCAGTTCCGACCTTTTAACTCGATGTCGACTTGTGTAAATAACGAATTAGAACTTCTGCCTTCAACTACAAATACTTTTAATACTCAGAGCCTCCCATTTAAGTTTCATCCAATTCAGACCAACTTTGCCTCTGATTTTCTCAATTCTCCGACCTAACTTTCCGTGCAATCACAACACTAGCAATCAATATCAAATCATACCATCCAACATAAAATAACAAGCAATCTCATCCAATTAAACATGCAATCCATCAAAATAACACAAACAAGTCAATTTTTAAATTGATCTATGTATAGCATGAATATATAAGCATGGGTAAGGATGATTTCTAATCAATCTAGATCATACACATAGTTTAATATGTAATTAAAGTTAGAAAATATTTTATGGACAAAAATCGATTTAGAACATATTAAATCCTATGATTATACCATATAAACATGCATAGTATAGTGAGAATGCATAAACCACTCACTAATTATCAAATTCGATCAATATGAGTGTAGATCCAATCCGTTAACAATGAAATGCACTTTAAATTAAGAAAATTGGTGATCACTATCTTCCAGTTTGATTTAAAGAGCAATTTGGATGATTTTTAATGAAATTAGGTTGGATCTAAGGCTGATTAAGGATTAAACTTGATTTAGAATGAGAGGGAAAAGTTCTAACTTGACTCTTCGGCCCTCTTTTTATAATATTCCATAATTAGACTAATGGGCTCACTAATGGGCTTAATTAATTACACACTAATCTTGGCCAACCGCTTTAAAACATAAAACAAGCATAACTTTCTATCCAAAAGTCCTTATTTTATTTTGACCACTCCATGGAATAGGAAACCATTATCCTGAAGTAATGAAACTAGTTTGAGACACTAATTTGACTCCCATTAATAGTTATAGCCTAAAAAAGATTTTCAGGTCAAAATGGTCAAAGTGAATTTGGGGAATAATCATAGATGTATAAGATATACCTAAGAGTCATAATCCAAAATTACAGAATCATACGACCTTATTCGAATAAAATAAAAATATTTTATGATCATTCGATACGTAAAATACGAGTTGTTACATTTTCCCCTCTTTAGGAATTTCTCCTCCAAAATTCCTAAACAAGTCGAAGTATAAGCAACCATGGTCATCCTGCATGCCTACCAACCATAAGCAACCAACACACATATCAAACAAGCAGCCATGCAACTAATAGTATAGGTGACATATCCTAGCATGTGGAATACTAACCTATCAAATATAACATATAATGGTGAAAGTAAATACGATAAATAGTGGATCTTACCAATCAAAGTGATCTTAACATATAGTCCTCATGCTCTCCTCTATCTCCCATGTATCATCATCACTTCTGCTCCATTGTATCTTCACTAGCTTCACCGCCTTTCTCCTAAGTTGGTTCATATCGTATCCAACAATAAGAACTGGCCTACAAGATATAGAAACTTCTGGTTCTATCAACATCTTCTAGCTAATCTAGTGTGATCAGCACGCTTGAAACGTGCACAAACTTCCATGTATAAGAGACATAAAAAACTTTATGCACTTCCACCATCTTTTAAGGTAAGTCGACCCTATATGCTAGCTTTCCGATTCTCTCGACTATCGAAAAAGGTCCTACTTTCTACCGAATTAAATTACATTCCTTAGAGGAGAAACATTTACAAACACCATACCTTTAATAGAAAACTCCAACTCTCTTCGTCTCTTGTCCACATAACTTTTCTATCGATCCTAAGCAGTTTCATCCATTACCGAATGACCTCAATATTTTCCAAAGTCTCTATAATCATATCTAGCTCAAGTATCAGTTTCTGGTTTGCTTTCCACCAATCTGAAGGAGCATTACATGGTCGACCATACAATGCATCATACGTAGCCATACCAATACTCGGTCGATAACTATTATCTATGCTAACTCCATCAAATGCAGATGATCATCCCATGATCCATTGAATTCTATACTGCATGCACAAGAGATCTTCCCCTATACGATTTACTCTTTTGGTTTTCCCACCCATTTGCGGGTAATAAGCTATACTAAGATGCAGTTTTGTCCCGAACGCCTCTTGTAAGCTCTTCCAGAACCTGCTATTGAACAATGGGTCCCCGTCGCTCATAATTCTCTTTGCACAGCATGAAATGATACTATCCATTTTACATACAACTCTACTAGCTAGGATGTCGTCCTACTTGACTGGACAGATATATACCTTGCACTCTTGGTCAACCGATCTATTGTGACCCAAATGCCATCGTACCCTACCCATGTCCTTGGCAATCCATTGATACTTTCTCCCATTTCAATTCAGGAACCTCTAATAGTTGCAACAATCCATTAGGTTTCTTCTTCTTCGCCTTTAACAATTGATAGTTTATACACTTCGAGATGAATGCCCCAATATCCCTCTTCATACTTTCCTAATAGTAAGTTCGCTTCATATCTCCTTACATCTTGTTACCACCGGGGTGAAAGGTCAATATGAAATGATGACATTCTCTTAGCACTTCATCTTGCAATTCATCAACATCAGGAACAAGTAATCTTCCATCCTTACAAAGCCAACTCTCTCGGTCGAGTTTATATTGCTTCATATCTTCAGATCCTACTCCTTCTTCCATGTTTTCTATGATCTCCACTGGCCTAGCATCTTGCTTCTAACTAGTACTGATCCTTTCAGTTAGAGTAGGTCTAATCGATAAGCTTGCCAACATTTCAGGTTCTATCTCGTAATGAGGCCTGAAATCAAATCCAGCAATATACTATATCTTCTTCCATTCCAAGAACCATTGCTCCCACCCCAGCATGCCTTCTACTCAATACATAGACGACTGCATTCCCTTTTCCTAGAGTATAGGAAATACTAAAATTATACGAGGCCAAGAACTCCATCCACCGTTGTCGACGAAGGTTGAGATCCTTCTGAGAGAAAACAAAAATGGTACTTAAAAGATTTATAATCTGTAAACAGCTCAAACCTTTCTCCTAACAAATAGTGCCTGTAACGACCCCACAGCTATGCCCAGTTTAGCAAAGAACATTAAAAGTAATGCCATGTGCTAATCCGGAGAATACGGCTGGTTAAGGGCGATCGAATGTGAATATATCTTTATACTAACCGGACACGTATTATTTACCTTTTTGATGATTTGAACTAAAATTTAAACGTGTATAGTACTATTACAAAGTAATAAACAAACCGATTAAAAATATTCGGAACAATATATAATATAGATAAATCAAAATCAAAACCACAGATCATAGTGGAATAATATACGTCATATACATGATAGAATGCGAGCTTATAAAATATCGGTACTAGATCCACATAAATATATACATCATATCCAAAATGTTGTATCATGTACAAAGTCACTACTAAATATTATATATGACATAAGTTCCTAACTGTCAATATATAAAGTATGAAGTAAACTAAACCGGTCAAAATAGTCTACTTCAATTCTAGCCCAAAGTCCAAAAGTCTACTAGTCGCTGTAACTGTAGAGTCTTGGTCTGACCCACGTATTATATAAATAAACGGGTCAGACTATATCTATAATAAAGGTGAGATAGTGGTATCATAAGCATACAACTTACAATAACTAAGTCACAATAAAACATGCCAGAACAAATGATTAGAATAAGGCATATCCATTAAAATCACTATTCCAAAATCCATTTATGACTTAACCATTAAAATAAGTCATCTCCAAATATGCCTAAAATGAAATAAACATAAAAAGAATATCAATCCAAAATCACCATTTCACAAATCCATTTCAAGTCTCAAATAAACTATCATCAAAAATATGGTGATAACGACTGAAAATTCTTCAGAACCAAAAGATACTAAAATATCTGTTTCAAAATCTTTGAAGAAATAATCATCACTAATGAAATAATAATGGAAGTCAACTATCAGTATGATAAAGTGCGACACATGGTATAACTAAAACAAATAAACCCCGCCACATAGCACAATAGTCTAATGAAAAGAAATAGACTATCAGCTAAAACCCCGACTCCTAACGATAAGAAATAGGTAGTCGTGTTTATGACAAAACTATGTGAATTTACCTAAAGAATATAAATAGGTAAACATTGTCCAGTTGTGAAATAAACTGATAGGGATGCAATATAACATCCGTCTAAACAACAAAAGGACAGCTATGTTATACCAAAACAGATCTAACCCCAAGAAATAGGATTGCTTACCCAAATCCAAAAATAAATCGACTCTTAGGTCGATGAAAAATAAGTCGTCGACTCTCGAGGATCTACCGGTCTCAAATAAAATCCGAACAGCCTAAGATAATACAACTCTAAAGTGTTAATTATCGCCACTCTAGTAATCATAATGATTTAACTAACTGTCCCATACCAAATAGTAAAGTCAAGTATTTACTAAAAGCTAGTAAGTTTCACTCAAACTATTTAAAAAATTATAATAACAATCAAACGAATTGTACAAAGTGTTGCATACCACCCGACAATTCAATCGTTTATTAAAATTCTTTGTTTCATAGAAAATCAAGAAATTCAATAGAAATCCAATTCAAACTTGCATGAAAATAGCCAAAAGCTAAATACAATAAAGGCCAACAATAGTTTATAAGTTGAAAGTAATTAATATAATTTTATCATATAGAAAATGATTTCTAAATATTTTATCTATAATTCACTTTTAAACTTCTCACCTTTGTTAATCCATAATAAATAAATTAAAAGAGTTTTAAATTAGTTTTTTATATATACCAAGATATAAATTTTTCCAAAATCACTTTTAAATCCATAAATTTAATTTACAAAAGAGTTTCCTATTTACAAAGGCTTTTCAACTCTTTTAAAATCGTTTACCCCTTTTATAACAAATTGCTTGAAATTAAAATTATTACTTTCATCATTACTTATATAAATATTACTATATTTTATATTTCGTCTCTAAAACCTTTCCAAAATCTTATACTTATAGTACTAAATTTAAAAAAAGTTTTATAATTAAATTTACCAAATTTTAGAAATTTTGAAGAGAAATTTTGATTAAGAAATAAGTTAAGAATATAATTTAATTTAGCTATATATTCTATAAATAAAATTTCAATAAGGATCAAAATGAATAAATCTCATCTTTCAAATTTTTTTAAAACATTCAAACAATACACCCATCTAAAATTCAATAACTAGAGCCAACATTGCTCTAAAAATATAATTCCATCTGGAATTATTTAGCGATCCAAGTTGTTTTCCGGCAAACTCCGATCGTCCAACAATGCACAAGTATCGGCATACTGTAAAATCTTAGTTCACAATCAGGTGGAGTTTCGTTTGTAATTTTACGTTAATAATCCCTACAACACATCAAAGTAACACCAAACAATCAAATCTCATCGAATAATTAATTATTCTATGAAATAACTAAATCATAACATGCAACCATATTTTAATTCAATTCATTTACACAACAAATAGTCACTAAGATCTACAATTAGGGATGGATACGCAAAGCAAAATTCATGTTTTAACTAATTCAATAATTAGAAATCATCAATTATCACCAAACAACCATATCACAACATGCATAAGGAATTCACAATAATAGATATAGAAGTGTGAGTTAAAAAATAACTCACCAAATATGTTGAAATTCCCAAACCAAAGCATGATCCTCTCAAACACTAATTAGCCAACCGATTGCTATATCTCTAACGTGGTCTCCTCCATCTAGCACATCGGGTTCTAGCGGTTCTACCCTCACTTTGTCATCGATCGTCGTCTAGAAATGGCTATGCTACAGCCTTCACTTCGCACGTAGGTGAAGACGATTCTCCATGTCGCCCAGGTGGCGCACCTCCCCTCCGCGTCGTCAACGATGGCGCCCTCAAAGTCGCGCCTGTCATTCGAACACGACCTAGCTAGGGTTTTATTTTCATTCGTTTTTTTGTTGAATTGTAAGCGAAATTGGGAACGAGGAATTTGTGTAATAGGTTGGTAAATTGAAAGCATGGGATGAGGCTTGGGTTCACTCTTTTTGGGCTTGGGCTAAATGAAATGAAGTAATTATATACAATTCATGTTATTCTCAGTTAGGTCCCTATATAATAAATAAATTACCATTACACTTTTCTTCTAAATACCTAATTTATTAATTTTTAAATCTAATACAATCCAATTGAAACTATTAAAACTGATTTACACCTCATTCTGCAAATTATATTTCGAGAACTGGATAATTTTATTTAATTTAGTATTATTTACTTTTAATTATCCAACACACAATTATGAAATAGATTTAATTTCTTAACTGTACCAATAGTATAAAAATTATTTACACTTCTAGTAACTACCATTTATTTCTCAGAATAATCCCAAAATTTCCAAGTGTCATTTATTTCACTAATATAGATTTTAATGACTTTCGGGTTTACAAAATATAACTAAAATGCTAAATTGAATTTTGAATCACTTTATCCATTTTATTCCCAAAATGATTTCAAAAATCTAATTTAATTTTTCGATATTTATTTTATTTTAATCTCGACCAGGGTTGTTACAGACCTCCCCCTATGAAAATTGCGTCCTCGTAATTTTATATTGGAAGACGTCAAAAACACATGCAAACATTAACTCTTTTCAAATTTTACTATTAAGTTGAAACTCGATCAAAACTCAAGTAGTTAACATTAGAATCAAACTTATCGTATGTTATAAATAAATAGATTCATTTATTAATTTTCGTTTCTTCGCATACGAAAATTTACTGAAAATTTTCTGAGTGTTAACATTTTTGGAAATTTCGACGGAGTCCCTTCTGCACAGATAACCGTTTGCAATTTCACAAATATATATATATATATATATATATATATATATATATATATATATATATATATATATATATAATATACATCGACCACATGATCGGAAACACAATATACATTAATATTTTTATCATTTCTGTATTTAATCCGAAAGCTTACATCTATTTTAGCATTTAAACAAGCTATTATATTTTTGTGCGAGCAAAAGCAAGCTAAAGCCGCCAATTAATCCACCAAGTCCTCTTATACACCTATTCTTAATTTAAAAGTTACATGCTAGTCACATATAGAAAAAAAGACGTATTAAATATGCCTTCATTTGTATGAAAGTATCATGCATTTGGTAAGCCACTTACCAACTAAGTTTTGATGACTAAAATCACAAATTTAAATGAGGGCTATGGTATAGTTATTGCCATATCGTATTAGTTTCTCAAAATAACTTCCGGATTACAATAATACAGAAAGTAACGTAAGTTATAGTGTTTTATCTTAAGGAACAGAAACTGAAATCATAGGGTAATGCAGGTCCACATAAGAAAAAAGTGTTCTAAACCTAGAATATGAAATATTTAAAACAAAGGTTGTTGCTTATGATTTAAGCTTTCTAGAATGGGCAAGATTATTGAAATCAGATAAGCCATTTGAATGTTACAGTTCTGCCCTGTTAGGTAGTGTTTCAGGACAGCGACATATACTCTTTTTAATTCATGTTTTAATATTAATAAAATTCAAAATTTCAGAAAATGACGAACACAAAAGTTTTTCTATATCAAAATATCTGTCAATAAAAAAGATAATTGTCAAAATCGAACAAACTATTCGAAAGTTATAATCAAACGAATTTCAGCTAAATTTTAGACAATGTTGCATTTTGGGACATCGACTAATATCCATTGAAATTTATATTTTAACCTCACTTAGACTCAAAATTTACGTTGCAATTCAAATAAAAATTATTCTAAATTTAAACTATCTTTAACAACAATAGATTTCAAAATTTTTGAATTTAACATTTTACTTGATTATAAACAAACATCTTTACTATCTTTTCTAATTTTTCAATAATATATCCATCATCATTTCAAATTCATCTATTTTGCATTTCATAAAACGAGTTGCAACCCATACTTATTTTCTTGGTACAGAACATGTTCACAATTCATAAATAAATATGTACATGTTCTAATATTTACAAGAATTGAATCGCCGAGTGACTTAGTAAATCACACACACACACGCAGATATGTGTGTGTGTACAAAATGGCAGCAGCAAAATTAACACAGTTAACATTAATAAAGCAGAGCACATGGACTAACATACACACTTGCCGTACACAGTTGTATAGGAAATTTCGAAAAGTATGTACTAATAAGAACATGTATAGAGGCAATTTCGAAAAACTTATCTTCTTATGCAAAGCTAAGCCACTAATAGAAGTTGGTACAAAGCTACTAACATATACAGGTAAATTTTCGAAATTCATGTGTCCCTTTGCAAAGCTAGGCTACTAATACTGACATGTACAGGCAATGTACATATATATATTTGTAAGGTTAGAAAGTACAAGCAAGGACCCATGTATATAATTTTAGAAAGTGAAGTCATATCAAAACAAAAATTGGCTTGTTTATTTAAAAGTGAAGCTATGCTATCCTTACATGTACAGGTAAGTAAGCTTGTGTGTGTGTGTAAAGTGATGTTAAGTCAGAGAAAAAATATGTATAATAGTAGTTTAAGTTTCAAAGCAACTTGGCAGTAACATGACAAGAACAAAAATATTCAAGGCAAGAATTCTTGTATTCTTATTTTAAATCAATGCATGCCCATGCTCGACATAGCAGGGACGAAAAATGCATATCAGGGATGTATATGTAGCAGTGCTAACTAGGTAATTGGACAAAGCATGTTTATTAATTCAAGATACATACGAAATTGCACTGAAAAGACAAAGCATCAGGCTGGTGAGATAAATATATGTAGAAAGCGATATTAAATCAAGCTATTTATATATTTTACTAGATACTTGAAAGATGGCAGGTTGACTACAAAATAAAACATGTACCATGTGAAAAAAAAATATTTGCCAGGCTACTAAAATATTGCAAGTTTCATAGAAAGATTAAAAATAAAGCATGTTGTTCTTATTTAAAGTTAGCCTAACTAAAGGATGTCAGGCTATGAACAAGAAGCATGTAAAAATTTCAAAACTTATATGTAAATTCCACTGGAATAAAAAATGAACAATGTTAGGCTATTTACACATATATTACTACGAATTTAAAAGATGTAGGCACTAGCAAAGTTAACAAGTTAAGCACTTAAATAAAAGAAGATACAAAGTCAAGGGAAGGAAAGGGACCAAAATGGAAGCAAGAATGTTTGCTAGTATAATCACAAAGGACAAGTGTACTTATATAAATGCAAGACCAAGTCAGTTACCAAAATGTACAAGCTTTGGATTGTTTAAGTTTCAACAAAAATATATATGTGTAAGTTGTCAGCCAACTTTCGAAATTCAAAGCAGGGTGCCTTATGGTGTGAAAGCAAAGTACAATAATTAAAGCAAAATAAAGTATACATATTTAATTAGACAATGCACTCCATTCTCTATCTTTACCTAGCATTAACAAAAATCAATGTATAATTTTAACATGTATAGGCAATACATTTAAAGTTGCATAGGAAAGAAAAATAAAAGCATGGTTTTACAAATTGAAAAGCATAAGCATGTTTCATAAATTGAAAATACACTGTACAACCTATCAATGCATCCCCAGTTTTCGAATTTCATGATCAAGCTAGCCATATATTTTCAAATTTCTCAAGGCAAGTAAAGGCATCACAATTGATAAAATAGAAAGGGAAATACATAGCATCATTTCAACAATTCAATTCATTAAACATATGCATTTCAATATTCAAAATGTATCAACTCATCCAGATTCACATATTTGAATTATTCATATGTAGGATCAAAATTCAAATTTAATTTAAATCCAATTATTTTCAATTTAAAATAGTTCAAGTTCATTTTATAAAAACTCCTCTATAAAATATTTCTATACTTAACAAATATCATTACTTAAAACATTTATTATCCAAACAATGTGTCCGATTTATGGAAATTTTCTTTTACTTAATTACACATATTTACTCCATACACGAGTTGTATATTACTATAACCTACTATGACTATGGTTTGTACCTAAACACCACTGCATATACAAGAATTGTTGTAAATTTATCGTAGACCGTGAACTGCTATACTAAATTATGCATTGCTTGTATTAAGAGATTATTCATGAGAACAAGTACTCCTAGATTATTCAAACCACTAAATAAAAATTCACTTTATCTAACAATTTCACTTGTAAATAACATGAATTTTGAATTTTAACATGATTGACATATTTTTTAAACTCATTATATAGATGTATAAGTTATTTCGAAATAGGTATACTTAGTGTAGAGTTATAATAGTTGATCTAAAGTAGAAATATTCACATCCAGGTTCAAACAAATTTTAATGGTTAACATAATTAACCACAAGTTCTCAATGGTTATATCTAATTATATTATTAACCTTAAGTTCTAAAAATTTATAAGCACGAGAAAAATTTAAACTTAATATACAATGAATGTATTATTTTTCACATCTTAAGTTATACATATCACTTATTCTATACAGAATTTAATCTCTAATAGACTATTTAATTTTTCACTTAAAATATGTCATGTCAAAATGACTCGATCAATATTTAGGAATTCTTATCGATACAGACGTATCGACCAGAATTCTTAAAACATCTTTCGGACAAGCTAACACAATTAAATTATTAATCTAATTAATAAAATTAATTTCCCAACCCTTATGTAAAAATTGATTACTTGCTTGCTAGGAATTATTTATCATTAAAATTACAATTACAATTTGTTTATTGACTAATATCATCCATCCATACACACAATAATTATAATTCACATAATTAGTAAATGCACAACAAATATTCTAGTCGTATTTTATCATTCATCCAATTGTACTTAAAATTATAACGTGTTTCTAATATTTGCAGTTTAGAAATACAATCAACCAAATATCATTCTATCAATGTTTTTATATATATCAAAATAAAATCAAAATACGATAGAAATAATTGCCCATGTAATCATTTTATATTCATATCCCTAATAGTTAATTAAATTACTAACTATTAGAAACCTAAAGAACAAGACTCTAGGTCATCGAAGTTTAGATCTTGGCTTTGTGCAAATTATATTCTATAATGTTCTGAATCAAGCTCTAATACCAAGCTATAACTACCCCACCACTATGTCCAGTTTAGCAAAGAACATTACAAGTAATGTCTTCTGCTAATCCGAAGAATACGGCTGGTTAAAGACAATCGAATGTGAATATATCTTTAAACTAACACTGACATGTCTTATTTACATTTTTGAGAATCTGAACTGAAATTTAGACGTGTACAGTATTATTACAAAGTAATAAACACACCGCTTAAAAATATTCAAAATAGTAAATAATATAGATAAATCAAAATCAAAATCACAGATCATAACGGAATAATATACATCAGATACATGATAGAATGTGAGCTTATAAAATATTAGTACTAGACCCACATAAATATATACATCATATCCAAAATGTTGCATCAGGTACAAAGTCACTACTAGATAATATATATGACATAAACTCCTGAATGTCAATATACACAAGTATGAAGTAAACTAAACCGATCAAAATAGTCTACTTCAATGCTAGCCCAAAGTCCAAAAGTCAACTAGTCCCTATAACTGTAGAGTCTCGGCCTAACCCGAGTATTATAGAAATAAAAGGGTCGTACTTTATCTAATATAAAGGTGAGATAGTGATATCATAAACATATGACTCACAATAACTAAGTTATAATAAAACATGCCAGAGAAAATGATTAGAATAAGGCATATCCAATTAAATCACCATTTCATAAATCCATTTATGACTTAACCATTAGAATAAGTCATCTCCAAATATGCTTAAAACGAAATAAACATAAAAGCATATCAATCCAAAATCACCATTTCACAAATCCATTTCAAGTTTCAAATAGACTATCATCAAAAATATGGTGATAACGATTCAAAATTTTTTAGAACCAAAAGATACTAAAATATCTATTTTAAAATCTCTGAAGAAATAATCATCACTAATGAAATAATAATGGTAGTCAACTATCAGTATGATACAGTGCAACACGAGGTCTAACTAAAATAAATAAACCCCGTTACATAGCGCAATAGTCTAATGAAAAGAAATAGACTATCAGGTAAAAAATCGAACTCCTAACCAAAGGAAATTGGAAGTCGTGTTTATGACAAAACTATGTGAATTTACCTAACGAATATAAATAAGTAAACATTGTCCAGCTATGAAATAAAATAATAGGGCTGCAATATAACATCTGTCTAAACAACAAAAGGATAGCAGTGTTATACCAGAACAGACCTAACCCCAAGAAATAGATCTGTCTACCCAAATCTAAAAATGAATCGACTCTCAGGTCGATGAAAAATAAGTCGTTGTGTCTCGGGGATCTATCGGCCTCCAATAAAATCTGAACACCGCAAGATAATACAACTCTAAAGTATTAATTACTGTCACTCTAGTGATCACAAGAATTTAACTAACTGTCTCATACCATATAGTAAATTCAATTATTCACTAAAAGCTAGTAATTTTCAGTCAAACTCTATTTAATAAATTATAATAATAATTGAAAGAGTTGTGCAAAGTGTCCCATACACCCGACAATTCAATCATGCATTAAAATTCTTTGTTTCATAGAAAATCATGAAATTCAATAGAAATCCAATTCAAACTTGCATGAAAATAACCAAAAGCTAAATACAATAAAGGCCAACAATAGTTTATAGGTTGAAAGTAATTAATATAATTTTATCATTATAAAATGGTTTCTAAATATTTTATCTATAATTCACTTTTAAACTTCTCACCTTTGTTAATCCATAATAAATAAATTAAAAGTGTTTTAAATTAGTTTAATATATGTATATGCGCGCGCGCGTGTGTGTATATCAAGATATAAATTTTCCCAAAATCACTTTTACATCCATAAATTCACTTTACAGAAGGGTTTCTTATTTACAAAGGCTTTTGAGCTCTTTTAAAATCATTTAAACCCCTTTTATATTTATAAATAAATTTAATAAAATTTAAATGTTTTGAAGAGAAATTTTGAATAAGAAATAAGTTAAGAATATAATATAATTTAGCTACATATTCTATAAATAAAATTTCAATAAGGATTAAAATAATTAAAAATCTCATTTTTGTAATTCTTTTAAAAAATTCAAACAATAAACCCATCTAAAATCCAATAACTAGAGCCAACCTTGCTCTAAAAATATAATTCCAAAATATGGAATTATTTAGCGATCCGAGTTGTTTTCTGGCAAACCCAATCACCTAACGATGCACAAGTAGCAACATACTATAAAATCTTAATTCACAATTGGACGGAGTTTCATTTGTAATTTTACATTAATAATCCCCGCAACGCAACAATGTAACACCAAACAATCAAATCTCATTGAATAATTAATTATTCAATGAATAACTAAATCATAGCATGCAACCATATTTTAATCCAATTCATTCACACAACAAATAGTCATTAAGATCTACAATTAAGGAAGGATATGCAAAGCAAAATTCTTGTTTTAGTTAATTCAATGATTAGAAATCAACAATTATCACCCAAAACAACCATATCATGGAATTCATAATGAATTCACATTAATAAATATAGAAGTGTGAGTTAAAAATAACTCACCAGATATGTTGAAATTCCCAAACCAAAGCTTGATCATCTCTACTTTTAATTATCCATCGTATAATTATGAAATAGATTTAATTTCTCAACTATTCCAATGGTATAAAAATTATTCACACTTCTAATAACTACCATTTATTTCTCAGAATAATCTCAAAATTTCCAAGTGTCATTTATTTCACTAATATAGATTTTAATGACTTTTGGGTTTACAAAACACAACTAAAATGCTAAATTGAATTTTGAATCACTTTATCCACTTTATTCCCAAACGATTCCAAAAATCTAATTTATTTTTTCAATGTTCACTTTATTTTAATCTCGACCAGGGTTGTTACAGTGCGTCCACATCTTCAAAGTAAAAAAAATTGCCGCCAATTCCAAATCATGAGTTGGGTAATTCATCTCGTGCTGTTTTCCCAGTCGACTAGCATAGACAACAACTTTTCGTTGCTGCATGAACAACATACCCAGTCCAATACCACAAGCATCGGTGTATACTGTCAACTCTTCATTTCCACTTGGAATGAACAACATTGGTACACTCATCAACCTTTCCTTCAGACTCACATATGTATGCTCGCACTTCACATCCCATACAAAAGTCTAATTCTTCTTCGTTGAAATGGTCAACGGTGTTGCTACTTTCAAGAAGTCTTTTATGGAGCGCTTATAGTATCCCGACAATCCTAGGAAACTTCTCACAACTGTAGCATTCCCGTGCTGATTCTAATCTTGGATTGCTGTCAGATTCATTGGATCCACAGCTGTATCCTATCCTGAAATGATGTGACCCAAGAATCTCACTTCTTGTCTCTAGAAGTGACACTTAGAGAACTTTGCTCTAGAGTTGTGCTTCCTTAATATCTCAAGCATAATTCTCAAGCGCGACATTTGCTCCTCTTCAGTCCTGAAGTAGATCAGAATATCAACCACGAACACAAGCATGAATTTATTCAGTTGGTCTTTGAAAACCGAATTCATGAGATCCATAAAGTATGCCAGAGTATTGGTCAATCCAAATGGCATCAACAACCACTCATAAAATCCTAACGGCCCATGAAACATAGTGGCAGGCACACTCTTCTTCACTACTCTAAGCTGGTGAAATCCCATTGCTAAATCCATTTGGGAGAACACCTTCACACCATGCAGCTGATAAACAATCAATGTATGGGAGCAGGTAATTGTTCTTCTTCGTTATTTTATTCAGCTCATGATAATCTACACATAACCTCAAAGAGCCATCCATCTTCGCTGCAAATACAATAGGTGTACCTCACTCAAATATGCTTCTTCGAATGAACCCTTTTCTCAATATGTCATTCACTTGCACCTCCAATTCCTTCTGCTCTCTAGGTCCCACACACCTCAAAGGCATAACTATTGGTCTTGCATCCTTTACAAAGTCTATTTGAAGCTCGATCTCTCTATGCTGTGGAAATCAAGTCATTTTCTCGAAGACATCCAGATACTCTCTAGTGATGGGTAATGATGAGCATCCCTCACATGGAACCTCAGCCGAATATAAAAAGCAAACCATTACCCCATCCTTTAATAGGCAGCCAATCACTACCGCTCCCCCATCCACATCTTCGATTGTCACCAACAGCTTCTCGCAATCCACTATGGCCGCATACTTCCTAAGCCAGTCCATACCCAAGATAATCTCGAACCCAATAAAGTTCAAAAAATAATAATCACAAACCAAAGAACATTCATGACTCGATAAAACTAGGCCATGAAAAACCATGCACATACTGGTAGAGCCTACAACAGGTTCGTCACGATTAAGGGTTGGTCTACTATCTTAGGTTCTAATCCCTTTGTCTACTAAATCACTACAGGTGAATGAATGAGAAGCACCGGTATTAAATAAAACTTGAATACGAACAGCACCAATAGAAAGCATACCTTGAATGATGACTCCCTTCCCCTCCCCCTTTGTCGATGAGCACTCGATGAAGTCGGGACTGCATCTAAAGCATATGCTTTCATTACTTGCTTATCCTTCACTGATTCTAGACAATTCTTCTTCAAATGCCGAGGATTGTTATAGTTGTAACATTTCCTCTTCTCACTCGCCTTGCAATCTTTAATCAAATGCATTTTTTCATTGCATCAAAAGCAAGTAGGTTCTCATTTACCCTTCTTTTTGCCACCCTTACTCTAAGACTGCTTTCTCTTTCCATTCCACTTCTTCTTGCCTTCACTACATTGCTACGGGTTTAGCTTTTCTTTCTCAGTAGAAATTACAATAGTAGTCTTAGCCTTAGGGTATAAGTTCACATAGCGAAGTCCTTTCTCTACCAGCTTCTTGAATGGCTCATCTATATGGTCCACTAGATTTTCTCCCAAGTAATCATCCAAGCCAATGATGAATTTCTCATTCTTCCTCAATAGAATGTCAATGAACGGAATTCCATACTTAGACAAAGCATCAAATTTTGCTACATACTCAGAAACCGTCATCTCTCCCCACTTGATATCGGCAAAGTTTTGAATAGAACCGACTTCTGAGCAGTTGGAATAAACTTTTCATCGAACCTCATATTGAACTTATCCCACCTAAATTGATCCTCTAGTGTCGTAATAGTAATAGCATTCCACCAATTCATGGTTCAACCCTGAAGCTATCTCGAAGCCAACTTCCTTTTCTTAGCATCATCCATCTCCATATCACCAAAGATGTGCTCGCAAGCACCTAACCAACCTTGCACTTCTATGGCTGACTCTGTTACATAAAATGACTTATCTCTAAAAGTAGACTAATCTTTGTTCAGCTTGGCAAAATCAGCCCTAGGCGCTTAAATGGGAGCACCTCCACTTATCACCACTCTAGGAGTATTCCTCATCATATTAGCCATCATAGCGTTGAAAATGGCATGGACATCAAGCGTAAACACTCTTGATCCTGCTCCTTCCTCTACCCCTGAAACAGAATTCCTCACAACATTCCTTATATGCCAGCTCATTCTTATATGTAACAAGAATGATTAGTCCTTTATAAAGAAATCTGTGTCCATAGTGCTCATGGGCATGCGACTTATATTACATAATATATTACCATATAGTATTGAAAACCAAACTTAAAACAAGTACACACTCTCTTGTAGATATACATACTCTCGATATACTCTAAGGGGATAACACCTTCCCTATCTCTTCTAGATCATGGTATCAACTCCATTTAATCGTGTAAGTAAAGCTCTGATATCAAATGTGATGATGCCTTATACCACCGGCACAAATAGTATATATATAGTGCGTTGTCTGTGCCCGAATGATAAAGGACGGTCATCAAGGTTGAAATAACCCAACATAGCATATTACTTGTCATATCTCATAGTGCATGGATACAATATAATATCACAGATATGACAGAAGAGATAGTAATAACCATGTGAATAAATCATCATCAGATCAACAGATTCATAAATTTATATATCAAATGTAGTAGAATTTATACAATACAAGTAAACTCAAATAAACTATCCTAACAAATAGCAATGAGCAAGCATTGTCATGGGCTTCATAGCATTGTTCAAGGAATAAGCGTGGACTCAATATATGTATAGTACGAGATAGCTCCATTCAGCTCGTCCTCCGAACAGCTACTGCGTCACCTAGACCTGTTATCTAGTCTACTCATTTAAGAGTTCACAAGATAATAAGAGGCAAAGCATAAAATCATAGGTCAGACAATAGTCTGGTGTGAGTGGTAAACGAGTCTTAAAATATTATATAGGTAAATATGGTAAGATACAAGAGTACACAAACCATACCCACCATGTCCTTGTAACCAAAGAGTTAGGATATAACAATATAACATGCTACTCTACAATATCAAAAAAGATATACTACAAATCAAATAAGATATCGGTCTTCCAGGCATTCGTGTCCATGACCGAGCAATGCTTTCACTCATATCTATATAGGAGGCATCGACTTCGTATCCATCAGAACAAACAGCACACTTCGTATCCATAGAGGAAGAAATACCTTGTTCCTATCCATAGAAGATTTCCTTATTCGTATCCACCCCACTCCTACATTTCATATCCATCACCTGAGCTTAGCTTCGTATCCATCGATCGAAGCCATTGGTATCAATCTTATTTATGCATTATTCGTATCGATCAACCATTAATCGATATATATATTTGTCATCCAGTGAGCGATACGAAATTACACTTCCTAACGATGCAAAAAGGGAGTTGAAGGGAGCGATACGAGTGAGACAAGCTTAGAATGATATAAACGAACTTGCCTTACATCGATATGAAGGGAAAGAGACACCTCGATACGAACTGTAACGACCCGCCGCCCTGACCGCCTCTAGTCGGTAATTAAACCAACTAGAGGCGTTCAAGATTACGGATTGTTATTTAGTTTAAAAACAAATTTCACATAGTATCTGTTCTTATCAGTAGAAAAAAACCAGTTTCAAATAACATCTATTCTCATCAGTTTAATTAAAATTTAAGTAGCTTCTGTTCTTAACAGTTTAAATAAAATTAAATTCAATAGTATTTGTCCTCATCAGTTTAAATAACAAATTAACAGAGCAATTCATAGCAAAAGAACAACCAACAACCAACATGCAGTGAGCCATCTGTTCTTATTAGTCTAGAATTCAATTTTAACCGAGCAACTGAAAACACAAACCACCAAAACAAAGCATGCAATCAAGTACTTATTGGTTCAACAGTTTAGATTAATTTATCCGAGCAACTGATAATGCATAACCCACAATTCCTAGCATGCAACCAAGCATTCACTTCAAAACAAATCTAAAAACTTGCATGAAGATTAATCGTGAGGAGAAACTCACCTTATCAAAATCGAAACAGCCGAAGAGAGCAAATGAGAGTCAAACGATTTGAAGTCAAAGCCGTGAAGGTCGAAGAGATTGAAGCATTGCCCTCAAATTCAAGTAGATTTTTTTTTCGAAGCCCTAATTTTTTTTTTAGAGGAGTGAAAGAGAATTCGTGGCCGCCATTATTTTTTCTCTTCGTGATTTTTGGTTTAGGGTTAAAAAAAAAATGGAAATGGTAAAGTGAAATAAAGGGGATCGGGTAATGAAAGGACAATGGGTTGTTTTCTCTAAGTTATGTTTATTTTATTCTTATTATTTTATTTTATTTTTATATATTTTTCTTCTTTCATTCTATGTTTATTTTTCTATTATATTTTTTTTTCTTCTTTCATTTTAAATCCAATTTGTTTTGTGTAATTTATTTTCTTTACTTTGTTTTGTAAATCTTGTTTAAATTATGTTATTAAAATTTCTCCAATAGTTACATTATGTTTTTCATATTAAACTCGAACAATTCAAATTACTTCACGGGTTTCAAATCAAAATTTAATTCAATTTTTTATTTACGTAAGTAATAATCCTTAAATCCAAATTATTTTTCTAAGTCATTAGTCCGAATTTTTAAATATAAATTTAATATTCAATCTCAACTCCAAAGTCAAATTTAAATTTTTATTCAACTCTTTATAGATTAAATTTTAAAATTTAATCACCAATTTCATTGTTATATTGAAAATTCAATTTAAATTATCATTCAAATATTTAAAATTAATTAAATATTCACAATTTAAATTGTTCAAAATTTAGGATCGTTACAATCTCCCCTCCTTAAAAGAATTTCGTCCCGAAATTACAAGTAAGGAGAAATGATTGTTGAAATTTCACTAATATTTATATTTTAACAATTTTATCTAGTTCGAAACTTATTAGAAATAAATGAATATAGGATTCATTCCATTTGTTTTATCTCACTAGCTTTGTTTATTAACTCATTTGTCTATTATTTTCTACAATCAAGACACAAAAATCTTTACTAAAATTTCCAACTTACAAAAACCCAAATTTTAAATTTGAACTTCTTCATTTAAGAAATTTACATAGTATAACTTTTCCAAAGCTGTGGACTTTTCAAAACATTCCAAAAATCCTCTTCCTTAATTTATTAGGTTGGAATTTATATCACCTTAATTTCAGATAATTGATTTTCTATTTAAAGTTTGAAAATACTTGCTAACTCGAAATTTAACAAGTCTACTGTCGTTCTTAAAGACATTAGGCATACGCTGGCCAGGCGCAAGTCTAACAATCTCCAAGTACTAAATATACTTGCTTCAATTCCCAGTGAAAATACCTTTTTAAAAATTCTTTTAAAAATGGATATGGAAAGCACATTCCCCCATGGATCACAGTTTACTCGGCGGTTCCGCTACTATCCCAGTAGAGTCGCTTGTAACTGTGGATATCTCATCCCTTGAATTTCGCCATGGTTGTTGCCAAAGATCGCGGTTCACACGGCGGTTACGCTACTATCCCAGTAGAATCGCTCGTGACCGTAGGCATCTCGCCCCTCGAATTACGCTTTGGTTTGTAGATTGCAGTTTACACAGCGGTTACGCCACTATCCCAGTGGAATCGCTTGTAACTGTAGGCATCACGCCCCTCAAATTACGCTACCACCCGAGTGTAACTAGATCGCGGTATACACGGCGGTTACGCCACTATCGCAGTGGAATCGCTTGTAACCGTAGGCATCTCGCCCCTCGAATTACGCTAGCACACTATACCAGTCCAAAAGGACATTCCAACTAATGGAAATACTACGTAGCTACGATTTTCAAACGGACACTCATCTCGAGTTCCAACAACCTTCACAATTTTAAATGGAAGGTACTTTTCCATATCCTCAATTTGGAAAACATAATATCATACATACATATATAATATTTCATTTCACATTTAGTACATATCATACTCATGTACTTACATAAGTTTTCCACAACAATTACTTTTCCAAACTAATTGGTTTTCGAATTAATCGTATTCACACATATACGTTATGAAAACCACAATATTTCATACCCATAACAAATAGAGGTTTCACAAATTTCCATTTCATTATCCATTTAAAATTTTCCTCTAAGTCGATTTGGAAATTTTTAAGGTTATCTCAAACCAAATTCACATTCATAATCCAATTTATTATCGACTTCTCACTCGATTTGGATTTCACGTTACATCGTCAATCCTCAACACATAATTGATGTCTATCGATATATAACCTCTGAGCTCGTACGTCTCAGAGAAGGGTGTTAAGCTAAAAGAATAAATTCTCCGCCACCACAGATATATATTTAATAGAGATCAATTGATATGTCGTCAATTCACAATGTTAGACATACAATCCAAATCATCCATTTAAAATTCAAAGTTCAACTTACATTGTTTTTGGGTGTCAAAGTTAAACTCAATTTAACTCAAAATTCAATCACTTTGAAATTTTTTTTTTCTCCAAGTTGAACTAACTGTTCAAATTTCCCAAAAATAATATCTTTACAAGATATAAAATTTTTCACACTTAACCATTTGAAACAAATTCAAATATTCACTTTTCAATTTATCTTTAAAAGATAAAATCTCAAAACATTTACTTTTCACTTTATCTTGAAAAGATAAAATTTCAAACCTTTCATTTCATATTGGAAAATATTTCCATACTTATTCAATAATAAGTAATTTACAAATCCATTTATTTTCAACATTTTGAAAATATTCGATATACTTAAACCAAAATCAAGTATATATTTCATTCTTAAAAGAAATCATTCTTTTAAACACATTAACTTGAGTCAAAACGAATGTTGCGTAAAACATCGTTACGACGACTCAAAAAAAATCACCAGTGTAAGGATTCGAATTTAATATAGATATATAAATCCCAATACTATATAAACATTTTCTTTGATTTCTCTCGAAAACGTCTATTTCAACAATGAATGTTGAAATCTATGCTTTCGATTCTTAACACATTTCAAAACAACTTAAAATGAATTTACTTCATTTCATAGTGTTGCTTCCCAAAAACATTCCCATTTAAGTTTTTCAACTTCAACTTAATTCATAGTTTGAATTCTGCATACATTTCAAAATATTGGTTTTTAAACCAACTTCAAATTTCCAATATTAAGTTTTCCACTTAACTTATTTCCATGCCCATTCAAATTCAAATTCTTCATTGCATCAATTTAAATCTCTTATAAATTTTCGTTAGATTCATATCTCTTTTTATATCTCATTTATTGTCCAAAACCATAGATATAACTCCTTTAATAAGTTACAATAATTTACTTATCAAAATAAGTCATTTGCGGATTTTATAAACATCTTTAGAAATTACATTTCTATTTATAAACTTTGTTTTATAATCTCCTTTACTAATTTGATTCAATTCAATTCATATAACTTAGTTATATACCCAAAATCCATATTATAAGTTAAATACTTATAATCCATTTATTTACTAAATCGTTCTTCACAACATTTGAAATCAATTTTCAAAAGAATTCAAAATTAAATTTCCAAGTTATAGTTCAATAATCCATTTGATTATAATCAAATTGACATATCATTTTATTTTCCAATTACTACTTTGAAGATATTCAAAATATTTGATTTAAGCCAATTTAAACCAATTCAAATTCATTAATTCTCTTAACTCATGTTTCATTTTCCATAACTCTCAAAAATTCGATAATGAGTTTCCGAATGATCGAAACTCAAGTCTAACGAGACCTCACCGAAGAGAAACGGTCGCAAACCTAAATTTAGAGAGGGGAATCTTCAAAATAATTCTAATTTTCAAAATACTTTTTATTTTAAAGAAAACAATTTTAAACTTCTTTAGATTTGAAAACACTTCCTTTAAAGTGATTCTAGTAACTATTCATATTAAATGCCATAAACTAAGCTTTGTGTAAACCAAAGCTCTGATACCACTTTGTAACGACCCGCCGCCCTGACCGCCTCTAGTCGGTAATTAAACCAACTAGAGGCGTTCAAGATGACGGATTGTTATTTAGTTTAAAAACAAATTTCACATAGTATCTGTTCTTATCAGTAGAAAAAAACCAGTTTCAAATAACATCTATTCTCATCAGTTTAATTAAAATTTAAGTAGCTTCTGTTCTTAACAATTTAAATAAAATTAAATTCAATAGTATTTGTCCTCATCAGTTTAAATAACAAATTAACAGAGCAATTCATAGCAAAAGAACAACTAACAACCAACATGCAGTGAGCCATCTGTTCTTATTAGTCTAGAATTCAATTTTAACCGAGCAACTGAAAACACAAACCACCAAAACAAAGCATGCAATCAAGTACTTATTGGTTCAACAGTTTAGATTAATTTATCCGAGCAACTGATAATGCATAACCCACAATTCCTAGCATGCAACCAAGCATTCACTTCAAAACAAATCTAAAAACTTGCATGAAGATTAATCGTGAGGAGAAACTCACCTTATCAAAATCGAAACAGCCGAAGAGAGCAAATGAGAGTCAAACGATTTGAAGTCAAAGCCGTGAAGGTCGAAGAGATTGAAGCATTGCCCTCAAATTCAAGTATATTTTTTTTTCGAAGCCCTAATTTTTTTTTTTAGAGGAGGGAAAGAGAATTCGTGGCCGCCATTATTTTTTCTCTTCGTGATTTTTGGTTTAGGGTTAAAAAAAAAATGGAAATGGTAAAGTGAAATGAAGGGGATCGGGAAATGAAAGGACAATGGGTTGTTTTCTCTAAGTTATGTTTATTTTATTCTTATTATTTTATTTTATTTTTATACATTTTTCTTCTTTCATTCTATGTTTATTTTTCTATTATATTTTTTTTTTCTTCTTTCGTTTTAAATCCAATTTGTTTAGTGTAATTTATTTTCTTTACTTTGTTTTGTAAATCTTGTTTAAATTATGTTATTAAAATTTCTCCAATAGTTACATTATGTTTTTCATATTAAACTCGAACAATTCAAATTACTTCACGGGTTTCAAATCAAAATTTAATTCAATTTTTTATTTACGTAAGTAATAATCCTTAAATCCAAATTATTTTTCTAAGTCATTAGTCCGAATTTTTAAATATAAATTTAATATTCAATCTCAACTCCAAAGTCAAATTTAAATTTTTATTCAACTCTTTATAGATTAAATTTTAAAATTTAATCACCAATTTCATTGTTATATTGAAAATTCAATTTAAATTATCATTCAAATATTTAAAATTAATTAAATATTCACAATTTAAATTGTTCAAAATTTAGGATCGTTACACGAACGAAGCCGGCTAAGGAGTTAGACTCGGTCACTCGACATAAAAGGAGGATTGATCCTAAAAGATAGCGCCACGTCCCCTAGTCAACACGTGCATGCTATCGATACAAAGTAAAGTGACATGAATAGAAGCGATGTGAACCCGCTTGCACATGGGAGATCCAAACTTGCATCTATCATATCTCGCAATCTACAAGTCCAAATGCCACCAAATTTTCACAGGAGCTTACGTACTATCTCAAGAATGTGCCTGATCGATCTCGGCCTAAAAAGTTCATTTCTTGATCGATACGAATTCCATACGTATCAATTATGGATCGAGTCCAAATGTCCAGGGATAACGTGGGCCCACCCACATGAGAGAAGAAGTCTTCCCAGATTTGAGCGAGATATTTGCAGCCTACACCTATAAATAATGACCCTGGACCTACAGAAAAAGGACTTTTGGCTTCTTTACGCTGATACTCTGCCGAAATAACTATTGTACTTCTGTTATATTGTTGTAATCTTCTATAACCAGTAAGTAAAATTCAATAAACATCAATCAGTTCATAGTGGCATGGGCAATCCACCAAACCACTCTAAATTTATGCGTTTCTATACTTTTCCTTATCGGTTGATTGGCGTGTTTGTTAGATTTGCCTTATTTTACCTTTACTTTCTTCATTTTATCTCTTCAAACAAATCCGAAGAGTGTTGTGTCCAATTTTGATACAAACACTTTGGTGCTTTCACTAAGTGAACCCTTTTTTTCTCCTACTCATTGGATCTACTGTCGATATCAGATTGCAAGAATCCAAGAAGAAGATCCATGTCTGAAGTCTAGAAATTCTTCCATCCTATTCAGATTTTCACTTTATCTAGGAGAGAACTTCGTTATTCACCATATTTGCTACTAGGACTACCTCACTGCAGATCCAGAAGGACGAGGTAGGCATAATATCGCACAACTTCCCTCTGTAAACCAAAACGCTACTGGACCTTCGAATCCACAAGGCCCTCTCACCAGGGAGGAGTTCCAGCTACTAATGCAAGAGATAACTCAAGGCCACCAACAGCTTACTCAATAGCTCTGCGCTAACTAGAGTTAACCGATCGACTAAACCGTGTAAGATGAAGGAGATCCAGAAGGATCAGGCTTCCTACTCATCTACATAAAGCTCGGCTTCCTCTGATTACAATCACAGATCCATGCTCCACGGCTGGATGAAAGCTATACATAGGCTACCGTACATCAGCGCACTTTGAATCTTGGACAAGCGAGAGTTGGTCCGTCAACCAACCACCAGACTGGACCCTCCTCTCAAGGAGGAACGGTTCCCTATCACACTACCAACAACCGCACTACCGTCGCTGCCATCGAGTTAGAAGCTGACACTCGAAACTGAACGGATCCGAACCATCGCCGGCGTGACTATACTCCTGATCCTTATGTTTTCGATGACCTAGAGTCAAGGAGGCGAGGTATGGACCGTCGACTGCGCCCGACCCATCCTCGCATTGTGGAACCCAACCACACCTTGTCCCAGCATGCCTAGAATGTCCAGATGCCAAACACTCAACAATGATTCATCAGATGATCCGTGAAAGCCGAGGCATCACCAATGACGACTGGGGAATCACACGGAGTCATACCCCTTTCACCGATGACATCCTCTATGCTGAACCGTCTCGGCAATTCAGAATGCCAACTCTACCTGTTTATGAAGGGAGCTCTGACCCTAATGAACACATTTTAAAGTATGAATGGTTGATGAATGCCGCACAGGCTGATGATGCGGTCAAATGTCAAATTTTCCCAATCTCCCTAGGGGGTATCGCGACTATGTGGTTTACTCGCCTACCACCATGGTTTATTTCATGTTTCGACCAGTTGGCTACAATGTTTGTTAAGCAGTATTGCATGCATGTTACAAGGCCTAAACATGTTAATATCTTGTCCAGTGTCACTCAAGCTCCCAGAGAGACACTCAGACATACCTGGAGAGGTTCCACGCCGCATGCGCTGAGATTAGTGTCCCTAATGACAATTCCATCCTGATGGCACTGACTAAAGGAATCGATCCTGATTCTGAGTTTGGCAACTGGTTAGTTGGAAAACCCTCTGCGTCATTGGACCATTTCTATACTAAGGCAGCTCAGTTCTTGAGAAGAGAGGATGCGAAATAGTATAGGAAAAAGGATGACGTAGGGCCCAGTATGGAAGGAATCCAAAGCAATGTCAATATGAAGCAAACCGGGGAGAGTTCCAAAAAGGTGTAGTTAAGCATACAGAATAAGTAGAATCAGCAGAAAGACGATGGAAATCAAGATAAGAAGTAGGATAAGAATTGTGGACCGCGATGAAGAGCTCTCATGTTTGACACCTATACTCCTTTAAATACGTCCCTGGAAAATGTGTACTTGCAAACTTGTAATACTATCAAATATGAGAAACCTACTTC
The DNA here is from genome assembly GCA_030765085.1 of Allium cepa. Classification (NCBI taxonomy): domain Eukaryota; kingdom Viridiplantae; phylum Streptophyta; class Magnoliopsida; order Asparagales; family Amaryllidaceae; genus Allium; species Allium cepa. The sequence goes on from CM060941.1 coordinate 705,020,907, forward strand.
GAAGCAATCGTCAGAGAAAAAGATTAAAGCTGGAAAATTTTGTAGATTTCACGATAATTATGGTCACAACACGAACGAATGTCGTCATCTATAGGATATTATCGAGAAGTTGATCCGAAAGAGAAAGTTGGAGCAGTTCGTTCGGGCACCGTAGATTGGAGGTGCGGGCCTATGAAATCAAAATAAAATACCAAATCAGGTTAGACCGGAGGAACCTGCATGTACTGATGGGAGGTTGGTGATTAATACTGTTAGTGGTGATCCTCATCTAGCGGATCGGAGCTAGAGGGAAATGGAGCCGTATGCTAGCTCTATTAGGCTTGCACGCTTCGAATATTGCAGTAACTTGGAAGACGAGACTCTGGCCAAACAACAGAAAACGATGACAGACGACATCGTTTTTCGAGACAAGGATGCCGACAGAGTCAAAGCCCTTACCATTGATCCACTAGTCATTTCAGCTTAGATAGGTCCTGATTGGATGAAGAGGATCTTAGTGGATAGTGAAAGTTCAGTGAACATACTCTTTAAGCAAGCCTATGATCAAATGAAGATGGAAGCGAAAGATTTGAAGCCTTGTTAGTCTCGTATTCATGGCTTCAATGGAAGTGCGACTATACCCATTGGGATGGTGGAGCTACCAGTGGAGTTGGGAATTGGGGAACTCTAGAGAGTCCGGATATTGCAGTTTATCGTATTGGACATTGACTCACCATAAAAAGCTTTTTTGGGCCGACCGGCCCTAGCTGAATTCAGGGCCGCTATCGCCCCTTGGTGTTTGACTTTGAAATTCCTTACCAATAATGGAGTCAGAGTTGTTCTAGGAGACCAATCTGCTAACCGAGCCTGTTATGTTGTTGAGCTGCGAGAGGCATAGTGAAAAGAGAAGCAAAAGGGTGTAGAGGAATCTCTCTGTGCCCATTTTGAAGATAATTGACAGTTAACGCCTGGCCTAGGCCCAAGCACCACAGTCAATTCCCAAGAGATCTCGAACCAAGAGATAGTGAAAATGAGGATGAAGTCAAAGACAATCAGGCTTCTCCTGCAGAACCGACGATCGATGTTTCAGTCGATAATAATGATGATTCTAGAATGATAAAGATTGGGTCTAAGCAGAGCCAACAGATGAAGGAAGAATTGGTTGAATTTCTTTAGGCATACCTCGACGTGTTTGCCTAGATGCACTCTGACTTGTGTGGGATCTCGCCGGCATCATGAGCCATACATTAAATATTGACCCGCGACATGTCTCTGTCAATCAAAAAAGGCATGGTATGGATCCAGAGAGATCTGCAGCCCTAAAAGAAGAGATAAATAAAATCAAGTTAAACGGGTTTATCTGAGATGCGTTATATCCAAAATGGGTGTCCAACCCTGTACTTGTCAGGAATCCTAACAGGAAATGGAAGACTTTCATCGACTACTCAGATTTGAATAAAGCTTGCCCTAAAGACAATTTTACACTTCCCCGGATTGATGAACTTGTAGACTCAACAGCCGGACACGAGCTCTTATCTTTCATGAATGCATATTCCGGCTACAATCAGATTCCCATGCACCTTCCTGATCAGGATCATACCAGCTTCATCACTGATCTAGGATTTTACTGCTACAAAGTCATGTCTTTTGGACTCAAAAACGTTGGAGCAACTTACCAATGGCTAGTCAATCGAATGTTTGCTAACCAGATCGGAAAAACCATTGAGGTATATGTAGACGACATGCTTGTAAAGTCATGATTCTTCACCAATCATGTCAAAGACGTGGAAACAATGTTCAACATCCACCGAGAGTACAAAAGAAACTCAACTCATTGAAGTGTCACTTTGGGGCCGCATTTGGAAAGTTCCTTGGATTCATCGTTAATGCTAGGCGAATCGAAGCTAATCCAGAGAAAAATCCGGGCAATTAAAAACCTTGAGACTCCAAGGATTATAAAGCAAGTTCAGAGCCTCAACAGGAAGGTAATAGCACTGAGAAAGTTCATTTCAAAATCCACCGACAAATGCATTCCCTTCTTCGATCTGATCAGAAAAGGGAAACATAACTTTGAATTGACTATAGAGTGTGAAGACGCATTCCGAGCACTGGTTCAACACCTATCCACTTCACGCATTCTGTCAAAGCCTATTGATCATGAGAGAATATACATCTACTTGGCGGTGTAAGAAAACGCAATCAATGCTGCCTTGGTTCGAGAGGAGGACCAGGTATAATGACTAGTCTATTACATCAGCAAACGACCGACCGGAGCAGAGAGAAATTATCCAAAGTTGGAGAAGCTAGCTTACTGTCTTGTCATTGCCTTAAGGATGATCTGCCCTTATTTCCAGGCTCATCCTATCACTATCTATATCGACCAGCCGTTATAACGGGTCCTTATATGGCCTGAGACGTCTGGTAGGTTACTCAAGTGGAATATCGAGTTGAGTCAGTTCGGCATCGCTTACACACCGAGTTAAGCAATTCAAGGACAAGTCCTAGCAGACATCACCATCGAAATCACTATCTTAGAGGACTTGCCCAAAACCAGTGAATCTCCTAAATATGTCTGGAAGCTGCATACTAATGGTGTATCAAATGACCGCTGCTCAGGCGCTGGGATTGTGCTCGAGACTCCTGAAGTATATGCTATGCTTTGAAGTTCGATTTCCATGCGACCAACGACAAGGCCAAATACGAAGCCCTGCTCGTCGGAATCAGGCTTGCTAGAGATTTAAGAATTATTGCCGTGGAGATTTAATGCAATTCATAATTGGTCGTGTGCCTAGTTCGAGGGGAATACCACGCCAAAGACCGGAGACTGGCTGCTTATCTTGCTTGGGTCTAGGGAGTATCGAATCAGTTCGATTATTATGCCATCTATTGCATACCCCGAGAAACAACCAGAAGGCCGAATCATTAGCAAAGTTATCCGACACTAGTGAGGCACAACAAATGGGACTCATTCCCGCTGAGACACTATCTTCCCTGAGTATTGATCAAATGGGGACCGACTGGGTACATGAAGTCATACCCAGTTAGGAATCATGGATGACTCCGTTCAGGAACTATCTCGAGTGTGGGACCCTGCTACAGCGTAGGGATGAGAAAAGACAAGTTCTCTGGAAGGCTTCACGAATTACTATCCAGAATGGAGTCATGTATATAAGAGGATACTCTGTTCCTTTGCTCCAATGTATCACCCACCATGAAATCAAACGAGTATTACATGTTATGCACGAAGGAGAATGTGATAACCATAACAGGAGGCAAGCTCTTGCTGAGAAAGTACTCCGGTATGGTTATTATTGGATGATTGTAAATTGCGATGCATCAGATTATGCCAGAAAATGTGATAGATGCCAGAAGCATGCTCGGATCCCAAGAGTTTCGCCTACCGAAATAACTCAAATGGTCAATCCATGGTCATTCGCAACATGGGGCATTGACATTATTGGGTCTCTACCTCTAGCTAAAGGTGGCACGAAGTACGCCATCATTACAATTGATTACTTTATCAAATGGGCGGAAGCCGAGCCCCTTGCTACTATCACAATGAAGAAAGTGAACAACTTTGTGGTACGCAACATTATTTGTCGATTTGGTCTCCCACATACCATCATCACTGACAGTGGAGCCCAATTCGATAGTGTCGAATTCAAAAATTTCTATCATCGATTCCATATCCAAAAGAAGTTCTCTATAGTTGCACACCCTCAAGCAGATGGACAGGTCGAAACTGTTAATAAAGTTATAAAGTCCACTCTGAAGAAACGATTGGAAAAAGCTGGGGGCAAATGATTTGATGAACTTCTTATGGCCCTATAGGCTTATGAACAACCCACAAGTCCACAACCGGCCATACTCCCTTTTACTTTCCTACTGTTCAGAAGATGTTATTCCAGTCGAGTCGGAAGTACCTTCTCATCGTGTGACATATTATGATTCAAAGACAAATGCTATATTGCTTTTCGAATCTCTGGACTTACTAGATGAGAAGCGTGAAGAGGCTGATTTGAGGGAAGGCGCGCACCGGAGTCGATTCACTCGATTGTACAATGCTAACGTCCGACCCCGTACCTTTGAACTTGGCAATCTCATGCTCAGGAGGATTTACTTGGTCCCTTCGCATATGAAACCTACGTGGGAAGGACCATATGTTATTGAACGAAGACTCGGAGATGACACTTTAAATTATTGACCGTTGATAGTCCAACTTTGCCTAGAGCCTGAAACAGCAAGAGTCTTCATTGCTACTACACATAACTGGCCTTATTTATTCATTCAGTCTACTTTTCATTTGCAATTTGTTTATGCATTTTGAAATTTGAACTTATAATATGGCAACTGACTTTCCCATACTTTCTTACCTCAGCATTAAAATGCAATCTCTTTGAGCCAGAGCAATGATTCTTAAAATGCGTCATACGACCATCACAATGCATGGAGAGCTAAGTTCCATCCTATGGTAGGACTTATTCAAATAGGGAGTGACTATGATACGACTGGTCACTCGCTAAGTGAAACCCAAGCTCGAGGGCAAGCCATCATACTGAAGCCAAAAAGGATTGATACACGACAATACTCTAACTAACTATGGCTCCCAAAGTGCGAGCTGGAGTATAAACTTAAGAATGTGGGCTCGAAGAGGGTAGATCTGTCCACCTAACAACTTCGACCATGTTTAATCCAAGTCTAAGAAGGATGGATCCATCCATCTAACGACCTCACTTGTTAACTCAGGATGGATGTGACCCAACCGTCCACAATCCTGATAAATCTATCGTCTCAGAGTGCGAAAGAAATCCTAAAAATCAGAACAGATGTAATTGACTGTCCGTTGACTAACTCTAAGTCCCCGGAACACGGACTTGAGTTAAACTTCAACTGGGTATGAATGACTACCCACAACTAACTCCAAGTCCTCAGAGTGCAGACTGGAGTATAAACATCAAAATGGTATGACTGTCCACCCATTGACTAACTTTATGTCCCTAGAGCGCAGACTGGAGTATAAACACAAATTGGGTGTGACTGACCACCCATAAATCAACCCAAGTCCTCAGAGTGTGGATCAATTCTGATTATTAAAATGGGTGTGGCTGACCGCTTGTGAAATAACTTAAGTCCCCAGAGCACGTACGTATCTTCAAACATTAAACAGGCATGACCGATCGCCAGCATGTGAGTTAAATCCCTAGAGTGTGGATACAATTGTCAATATGTGAGCGAGTGCGATCCGGCCACTCGAACTCACTTCACAATAACTCAGTCCAGACTAAGTGAAGTTAAAAATGTCGAAAATGAAGAGCAACCACTGTCCGAGCACTTCGACTCATCCCCAGGACCGGGGGCATGACTCCAACACCAGCTACTGATCAGGACAGTACCACGGTGAGGATCGACTTAACGTTTGGTTACGACCCAAAGCCATGACTCTGGAACTTAACAACCGAACACAAGTCCGATCCAGAGAATCGTACTTCACAAATGTGTCGAAAGAAAACTCAGATGATGCAACACTTGAACAAATAAACTCGAAATTTTACAAAATCGCAAAAGGAAATTCTATTTTATTTATCCTTTAAAAGCAAAATAGATACAAGAAGTCTATGCTAAAAATATCCTACCAGCAGGGCCGAACCCGCATCTATACACGACCTACAAGAATGGAAAGAAAGTTCCTAACTATTTACCAAAAAAGGGTCAAGATTCATTCCTCCTCCTGGGTTTCTTCTTCTTATGCCTTTTCTCCTTTGGAGTTGACCCACCGGAGCTACCACTATGATGCCACTTTGAGATTTTGCCTTTGCTGGGCTTGTCCCAAGCCAGGGGAAGTATTTTGGTCTCCTCTTTCGAACTCATCAGAATCGGGATGCTTTAGAATGCATGGTCGGAGGGACGGGGGCACTTTCCATATGAGAAGATACATGAGGAACCCCAATAACAATAATCGTGCCAGCTGGAGAGATCATTAATAAAGGAGTCGAGTCGGGTCCTGCCATTCCACCTCATGTGATGCTACCCATTGTTGCGCCCGCCATCTCAACGTTAATTTCCTCCATTATTGCATTGTCATGAGCCATTTGAGTATCGGATGAAGCGTTGACTGTAGGATCTAGATTGTCGAGTCAACAAATTTGTAAATCACCACCTAGGGTTTAGGTAGTGTCAGATTGTCTAGTTAGAATTAGTTCAGTGAGCAGGGTGTGCGAGTTTGCGAAGCTCTAGAGGCGGAGCAGAGTTTGCGAGTAAACAAAGCTCTATAGGCGGAGCAGGGTGTGCGAGTCTATGAGAGTGTTTGTGAGCGGGAGCAAGGGTTTGCGAGTCTGGTAGAGTGTTTGTAAGCGAGATACTGTTTAATTCTAATAGAAATCTGGGAATGCAGCAGTAGGCAGGGGTTGCCGAAGCTGGGTAAATTTTGTGTGTGATTTACTTTTCAGCATATTTATTTCTGCAGTTTGTCTCTTTGTTTTAAATCGAGAAAATTTGTTATTAACCCTATTCACCCCCCCTCTAGGGTTAATCTAGATCCTACAAGTGGTATCAGAGCCTGGTATTTTTTATTTAACTCTAGAGTCATGAGTCTACCAAATAATGCTTTTTCTGAGGGGCAATCTATTGTCAGGCCACCCATGTTTAACGGGAATGATTATGCTTATTGGAAAGTTAGGATGGGTATTTATCTTAGTTCAGTGGATTATGATGTTTGGGATATTATTGAAACTGGCTATAAACCTCCTACTATAACTGTTGGTGGTACTGAGATTCCTAAACCTAAGGATAGGTGGGATGAAAACGATAAGAGATTGAAAACCACAAATGCTAAAGCCATGAATGCTTTAATCTGTGCACTTGATAAAAACGAATTTAATAGAATTTCTCATTGTACAACAGCACAGGAAATTTGGCACGCTTTGGAGGTGACACACGAAGGAACTTCTCAAGTCAAGGAGTCTCGTCTAGCCCTATTCAGCAACGAATACGAGAACTTTGTGATGGACAAAGGCGAGAGCATAAAGGATATGTTTGGACGCTTTTCAACCTTGGTATACAACGCTAGAGCACTTGGGAAGGTCTTCACTGAGGTAGAGCTTGTGCGGAAGATTCTACGAGTCTTACCGATGAACTTTGAGGCAAAAGTCACAGCAATACAAGAATCGAAAGATCTGAGTAAGCTAAGCATGGAGGAGTTGATTGGAAACTTGATGACATATGAGCTTGAGCTAAAAGCAAAGGAAGAACGCAACAACTCCGAACCAAAGAAGAAGACAATTGCCTTAAAAATCAAACAAGAGAGCGATGAAGGAGAAGATCCAATTGAAGAACTTGCCATGGCTGTCAATAATCTTAGAAGATGGTCAAGATTCAAGCCACGCAAGAAGAAAACAAAGGGCAATTCGTCAAAAGATTCTGAAAATTCCGATAATGAGCTGACGTGTTATAATTGCAACAAGCCTGGCCACATCAAACCAGAATGCCCACTTCTCAAATATAACAAAGGAAAGAAAAAGGAAAAGAAGGTGTTCGCAGCAACTTGGGATGATGAAGAAGGAGAGGAAGTTTCAGATAGCAGCTCAGAGGAGGCTAACTTGTGTCTTGTGGCAAAATCAGATTCAGAAGCAAGCTCGGAGGAATCAAGTGAGGAAGGTGAGTATTCCTATAGAGATCTTGTTTTTATGTGTTCTGATCTCACTGGAGTAGTTGATACTCTTGAATCTAAAATTGAAAAACTGAAATCTGATAAGAGAAAACTTGCTCGTGAAAATTTTAGGTTAGAAACCGAACTTGAAAATATTCATAACCTAGAATATGAAAAACGTAGAAGTTTAGATTCAGAATTGTCAAGACTCAAGAATAGCTTTGAGAATCTTGAAAAAGAAAACTTGAGTCTTATGAAAACCATTGACACTAGGAAAAAGGATTTCATAAATAGATGCGCCTCACTTGTAACTGAAAACACGACGCTAAAAACCAAAGTCCAAAACCTTGAGAAATCATTGAATAACTTTTCAATAGGAGAAAAATCATTCAACATGTTATTGGGAAATCAAATTTTTGCTAACAACAGAAAAGGACTAGGTTTTGGAAAAGCACAAGTTGAGGATAGTGCAAAAGGTAGGAGTGTCTTTGGGAGATGTGAAATAATTGGACATCATGTTGAAAATTGTAGACATAGGAACAAAAACACAAAATTTATACAAATTTGGGTTCCTAAGAATTCTACAAACAGATTTCATGTCTATTGGAACAAGAATGAAAGAACAAAACAAGTTTGGGTTCCAAAGGGTTTGTTTATTCATAATGCTTCTGCCACTAACAACCATGGACCTATAAATAGGTCACATAAATCTTTTCTCGTGTAGGTATGGTGGCAGGCTAAGGAACATCAACGGTGTTTTCTGGATTTTGGCTGTTCCAGAAACACAATGAGTGTCAAAGAAAAGTTCCTTAGCCTAGTATAAAGGTGACAGAATCACAATGGGCAATCACGTAAAATCATCGTAAAGGTAAAACAGGTGAAGATATTCTTATGTGATAATCTGTACCATTTTCTGAATGAAATCAGCCAAGATTGAGATGATGATTTATTCTGACTTGTTCACTGTTCAAAATTGAGTGTAAGTTTCTTATGCATATTTTCATGGTCTTGTTTATCAAGTTAGTGATATTTTGAAGTGAAAAAGAAATTCAGATGCAGTTCATTCTGGTAATCTAGTTGATAGAAAATTTACGAGTTGAACGTGATTTATGGTGAAACATACATTTGCTGCATCGTTTTTTCAAAGAAAATATCTGCATATTTTTCACTTGAAATAATTTTCATTTAGCAGATTTTTTTTTCTCTCATATAACCCCTTCGTAAAAATAATTGTTTGACCATACTTTCAGATTAGTCATGTTTATTTGATTTTAAATGACAAATTTTGACTAATCCGACTCCCTGCTGATTATCGAAGAGATAAATTGTGATTCAAAAAGTGATTAGTGTTGATAATTAACATACATTACTCAAAAGAGTATATTTGGAAAATTTCTTTAGGAATTTAATCAAGAATTATAAAACTTTTTGTTGGGTAAAAATTCCATGACCATTTCTATATCTACCATTATTTCTATCGACCATGATTTATCAAATATTCAAGATAGTTTGTCAATAGGTGGTACTATAATCAGGGATCATTTGCTTTTCATTTCACATTTTTTTTTTGTAAAAATAAATAAATATCCAAAGTATCCACTCTCATTTAAAAGTCCTCACGGTTATGCATGGGTGAATTACTTGGATTTTTGATTATGTGCTTCCATGCTCATTTAAAAGTCCTTATGGTTATGCATGTATGAAACGCATATCAAAATTAATTGATTTAATAGACAAGTTGATTTTAATCCCATTTAAAAGTCCTCACGGTCATGCGTGGTTAGAAGATACTTGATTTCATTTTTAAAAAAAAAAAATTAAATTGAAATACTACTAATCTCATTTAAAAGTCCTAACGGTTATGCATGATTAGTAGATATTCAAATTCCTGATATAAATGTACCACAAGAAGATTTAACTGTATGATATTGTATTTTATTTCCGTCATTTCTAAAAGTGGAATATGCGCCTAACAAGGGTCGTTATGATTTTTGTTTGATTCTCATTTGAGTTTAATATTTATATTCAATTTGAGTTTAATGTTGGATTAATATTGATCACTTCATCTCTATTTTCTCTCACACTGTTATTCTTTTGCTGATAACAAAAGGGGGAGAGAAAAGTTAAGATTTTGTCAAATAGAATCAAGCAAAGGTCAAATAATTTTCCATATGCATCTAAGCTCATTTGTATATATTTTTTATTTGTATGCATATATGTAGGGGGAGCATCATGTAGAGAGAAAGCATTTAAATAGGGGGAGCAAATTAGAGTATACCATGGATCAAATACATTTAACACGGTCAAAATCTTAAATATATGTTTGTTATCATCAAAAGGGGGAGATTGTGAAATATGCGCTTTGCGCTTATATGATTTTTGTTTGATGATAATAAACACATATATATAGTTCGTTTAAATGTATTTGTTAATGTACTATTTTAATTTTCATATATTAAATAAATATTTGTTGAATAAAATAAATTACACAGGCTTTTAATTTGAATTCAAACAGAACAAGTTACACAGATTTTGAATTCAAACAGAAATTTTATTCAAACAAATATTTATTACAAATCTTGAAAAGTACAAATTCATGCTCTCACTATATACAATTTTGAACTACATCACATTTCATATTTACATCATTATCCTCACTACATATCACTCACACTCGTATTTGGTCTTCAGCTGCATTCCAGTTTGTATCTAGCATCTGAGCAAATCTGCAAAAATATTCACTAACGCAGTAAAATTGATCGAGAAATAGTTTTGAAATTTAAAATAAACGATGCTTTTGAAAATATGTTTTGCCTCAGATATATGGGTTGTTTGTCATCATTCACACTTGAATTTATCACAAAGTCGTGCACATAGATATTACAGGGACAGGTAATCACGAGTGGCTGCAATACACACGTGTACATTCATACACGTGTGCACTGCCTCGCCAACTCGTGTGCGCAGCCAACAAGAGCAAGTGTGAAAATGCAAAGGTCAAGCCATCACTGCAAATTCGACACAACGCAATGCAATTCAAACTGCAAGTCCAAAACAGATGCACTATGCATTGTACAACAAATCCAGGCAGCAAGTAGAGGAATGAAACCAACATGGCCGAGCATTGTACAAAACTGCAAAATGCAGTTCAAAACATCTACGACAGCAAGGTATGACCAAATACAGTGTGAAAAATCCAAAGCATGATATAGATACAGGCCGAGAAACAATGTGAACAAGTTGTGCACATGAAAAGGCAATGCAGTTTACAACAATGAATAAGCCCAAGTGAAATCACTGACTACAAAGCCAAAGATCACAAAGAAATGGATGCCATCAAATTCAACAACCACAAGATACAATGCAAACACAAACTGCAGTGGACAGCAAGCACTACCAAGACCACTATACAGTGCTAACAAATGATCAGAGAACATGCTTAAAGACTGCACCAATGACCAAGCTACAAGTATGGAAGTGAATCAAGTTTCAAGTGGACAGTGAATGAAGGCAATGCACAAATGCAACATGTTTAAAATGCTCATACCAGAATGGAAGATCTACACAACTCAAGCTCACAAGAATGGTCAACAAAATGCAGTAGTGAAGAATACACATAGCAAGTTACATGAAGACAAGACTACACCAGAGACAAGTAATACAATATACATATATAGGAAGTGCAATTGCCAAGTGAAGATGGAGCTACAGGAAGAAGCTGACCAGAAGTGAAAGTCACAGTGATAAACGAATATCAACATCATGTTCGAATGCAATATCAACTAAAGTCAGAAACAGTGCAGTACAACTACATGAAACAGTGGAACAAACTCAAATGTCCAGTTACAATAATACAATGAACAAATTCATACAAGCTCAGACTACAAGTTCAAGTGAAAGTGCAGACAAATGACCAAGCTGCAGCATCAATGATGAACAAGACCACCAGTGACCCATACACAAATGACCATGCCACAACTATGCAAGCCTGTGCCAAGCATGATACAGGAGAATACAAACAAGCATGCAACAGAAGACATAGCCAATGCCAACAAAACTCTCAAATGCAGACACAAGAAGAATGGAACAGGTGCAAAATGACCAAACAGCAATTCAGGTAATATGATGGGTGAACAAAACAAATGTGCGCAAGTGATACAAGTAACATGAATGTAGACAGCAAACATGCAACAAGATGGATGGTCCAATGTCGATATCAAATGCATGTACCAAGACAGTACAACATTACAAGAGAACAAAGTCTCTGTAATAATACATGAAGCATACAAGTGCAACACAAACATGAAGACTGAAACCAGAAGACAATGCCAAATGTCAACAGAGACAATGCAAATGTGATCAATGCAAACTACAAAGACCACAACACTCAGGTGGTACATGAACAAGTGAAGAATACACAAATGTGCAGTAGCAAGATCAACACAGTAGCAAGCTACAGGTGATGCAATGCTCAAATGAACAACAAGCTCCACTGACCACAAAGCAGAGATCATCATCAAATGAAATTACAAAAATGCAATGGTGAAGCTACTGTATGCAACATGATGAATACAGATGCAAAGTACAACAGTGAAGCATGCACATAGGCCACCAGTGAATTACATCAGTATGCAAATGAACAAAAACAGCAGCTGTAATCAAGTGTAGCATCTATAAAAAAATACATACCAAAAGAGGCATGTGTTCAAATATGGGCCGAAGTCAAAAATTGCTTCAATTCAGGAATTTATTTTTAGAAAGATATCTCGGCATCAAATATCTCAAAATTCATATATGGTATGTGTTAATTCATAAAGGGGCCGAACCAACAAGTATGGAAAGAGATTTTCGAATTAATTAATTCGAATACAAATATGGATAGCAGTAATTCAAAATTGATTTCAAGAAAAAATCAACGACATGGAAAAATCAAGTATGACAGTGATTAGGAGGGTTTCAACCCTATAAATAAACCCAAAAGAAATCATCATCGGCATCGAGTTATGCAGAGAAAAAGGCAAATAATCAAACCAGCATACGAAAATCACATACCACAATTCAACGAACTCGGTCAGCTGCAAGTACAATCAATCATCAGAGAACGAACGAAGCAGTGAGCAAGAGCAACGTGAATCAAGCAATTGATCATCAGAGAACGAACACAAGAGCATCACAAACCAGCCGAAAACCCAATTTGGATCGCAAGAGACGAACCCTAGTTTCAGAAAGAAGGAGATCGGTCGCCATTATTTTTCACAAAGCAAAAGAACGAAGTGGGTCGGGTTAAAGGAAAACAAGGGGCCGGCTTTGTTAATGATAAAAGGGGTTTAAGTTTTAAAAGGGGTTTGCTTTATTTTATTTCAAGCAAAAATTAGGGGTTCAAATTCATATTTTAATTTTTGCATCGGGTTTTATTTTTGAAGTTGTTCTTGTTTTTATTTTCGAGTCAACAAATTTGTAAATCACCACCTAGGGTTTAGGTAGTGTCAGATTGTCTAGTTAGAATTAGTTCAGTGAGCAGGGTGTGCGAGTTTGCGAAGCTCTAGAGGCGGAGCAGAGTTTGCGAGTAAACAAAGCTCTATAGGCGGAGCAGGGTGTGCGAGTCTGTGAGAGTGTTTGTGAGCGGGAGCAAGGGTTTGCGAGTCTGGTAGAGTGTTTGTAAGCGAGATACTGTGTTGATCTTGCTACTGCACATTTGTGTATTCTTCACTTGTTCATGTACCACCTGAGTGTTGTGGTCTTTGTAGTTTGCATTGATCACATTTGCATTGTCTCTGTTGACATTTGGCATTGTCTTCTGGTTTCAGTCTTCATGTTTGTGTTGCACTTGTATGCTTCATGTATTATTACAGAGACTTTGTTCTCTTGTAATGTTGTACTGTCTTGGTACATGCATTTGATATCGACATTGGACCATCCATCTTGTTGCATGTTTGCTGTCTACATTCATGTTACTTGTATCACTTGCGCACATTTGTTTTGTTCACCCATCATATTACCTGAATTGCTGTTTGGTCATTTTGCACCTGTTCCATTCTTCTTGTGTCTGCATTTGAGAGTTTTGTTGGCATTGGCTATGTCTTCTATTGCATGCTTGTTTGTATTCTCCTGTATCATGCTTGGCACAGGCTTGCATAGTTGTGGCATGGTCATTTGTGTATGGGTCACTGGTGGTCTTGTTCATCATTGATGCTGCAGCTTGGTCATTTGTCTGCACTTTCACTTGAACTTGTAGTCTGAGCTTGTATGAATTTGTTCATTGTATTATTGTAACTGGACATTTGAGTTTGTTCCACTGTTTCATGTAGTTGTACTGCACTGTTTCTGACTTTAGTTGATATTGCATTCGAACATGATGTTGATATTCGTTTATCACTGTGACTTTCACTTCTGGTCAGCTTCTTCCTGTAGCTCCATCTTCACTTGGCAATTGCACTTCCTATATATGTATATTGTATTACTTGTCTCTGGTGTAGTCTTGTCTTCATGTAACTTGCTATGTGTATTCTTCACTACTGCATTTTGTTGACCATTCTTGTGAGCTTGAGTTGTGTAGATCTTCCATTCTGGTATGAGCATTTTAAACATGTTGCATTTGTGCATTGCCTTCATTCACTGTCCACTTGAAACTTGATTCACTTCCATACTTGTAGCTTGGTCATTGGTGCAGTCTTTAAGCATGTTCTCTGATCATTTGTTAGCACTGTATAGTGGTCTTGGTAGTGCTTGCTGTCCACTGCAGTTTGTGTTTGCATTGTATCTTGTGGTTGTTGAATTTGATGGCATCCATTTCTTTGTGATCTTTGGCTTTGTAGTCAGTGATTTCACTTGGGCTTATTCATTGTTGTAAACTGCATTGCCTTTTCATGTGCACAACTTGTTCACATTGTTTCTCGGCCTGTATCTATATCATGCTTTGGATTTTTCACACTGTATTTGGTCATACCTTGCTGTCGTAGATGTTTTGAACTGCATTTTGCAGTTTTGTACAATGCTCGGCCATGTTGGTTTCATTCTTCTACTTGCTGCCTGGATTTGTTGTACAATGCATAGTGCATCTGTTTTGGACTTGCAGTTTGAATTGCATTGCGTTGTGTCGAATTTGCAGTGATGGCTTGACCTTTGCATTTTCACACTTGCTCTTGTTGGCTGCGCACACGAGTTGGCGAGGCAGTGCACACGTGTATGAATGTACACGTGTGTATTGCAGCCACTTGTGATTACCTGTCCCTGTAATATCTATGTGCACGACTTTGTGATAAATTCAAGTGTGAATGATGACAAACAACCCATATATCTGAGGCAAAACATATTTTCAAAAGCATCGTTTATTTTAAATTTCAAAACTATTTCTCGATCAATTTTACTGCGTTAGTGAATATTTTTGCAGATTTGCTCAGATGCTAGATACAAACTGGAATGCAGCTGAAGACCAAATACGAGTGTGAGTGATATGTAGTGAGGATAATGATGTAAATATGAAATGTGATGTAGTTCAAAATTGTATATAGTGAGAGCATGAATTTGTACTTTTCAAGATTTGTAATAAATATTTGTTTGAATAAAATTTCTGTTTGAATTCAAAATCTGTGTAACTTGTTCTGTTTGAATTCAAATTAAAAGCCTGTGTAATTTATTTTATTCAACAAATATTTATTTAATATATGAAAATTAAAATAGTACATTAACAAATACATTTAAACGAACTATATATATGTGTTTATTATCATCAAACAAAAATCATATAAGCGCAAAGCGCATATTTCACATTGACGTCGGAGCCGAAGAGCTGGCCACGAACGCACTTCCACTCATAACAAATGGCAAGTCAGAAAGTGGAACGTTGTGGGTTTCCAGGAGCTCATCCATCATTTTCTCATTAAAAGTGAAAGCGCTCACATCAACTTCCCGGCCGTAGCAATGGTGGTAGTCGTCGTCGCCTCCGTTATGATAGCCTCCTTCTCTTGGTTTTGTTCTTGGGTTGCAAGGGGCATGATCGGGGCTGCTTCTATAACTGAATGGAGATAAGGGAAAATATTAGAAATTTCCTTTGATAGTAATCCAGACTGTGAATGAGTTCTAGAAGTGTTCGAAATACCTTCCTCAGATTGGCTCACAATGAGGGTCAGAGTTCCTCCTAACACATGCTCGTGAGCTGGAGATAGCTGCGACTGATCCGGATCATAGGCCGACATAGATGAAGGATCAATCGCAGGAGGAAATTCAAGCTGGATTGACACGGGGATCTAAGAACTTGTATCATGATGCTCGACACCAGAACCCTCCCCAACCTCCGAGTGTTGAGTAGCGAGTATCTCTTTCTCAAATGAAATAGTGGCATCATGGAGATTCTCCTCTCATCCTCATTCAACACTTGATTTTCCAGATCAAATTCATCGAGGGATTTAGTGTGATGCTCTACCTTCTCATCGGCTAAGAGGTGGCGCTAGGCACTACGTAAATGAATTGGATAATCACTGAGCCAGCTCAAGTCATGGTACTTTAGAACATTGACATTATAAGTGATCAAGACATCTTCAATATCGCTCTCAAGTCTAGCCCCCGCCGCCCTAGCCTCAACCTCAACCCTAGCCTCCGCCTTCTGGATTTTCAGCTTCCCCACATCCCGCTCGTTCCGAGCCTCCTTAATTTGGTCGTAGCCCTCCTGAGCAATCTTGTTGCTTCATTTTTTCCTTAATGACTTCGTCATATTTGGCTTTAAGCTTTGCCAGATCTTGGAGTGCTTTGTCTTTTTCAACAGTAACTATGGTGTTCCTGTGGCCTATATCGTCTACCAACCTTAGATGCTCCTGCCTCATCCGCTCCAATTCCTTATTGGCCTTATCCATATTTTTCAGGGCCTTTGTTTTAGAATTCCTTGAGGTATCATTCTCTCTAATGAGCACTGTGATGATGCGATCCATCTGGGCGGTGGTTTCTTGAAGCTCCTCAATTTTCTTCGCCCGCTCAAACGCCACAGTTGAAACTTTCTCGGCGGCTTTCTTTCACTCTTGGTATTGAACAAAAGCATGATAGACATGATCATGAATTATTTTTTCTGCTACATATGGAAGAACCATCAAATTTGGAGGAAAACGGAAGCCGTCGAAGCATATGTTCAGAAAATCTCTTCAGTTGAAGTATTTGAGCGGCGCCCTCACTTGTCGTCTCCATATCCGACGAAATAGTTGCGATAGAGGTGTCTGCCCCAGTTGTTCGGCGATGTTCGACGGATCTTTAGATTACTGGAGTCCCCAATTGGCATAAAGTAGCAACAATCCATGTCCTCGAACTAGGAGGTCGCAACGAAACCCTGGGTGGAGGAGAGTGTGATCGGGAGCAGCGTCTTCTCACCTCTCCTTTTCTCTTTCTCGTTCTCTCTCTCTCTTTCTCCCTAGCTCTCTCTCTTTGTCATAATATTCCCTCTCTTGACTAGAATAGCGGCATTCATAGTTAGAATCACATCCTTGAGGTTTCCTGTAAGAACTGGAAGATTCGCGTGCAATGCGGAGACTACCGAGCATAGCGGTTTCTACACATTAGAGCTGCAAAATTAAAAGAAGGTAAAAGTTAGTTGTTTTTGAAGATTGGGTAGCTCGTGATTATTGAGTATGTGATGTCATGACGTGTGTGCATGTATGTTTTAACCCCCCGACCAACTGGTTATATCGGCCATACTCGAAGGAGTTGACTGGCTAAGATCTAAAGCGCTCTAAAGCCCTTCTAATCTAGTATCTTATTGGAGAGACACATAGTCTGGGATTGGAATGCCTGCAAGTCCTTCGAAGAGGTTCTCCACGTGTGAGGGAGGAGCCTTCGAAATTATAACATCGGTGGCTGTCAAAGATACAACCACGGATTTCCATCCCGTAGACTTACGAAGCTTATAAGCAACCCCCTTGCCTTTCCTTTTTCCCTCTGAATGTTGAGAACTATCTGAGGGCCCAAATATGAGTTCATCTTCAGTGGGCGTATCCTCTTTGCCACCTTGCTCAGCAATTACAATTCTGGGCACTCTACGTCTAGCTTGTCTTGCCTAAGCTGCCTCGAGAGATGCTTCAAGCCCTATGCTCTGATCTCTGTCAATCGTCCCACCCTTAGATTTTCATCCACAAGCATCACTACAATCTCTCAAATCTCGCCCGGTACCTCCTGAAGAATCCCGACGATTTCCCTAAATTGATCGCCTTCAGGTCGAGGAATTGAAGCTATAAAGAGTAAACAACATTAAACTCAGTATCAATGGAGATTAACTAATTAGTTGCTAGAGGAATTACAACACTTACTTCTAACTAAGCAACGTCTAGCGAATCCTTGCGGGCACCGAACATAGAACCGCTCGGTTTTTAAGTAGCTAAGTTTGGTTCATGTCCCAATCACAATTTGGCAGTTTTCGACTCCCTCTAAAATGTGAAAGAGAGATTATCTCCTCGACTCTTTATGTTGAATAAGAATCTGACTTCCTTTGGAGTCGGGTGCCGAAAAATGTGCTCCATGAAGACGATGAATAGGCTGTTTAGCAAAGCGTACCCATTTAGATGTAACTATGATGGGGCAATCCCTAAATAAGATAACACCTCCCGAATATATTAATTGAATGGTGGGAGTGTCTAGGCTGTGCAGGAAAATGATTAAAAGTGGTGTACTCTTATGAAGGAGTATGTGGCCTGTCGTTCGGCCCTGGAAGTAGGACATCGTTCAACGATAGCCCGTGCCATAAGAAATTTCTCCCCAACATATCTTTAGAAATATTGGATGGTACAGAATCTTGTGGATTCCCAATAAAGGTTGCTCCTGGTAGCTCGTCCGGAGCTGGACTTATGACTTCGGCCGTGACGGTCGGCATCTCTATTATCAAAGGGGGTGGACTTTGAGCCACTTGTTACTGTGAACTCCCGGGTTCCATAGCTAATCAACTCATCAAAAACCATAGTTAGGTGGCAATAATCTTGTGTGTTCCCTAATGTAAAATGCATGAGTGTGGTGTAATGCAGTGGTGTATATCACATAAGAGATTATACAGGATTAGAAAGGTGTTTGAATGACAAGACTTCAGAATTCAACTGGAGTGACCGTCATCGCTGACCATCACAACCATGCCATCCAGACTTTAGCGATCAATCCAAGTTAAGATTCATTCAATTTTTTCCAATTACAATTCCAACGACGAGTTTCGAAGGGCAGTCAAATATGCGGTGAAATGGTAACGTCCAATTATGCAAGGTGCAAGCTCGTCGGAGTCATATGTTCAAATGTATAAGGTGGCTTGAGTTCATCAAAATTCAACTCGGATCGATCACCAAAACTCTAATTCGTATTGGTCGAGAAAGGCAGTTTGTATCCGTTAAATGTATGAAGTCATGTCGATTGAAAAAGTATGTTCATATCGATCCTCTAATAAGCGACTCTATCGATCAGGTATGCTCGATTTCGTATGAATCATATGCACCACCTTCGTATCGATCAACAGGTCCGAGCCTTTGTGCTGATCATTTTGAATCGATACAAAACCATACCTTTGATCGATACGAAGATACTCCACCTGATCCATATGAAATACAACAACCCAAATTGATTCAAGCTCTCCTAATCCGGATCATTATGACTCATCCTTCCTCCTTCATCGATACGAAGCTGGGACCGGGCCACCCCTCCACGAGTCCTTCGTATCCCTCCTCGATCCTTCTTCCCCAATCAACACGAGAGCCATTACCACCTTTCATCAAACTCCGGCCTAACTCCAACCTCCACATCGCCAGAGTCATCCTCGATCGTGGATGAGATAGAACAAAGAATTCGAATCTCATCGTTCTAGAGGTTGATCTAGTTACTTACTTTCCTAATCACGGCAGTTAACTAAAGGAGTAAAGGATTAACTCAAAAGAAAGAATGATTCTGGTTTTTCTCAGAGCGATACGAGTGCAAGGAGAAGTGAGCAAGTAACCAGGAAAATCCTAAGTGCCAAGTATTTATACTAGGAGAAAGGCTATTCGTCTCCTAGTAGCTTTGACCAATGAGCAGCGGTTTCTCTAATTGATATGAGAAAATACACCTTTGTATCCATTTTGCAGCAAAACCTACTCGTATCCATCGTACAATCGAAATGAAGCACAAAGACAACACTCATGTAAACTGTTCGAACCCGTGGGAAATGCAGCAATACAAGGTATCTTTCGTATCCGTTGACCTAAGCCCATAGAGACTCGTATCCATCGATACGAATTACATTGAAACATCCATCAAATTTGTGTCGATCAACATCGATACGAAGTCAATTTTACAACTCGAATTTCACATCTATTCAAGAGAGGATCGATACGGAATTCGATATAGGAAAACTAACAAAGACGCATGAACGAATTGAACGCTCACCTGATGACAATTACGACCTTGAATAACAGCTTGCTATCATTTAACACTCGGTTAAAACGACGCGTATACATTCATCAGCAGTCAACAATTTAGCCTTTATATTACCCAGAAACAATCGAAGGTTACGTCTTTTGACGAAGAGACGACGACTACCCATTGAGTCAGATAGAATTTTTCAAATAGAAGATTACAGCTTTTCAAAGCACATCACATTCACACAAGACATGATTAGGGAGGTAAATGTTATATCGCCTTTTGGCAAGGCCATGACATCAAGGAATTAACTAAAAACCAAGGACAATCCGTTCCGAAGATCGGTTATACACATGTCGACTGTGGAGACTGGTAAATTTTGCCCGAGTCCGGATCGAGCTACAATCCATATGACATGACAAGTAAATCTATGGAAGCTAACATTCCAAATTTCAAGTCAATCGGAGTTCATATGCTTGAGATATTGGTTGATCAAAATCAAGGAAGATAGCTACAGTTCGTATCCATCAAGTGCCAAAAGAATAGCCTCTCTAATTTGTATCTA
This sequence comes from Allium cepa, assembly GCA_030765085.1. Classification (NCBI taxonomy): domain Eukaryota; kingdom Viridiplantae; phylum Streptophyta; class Magnoliopsida; order Asparagales; family Amaryllidaceae; genus Allium; species Allium cepa. The sequence goes on from CM060941.1 coordinate 705,041,441, forward strand.
TGGAAGAAGCAAAACTCATTCATGTCCATGACTGAGCAATGCTTTCACTTGTATCTATGTAGGAGGCATCGACTTTGTATCCATCAGAACCAACAGCTACAATCTATATCCATAGGAAGAAACACCTTGTTCGTATCCATGGAAGATTGCCTCATTCTTATCCACCCCACTCCTACATTTCGTATCCATCACCTAAGCTTGGCTTCGTATCCATCGATCGAAGCCATTGTGTTTCAATCTTATTTATACATTATTCATATGGATCAACCATCAATCGATACATATATGTCATCTAGTGAGTGATACGAAATTACACTTCCTACCGATGCAAAAAGGGAGTTGAAGCGAGCAATACGAGTGATACAAGCTTAGAATGATATGAACGAGCTCGCCTTGCATCGATATGAAGGGGAAAGAGACACCTTTATACGAACGAATCTTGCTAAGGAGCTAGACTCTGTCACTCGACATAAAAGGAGGATCGATCATAAATGATAGTGCCACATCCCCTAGTAAATACGTGCATGCTATCGATACGAAGTGAAGCGACATGAATAGAAACGATATGAACCCGCTTGCACATAGGAGATCCAAACTTGCATTGATTAAATCTCATAATCTACAAGTCCAAATGCCACTAAATTTTTAAAGGAGCTCACGTACTACCTCAAGAACATGCCTGATCGATCTCAGCCCAAAAAGATCATTTCTTGATCAATATGAATTCCATATGTATCGATCATGGATCGAGTCCAAATGTCTGGGGATCGATCATGTGGACCACCCATGTGAGAGAAGAAGTCTTCCATAATCTGAGCGAGATATTTGCAGCCTACACCTATAAATAGTGACCCTGGACCTACAGAAAAAGCACTTTTAGCTTCTCTACGCTGATACTCTGTCGAAATAACTATTGTACTTTAGTTATACTATTGTAATCTTCTATACCAGCAATTCAAATTCAATAAACATCGATCAGTTCATAGTGGACGTAGGCTATCCGCCGAACTACTCTAAATTTGCATGTTTCAATGCTTTTCCTGATTTGTTGATTAGTGTGTTGGTTAGATCTCCTCATTTTACATTTACTTTCTTTATTTTATCTCTTCAAACACATCCAAAGAGTGTTGTGACCAATTTTGGTACAAACATTAATAATTATTATAATCATTCAAATAATTGTTTTCAAAGGATAATAATTCATTTTAATTAGTTATGAAGTGATAATAAATCATTTATATAGTTTTATAAAGATACATACTTGATTTGAAAATATAAGAAAATTTTGTATCTCTTTATCTATATAATAGCAATTTTTGTAAATAATTGTTAATATTGATTTATATGGTTTTGTAATTCAAATATAATCATTTGTATTAATTAATAATGATTACAATTTTTTTTTTTAAATTTTGTCTGCATTTATTTGTAATTTAAAGTACAAGTAAAAATGTGAATGGGAATCGGTTTCTTGATTTTCAATGGTTTAACGAACAGAAGTTATTCAAAGTCATTGAAACGTTGTTTGTTCTCTTGTGCATACAAATGTACATTCATGTACATGTCACAAGCATACATGAACATATATACATACATACATATAACATATATACATTTATATATAAACATATATAACAAAATATCTAAGATATTTTCACAAACTCCATCCTTAAGTCGTTTGAAGTCAATGCACAAGGCTTGTAAGAGAGTGAAGTGATGGAGCACATCTAAGGGGGAGAAAAAACATGTGAAATGATGGGAGGAGGTGGAGTAGATGGGTGATGGGAAGGTGGTGAAGTGATGGAAGATACTTTCCATATTTTTTCCTATAAATACCATCCCTCTTCTCATAAATTCCTAACACATTCCTCTACTTTTTCTTCCTTCTTCCTAAGCTTTCTAAAAGCCTCTCTAATTGCTTCTCTTTGTATAAAAAATAGTAAGAAAGTTATGCCGAAAGAGTGCAAATATTAAAAACATTTGAAATACATATCCATACATCTCAAAACCAAGCTAAATCACCTTCTTTCCAACCTAACACTTCATGGTCACCCCTATGCAAGCCAAAGTTCGAGCTTTCCTACCTCCCAAGTCATGGCCGTGAGTACTCAAGCATCCAAGGTTCAAGGCCAAGCCATATAGGAGCAATAATCTAATTGATTGTGGCTAAAAGTCCAAGTTAGTGAAGTTATAGCCTATTTTTAGTTAGTCGTTTAATCTAAGGTGAGAAACTCCTAAACTATAGTTATATATATACTACTGGATGATATATATATATATGTTTGGATATGATGGTTAATGATGGTTATTTAATATGGTTGTTGAATATATATGCAAGTCATGTTAATACATGTCGATAAGCACAAAGGAAATCACTTTCCTTTATTAAATGAAATAGTGTGTACGAAATGTTTAAACCTCTTAAAAATGGTTTAATATGATTTAATTTTTTTATAAACATTTAAAAGTGTTTCGACATAGCTTAAATGAATATTGAAAATTGAGTCAAAAATAGGCGCGTCAAATAACGGTGCGGTTTCACACCGTAAAAGTCAAACGGATAAGGAATGGAATATAGCTCGAAATTATTCGAGATAAGAATTTTTCAAACTATTAAATCCATAGTTTTCAAAAAAGAAATAAATTAAGATTTCGATAAGTAGATTTTGAAATATAAATAAAACAAGATTTGAAAAAAAACAATTTTGCAGTTCGGAATCTATAAAGGGAGTTCTTTAAAAATGATATTTTAAAATTGTTTAAAAATATGAATTAAATTTTTAAAATATTTTAAAAGTGATTTGAGTTATAAGAATGAATTTCCAAATGATAGAAGCCATTTTGATTAATATAGCTTAAAAAGCACCAATCGCGGCACTTTTCTATAACTTTTGAAATAGGTTTTAAACAGAACGATTCTTTTACAAATCTTCTATAAAAAAATTCAAATAAATAATTAAGTGTTTTGATAATGATTTGGAAGAGTTATAATTTATTTAAAGATGTTTAAATAAATCATTTAAAGAAAAGCTGTCAAAAATCAAGTGATTTAATCTTGGCTCTAAAAGTCGACAAGTAGACTGAATTTTTCTATTCGTAAGATCTGGGTGAGATGCTTAAACTAAGGAGATGTTCAAGAGCAACCAGTGCCATGGCTCAACTGGCCTCTCCTAGACGAGGGATAGATAAGGTTGAAATGTTGGAAATGAGTTAAGCATAAAAGAAAATTTTCCAAATTTAAAAAACTTGGATTTTATGGAAATAATCTTCTTATACTTGGTGTTAAAAACCGAAGAGGGAACTCATACTATTTGTGGAATTTAAAAGGTGACTTCGTCGTAATTTTTCCCATAGTACTTGTTAAATACGGGAATTGGTATTAAGTAGAATTAGATGATTTCTATAGTTTCTTCTCATTTAATATTTACTGGTTTTGGATTAATATCCCAGATAAAATGATTTTAATCAATCAAATTCTGATTTTGAATTGAGAAATCTTTTTTAAGATTTAATAAATTATTTGGAAATATTTTTCTAAGTAAAGAATTAAATGATTTGGAATTTAAAAGGATTTAAGTAATCAAAGGATTTCAAAGAGAGGTCAAAAGATTCCATATATACCGAAAAGAAATGGTTTAAAAGCTATAAATCCCTTGAAGATATTTTTGATAAAAAGAAATTAATCCATCAAAGAATAATTCCCTATTAACCTAACATCTTTTTATCGATGATTGGTTCAAAGGAAATAGAGTCCGATTTGAAGTGATTCTTATTTGGAGACAACTTTGAACCAATTAATGTATTCGAAGTAAAGACATGGAAATGATTTGGAAGATAGAATGTAGGGCTAATTTTTACTGACCCTCAATGGAAATTTCCCATATCATATTATGTTGTAGTAGTTCTTCATTTGCGATCTTCGATGCATAGGCTTCTCATTACTAGTCCTAGGCGTAATTCCTGACAGGATGCAGTAGGAGAGTTCCTTTAGTTTGTCATATTCTTGGACAACTTGTATGGATAAATGCATGACATTCCGTTTCTAATTACATAAATTGATCTTTGTGAATGTATCATCTGTTTTGTGGCGGATATGGCAACTTCTCTTAGCTTAGCATTCTTTTCAGATACATATGAGCTTAGGAGTTATACGTTTGTAAAAATCAGTTGTGTCATCATGGAATGATAGTATGGCATTTAAACTGGAATGTGATATGTGAAAGATAGAACGTTTCCTCATACTTCATCAACCATAAATGTCAAAAATAGGGTATATGCGGCAGGGCTAAGTGGGTTTCTCCCGTAAGGATATGGTCATCACCATTCTAGATAACCCTCTATATATTGGGTATGTTGTGTATGCTATGAGACGTCTCGGATAGGTCGGTAACGATCGGGGTGATGTCATATTCATTACTATCCAACGAAGGGGTAAGCCGGTTCTTTGTTGGTATAAGCGTTTAGTATATGGACCCTAGGTATATCCCTCTAGAGGTGTACTGTACGGAAGGTAGTCCCTCACAATGTCATTGTATGGAATCCATTCTTCGAAAGAGCCTTGTAAGAGTTTTGTTTGTAGAACCTAACATATCCGAAATTTAATAATGGTAACAATTTCGGCTAAGATTCATAAGTTTACTTGCAAATGTTTACAAAGGATGTCATTAAAAATAATATCCCCATATTTTTTCTAGCAAATGGTTTTGTTGTCATGAGGTAAAAATCCGTTCCGTGTTTATGTGCGGCGTGGTTCTATGAGATACATTTGTTTTTAAAATGCGTATTTGGAGTTTCTCACACCAGTCCCATGACTGACCCGGAGTTTTATTTTCCTTTTCCCTTAAACTTTGGGTGCCCTAGTTTTCCTAGGCAGTCTAGTAGTCACGTTTAGTTAGAAGAAATCTGGAAGAGCTCGGAGCATAGAGTTAGAAGACTCTTCTGAAGATTGTTATCTATTTCCACCACACTTGTGTACTATTGTATTCCGCATTTGTAAGAATAGATATTTATAAATGTCCACGTTTAACTCTGATAAAGGTACTTAAATTTTCCGCTGTAAAGATTGTGTGTTGAAATGATATATGTTATTCTATTCATGTGAGATTTTGTTCTGTATTTATTTTCTTTCTTACCCTTAATGATCAGGTTTCCGGCGCTTGAATTTGCAGCACGTGAATACCTTGGATGTATTAGTGTTGATTTCGAGGGTCGAAAATCTCGCTCGTTAAATTTGGAAACGGACCTTAGGTTGAGCGAATACCTTCGCTTTGGAAGGGTAAAGTCTTATCAGAGATAGGGTTAGTAATACCCTAGGATGAGTAATTCATTAAAGATAGGGTTAGTAACAACCTAGAATGAGTTGAGAGTATTATATATGAGCGCGTAAATTAATATATAAATGATTTTTTGCAAATGGTAAATGAAATAATTTTACCTAGGATTATATTTTGAATATAAAGAATATTATTTTGATATAGAAATTTGATTAAGAAAATGATAATACTAAGTTATTATCATTGATTAATTAGTTGTTTAAATTTAAAAGTTTAAATATGAACACCTTGTGAATTTAGTTTCACAATTTGACTATGAGGAATTTGATAAATATAAATGTTTGTTTAAGATTAAAGGAATTTATTTAAGATAAATTAATCTTATGAATATGTTTTATACAAGTGATTTTATAAAACGTGCTTTATAAAGGAATTTTTGAGAATTTAAATCTTGGAATTTTTGAAAGGAATTTTAAATGATTTTTGGAAAGGAATAATAATGGTGTTATCTCTAAGATGGGATTTTGAGAACAAATCCTTTTTACGATTGATTGATTTGAGTGGCTTGAAAGTAACTAAAAATGGGCAGGAGATGTATTCAGATAGCTAATGCTTCTCTTAAGTACCCCTCTTCTTGTTAAGGAAATATGCGATACTATTGGTGATACCCAGTTCCTTGGTATCATTTCTGGGTTACTCGATCTATACAATTTTGTAAAGCTAAAAAAGGATAACGTGAATCATTAATTGATAAATTAATTAATGGTTGTCAATTTTTATCGAAGTGTATTATCTTAATTGATAAGCATGGGTATGCTTTGATCTTTAAAATAAATGGTAAAAGTTATTAATGAATGGTTTTAGTAAACGATGTTTTAGTAACATTTATTTTTAATCTTTGAATTACATTTTTGAAAAGAAATCCTACAAATATATTAAGATAATAACAAGTATTGGAATCTTTTATAAAAATATAGAAAATATTATATGTTTAATTTATAAAGGAGTCTATTATTAAAATGTTTTGTTTGTAATTATTTTAAAATCTTGGATTATATTTTAAAGTAAGTTAAGTTCATGAAGTAATTTGTGAATATACTTAAAACATTTGAATAGGTATATAAATACTTTTAAGTATTGAAAGTTGTATAAGTGGATAATTAATGAAAGGAGTATTAATTAATAAAAAAAATCTTGATTAACAGAAGAAGTTATATTCTGTATTTAATATTGATTAAAAGAAGCAAATTCAAATGTAAGTGGTATATTATAATAAAAGGTTTGTTATCTTAACATGAATAATTTCTTAGAAACGTTAGAAAATAGTCAAATATAAAGAATCATATTTATTAAAATGTTTGAATAAATAATGAAAGTTTTACGAAATGTTTTCATAAATTTTTTGAAAGATTATTAAATTTATATGAAGTATGTGGATTATTCCATCGCACAATTTGATCAAGGATTTGAGTACGAAGCTTTAAGGTGTTTACACCAATCTGAAAAATGATTTATCACTCGATTCTTGATGACGAAATTGATGATGGCTTTTGGTTGGATACTTGAGTTTTCTATCATAGTCGAGAGCTATACAAGGAAAAATTAAAGTCCTGATCAAATATCCTGGTCAGAGTCTATACTAAAGGATTGGGGATCAATACTAGTTTGGAAGTAAAGTTGTGGATTCAGATAGAAGATCGAATCAGATATTGTGAACGGATGATCTATATACATTGTACAGGTGTAAGTTTAATAATAAATGCTTTGGGAAAACTTTTAGGTTTTTATTTTGGGTTATTTCGGGGACAAAATCCTTTTAAGGGGGGAGTATGTAATGACTCGAATTTTGATCACTTTAATTAAAGATATTTCAATAATTTTATGCGAATATAGATTATTTTTCATAAATAATCAAGTTTTAAGTGATAAGTAATAATAATGAACTTTGTCTAGAAAAATGTTCAAAAAATATTTCCTTTGGAAAGAAATATCGACAAAATGACAAAACCATTTTATTGATAAACAACTCTCTAATCGTAAAACATCATTCAGGAAGAAAACATCACGCATGGAGCTGGATACATACACTTATTTTTTAGTTAAACAAGAATATGAAATAAAATTAATTATTTTATTTTTGAAAATTAAATGTTTTTGTGACCTCATCAGTGTTGCTCTTATATTTAAATATAGATTTATGAATTTAAAGTGCCAAGATGACTCTAAGCACCATTCTTCACTGACTCAGCACTTCGAATTCAGTGACTCCAAGCAAACCAATTGCTGACTCGAAGAAAATAGCAAATTTTCTTAGGTTCGACTCCAAGTAACTTACCACTAATCCGTCAATACCAGTCCATCTTGCTTTGCTTATATCTTGGGCATGCATACATCATTCACAAGCATAACAAGTAGTTGTAACTTAAAAAATAAACTGGATTGACGATGATTGAAGCATCTTTCCCAATCGAAGCCTATTCATTGAAGCAGTTTAGTGTGTGGAATATCCGAGAAGATTCATTATACCAATCATATCGGTTTACTCAGGGGAAAACCGACCCTGGACTACTTCCCACGAAATTCGTGTGGTATATAAATTCCGGTAGAGTGAAATGTGCGATCGAATGCAAGCACTTTCCTATGTTCCTCGAAGGTGTATCGATCATGCGGTTTATGCGATTATCGCCCAAATCCATCTCCTCATTCAATCAACCGGATCAAAAGTTTGTTGAGTAGTTTAGAATGCAAGCGACTCACACCAAGCATGTGATGTCATTAATCAATTTATTTCAAATGCTAGCGAGAATATCATATTGATTGCGTTGATAAAGGGAATCAGCCCTAGACAGATTTTGGCTGCTTGGTGGCTAGAGAGTCTCCTACGATATTGGATTATTTCTATTACAAAGTGAATCAAAACCTAAGCAAGGAGGAGGTAGAGCAGACAAGGAGAAAGAACAACACAGGCCCGTTAGCCAAGGACTCAGATTCTAGGAGACAACTTAGGATCTCAAAATTCGACGCATATACTCCTTTGAACAATTCAATCGATAACATCTACCTAGAGACTCACTACTTAGAGCAGTACTAAAAACTAGCCTCGAGAGATTCCACCGAAGCCTAGAGAAAATTCGAAGAATGTTGTATATTCCAATATGCACACGGTCCTTAAATTGGAGATAACAAACACCTTCGAGATGTAATCGGAAAGCTGATTCGAAAAGGAAAGCTTCAACAGTATATGCATGCCCTGAAGAATGGTGGGCAGGGAAGATCCGATGCTTACCGATAAAGAACTCTAATTACCAATTGGACCGGTGACGGCCGACATCCCACTGAAAGAAGCTAGGGGAAAAGTGGAATAGCGAGCACATGATGCTGCTTCACTTATCAATGATATTTATTTCGATCTTCTTCGAATTATTTTATTTTAATTTCAATTATGTTGTGAACTATGACCAACTTGAATTAAACTACTTGCATACGATGTTGGTAGCCAAGTACCGAGAGTTGGGCGCCAACCAATCTCCATGGACCATGATCAGACCTTTGGAGTTTCATCAAGATAAGCATGATTCAACTGCTCACCAACTACCATGTGCCCCTAACTTAAGGCTAAGGACTCAAAATGGAAAAGCCCAATAAGGTCAGCATCCAATAAAAAGTGGACACGACTGATCATCTACTCATCAACTTCTATGTCTGACTTGGAGATCAAAGAAAGACTTAGAGTGGATGAAACCCAACCATCCACTCCCTAGCTCATACTTGAAGTTCGCCAAAATACATATGCCTCTCCCAAAGCTCTATGATGTTGGGATCCAACTAAAGTGGATGTGATTTAATCGTCTACACATTGACTCCTACCCTAGACACATAGAGCACTTTAGAAGCTCGAATTAAAATAGGCATGACCGATTTCCTACTCATCAACCACCGCCCCTTAATATGTGCACTCGAATGCAGCTTGAGGTGGATGTGACTTGATCGTCCACCCGACAACTCTCTTCGTCGACTTTCTAGGAGGAGTACTGAGAAAATTGGACAAGATCTGACTGCCCAACACAGGCATGTATGTGATCTAGCCATCCATCACTTACTCCCTTCCTCAACTTGTCTGGAAAAGCTGCAATCACCAAGTGGACGTGAATCGACCATCCATTTGTCAAGTTTTACCCTTGATGCTGGGGTAGAATTCCATTCCATAGATGAACGTTGTACGACCGTTCATTTGAAAACTCTTACCTCAAGTTAACAACTGAAGTATAAATCAAAAATGGGTGTGACTGACCACCCATTGACTAACTCTGGTCCCTAGATTGCAAACCGGAGTATAAACTCAAAAAAGATGGATGTGATACGATCGTCCATCGACCAACTCTGGTCCCTAGAGTTCGGACTGGAGTATTAACATCAAACGGGTCTGACTGACCACCCATCAACCAACTTTGGTCCCCAAAGCACGGACTGGAGTATAAACATCAAAAGGGTGTGCTGACCACCCATCGACCAACTTTGGTCATCAGAGCATGGACTGGAGTATAAACATCAAATGGGTGTGACTAACCACCCATCGAACACTCTGGTTCCTAGAGCGTGGACTAGAGTATAAACATCAAACATGTGTGATTGACCACCCATCGACCAAATTTGGTCCCCAGAGCGTGGACTAGAGTGTAAACACAAATTGAGAGTGATGGACCACCCATCGACCAACTTTGGTCCCCAGAGCGCGGATTGGAGTATAAACAAAAATTGGGTGCGATTCGACCACCCGCCAACAAACTCATATCCCCAGGGTGCGTAAATGAGTATAAACAAATAGATGTGTGCAGGCCACTCACTATTCCAAAAAATCCAATTGAACTCGACAAGAGGAGTATAAACTCATTATGGATTGAATTGACCATCCATGAACTAAATCCTCTAACCCAAGACTGGGGGAAGGAGTACAAACAACTGAAAGTTGAATACGAAATCTCATTATAGCTTTGTCTTGGTGCTCTTTACAATTAAGGAAAAAACTACAAGGAGGCCTCAATACAAAACCAATCGGAATGACATTCGATGTTACGGGTGACCGACTATATCGTACCATTAGATCGAGGGTCAATATCGATTCGCACCAACCACAAATAGATGTGACCTGAGCGTCCATCGAATAACTCCATTCACTAGAGCACAGATACGATAATAAACCATGAAGAATTGATTATTAATTCCCCAGCACCCTCCTTCGATCCGTCAGGAGGAGTATGAAATCAGATGACCATGACCCGACTGCACCTGAGCCAACTCTACCTCTAGATCTGATTAGAGAATATGAATCAAAGTAGATGTGGTTGACTGTCTAGTACCCAACTCATGCTAGAAATCCAACGAAGAATCAAAGTATTCACCCTGAAAGGAAAAACCAGAATACAATCCAGGATAGGTGAGACTCGGCCTTCCATCAACTACCTTGATCCTATGATTCATCATGAAAGAGTGTAAAGCTAAAGTGTACAAGGCTTGCCTTCCTGCTTATCGATGTATGCCCTAGACTTGGCGGCACAAGCGAGAAACAAGATGAATGCAAACCGACCATTCATCGATCAACTCTATATCTTTGGAGCTTTATTGGGATTTTAAACATAGATATGATGAGACTCGACCATCCATGCAGTACATTTATTAACCCGAGACTGGGAATATAATTGCGATCATCTAAAGACTGGCTGCGATAGCTCAATATTGTAACTTGTATACAGTTTATACAATGACTCAAGGCTACAACCAAACGGATGCCTAGAGATAGAATCATCGAATCGATGCCCAAGCTTAGGAGCAACTGACTATCATTCCAACCTGAAGTACGAGCAATAGTTCGCCAGTATAGTGAATGGAAAGCACGTTACTCAAATACACAGGCAGATTCAAACTCAAATCAAGAGCCAGCTTAGCAACTGCATGCAACTCGAGGCCGACCCATACTCGACATTTTCTTCAACGTGCTTCTAAGCCTGATCTTTGGCTATTTGTAGCTAACCGCTCAAATCATTTAAAGCTCTTCACTATTAGACTTAATAACTCATGACAAGCCTGGGATTCGACCGGAGTAATCATCATCATTGACCGTCACAACCAGATTTCACATTGATTGTTACATGAAATAGTTACATTGAAATCAAAGAATCCAAGACCGTACCTGTTGAGCTGACAGTCGACATTACAGTCAGCCATGGAGACCCATCACGGGTACTGAAGATCGGATCACCGCTCAGTGCAATGATGATGAAGGAATTAACTAGCTTTCTCTGAATGAATCTTGATGTGTTTGCTTGGACCCATTCTGACATGCATGTGATCTCACCGACTATTGTGAGCCATGCATTGAATATCGACCCGAGGCAAGTCCCGGTGAAACAAAAGCAACACATCATGGATCCGGAGAGATCTATTGCACTTAAAGATGAAGTGGATAAACTAAAAAACAATAGGTTTACCTACGACATCCTCTACTCGAAATGGGTATCCAATCCAGTTCCTGTGATAAAAGGTGATGGAAAGTGGCAGGCATATATCGACTACCCTTACCTGAATAAGGCATGCCCGAAAGACAGCTTTCGACTTTCGAGGATCGACTAGCTGGTAGACTCAACCACTGGATATGAACTACTTACATTTATGGATGTGTACTCCAAATACAAGTAGATCCTGATGCACATCCTCGATCAGAAGCACACTAGCTTCATTACCGATCTAAGACTATATTGTTATGTTGTGATGTCATTTAAACTAAATAATGCTGAAGCTACTTACCAGAGACTGGTCAACAGGATGTTAAAAGACTGGATCAGGCAATCAACGGAAGTATATGTGGATGATACGTGTGTGAAGTCACGATGATCAAATGAGAACATCGATGACTTAGCGGAGATGTTCAGTTTTATACGAAGATATGGAATGAAACTCGGTCCTATGAAATGATCTTTCGTCAATGCATTAGGAAAGTTCCTGGGTTTAATGCTCAAATCTCGTAGAATTGAAGCCAACCCTAAGAATATTCAGGCAATCAAAAACATCTAGGTACCAATGACAATCAAGCAGGTATAGAGTCTAAATGGGAGGTCATTGCCCTAATCGATTCATCTCCAGGGCGCCCGGCAAGTGTACTCTCTTCTTCAACCTAATTAGGAGATGGAAAAGGAATTTCGAATTGATACAGGATTGTAAAGACGCATTCCAAGCTTTGGTGCACCACTTAAAGATACCTCCCATCTTATCAAAGCCGTTGGATCACAATGATTTATACATCTATTTAGCCACGTTGGTACATGCCATAAGCACCGCAATTCTATGCGAAGAGAACCAGATCCAAAGACTGGTATATTATGTAAACAAGCGATTGATAGGTACTAAGAGAAAACTACCCGAAGCTACAAAGCTCGTGTAATGCTTGCTGATTTCATAATGAAAGCTCCACTCTTACTTTCAAGCTCACCCCATTAACGTCTATGCCGACCAGCCATTACGAAAGGTTCTACAGCAACATTAGATGTTTGCAAGTTCGCTCATATGGAATATCAATCTAACCCAATTCAATATTACTTATCTCCCTTGAAGAGCTATCTCGGGACAGACATTAATAGACTTCGTCTCTGAATTCATTGCATCATATGACGATCCGAAGAGCAATGGAGAACCGACCAACCGATGAAATATGTACATGGATGGAGCATCCAATGATCAGTGTTTTGGTGTCGAAGTTGTGCTAATGACTCCAGAGGAATGATAGATCTTCTACACCCTAAAACTTGACTTCCCTACAACAAGTAAAGAAGTTAAGTATGAACCCTTGATCGCCGGCCTCAAACTTGCTAAAGAACTGGAAGTAGAAACTTTACATATCTTATGTGATTCCTGGTTAGTAACATGCCAGGTCAGGGATGATTATCTTGTTAGGGGCTACATCTTGCTCCTTATCTCAACTGGATCCAAAAGCTACTGACCGACTTTGAGTACTACACCATTACATACATCCTTAGAGAACAAAATGAAAAAGCCAAGTCACTAGCCATGCTGGCAAGTTCGGAGGAAGCACAACAAAAAAACTTTGTCCCGATTGAAGTACCTAACATTCCAAGCATTGATATATGGAGATCGACTAGATCTTGGAGATGGAGCGAGAAAAGGAGTCATGGATGACTCCTACTAAAGACTATCTACAATGGAGAATTCTTCCTGAATGGAGGAATAAAAAACGATAGGTCCTTCTAAATGCTTCATGCTACATTATTTAAGGAGTTATGAATAGAGAGGGTTTCTTCGTTCCCCTGCATCGGTGTATCGTCCATGATGAAATCAAACGAATCTTGAGAGATGTCCATGAAGAACAATTTAGCGATCATACCAAGGGGCAAACCCTGACAAAGAAAATACTTAGCTACGGGTATTACTGGCCAATTAACAATCGAGATGTACTTTATCAAGCTAGACAATGCGACAAGTGCTAGATGTTTACAAAAATTATGAGAGCCCTGCCAACGAAAATTACTCAAACGGTTACTCAATAGTCGTTTTCCATTTGGTTTATTGACATCATCAGCTTCTGGCCGATTCTAAAGATGGTGCGAAATACACCATCATAGCAGTTGATTACTTCACCAAATGGGCTGAAGCAAAACTTTTAACCATGATCACGACAAAGAAAACAATCAACTTCATTGTTTGAAACATCATCAGTCGTTTTGGCCTTCCATAAACCATAAAAACTGATAATGGAACCCAATTCGATAGCGCTGAATTTAAAGACTTCTACCGTTGGCGTCATATTGAAAAGTGATTTGCGGTAGTTGCTCGCCCTCAAGAAAATGGATAGGTTGGAGCTGTGAACAAAATCATAAATTCCATTCTGAAGAAACATTTGGAAAAAGGTTAGAGCAAGTAGATCGATGAACTCTCATCAGCATTTTGGGCATACAGAACCATCCACAAGTCCACGACTGACCATACTCCATTCAATCTTGCGTATGACACCGAGCCCATCATCCTTGAAGAACTTGAAGTCCCCTCTCATCGAGTGACTTTTTACAACCCCTATTTCATTATAAGATAATATATAAACAAGGAATTGCAATCTAATTGCAATTAAACTAGAAGGAATTGGTGAAGACTTGTGAGCATACAAACGCATCTGAGAGCCAATGACAAGAACGTATACCTGAACCTGCACGTGTATATTCAAAAGATTCGATTTTTTGAAATTGGCTGAATTTGGTTTTTCACTTGATGTTATTAAAGAAAAGACTAGATCGGATAGCCAAATCTTACTAGCTCCATAAAACCGGGTACAAATAACAACTGATGGAATACAACCCATAATTTATACTATTGGAAATTGACCAAGCGTCATAATGATCAAATAGGGATACAACACATTAGGAAGATAATTCAACGGAAGGATAATAACTATTCAGGAAACTGAATGGATTTCTTTTCGATGACTCTAACTTGCTACAATTCAAAGAACGTCATGTACGCAACAAGATGTACTTTAAGGGGGCAAGCATCATCCAGCCTTTTGGCCCGGCTATATTCAGACCGACTGGACTATGCAATCACCAAGGTAGGCAGCCCGTAGAGATGGTTATTAGGCTCAAAGATTAAGCATAGGCAATGATATGAAGTGACGATCAGTTGAGACTAAGAGTTAGGCCCTCTAGAATATTATAAGTATGGAATAATGCCTCCCCTTAGCGGGGGAACAATGCTCATCCCTTTCCCTAAAGGATCAATACATGTCCCTAATTTTTGTCCAAAACTTCGTATAATCGTTATTAAGTGACAAGGAAGGCCCCATGAGGCTATATTTCAAGCTTTAAGTCATTTGGAGTTCATATGCTCAAGTTATGGGCAAATTATTTCACCTATCAAAAGGGATCGGTATAAAAGGGATCGTCCATATTTAGCTTTCACTACATATTGTAACAATGATCGGCCAATAACTCAAAATCTACATATGCTATCAACATGAAACTTGGAGTATAAGCTAATTAGAACATATGGAACACCCCATAGGGACTGCATGGTATTTGGTGAAAGTTGGAGGGATCGGTACCTGTCCCTCTAAAGGGATCGGTAGAAATCAAAATTCATGCAAATCTACTTCACAAAAAATACAATATCTCAAAAACCGTGCGTCGAAATTGCACAAAATTTGGGAAGCAAGAAGCTAACATCATAGGGATTCCCATATAGGGATTGCAGCCCATTTATATGCATTAATAGGGATCGGTACTGATCCCTATTGTGGGCCCTGATGGGCCTACAAATTTTTATGTAGTCTTGTCTTGGTCTCCTGAACCTTCTGCCAGAATTTCAATCCGATCTTTACATATATTGCCCTCTAAATATAGTAGGCATGCTGTCAGAAAAGGGATACTACTTTCTTTGCCAAGGCTCTGCCATTTTTTTCTTCGCAGTTGTAATAATGGATCCCAGCTGATCAAAACATTCTTATAATCATAATCAATTGGAAGATCAATAAAATTATGAACTGGACGTAGGCCAAGATTGCCGAACCACTATAATATGTGTTCCTTTATGATCTTTATTTTATTTTTAGTTCGTTCTTCATTTAATCTCTACTAGATTCTATTGGGTGTTGATGCCCATTTTCGGCTCAATAGTAAGACTTAAGATTTTCATTCATCAAACATTGTTGTTCTAACTCTCTCCTCATTACAACCCACAGGTTAGGGGAAACAATGTTGATGAAGTAGATGACGGTGATGGTGAAGGTTTGTGATAGTTTAGTTATTTATTTATGTTTTTGATGAATTCAGATATACCCAAATTTTAGACATGCTGATGTTTTATATTAAGATATTGTATTGTGGGTATTTTGGGATAATGTATTTATGAGGTTTGGTTTTTATGATATGGGTACTTATTTTCATTATTATATTTTATCCCATCAGCTATGAGATTCTAAAAGCATGGATAGATAGATCTGTATATTGCCCATTGTATCTATTTTACCAACCAACAACCAGCTTTGGAATAGACCTAATGTTCAAGATGTTTTTATTGGGTCAAAAGTTAGACCCCTTGAGCAGTGGGATGTTACATTTGGTATCAGAGCTTAAGTTAGTTGATCATAGGAATTACTATACGTCTAGAGAACGTATTTGTATTTTTACCTATAATTATATATATATATATGTATATATATATATATATACATATATTATACGCCAAATTCTCCGAACTCCGACTGTAAAAGTAGTAGCAAACATATTCTGAAAAGATGGATGATGCAACTAGACTTGGAATAATAAATAGAGTCAAATTGTTGCACGTACCTCGATTACCTCATAGGGTGGAGACTATACCATAAGGAGTGGACCGAGAAGAGCATGAGCGTGACATAAAGAAGGAATCTGGAGGTTGGATGGTACTTGACTCCTTTGTTGATCTTAGGCTGCCTATGATTGTGGATTTCGATGGACTGCCGATTGAATATATACATTCATTCCAGACAGATGGTAATTAAGGACTTATATATTGCAAGCATCTGGAAGCATGATCTAAAAATGGATTGAGTAAGTTCCCGCAAGAAGGTGTGCATTACTTATCACAAGAGGATGGTCGGACTTTTAATATATACTCTTAACAAGAAGAGTTTGAGAGTAAAGGGAAAAGAATAAAAGTTCAAAAGAAAGGGCACTTAAAGCCCATTCTAAGTATAACCCTGTAAGAAAGAATTTGACAAAAAGATTTTGAAAATTGCTTGAAATGTTTTGAATGGTTTTTCAAAGGATTTATTTTAATAAAAGGACCCTATATTTGAAAAGTTGATGTTTTAAAAAAGGAAGAAAATTTGGAAATTTTAAATCAAGGAGCCATTTAGAGAAGCCTAGTGAAGTTAAAAATTGGTTGGTTCAAAAATTTAAAGGTTTTTGGTAAAGGGTTTTCATTTTTGATATGAATGGAAAAGAGAGCTTATGTTGGCTCGAGGATTTTTTCTTTTTTTGTAAATTTAGAAGTTCCTTTCAAAAATTCTTCCTAAGGGGTGGATAAACGGAAATGGTATTTGATTAAAATGGGGTAAAGAGAATAGAAGGGGAAGAATGCCCAATAATATGATAGGAAGAATATTTCCGTATATGAAAAATACAGAGGAAAACACCGAAATAGGTTTATACGTATCTCATTTGATGTTAAAGAAGAAAAGCTTAATGATTAAAGCAGCAGGCGGACACACTGCAAAGAGTCAATGTGAAAACTAACAAAAGAGGAAAAGAGCTATGTAAGGAGAAGTCACTTGAATGCAATTTAAATTGGAGAAATTTTAGTAGTAGTAATATTAAGAAATTTAAATACGAACGATATTAGGAATTTATTTTAAAATAATATTAGTAATCTATTTAGGAAGAACGTTGTAAGAAATTAAAGGCAAAGTGTTGGAAAAATATATAATTTCTAGCAAATATGCAATTATTGTGCATATCTTTTAGAAGTCTCCCTCATAAGCTATTAGAATCTACGCTAAGGTTGAAAGCATAAATAACATGAATAGTAGGAAAAATAATAGAATGGAAGTTATCCTTGTCTTATTTATTTGAAGTAATGGATAAAGTGTGTAATTTATTAGTCAAAAGTACGTGGAAGTCTCTGGATTATTCTTTAGGTATAGTAGTAGGAAATTTCTGAAGGTGGTCCGCTTTGAGATTGAAGTATTAAATGGAAATTGTAGGGCCTGCCTCTTTCCCATAAAAGAAGTATTAAGTGGCCTTATGGGATTTCTTACGATGTTAGTTAGGAAGTATTCGAGAGGGATCCGCCTTGGGTTTAGGTATTAAATGACATGAATTTTCCTACAGTATAAGTATTAAATGGTCAAAGTCCGCCTAATTTCCATTAAAGAAGTATTAAGTGACTTAGGTGCTTTCGCTCGCATCTTTAGGCAATGATTAATAGAGATGGGTCGTGTGACCTCATAGTTGTGTTTCACCCACATTAGAGTTATAAATTTGGATTGGAAAGGACCCTTGCCCTATAGTTAAAGGTATGTTATGAAGCTGGACTGGAAAAACCTTTCGTTAAAAGTGGAGGTATACTTAGTACGATAAAATATAGGATACATAAGACATATTACTCATCTAAATGAGGTAAAGGTATGTTACGAAGCTGGACTGGAAAAACCTTTAGCTTAAATTGAAGGTATACTTAGTATGATAAAATATAGGATGCAAAATACATATTACTCATCTAAATGATACTGGCCAAATACTACTTGGTAAGAATCGAGATTTTCATTCACCAAATATCATTGTTCTGACTCCCTCCTCATTACAACCCACAAAGTCTTGGGGAACAATACCGATGGAGAATATGGAGGTAGCGTTGAAGATTTGTGGTGGTTTAGTTATTTATTTACGTTTTTGATGTATTTAGTTGTACCAAGATTTCAAACATGTTGATGTTTTATTTTGTGAAATCATATTAGGAATATTTTGGAGTGATGTGTTTCTCTGATTTAGTTTATATGAAATGGATATTCATTTTCGTTATTTTATTTTATCCCTTCCATCGTGAGATTTGAAAAGCATAGATAAACAGCTCTGCATATTATTCATCCTATCAATTTTATCAACCAACAGTCAACTTTGGAATGGATCAATGCTTCGATAGGCTTTTTTCAGGTCAAAAATTAGGCTCATTTCGAAGAGGACTATTACATTTCGTTTGATGTTTTTAGATCAAAAATAATTAAAAAATATTTAAAAAGGAAATAAATAATAATAACTGCACGGACCTTACTTGTTGACCCTCTTTTTCGCTAGTCAACTGCATAGGAAGGAGCGGTTGATTGGTTGGACCAGCGGCGGCTGGGGTTGAACTTCGACCTAACAACTTGGATTTAATTAATTCAGATCTAATGGATACGACTAATTCGATCACCAATAAATAAAAGCCTAGCCCTTACTTTTCTTCTTATATTTTCTGATCGGAGCTACGGAGCTCTATCATTTTCTCTTCCCTATTATTTCTAGAAATTATAAAAATATTATACACACGTATGCATGCACGCGCACGCGCGCGCACACACACACACACACACACATATATATGTATATGTATATGTATATATGTATGTATATTAAAAGAGAAGAAGAATATGAGTGAATCAATTCTGCGAAAAAAGTAAATTCTATAAATATAAATTGGAATCTCCGCTTAACACCAATCTCCTCTCAGACCTGTAATTCTAATGGATATGGATGTATCTTGTTATATATATATATTTGTATTGGAAAGAAAAAAGGAGTCAATTAAAGAGATGAATTCAGACTTGAGAGACTTGGAAAGTTAGAAACGTAAGTGGGAGATTATGTGATTTATATATAATACCGAGTTTATATCATTGAGTCTTATTTAATTAATATGCCTATAAATCCGATGAGTATAGGCTTGAAATGGACGTATTCGATTAACTTCTCACCTACATATTTTGTAATTTAGGTAATTCGAATGGAATTGTATATACACCATAATAAGGGTGAGCAATATTCGGATCGAACCGAATTAACCAACCAAACCGGTTCATTTCGGTCGGTTGGTTATGAAAATGCATCGGTTTGAATTCAGTTTGTAAAATAATTTTATTTTGGTTACCGGTTTAACTGAATTAACCGAACTTTTATTATATTATCCATATTTATAGAATTTTAATACTCTTAATAATTTGTTAGTAATAAAAAAACTTTATCTATTGAAAATATGTTAATTTTTCTTATAACTTAAAAAAGTACTCAAAATAATTTCTCTAAACATAAATTCATATTTTTCTTTAAGTAAATCGATCATTTGAATAATATCATATGGTAATTTGTCTTACTTACCTTTTAGTTCAGTTAAATCGGTTACCGACCAAA
Source organism: Allium cepa (assembly GCA_030765085.1). Classification (NCBI taxonomy): domain Eukaryota; kingdom Viridiplantae; phylum Streptophyta; class Magnoliopsida; order Asparagales; family Amaryllidaceae; genus Allium; species Allium cepa. The sequence goes on from CM060941.1 coordinate 705,061,635, forward strand.
TCAACCAAAATTAATTTGATTTGGTTCGGTTTGGCTTTGATTTTTTTGTTTCAGTTCGTTTTGGCATTTTTTTACCTCAAAACCAACCGACCGACCGTATGCTTACTCTTACTCCCTAATCTAGAAATTAGGAAATGAGTTCCTAAATTTGTTAATGTAGAATGTTGATAAGATTGTAAAATTTATTCTAGATTTATGATAACTAGCTTGTAAATTGTTAGTATTTATTTGGCTTGGAATGTGAACTTCAATGTTTTAATTTATTAAGAGCATTGTGGGTACAATTTATTTGTATTTTTTTCCATATAAATTTCCATAAATTATCTAATTCCATAACTATGTATAAAAATTGCATCATTTGGAATAATAAGGAAAATACCAAAATGAATGAGATGTGAAAAATACAGATGTTCTTCTCCATAGTTTGCACTGTCTATTTCAATGAAAGAGAAGTGATAATTCCATGTAATTTTAAATATGGAAAAGTCTAAATTTTAGATAATTTATGAAAATGGTAATCCTATTTGGGAAGGATATCTCTAATATATTAAAATATGGAAACTAATGTTTTTCACAGAATGTATATATAAGTGTCTATTCTGAAATTCATAAGCATAGGAATTGATGAGTTAGAAATAGGAATATTGTAAATTATGGAGGGCTGCAAATGAAAATCTCTTTTATTTATGCCAGTAACTTTCTAAAAGACAGAGAACTTTTATGGAATGCTTTATCTAAAGAATCCAATTATATTGATTTGCCTTGGTGCTTGATTGGTGACTTCAATAACATTCTCTCCACCACAGATAAAAAAGGTGGCAATTTTGTTCCTTTCAGTCAGATAGAAGGCTTTAAAAATTGTATGTTTAATTCAGGACTGGTTGAACTTCCTATTCCAGGCTTCAATTATACTTGGAGGAAAAAGGGAGTGGCTACAAAAATTGACAAAATTCTATGCAATGATCATTTACTGCAAAAATTCCCTAATATAGTATGTTTTGGAATCTCTAACCCATTAGTGATCATATTCCAATCTGTCTTAAACTCTTAAATATTTCTACATCTACTGTAGAAAAACCATTCAGATACGTGAATACATGGAATTTAATAGAAGGTTACGGGGATTGTATTTATAATGCTTTTAAATTAAATTTTGAAGGATCACATCTACATTTTTTCAGACAGAAATTAAAAGCGTGCAAGTTCTATCTAAAGGAATGGAGTTCCAGAAGGTGCTTAGATGGTAAAATTATGAAAGAATTGGAGCAGGAGTACACTACAGCTCTTAAAAGCGTGGACAATAATCCAGAAGATACTATAGCTTTCGACAATTTAATGGCAGCATATAAAAAATGGAAGGAGCAAAATAAAATTGAATTTCTCAATGCAACTCAAAAAGCAAAGGTGGACTGGCTCACAGAAGGTGATGCATGCACAAATTTTTTTCATAGTTCCAATCTTAATGCCATTATATCCACTGAAGGAAAACTAGTACATGATCCTGTCACTATTGAAAATGAAGCTATCTTATATTTTAATCAGATTTTTAATGGTGAAGTATTGAATAATAATTTTCCTGATATAAATTGCACCTGTCGTATCAATGATGAAGGGAGAGAGTTCCTTACCAGCAGTGTTAGCTCTGATGAAGTCCGCAAAGCCATTTTTTCCATGTCTGATAACAGCAGTCCAGGTCCGGATGGATTCTTTGCAAAATTTTATAAAATCCATTGGAATGAGTTAAAATGCAGTCTGACGAGTATGATTAATCAGATTTTCTCTACTGGCAAATTAGACAAAGGTGTGAATCATACTTTTATAACTCTTGTGCCTAAAATCAATAATCCCAATTCTCTTGCTGACTATAGGCCTATAGCGTGCTTTAATGTTATTTACAAGATTATTGCTAAAGTTATATGCAATAGAATCAAGCCTTTTCTTTGTTATCTTATCTCGGAGTCACAATCTGCGTTTATTCCTGGAAGAGTAATATATGAAAATATTTTACTTGCTCATGAACAAGTAAGATTTTTCAATCGGAAAGGTGCTGGTAAGATGAGTCTTAAGTTAGATTTACATAAAGCTTATGATATGGTCAATAGGGATTTTATATGTCATATGCTCAAAAGAATGGGCTTTCCTGGTAAACTGGTCAAATTAATTCACAATTGCATAACTTCTCCTACGTTCTCTATAATGATAAATGGCTTTTCTAAAGGTTTTATTTCCAGCAATAGAGGTATTAGACAAGGTGATCCACTATCTCCGTATTTATTTTGTGTGGCTATGGAATTTTTCTCTATTTTGATGCTGAAGGCTTAAAAAGTCAAGGACATTATTCCTGTGTTCAATTTTGAACTGGCCATTACTCACCTTCTTTATGCAGATGACTTGATGATTTTTGTTAGGGCCTCTAATAAAAGTGCCAAGGTGATTAGCAAATGTCTGAAGATAATCAAAACATTTGTGGGATTAAATGTCAACAGTAGCAAATCTAAACTGTATTTTAGTAAAGGCATAACAAACAAACAAGAAATTATGCAAATTCTTAACATGAAAGAAAATAAACTTCCTGTCAAATATCTAGGAGTGCCTCTATCCCATAACTATCTACATTTCTCTGACTGTGGGAATCTTTTTGATAATATTAACAAAAGGATGAATGGTTGGGATTGTAAGTTTTTATCCATGGCCGGGAGAATTGAATTAATACATTCTGTAATTACACCTATAGTTTTGTACTGGATGATGGTTTATCATCTTCCTTCGGCCACTATTGAAAAATTAAATAGACTGTGTGCTAATTTTATTTGGAACGGAAAAGTTCACAAAATTGCCTGGAATACTTTATGCCGTCCTAAATCTGAAGGAGGTGTTGGCTTGAGAAATTTTGCGGATATCAGGAAGGCATCTAGTCTAAAACTCCTCTGGCATTTTATTAATTCTAAAAATATGTGGTCACGATGGATGTGCAAAAGGTACTGTGAAAACAAACAGTTTTGGTCTATGGAGATTGATATTAATGCCTCATGTACCTGGAAATCTATTCTAAAACATAGGCAAATAGCCCGTAATAATATATCTAGAGTCATTGTTAATGGGAGAAACACGCTTCTATGGCATGATCCATGGATTAATAGTGAAAGTATGGTTTGGGACAGTTTACATCTCTATGGGCACATTAATGATAAAGTCTCATCCATCATCCAAGATGGCATTTTTAATTTGAATCTAATCCCCTTCACTAAACAGCTCAATAATCAAATTTCAAATGTCCAAATAGACTCCACGGCTAATTCAGATTATTGGAAATGGACGAGGGATTTAAAAGGGTTTAGTTTCAAATCTGTGTGGAATACAGCTAGAGATCACTATCCTAATGTAGAGTGGGGCAAGATTATATGGAACAAAAGCAATAATCCCAGAATGACATTAACTGCCTATAAAGAAATTAATAATCGCTTGCCTACTAGAGATAAACTTATTGACTGGAGATACAATGTCGATTCAAATTGCCTACTCTGTAACCAATTTACAGAAAACCACTCACACTTATTCTTTGCATGTTCATGCTCTTCATTTTTATGGAGTACATGCTGTAAAAATTTGGAATTACCTCAGCCGTGCTCCTTTACTTTGGAAGAAGGAATTCAAATCCTATCAACTCACTTTGCTGCAGTGGATCTGGCCACTGATTTGGCTTTTGCTAGTTTTTCAACCATCATTTATCACATATGGCAAGAACGAAACAGAAGACTACATGAAAACCGGAAGTACATGAATTGGGAACGATGGAAATATATTGAAGTAGATCTGAAGCTTTTAATTAACAAAGAGAAGAAGACGAAGGCAATCACTGGTAGAAGTAAACGTATTTTAGAACGTTGGGGTGTTAATATGGTGGGGGTTTGATCGATTTTGTCTCCAATTTTGGTGAAGGCGAAGAATATCTGAGTTTCTTGATTATATTTTCTTCGGCTTGTGTTTGTTTTTCTTTTTTGATTTCAATTGTGATCATACCTGCAGTGTGTTTTTGGCCTTCATAGCCAAAATGTTGGCTGTCGTGTCCTTCTGTATTTTTGTACATACATTGAACATTTTCTATGCTCTACTAATGCGATGTTAATAAAGCGCCGCGCTCTTTTTCCCTGGCCTATACTCACGTCGGGTACAGGTTCAGGTTTTTAACGAGGCGGTTAATTTTTTCAAAAAATATATATATGGTATAACCATGCCTACCAATTAAAAATATAAATATACATAGGGTAACGAATAAACCATAATAAATAAATATACATTTATACTCGTATTACTTATAATTCGAAGACTAAATATTATTATCGTAGTAAATCATAGGGCAAAGGGATTGCAATGGAAAAGTGATAGTAACTCCAAATATTATGAACAATGATTGTAAATTTAATGGAAAATAAATGTGTAGTTAATAAGGAGTTACAGAAATTAAATGAGGATATAAATGCATTTAATGAGATTGATTGCAGAACTTAATATGGCATTTTTGAGAAAATGGAATGGGCATAATAAATTGAATTGGAAATAAAATAAACGTCATTAGTTATTGTCCAATTTGAATATTAAATAACCATATATTATGAATAATTGATGTTTATGAGACATAAGAAGGAAATAAAGAATACAGGAAATCAGCCTTTAAGATAGGAATAGGTTTACAACGAGTAAGTAATTTAATACTAACAAATAACTTAGAATGTCACACAATAGAAGTTTAGGACGAGCATAAATTAGTGGGACTAGCCTAATATTTAGATAAGGATAAATGGTTTGTTTTAGCATGGGTTAGGATGCCAGGTCAATAAAGTTACACAGTAGAACTATGCCCTTTAACTAGAGGCTACAAGCAATTGTGTATACGTACTATAGGATCCGTGGGGAAGGGATATACGTATGCATATAAGTATAGGAAAAAGTACTAAGGGTTCGCCTTGAATTTGAAGTATAAAATGGCTCAATACCTTTAGGGATGTCAAGGGGTTTACTTCGGGGCAGAAGGTATTGAATAGCTATTGGGTCTGCCTACTACCTATATAAGAAGTCTTAAATAACCTACGACGGTACCTAATAGGGAAATAGGGCCTGCTTCATTTCTAACAAGAAGTATTAAGTAATTGGGATCGGCATTTTCCTTGACTTTAAATGGGATTTCAATTGTGAAGGTTGGTGATCTATGTCACTGTTGTTGATAAACTAGCATTTAGAAGCAGGACTGGCATATATGCATAGACCACCAACTGTCTCGAGTGGTCATTACCAAAACTTGGGTTATGCCTTAACAGATTTCACTTTCCACTAGTGTGGAATCCATCTGGGATACATAAAAACATCAAAGTTTAATTAGTTATTTATTTATCGGAGGTGGGAAAATGAACCCTTAGATAAGTCTTTGTAGCATATTAAGTTATAGAGTTGTATCTAGGGGTCATCGTTCTTTGTAGCTAAGAGCCGGTTAGACAGATTATGTTATGGAGAGCCCACTTTGGGGTTAAGGTATTAAATAGTTGTAGGGTCTATGTCCTCCCTATTTAAACTTTGAGGTATTAAGGAGATATTAAGTATTATCGCTTCCATGAAAGAAATTGGCACAATAAAAATTAGTTCCTTCACCTGGGAGATGTGATTGAGGATCTGATACGTAAAAAAAGTTGCAGCAGTACATCAGAGTTCCATAGGACGGTGGAAAAATCAATAGACTCAAAGGGCAGAATGTAGAGGGACCAACCTAGATCCAATGAAAAGGGGCTTATGTGACTGGAAGGTAAGATAGTGATTAACACGATAACTGGAGGACCTCATCCAGTGATGAAGAGTTGGAATGAGATTGAACGATATGGAAGTTCCCTACATAAAAGTTGTTTTGCCGTTGAAGGCAGAACTTTGAGAAAACAACTGAAGATGACGAGTGATGATATTGTTTTTGAAATAGAGATTCTAATAGGGGCAAGCATTAACGCTTGATCCTATAATCACCGTGGTCATTGTAGGGATATCAACTGTGCATTGGGTTCTGATTAACTGTGGGAGCTCGGTTAATATTCTGTTCAAAAAGACATTTGACCAAATAATGATTTTTACGAAGGACATAAGGCTATGTAATTCCTGTATTCAAGGAATTACTAAACAGGCAAAGGAGCCCATCTGATGTATTGAATGTCGATAAAATTGGGTAAAGGAAATTGCAAGATTATGCTGGTATAAACCTTTATGATAGTAAATGAATTATTGCTTATTTGCTTTTTAGGGTCGACTGACCCTTTCTAGTTTGAGAATAGCCTTAGCTCCATCATGTTTGATGATGAAATTCCCACTGAGAATTATGTTGAAGCCACTCCAGGTGACTAGAGCACTAGTCGGGAATGCTATGGCATTGAGCTCAGTGAAGCAAAGCGACATGAAAAAGGGAAACGTGCAGAGAAGGCTCTTTGCATCAAGACCGTGGATGCATGGTAACTACCGCCTAAGCCCTGGATGAAGTCCCATAGAAGGATCTACAAGCCTATGGACCCCCAAAAAGAGCTAGAGTATAAGAGGGCAATGCCAGCGGAGCTGACGACTAACATCCTGATCAATGACGATGATCATACTCGGGTTCTCAAGGTAAGATCCTAGTTTGGCTTGAAAATGAAGGAGTTGGTGAGGTTTCTCTAGGAAAACCTAGATGTTTTTGCTTGGACATATTCCAATATCTTTGGAATATGTTCGAAGATAGTGTGTCATGAATTGAATATTGACCCAAGATGCCCTCCTATGAAGCGAAAGAGACGCGGTTGGGTTCGGAGTGATCCGCTGCACTGAAATAAGAGGTGGATAAGCTAAAGGAAAATGGCTTTATCTGCGATGCCTTATACCCTGAATGGGAATCGAATCCTAAGTTGGTCAAGAAGCCAAATGGAAAAAAGGGTCATGCATCGATTATTCGAACTTGAATAAAACATGTCCAAAGGAAGTTTCCCATTGTCAAAGATCGACCAACTTGTGGACTCAATGGTCGGACATGAGTTGCTATCCTTTACGGATGCGTACTCTAACTACTACCAAATAGAAATGCATATTCAAGTTCAGAACCATATGGGTTTTATCATCGATCTGGATCTGTACTGTTATAGAGTGATGTCATTTGGTTTGAAGAATGCTGGAGCTACTTTCCAACAACCGGTAAATAAGATGTTCAATGATCAAATCAGGCGAACAATGGAGGTTTATGTAGATGATATGCTAGTGAAGTCACAACGATCGATGAATCATGTAAGTGACCTTGCTAAAATGTTCGATGTGCTTCGAAAGTACAAAATGAAGCTTAATACATTGAAGTCTTGTTTTGGAGTCACATTGGGAAATTTTTTGGGTTTCACTGTAAACTCAAGGGGCTAATCTCGAGCAGATTGAAGCATTGAAAGATTCACTGCTCAAAAAACAAGGAAGGAAATGTGAAGCTGAACGGAAAGGTCACAACACTCAGTCGATTTATTTCAAAAGCGACGGACAGATATATACCATTCTTTGATGCCCTTAAGGAAAAAAGGAAAGTTTATATAGAATAAGGAATGACAAAAAGCTTTCTAGAAATTGTAGAACGTATGGAGAGACCACTAACATTCTCGAAGCCTTTGGAAGGAGATGATCTCTTTATTTACTTGGCAGTATCTACTTACGCCTAAGTGCAACATTTGTATATGAGGAATCTATTGTCCTAATGCTCGTATACTATTCAACAAGTGGTTTATCGGAGCAAAAAAGATCTACCTAAAGTTAGAGAAGTTCGCACACTACTTGTAGATTAATTGAAGAAAGCTACGACTATACTTTAAGGTTTATCCAATAAAGGTGCCAACCAATCAACCACAAAGGTAAATACTTTACCGACCCAGACCTTGGGAAGATTGTTGAAACGGAATATCAAGTTGAGCCAATATAATACAAAATACCATCCTAGAAGGGCAATATAGGACATGCATTGCTGATTTCATTGATGAATTCACCATTCAGGATGGAGAAGAGAAAGAAGATATGGTCTGGGTTTCCTAATGAAAGCTATATCTAGGCGGAGCTTCTAATGAACATAGTTTCGAGGTAGAAGTCATAACCCAGAAAGGGTGAATAATAAGCTATGCACTAAAGCTAGAGTTCTTAGCAACAAAATACGAAGTCGAATACGAAGCTTTGATTGTAGGGCTCATGATAGCGAAGGAACCGAGGGTTAAGGCACTAAATATATTCAGCAACTTCCAGTTGGTGGTCTTCCAAGTCAATAAGGAATTTCAGGATATGGGAGTGAGACTTGCCCCTTACTTGACAAAAACGCTGGAACTTTTGAATAATGTTGAACATTATACAATCGTGCACATACCTAGATATGAAAGTTGATTCATTAGCCAAGCTGGCCAACTCTTGGGATGCGTAACTTACGAAACTTGTTTTAGTGGTAGTTTTATCAGTTTCGAGCATCAACTAGGTGGATGACGATTGGATCTTGGAGGCTGGGGAAGAAAAGGAGTTGTGTATGACTCTAGTTAAAGACTGTTTGTTGAAGGAAAATCTCCCGGATGGAAGGAACAAACAGCGAAAACTCCTTTATAATGTACCATTGTTTATTATGAAAGAGGGAGCGTTGTATAGGATAGTTTCTCAAACCCCTGCTATGGCATGTCACCAAAGTTGAAGTTAGGAAGATCTTGTCGGAAGTACACAAAGGAAGCTATGGTGATAACTTTAGGAGGAAGACTTTGGAGAAGAAGAAACTTCGTTATGGATATTTTTGGCCAACGATCAGCTAAGAAGCAATTGACTACACTAGATGATGTGATAGGTGCCAAAGGTTTGTGAAAATACCGAAAGCCCCATCTGTAGAGCTTACATAGATGGTTAGCCCATGGCCATCTGCAGTTTGAGAAATTGATATGATTGTTGTGCTACTGATGTTGAAGAGTGGAGTAAAATACACCATCATGGTTGCCGACTACTTTATAAAGTAGGCTAAAGCGGAACTGCCAGTCACGATCATTATGAAGAAAGTAATCAACTTTGTGGTAAAGAACATCATATGTAGATTTGGAGTGCTATAGAAAATCATTACTTACAATGGAATTCAATTTGAGAGTGCCGAGTTCAAGGACTTTTAAAACCGATACCGAATTATGAAATGCTTTTCAATAGCAGCACACGCACAAGTGAATGGATAGGTAGAGATAGTGAACAAGTCCGTTAAATTCATCCTAAAGAAACGATCGATTCAAGCCAAGGGAAACTTGGTTGATGAGTTAGCATTAGCACTGTGGGCTTATAGAACAACCCGTAAGTCCATGATTAGGTACACTACTTTCACTTTGGTCTACGGAGCTATGGTTATGATTCCAATAAAACTAGAAATCCCTTTCCATCGAAGAAAACACTATGATCCCAAGATGAACATGGAATTATAGCTTGAATCCCTCAATTTGGTTGACGAAAAATGGAAAGAAGCTGAACTACGGTTAGCTGCTCACTAGAGAAGAATAGCAAGGCATTTCAATGCCAAGGTTAGGAACCATACCTTTGAGGTAAGGGAAGCAAGCCCTCCCTAGTGCAGGGGCTACAAGGGCACTTGATCCAAACTGGGGAAGATTCTTATGCAATGGAACAAAAGCATGGAGATGGAACTTTCAAGCTATCGACTGTTGATGGGATTCCAATTCCACCAACATGGAATAGCGAGTGCCTACGATACTATTCCACTATTTATTTTCGTCAAATAAGCCACCCTAATTGACTAATGGTAAGTTAATAAAACAAGCCTTGCCATTTCTATAGATTATAAATGAAATTGACTTTTGGAACTAATGGAACCGTGTTCTTAAAAGCTAGACTTTGTGCTGCATAGTTAGCAGTGTAATCAAGTACCCAGCGACAGGTATCAACAAACACCTTTGACCCATGATTAGGTCTGGTGAGTCTAATCACATCGAGCACGAGTGGAAGATTCACCCTTATCTTTTGATCTTTGACTAATGCTCGAAGATAGGAAAAGTCAACGATGGATGCTTGAAGTTAGTCCACTGAAACACTAGTTCCCAAAGATAGGGACTGGTGTACAATAGAGGCTTTCGCAACTACATTTACGGTTCGATGAGACGCTCCTTACCAAAGATTAATTGGTAGTTGGCAAGGGATTTCGACCAATGCCCAGAGACAGGCAAAATCAAAAATGGATGCCAAAAGACAAGCATATGAAATATAAACCATCGGATATAGGGGTTTGTGTATAATCGAAACTTTTACAAGTATGACAACACCTATAGCCTGGCATGACATGCCTAGCTGATGATAAGTGATGAAGGTCAGAGAATGTACTCGATCAAGTCCAGTGATAGCAAGATCGAAGTTCGACATCCAAAAGTAGACGCCCAAAATGTCATTTCCCATAGATAGGGAATGGTACGAAGCTCAATGCATCGATGACCACAGCCTTGTTTACGGTTAGACGAAAAATAGCTGAAGATGAGCAAGTTTAGCCACAGAGTTGGCAAAATGAAAATAATTTGGTTTGGCCAAGAACGAAACACTTTGGCAATGATACTTAGAACTGAATAATGAAATATTACTACGCAATTGTATAGATATGTTTATGTGTATAGAGTTACAGTAAATAATGGCATTGCACAGACATAGATGTCACTACTACTATCGTCGTTGAAGACATTCAAGGAAATAGTGATGAAAAACAAAGACGTCACATAATGTTCATTACCCTCGATAAAGCCCAAAACTACGAAGCGTAAGCGTCGTCTTCCATGAGTCAAGACGACCAATATTATTTTCAAAAGGAAGAAGGATAGAAATCCCAATAACTCCATCACTAAAGCCAAACCTCCAAAGACTCCAAGCTCCAAATCGAAAGCTCGAACCATCATTAATGCTGATGTGAAACAAACTCCATCCCAATGCGATTGCCAAACGAAAAACTTCAAAGACCAAAGACTGAAGAAGATTTCCAAATGCTACCAAACCAAAGACTTCGAAGGCTATCGAATCTACACCTACTATTTGATTAACTGAAAAACCAACCTCCATATTGCCTGTGTGGAAAATTATGGGCACCCAGAGTATAGGAAGGGAACAATAAACTCCAGGTCATTCATGGGACTGATATGAGCAAACAAATACAGTTTTAAACCAAAATCAAACAACAAAAGAATTTAAGATTGAAATCCGTAATGCTTTTTGAAAAATGAAACTACCATAAGGCCTCCCGCTGCATACACCATGCAAACGCAGAATTGGAGGAGATTTCTCCTTATGATAGTCAAACATGCTTGATATGCGAAAACCATTTGATATTATTATTAGTGCATAGTGGAAAACATTTGCAAGTATAATATTAATCTTAGCCAGCATACCACATTTCGTCGTGTGCCTACTATAGCTACCATGTTCAATAGCAGGTTACCGCCACATTCCATGGTAGGTTATACAACTAAAACCATACAAGGCGCATATTGTTTCTTTGGATTTCCAACAAATGGTCAGGCTAAGGAACTTCCTATTGCCACATGGGAACGCCTCTGGAGGGGCGCCCCGCGAACCTACCCGGATCTCTGCCAACACAAAGCCCGTTTACTCCCTGCCCAGGAGTAACACCTACAGATATGCCATCCCCGGTCCTCTGCGACCTTTATCCGAGAGCTCTCAACACCAGCAACCACAAAGTAATGTATTTGCAGTAACCATATAGGTTAAATATCTATGCTCTATACCACGATACCACCCTTTTCCAGAAGGAATGGACATACCATAGGGGCGCGACCCCTGAAACCTTGCCATATTATTCCTGTTTCGACCATTTTCGGGGAGTGTGGTCCGACGAGGTCTCGTCCACAAAGCTATGCTTTTCACAAAAGCCTTGCTTCAATCAACAAATGATCAGCAACATTCAGCAGCACTCAGCATGCTACACTACCAAATTGGGAATGTATCACTAGTAACCATCAACTACATAACCTCTGAGCTTGTACATCTCAGAGAAGGATGTTAAGCTAAGAGAATGAATCTCCGCCACCAAACAGAAATGTATTTGATAGAAACTAGCTTTACATCTCAAAGTGTAATGTCAGACATACATCCATACAAGTCTGTTCTGGGTTCGAACAGAACTGAAGGCACTTCAAAGAAGCCCTTGCAAATTCGGATAATCCCTAATCACGTCTGGACTCCCCATCACAAAGGGTGATCAAATCTCTATATCGGGGATCAGCATGTGCAAAGACATTCGACGAGTTATCCTTTCGCTTTCGAAAATATCCGGTCTTCACCACTGGTCTTCAAATGCTATGCATAATGTCGTATCATTATTCGGAATGGGTTATATGACACAAGGTCCTTTCCCGGCTAAACCGAATAATGAGCGCAATATTTAAAAACATATGGATATTGGGATCTCAGTTAAGTCACAACTTATTACCCAAAACTTTCTTTCAAATGGTTTAAACAAATTACCATTTTCAAATCTTTAAACAAAAAGATTCACTTCACAAAGTTCACCAATCTTCCACAAAGATTCATTCACGGCTTTTCAAAACAATTTCCTTTTCAAACTGGATTAACTCATCCAATCATTAAATCAAAGACACAATTTGTAGCTTTTAAAACCATTTCCAAAGATTCATTCATAACTTTCAAAACAATTCCCATTTCAAATCTTTTATATCTAAAAGATACACCATTTAAAATCCTCTTTAATTTCCAAACAAGGTTCAACCATTTTACAAAGACTCATTCATAGCTTCCAAAACTATTTCAATTCCCTTTCAAACTTGAAATCTTTCTACATAAATTGGAAATCCTTTATTTATATAAAAGCTATTACTATTTGAAAACAAATAGTTTTCGTTTTGAAAAAAATTCGATTACATTTGCATGAGTTAAACCCCTTCAAGTATAAAACTTGGGTTAAATTCAAATTTCCAAAATAATTTTTTTTAAATGGCTTTAAACCTATATAAACACATTTATAGCTGGTATAACCTTTTTAACCATAATTTCCAAACATATAATTCAATTTCAAATCTTGAGTTCAAATTCAAATCAAATTATTTAAATTTCAAAACTTAATCAAGTTATTCAAAATAACTTTTATCTTCAAAACTCCTTTTCAAAAGGTTTTCATATTTAACCCAATTCCCATACCCAACCATTTGGATTCAAAATTCAATTTTAAAACCATTTCAAAAATTTATGACTTAACCAATTTCCTCGTCCAATCCATATTTGTGTGTGTATGGTGTAGTCCAGAGGTTTTACACAATAGTGCAACAACATCAATCATCATAGATTCAAACACATCAATATCGATAAGCGGTATAATCCAATAACGCTTATTCCCGTTCACAAATTCATAGATAAATAATATAAATTTATCACAGATAAATAAATTACATTCATCACAGATCACACCAAAACAATTCATAACACAAAACATAACATATCAAGGATATCAAGCAATTCAATCATTCAATATAATCCAAACATCCAGAAGTAAGCTTAATTAGTTATCTGATTAATTTAAACCAGATAAATTACTTATGAATGAATACTGATGCTGGTTAATAAATATTGTTAATTACGAACCTTCAGCATAAATTAACCTTTAATCATTTATTAATTAACCTTTAATTATAAATTAATTAACCTTAACTGATAAATCCATTAACCCTTAATCATTAAATAATATCCTTTAATTATTTAATTATATTTTTAATGAATTAACCTTAATTAATTACATTAATTAATTAATCCTTAATCAAGTACCATTTAATTAATTATCCTTAATTAATTACAATAAGTGATTATCCCTAACCACTTATATTAATAAATCACAAATTAACTTTAATCACTTGATTAATCAACTTAAATCATTAATTACTTTTAATTAAGTAATTATCTTTAAGCAATTAATTACCTTTAATTTCTTTTATTAATTAATTTCCATTAATTAATTAATTTATTAATCCTTACAAATTAATTAACCTTAAAATTAATAATTAATTAACCTTTAATTATTTAACTATTCTTTAATTAATTATATTAATTAAATTACCCATCAAGTTGATTATAAAATTAGTTATCCTCTAATTACTTTAACTAATTACAAATTGATTAACTTTTAATCATAAATTAATTTACCTTTAATTAATAAGTAATTAACCTTTAATCACTTGATTAATTTTTAAATTAATCACATTAATTAATGAATCACATAAATTAAATCCTTATAGTTAATTAAGAAATTAATCATTTAATCACTTTAAATCTTTAAATTAAATTAAGGATTAAAATACTTCATTCTTTAATTATTTACTTAATCACAATATTAAGTTTGTTTCTAAAAATAAACTTTTCAAAAACAAAGGTTATATATTAAAACATTTTAAACTCAAAGAATTTTATCTTTCAAATCTTCAATAAGTTCCATCTTAATAAACATTAACTATTTTAAAAGAAATGGTAAATAAATTTATTTCCTTGATTAAGATTTTATTTAAACTTTAAAGTTTGTTATTTCTTTAAAAAAAATTAAAACTCGTTAAGCTAGTAAAGAACCTGAGCCAAACACTGATTTTCCCGATCCTCACTACGGGTTCCCCCACCATTCACCTACTTCGAGATATCTCGCCATTTTCTTCGGGAAGAACCCGAATAACTCATCTTCTCCCCAAAATTCCAATAACACGGCCAGATACACCATGTAATAGTGCAACATGCACACCACCACGACCAACTACTATCGACTTCACCGGCGTCTACGGTTCAACGTTGACCTCTTCCATCCATTCCAACAACCCAAAACTGAAACAAGCCTTAAAATCAAATTTGAGCATCAACGACTACCACCTGAAACAACCCGACCACCCAAAAATGCTCCACGTCGCCACGCCATGTCGCCTGAACTTTTGCGACTCCGACCACAGCTTCCCTACTCACTCACGCACCTTTTCCCCTTAGACCAGTCCTCCCCGATACATCCACAACGACAGGAAAATTCGAAAATCAATGCCCACCAATTCCTGTCCTTAAACCCTAAAAAACTTCACCACGCGTCCACGACGAACCAGAAAATTATTGAATATTTTTCTGATGATCCTAGACCCCCAAACATGCTCCCTTTTTGGTCACGAGATTTATCATTATCTGATCATAAGATTTTCGTCAAAACCCAATTTACATTCAATTCGAGAGTGCTCGTGATTCCCTAACTAAAAAAACATGAATTCATTGTTAAAAATCATGGTTTATAAAGACCAATAAGACCATGCAATCAAAACCCGAGTTAGAATCAACTAAATTTTGAGATGACTTGATTTTTTTTCTATGTTTTCACATTCCCAACAACCCATTTATTTTTAATATTTAAGAGTATATTTTAAATTTAAATCCTGATATTTAAATTTTATTTTTTTCAAACATGAAATTCTAACAGAGATTGAGGAACTAGATTTTGAATTTTGAAATCTTCATATGCCTGTAACCTATAAACAGAGGTATATGCAGACATACACACACACACAAACTATACATGTACACAACATATAAACATATTTTCACAGTCATACATGCATATATACACCATAACTTCAAATACAAATCCAACACTTAGAAATATAACAGGGTTGAGGGGATTTGCTCACCTGGAGTTGAAAAGCAGAAAAGCTGGAATTTTGAAATTGGAAAAATGATCTGCTATTGATTAAATCTGCACTTGATTATAAATCTTTGAATCTGAAGCTGATTGCTTTTGATTCCAATTCTATTGCTTGAAGCTTTTAATTGCTTTTGATTTTCATTCCTGCTTTTGCTTTGGGTTTCTGTTTTTCATCCTATTTTCCAGGTTTTGGTCTTCTTGTTTTGATCTCTGCTTTGCTTTTAACTAAGCTTTGATTGCTCTGATTTATGCATTAACTCTTTCCTGGTTCATTTGTTTGATTTCCAGGTTGAAGACTTTTGATCAGATTGTAATTTAAAATCTGGTTTTCCCAGATTTGTTTCCAGGTAAGACTTTTCTTGATTGTTTAAATTAGCTGCTTCAGATTTTGATTTCTTTTTAGTTTGATTTTGTTTTAACTTTGATCTGTAGTTTTCAGGTTTAAGAAGATAAGAGAAAGAATTCTATTGAAGTGAAGAAGCTTGATTTATTATCTTTTAATGCATGTTAATATTATTATTAATTAAAGAGAAAAAAACTTTGCCACTTGTTCTCTTTAATTACACTTGTTAAATTTTCTTATTGCATGATTTACAAATGTTTTGTATCTTTAATTATTTTCTTACAAATGTCATAAGCATGAATTTTTATGTTTAAGTCCTTTACTAACTTTAATTTACAAAATTTTGTTTTAACCCTTATGTGAATTTATTTGTAAATCATTTTTTCTATAAACATCTTATTTACATATGAAACACAATATTTTCCCATTATTTATATTTATTCAACTTTAAATAGTCTTTTGAAAATTATTGCTTTAATTCTCAAATTACAACTGTCAAATATAAACATATATACACATATATATTAAAATTGGAAAACAAACTTTTATTATCTTATTAATTACAAAGATATGAAACTAAATCTTGGTATTTATCTTTGTTTTAAAATTTCAAATTCAAGTTATTATTCTTTTTAAATGAACGAAGTTTTATATTGATACATTTTATATTATTTAATCTAATATAACTTTTTAAGGGAAATATTTTTAAAACTTAATTTCTATAATAAATCCAATTTATTTATAATTATTTACATTTTGAATTTTTCCAAAATCAAAATTTTATTTACAATTTAACTTTCAATATATATATATATATATATATATATTCATAAATATATTTATTCAAAATTTCAAATTAATTCACAATCCAATTTATAATTGATATATTATTCAAAATATTTTCCTAGATTTCCAATTAGATATTTTATTTAAATTAAAACTCCATTTATATGCACATATCTTTATTTATTTTGGAAAAACTAATTTTAATTCACAATTTTAACCCAAAATTTATATTAATTATTAATTCAAATTTGATTCCAAAACCGGGATCGTTACAACAATTATAAATGATGCCGAGATTCAATTTTTTTACAATTTCGACTTTGATGAACATGCTTAGGAGACACAATACATCTACTTATGTGATGTTGATGACTGCCATTGTTAATACCCATAAGTGCAGTCAATGCCACATTAGTAAGCTACTAAGTATCAACATCAAGGGACATCGGTGTCGCCGCTGTTCGATGCCGCCAACCGCCAATCAAAGAAGGTCTTAGGATATGGTGTCGTCATTGCTGATATTCATGCTTAGAACCATTAATACACCAAAAAGGGATGTCAAAGACACTTCTAGTAATGCCTCCTTTCATCAGTGTTAATATATGATGATAATAAAAGTTGATCGACGAAGATGGAACTACTAACGACTAGTTTAGAGATGCGAAGAGTCGGCCCAATTGCATCAGTGCCAAAGTTTAGCTATGCGAATACAAGAATGTCGACTTTGATGTTCGACGATGCTATTAATGTCGAAGCCTATAGAATATCAACCTCGACGATTAATGATGCTGCTAATGTCGAAGCCAATGGACGCCGAATCCTGTCACTTGCCGAACCCTATAAATTGGACCTAGGGGATTCCTGGAAGTGGCTGATTTCTCTCCTCTCATTTCTTACTTTTTAAACTTTGTAAACCCTAAATTGAATTGGGGATTTTTCCTATTGTAGCCTTGAAAAATTGTACAGATAAAGATTTGGAAAATTAAACAAGGACATAACCTTTTTGACTTGATTTGGACTATGACATACAATATTGTTTGACGCTGCACAGCGATTGACTTGGATTAGTGACTTGCATAGCATATTGAATTTCCTTGAATTTGTGATTTGACTTTATTGTGTATATTGACCGGAACATCGACCTACATACCGCCAAAAGATCTCTATGAAAACAATGACTAAACTTAAAGCTAACGTGGATGTATACTTCGCTTTTATGACCATGGTTAGCTCGACAAGACCTCTCTTTAAAGTTGTCCTATTCTTTACGTACTTTTGGGATTAGCAAATTTATATGTTAAGATTTTTGGCAGTAGAAGGAGGGATTGAACCTCCAAATTCGTTAAAACCCAAGTGAAATTACCGTAGCTTACATCATTAGGGTTTAGAGAACTTGAACCTACCTAGCAGATCCCCTTCAAAGCCAACCTACCCTTAATTTCAGACACCACTTAATCACATAAATTGAGTTTTGCTCAACCATGTTAGCTAATCGTGCTACGTTCTCCAAACAAGGATCTTTTTGAGTGTCAATTGACTAGGCTAGTGTATCAAGCCATTAGTGATCTTCAACTCGTGAAGAGCAAGTGAAGATTTATAACGTTAGGAGTGATGGAAGAAAAGAAAAGGCAAATAATTTCTTACAATCCTAAAAGATGGATTCTGAATCCATTCCATGTAGGACCGATACCGATCTTTGCCATAAAAGGAACAATGTAAAGAGGATGGCACCTTATTAAAACTAAGAAAGGAAACCCAACTTAAAGCTCAGGGAACTATTTTCGAAAATGAGATTAAAAGGGACTTTTATCATTTAACTAAAAGTGAGAAACTATGCTCGATCAATCTTATAAGACAAATGAAGCACCAAGCTCTTTACAAAGGAAGTTCACGCCTTATAAGGAACCCAAATTAAGCAACAAAAGTGCAAGCATCAGCTAAATAGGCTAATCTCTAAGTCATGGCTTCTAATATATCACATTCTCACCAGTTCTCTTGAGAACATCTATTTTCTGACTAACGATGAACTTGACTATTGGCCTTTGCAAAAAAGAAGACCCAAGTTCGAATGAAATTATGGAAAGTCAAATTGTCACTATCAACTTGCAAATGGATATGATACCAATCAATGCTGGGAGCTTAAAAGGAATGATTATAACTTTTCTTAGACAAGGAAATCTCAATCAGTTTTTACAAAGATGTTAAGCCAATTATCAATAAAGGTCTTCTGAATAAAATAAGTGTATTTATGCGGCCATCAAATGCATGACCGCAAGAGGTCCTGACCATCAAAGGACCCAGCCATGAAGGGCTTGACCACAATTGGTCTCGATCATCAAAGGCCCTAGCCATGAAGGTATTAATCGCAAGAGGAAGGCCCCTGCCATCAAAGGCCTGACAAAAGAGGTCCTAGCCATTAAAGGCCTTAACCCTTCAATGCCTGCTATCAAAGGCCTCACCGAAGCACCTTCTTGAGGGAGGTCGAGTAAGCCTTAGTGCTTGCCATCATGTGGCCTCACTAAAGCACTGGGATGAAACAACTAGTAGATCGTGTATGGCTAATAAAGGCAAGTATATATACTAATTTATACTATGAAATACTAAAGCAGTAAGTAAATGTACACACCAAGATTTATAGTGGTTCGGAGCACCTCTCCTACATCCAGTCCCTAAGCACCTCTTAGGTATTTCCTTAGTAAATCGCTCGCTTGACCTGGAAGAATAGGTTTACAACTTTAACCGATCTAAGCATCTCTCAGATTTATTCTTTTCTTTGACAAATACAATTCTTGCTCGACAATCTTGTATTCGTCTATCACTGATCTTGACTTGATAATACAATGGTTCCTATAATCTCCTTGATGATTTGAAGTGAGTGCACCATGATTATTGGAACAATAGAAAATGTGATAATGGAGTTGAAAGTACAAAATTTCATAGAATAGCACAAGAGAATAGATATAATAGAAATCAGAATAGAAATTTAGAAAACTAAGTATGAGTTATTGTGCTATTTATAAATACAGAAGAGAGGCAATCAAGAGTTGTCAACGTTCAAGAAAATCCTCTTAGAATTAAAAAAAAAACTATTCAAAATGGTTGCGACTCTTGAAGATGACTTTTTAGAGAATATGAATGTTACAACATCTCAGCCTACTAAGCGATTACGTTAGTCTACTAAATATGAACATTTAAAGTTTTGTGGAAAAAGTTTGAATTTTAAATAAATTGATTTACACAGTTTCTGTCGGCTGAACTTGGGCTTAGTCGACTGAGCTCAGTCGACTGAAACCAGTTGCAGTCGACTGAACTATGTAAGTTCAGTTGTGCGTAATTATTTTGATAGTTCTTGAAGTCAAAACATAATGATATCTTGACATCTGTGTTTGAATGTGTGTTTGTGTGTGTCTATGAACTATCAAGGAGATTTTACAATTCAATCTAAGACCATACACATACTACTGACCTTGAAGCTTCATAGTTTTGACTTCTTCGACTTGTAGATGATTCTGTTTGCCTTTTGCCTCATGTTTTGTCTTCTAGAACGAAATCCTAATACCATGATATAGTACATATGTGCAGCATGTAGTTGTCATCATTAAAACAGAGACATAATGTTCTAACAGTCTCCCCCCTTTTGATGATGACAACTATCAAAGTTCAAAATAAAAAATATTGATTTTTCTCCCCTTATATTTATGCTCCCCCAATATATACGATTCCCCCCTTTGGCATCAACAAAAAGAAGTAACTATAATGAATATTCTATGGTCAATCATAGAGGACAAATAATAATAAGCAGAATTTTTCATAGAAGGTTACATAACATCAAATATATAGTGTCACATACATAAAGATCATAATATCAAATTAAGTTTACATATCAACACAAATAACATCACAAATAGATTTGATTGAAAATACCACATGATCGTAGGAGAAAATATGAAAGTCTTACCAAATAAGGACAGAGGTGAAGAAACTAAGGTTTGAGTTCAGATGATGAAGAGCTTGAGCATTGTGAGACCTTTTTCCAAATTTTACCAAGCAAATTCCAAAAAGTCTATTGACGTTTCATCATTTTCTGCTGTAGTTTGAAAGGAATTTCTTACTCGCGGAGAATTGCTATTGTGGCATTTATGTTTGTTAAAGGTTGGACCAAAAATACTTCATTTTCACTATCCGAAGATCAATTAACCTCTTTAAAAATTACATGACTTGATTGACCACGTGCTTGTGCTTGAGAGGTTTGAGCTTGGTGTGGTTGTGAAGATGATTGATCCACGGTATTTTTAACCAAAGTTCACAAATAAACATTATATAAAGAAAGGGTTCCATTGTAGAGGGTAATTTCATAAGTGAAATAAACTTTTGATCCATAACCTTTGGTGTGATGTAATCTTGTAAAATGTCAACATTAATACCAAAATGAAGAAATATCTTTGTGAGATAGGAGCCAAAAAACATTGTTTTCCGAGAACAGAAGCTAAAGCATTTTATTTCATCATGAATAATCTTTGCCCAATTTAGTTGAGTGATATAATAAATGGCATAGAGAGCTTTATAGTTGTAGTCGATAAATTTTTTCATAACCCCTGGTGCGAGGAAAAACAGTGTGAAGAAGCATTTTATTAATTATTCGAGCTTGGGGTGGTAAATTCACTGATGTATTTTTCGTGTTTAGAATATGGAATTTGTAACAATCGAATTGCATAAGAAATAACGATGTTACACATTATCTAAAGAAGTTCCATGACCATTACACTCTGAAATAGCTCCTATATCTCGATAATTGAGTACTATATCAACTCCTAATACCCTACTCAATTAAATTCCTTCTCTGGCTTCATTTGGAGGTGTGTAAAATCACCACAGAAATTTGCGTAGAAAAATTTGACCAGAAATGGGTAAATTTTACCTTATTTTCCGTTCATCAATCAAGGTGAGGAATCCATATTTTCATGCTAAATTCTCTATGCCAAAAGCAGCGAAATCTTCCATCTTATAGAAAGTCTCTTGAAAGATTTGTTTGTCATTTAATTTGTTGAAGATACGATGATTTTTGGCACTTCCATTAAGCCATTCCAAGATTTGAGCATTTGACGCAAATTCAGGATGAACTGGATTGGAGGAAGAGGAGCTGGAGCTTTGCCTTTGCTTTGTTTGGGACGAGTAGTAGGGATTTTCTGTCCTAGAGCCATTGAAAATTTGTTTGGAGTTAGGGCTTTTTGAAGAGGCAAAGTGAAATGGTGAATAGGCACGATGAAAAACGGTAGTAATGCTAGAAGTTGTGCGAAGTTCAATCGACCGAGGCATTAATTCAGTGGACTAAAAACACCTGTTTTATAGACAGAGAGTTACTGGGAAAATTCGTACAGGTTCAGTCGACTGAGATAGATCCTCAGTCGATTGAAATAGGGCCTTTTGAGGCATAAAGATGGGCTCAATTTTGTACAGGTTCAGTCGACTAGCGATCTGGTTCAGTCGACTGAACCGGTGCAAATTTGACTGAACCAGTGTAAGTTTGTTTTTTTGGTCATTTTGAAAAAATACTATGTACAAATATGTCAAAAAACAAATTATATTGTATATTTTATTTTTTACATCCAATTTTTTTTTATATCCATAGCTTGTCATTTATTTATTATATATACAACAAAATATTGTCATAACATATTGATTATCTTTTGAATCATCAAACTTGTTATCCGTAAAGCGGTCCTAGAAGTTAGGTTCCACCTTGATTTCTTCAACTAATGGTTGAAGTGGAGACCATGTTTTATATTTAACTGGGGTATTGTTCTAATTTGACGTGGATGGTCCAGCTTCCCAAGAACTTTTTAGTGGAGTATTATTGAAAACAATTGGAGACTTGGTAATACATGGACTACGCCGACGAATGCTGTTTCTGGTCGGATAACGACCATAGATAGCAAGTATGCATCATTCCAAAAAATCCAGATGCACACGTTGATACCTTTCGTAGTACATCTCCTTTAGGACATTCATCATCTCTTGTTGGTAATGACGGATTTCACCGATTTTAGTGCGAGTGTCTAGCTCCAAAACTCTTCTTATCTTCTTTTCTTTGGGTGAGAATTCGGTGTGACTAGGCGGAGAAGGGGTAATATGAACAGATGATGATTTTGAAGAATGAGGAGTTGAAATTTTTGGAGATGGATATTAACTATAAGAAGAAGGAGAGCTAAAATCGAGAGAGGAATGAGCGGAATCATAATTATCTGACATTGTTTAAATGAGAGTTTTTAACTTTTCTTTCCTTTTTACTTTGTTTTTATATACAGAGATTCTATATATATATATATATATATATATTAGATTTTTACTATTTATACGAATTGTAGTTTCTGGTTTATGCTCTTTCTTTTGTTTATATTTAGTAAAACAATTGTATTCTTCAAAATTTAGTTATTTAATAATGTCCAAAGGTTTTTATTCTCAAATCTCTAATATTGGCTTAACATGATATTAAGAGTGAAACATTTTATGTATCTAAGTCATTGAGCAAGCATATTCTGATATTATGATGAAGGTTTAAAAAAGTAGTTTCACAAAGGGATTTAGTAAATATATCTGCTATTTTTTTTCTGAAATAACCAAATTTTACCAAATTTTCTCTTTTTCAACATTATCATGCAAGAAATGATGTCTCATGTCAATCTGTTAAGTTCTTCGTGTTAGTCCTTGAGATGATGGTTTTGATGATAACAACCTTAAGAGTTGTTATAAAATATAAATAATAACATTATAGTTTAGATATATATGTATATGAAGAATATAAACATGCAGGTACCAAGAATGAAGACAGTACAGTATAAAGATTCAAGACTGAAGATATCAAGATTGAAGACTCATGAGTATCAAGATATCAAGAGTTCAAGATTTCAATAGTACAAGATAAGTATTGAGTCTAGAATTATGTTAAAACTTCTTGAAAGCACTTACATCTTTATTCGAAATTTATTCGTGGAATGGAATCTACTTCGAGCCTGTTAAAGGGATGGAACCCTAGTGGGATGTAACCCACGACAATATCTTGTGGAACATATAGTGGTCCTATTTTGATATCCACTAATTTTATAAAAATGCTTTCTAAAAATATATCTCTTGTTTTTAAAAAATGTTTTCAAATCTTTCTTTTCAAAAGACATCTCTCTTGGCTTTAAATATTTTAGCCTCAAAACTACTTTTATCATTTTTAATATTTTGATTTCAAAATTATCATTGTTTTTAAACCATCTTTTGTTTTAAAATTTTAACTTTAAAATATTTATATACTTAGATTTTAAATCACTTTATAGATTAAGATTATATATATTAAAAATTACTTTCTAAACTCTTTTATATGTTTAAACTATATTCAAATATATTTACAAAGTTTAGTAATTGTTTTGACAAATTATAGAAACCAATTTTAATAAGAAAATCAAAACATCAATTTTGCCTTGAGCATATCGACATCCCTCAACCCCCATGTCGACATGGTATCTGTTATTTTCAAATTTCAATTTTCAAAAGAAGTGTCTATTCGTTGTATCCTTTCATGAATAGATATGGATGTTGCTCTACTATAAATACCAGTAAGTTCTAAATGATCTTTTTTACCAGATTTCATTTATTTTCTCTCCCTTTCATCTTCCACATTTATTCTAGAAAATCCTAAACTATACTTTGCCGAAATACCAAGTGAATCAAACTTGATTATCTCTTGTTTGATTCTCTGCCACTCTGTCCATAAGATCTCATTGCTATTTAGAGTTATAGAATCTTTCATAAATCAAACTGTTGACTAAAAGGTGCAGTTGAGCCTTGAAATCAATTGGGTCTGATTGTATCCTCGGAAATCAATTAGGTGATCTTGTAGCTTAGTTAAATCAAGAGAGTTTTTCCTAGACTCGAATACAGAAGGGTGTACCTCATAGCCTTGAAACCGAGGGTGTAATCTGGGAGATTATGTTGATAAGAAATCCATACGATTGAACGGGACTTGATGTGGGGTAACTCCGAACCAGTATAAAATCCTGGTGTGTTCTTTCCTTTACTACTTTTATTTAGTATTTACATCTGTGTCTAATTTTGTGATTGTATCAGTGTCTATGAATTGCATTTGTTGGTGATTAAATTACGTAAGTTTCAAAAAGATTTAGAAAATCCATAAGACACTATTCACCCCCCTCTAGTGTTATTCCAGCCTTAAGATACGTAATCCGCATTTCTCACATTTGGTATCGAGCATTGGTTTTCAAAGTTTTCATAATCTGAATTTAGAAAAGTTTTAAAAATAGCTACCAACATTGGTTCGGTTAACACTATCACTAGTTAATTTGTAGAGGGTCAGTATACTATCAGACCACTACTTTTTAATTGCAGTAACTATGCATATTGGGCATGTAGAATGAAAATATATTTATAGTCAATAGGATTAGACAACTGGAATATCACACAAATTGAATATTCTGAACCCATAACTAGTTTTGCATAGTGGACTGCTGAGAAAAAGACCATTGCACAAAGTAATTCCAAAGCCATGAATATTTTATTTTGTTTACTTTATAGGAATGAATTCAATAGAGTATCTTTTTGTAAGTCTGCATATGATATCTGGAAAACTTTGCAAGCTACACATGAAGGAACAAGAAAAGTCAAACAGAACAAAATGTCCATACTTACAAATCAGTCTCAATTATTCAAAATGAATTCTAATGAGTCCATTTCAGATATATATAAGTTACCTGGAGATTTGACCAAGTAACTAGAGGTCACTCGGCATTAGTGCATCGTTCGGCATAAAGCCCCGATCGGCATAGCAGGTTCATTCGGCACATGACCTCGTTCGGCATTTAGTCTCAACCGTCATGAAGCCAAGGTTGGCATAGCAGAGTCTTTCGGCACATGGCCTCGTTCGACATTCAGTCTCGATCGGCATGAACCTCGTTCGGCATTCAGTCTCGATCGACATGAAGCTTGTTTGGCATTCAGTCTCCACCGGCATAAAGCTCGTTCGGCATTCAGTCTCGACCGGCATTCCAGCCTCGCTCGACATTAGTGCATCATTCGACAACCAGCCTCACTCGGCACATGGCCTCGCTCGGCATCTCCCCTCGATCGCATCAGATCTCATTCGGCCTGCACATTTCACTCAACATACTGCCTCGTTCGGCTTGGAGACGTGGCTCAACATTTGCCATTCGGTATTTGTGGCTCGGCACATAGAAGTCACTCATTATGGGCCGAGGTATCTTGCTACTAGGCCCATCAGGGAAGTCCAACCGATCTTCGTCTATAAATAGAGGAGCAGGGGCACAGTGAAATGTACCTTTTTTTTGAGAACACCGGGGAGAATCTACCGCATTCAAGACTCATTCAAGACTTATCCTTTTTACTTAGTAGTTGTATTCAAATTGTTGGTGTATGGATTGTATCTATAACCAGTTGTTAAGAAAAACAATAAAGATTAACCTCAAAGTGGACGTAGGCAATTACGCTGAACCACTATAAATCTGGTGTTCTTGTTTTCTGCATTTAATTTAGCTTACTTTTCTCTGTTTAACTTTAATTTATTCATTAATCTCTCTACAAAATCTCTCTTTAGGGTGTTAGTGACCAATTTTGGTGCTTTCATTGAGAATCGAATTCTCAGGCCGATAGGATCTACTTTGTAGCTACTAGATTGAAAAATCCCCCGAAGGAGATCCGACCTACTCATAGGATGCCCGTTGAATCTATTCAGAGTTTCGACCGACAACTCTACTATGGGAAGACCATGTACCCGATCAGCCTCTCACAATGCGGACGTCCACGAGACTACTAGCGTACAACAAGTTGGACCTAGCAATCAGCAAGAAAATTGAGGTGCAGGGACTACCGCCCAAACTCAAACGGAAGCCATCACCAGGACGGAGTTCAATGATTTGATGAGGGAACTCAGGGAAAGTAGAAGGCAACTTACTAAGCAGATTCAGGCCAACACTAATCTCATGACTCAGCAGCAGCATAAGAATGCTGGAGGTAGCCCTACTCCTTATTCTTCGTCTGATAGCTCGACCTCAGCTGATGAACCTCCTAGGCGTAGACACCGTAGGACTGAAGCCGCACAGGAAGGTGCCACTGATCGATCAACTAGGGATCAAGCACGCGAGGAGGCCGGACGCCCGGATCACCAAGATCCTAATGAAGCTGGCCTTCAGGATGCACGTTTGGCCGATCGCCGGCAGAGAGGACATCAACCCGAGCGGTCCCGTGGAACGGAACCCAACCTTCCATCCTCCATACAAACTCCGGACTTATTAGCCATGGTCAAGCAGTTAATGAGAGAGAACCAAGGCTTGACCAACGAAGATTGGGGGGGTATCCAGGAGTCATAATCCCTTCACAGATACTATTCTACAGGCCGAGTATCCCAGGAAGTTTAGTAAGCCAACTATACCGACTTACGAAGGGAAGACTGATCCCAGACAGCACGTAATGAGGTATGAATGGATGATGGATTCTGCTCGAGCGAATGATGCGACCAAGTGTAGGTGCTTCCCAATCACTTTATCAGGAATCGCCACTATGTGGTTTACTCGACTTCCCCCATGGTCTATATCTAGATTTGAAGAACTACCAATGAAATTTGTAGAACAATTCAGGATACATGCTACTCGTCCAAAGGATGTGATGTCCTTATCAAGCGTAATCCAAGCTCCGGGGGAGTCATTGAAAGCGTACTTGCAGAGATTTCATATTACTGCTACCGAAGTTAGTAACCCTAACGTCCATGTAATTCTGATGACAGTAATGCGGGGAGTAGATCCGGATTCAGAATTTGGAGATTGGTTGGCAGGAAAACCCCCAACTATGCTGGAGCGTTTCTACTCAAAGGCTCATCAGTTCATAAGGAGAGAAGAGGCTAGATGGACAAGACAAGATAAGGCACCAGGGCCTGTTCAGGAGACTGTGAAAAGTAACATCACCATGAAGCAATCCAGCAATAACTTGAGAAAAGTTCAAGTCAACGTCCAGAACAAGCCTGGGGAATCTAAAGGATCCGGAGGTGGAAATCCCGGAAAGAAAAGAGAAGCAGGGAAATGGAAGCCAAGGATTCTGACCTACAATGAATACACCCCACTGAATGCATCTCTTGAGAACATTTATCTATAAACTTGTAATACCTTTCAATACAGAAAGCCATGCCCAAAGGAGTCAACAGAGGAGCAGAAGCGGACTGGGAAATACTACCGCTTCCATGAGTCTTATGGGCACAATACAGAGGAGTATAGATACCTCCATGACACTATAGAAAAGTTGATCAAACAGATAAAGCTGTAGGGATTTGTGAAGCATCCACAGGAGGGTAGGCAAGGGACGTAAGACCCCGGACGCGGGCCAGCTCCGCGCCAACCAGTGGAACCTCCCCGAACTGTGGGTAGATTGATCATCAACACGATAGCAGGCGGACCTCGTCCTGCAGGTAAGAATTGGTAGGATATGGAACGATATGCTAACTCTTTAAGGCATGCGGAGTGTGAGTGTTACTCGAATGTGGAGGATGGGACTCCCGCAAAACTGCAACGCATGATGACAGATGACATAGTTTTAGAAGCCGAGATGCGGACAAGGTGGATGGTCCTACCGTCGACTCGATGGTCATATCTGCGACGATCGGGCCAGCATTCATGAAGAGAATTTCGATTGACTATGGAATTTCCATTAACATCATTTTCAAAAAGTCATATGACCAAATGAAGATGGAGACTAAAGACTTGAAGCCATCTAAAGCCCGTATCCATGGCTTTAATGGTGCAGCGACCGACGCGATGGGGTATGTCAAGTTACCAGTTGAACTAGGAGAGGGTGAACGTAGGAGAGTGCCAATCCTACCATTCATAGTGTTGGATGTTGACTCTCCATACAATAAATTTCTGGGTTGTCCGACCCTGGCGGAGTTTAGGGCAGCTTTGGCCCCACGGTGTTTGACATTAAAATTTTCAGTGGACAAATGAGTCGGTGTAGTTTATGTCGATCAATCGACCGATCGTGCATGTTATGTGGCAGAGCTGAGAGCGGCTCATCGGAGAGAGAAAGGAAAGGTTGTGGACAGCTCCGTCCGCATCCAAAACATTGACAATTGACAAGTAGTGCCCAAGCCCTGACTCGGGCAACATTCTCGGATCGATAGAGACATAGATCTAAGAGATGATGATGGAGGACCTAGGGAAGCAAATGCAACCACCGGCTGAGCTGACGATTGACATTCATGTCAGCCGGGATGACCCATCATGAGTTCTTAAGATTGGATCGCAACTCGACCCATCATTGGCCGAAGATCTTACTGATTTCCTCCAAGCAAACTTAGATGTTTTCGCTTGGACACATTCTGATATGTGCGGGATTTCTCCCACTATTGCGAGTCATATGTTGAACATAGAACCGAAGTACGTCCTTGTAAAAAAGAAACGGAGAGGCATGGACCCGAAGAGGTCCGCCGCCCTCAGAGAGGAGGTGGACAAACTCAGAGCCAATGGGTTCGTCCATGACACCCTCTACCCTGAATGGGTATCTAATCCTATGCTAGTAAGGAAAGCGAATGGGAAGTGGAGAACTTGCATTGATTATTCTGATTTAAACAAAACATGCCCGAAGGATAGTTTCCCCTTACCTAGAATAGACCAGCTGGTTGATTCAACGGCCGGACACGAGCTACTGTCATTTATGGATGCGTACTCGGGATACAATAAAATCCCAATGCACATTCCAGATCAAGAACACACCAGTTTTGTCACGGATGTTGGGTTATATTGCTATGTCGTGATGCCCTTCAGATTGAAAAATGCGAGAGCAACTTATCAGCGTTTGGTGAACCAAATGTTTAAAGATCAGATTGATAGAACTATGGAAGTGTATGTGGATGGCATGCTCATGAAGTCACGACAGTCAAACGACCACATTCGAGACTTAGCAGAGATGTTTGATATACTCATGCATTATGGGATGAAAATCAACCCTTTGAAGTGTTCTTTTGGCATTGTGTCA
This sequence comes from Allium cepa, assembly GCA_030765085.1. Taxonomy (NCBI): domain Eukaryota; kingdom Viridiplantae; phylum Streptophyta; class Magnoliopsida; order Asparagales; family Amaryllidaceae; genus Allium; species Allium cepa. Next base: position 705,091,505 of record CM060941.1, read on the forward strand.
GGGAAGTTCTTGGGTTTCGTTGTGAATGCATGGGGAATTGAAGCTAACCTGGAGAAGATTCAGGCTATTTGGGACATACAAGTGCCCAAAACTATAAAGCAAGTACAAAGCTTGAATGGAATGGTGGCCACGCTAAGTCGATTTATATCCAGAGCTATGGATAAATGCATTCCTTTCTTCGATGTGATAAAGAAAGGAAAGAGAAATTTCAAGTGGACATCCAACTGTGAGGAAGCATTCCGAGCTCTGGTTAGACATCTGGAAAGTCCCCCGGTGCTATCAAAACCAATTGACCATGAAATGCTATATGTATACCTGGCTGTATCCCAACACGCCATCAGTACGGCTTTGATTTGTGAGGAGGACCGAGTTCAAAAGCTAGTGTATTATGTCAGTAAACATTTGACGGGGGCAGAAAGAAATTATCCCAAGATTGAGAAACTAGCTTACTGCTTGGTGATTGCATCACGCAAGCTTCGCCCATACTTCCAAGCACACTCAATCAGTGTTTACACTGATCAACCCTTGCGACAGGTACTCCAACGACCGGAAACTTCTGGAAGGATGTTAAAATGGAATATCGAGTTGAGTCAGTTCGATATTACCTACGTACCATGAAGGGCCATACAGGGGCAAGCGCTAGCAGATTTCATTGCTGAATTCACCATGTCAAACGAATCAAACGACCACAATGTCATACCTTCCGTCCGATAGAAGATGTACACCGACGGGTCATCTAACGACCGTTGTTCGGGCGCTGGCATAGTTCTTGTGACTCCTAAAAACCGATCAGTTTGCTGCGCTTTGAAGCTCGAATTAACAGCAACAAATAACGCAGCCGAGTATGAAGCATTGATAGCTGGCTTGGGACTTATCAGAGAATTGGGGGTAAGATCGGTTGAATTCTTTTATGACTCACAATTGGTGGTGTGCCAAGTCCGAGGGACTATCAAGCAAAGGGACAGAGACTTTCCCCATACCTGCACGGGTTCAAGAGATGCTAGCGAATCTGGAGTATTATGATATTTCACATGTCCCGCGTGAACAAAACAGAGCAGCCGATTCATTGGCAAAATTTGCAAGCACTGGCGATGCGCCGCAAATGGGATTGTTTCCCGTTCAAACCTTACATGCTTCGAGCACAAATATGATGAAGGTAGATTTCATGTTAGAAACAGAAATCAAGAAGGAATCATGGATGACCCCATTCGAGCAGTACTTGTTACACGGGGTCGTACCCGAAAGAAGGAGCGAAAGACGATAGGTCATTCGTAAGGCTTCACGATATGTAAGGCAAGATGACATAATGTATCGAAGGGGATTCTCGATGCCCTTACTCCAATGCATAACCCATGATGAGATAAAACGAGTCCTGAAGGAAGTCCATGAAGGGGAATGTGGTGACCAAACTCGGGGGCAGACGTTAGTGAAGAAAATCCTTCGCTATGGATACTATTGGCCGACTGTAAATTGAGATGCCGCAGACTATGTGAGAAGATGTGACAAATGTCAGAAATATGCAAAAATCCCAAGAGCTCTGCCAACGGAACTCACACAAATGGTTCATCCCTGGCCGTTTGTAATGTGAGGGATCAACATAATCGGTTCCTTACCCATATCCAAAGGTAGTGCGAAATACGCGATAGTTGCGGTCGATTACTTTACCAAGTGGGAAGAAGCAGAGCCTTTGGGCACTATCACCACCAAAAAGGTCATTAGTTTCGTTGTACGAAATATTATATGTCGTTTTGTCCTTCCACGGACCATCATTACAAAAAACGAAACTCAATTCGAAAGCAAAGAGTTCAAAGAGTTTTGCCAAAATATGGTATTGAGAAAAAGTTTGCACCAGTTGCTCATCCGAAAGCCAATGGACAGGTGGAAGCCGTGAACAAAATAATCAAATCTATATTGAAAAAGCGTTTGGAAAAGGCTAGAGGCAAATGGGTGGATGAGCTTCCAACAGTGCTTTGGGCTTATAGAACCACCCATAAGTCCGCGACTGGTCATACTTCATTCACATTACCATATGGCATGGAAGCTGTTATACCCGTAGAACTTGAAGTTCCATCATATCGGGTAACTTATTATGACTCTGAGTCGAATCAAAATCTTATGCTGGAATCACTAGACTTCATTGACGAAAAGCGCGAAGAAGCTAATTTAAGAGCGGCCGCATACAAACACCGAGTTGCTCGATATTATAATGAAAAAGTCCGATCAAGAATCTTTGGTGTGGTGGACCTCGTTTTGAAACGAGTTTTTCCAGTTCCATCACATATGAGCCCCGCATGGTGTTCGTCGACAAAATTTCTATTGATTTAGAAATTCGCCGAAAAATTTCAAATTAAAATATAACCGCAAGCGCAGGGCGTACACTTGAAGTACGTGGCAAATACGGGTCGATCCGTAGGGAATTGATGATTTAAAAAAAATCTATTCAATCAAATTATACCAAAGTCGAAGAGGATTTGTTAACTAGAAATAAAATGAGGCTAACACTAGAAAATGCGATTCAAAAATTATTAGACTAAAGAACAATTTAGAGGCAAATCCACTCTCAAATTTTTGTAAATCAACAAACACATAATTTAAGATCTCTAACTTTGATATTAAGTGAAATAATCATTGCATTTATCTTAAGTATGGTTTGTTTATGTTATTAGTTAACATAACTCAAACCATCAAACTATAATACAACAATTATACCACTTACAATTCTCATGAAAAAGAAGCCAAAGCAAAAACTATTTTAAGTATGATCTATTTACTATTGTAACTAGTAACATAGATCATCAAATTTCATTTTTACTTTCATTTCATAATCAAAAATTAATTAGCAAATGTTGATGTAAATTGTGTTTATGTTGAGTAAGATAGCTCATTTGCATAAGCAATATAAGCTATCAAACCCACTTGTATAAACTTACATCAAAATTCACATTCATGAAGCATAAACAAAGAGATCATAAATCATAAAAAATGTTGAAATTACATAAAGTTAGAGAGCTTCATCACCCCTAAATTGAAGGGGTTTAGCTACTCATTTGTGGCATTGAAGCATCACAAGTAAGTTTCAACATTAAAGAAAAGAAAAGAAAATAGAAAATAAGCAAAGAAAGCAAAAGAGATTAGCTACTAACTACTTGCATAAATGTAAATCTAAGTTATGAACATAAAGAGAAAGAGAGCATATAAATAAACATTAACAATAAAACAAAGAAAAACATGTAGAAAAGAAAGAAGAAAGAGGCTTGGAAGCCATTTTTATTTCATAGAACATTGAGCTTACACTTTGATTTCTTAATTTCCTAAGTAAAATGAAAGAGTAGATGATGGTTTCATATACATAAGAGGGATATATATACATGCATAAAACCCTAATTCTATTTTTAGGGGGCTACCTAAAATGCCCTTTAGGAAGTGTGGCCAACAAGTAACCATTAACCACTAATTAATCCATCATTTGTTATGCATGAAGCTTTAACCTCCACTTAGTTGTCCATTAGCTCCAAATTGTACTTTTGGGTAAGTGGGTGGGGTCCTCCATGTTCATGGCTTGAATTATTTCCCTCTTCTTTCCTTTGTATTCATTTGTGCATGCATATATCTTCATATAAGCCTCTTCCATATGCATCCAAATTCCTATAAAAATTATCAAAAAATGTCCAAGTAAAAATTCTTATACGGACACATGCACAAAATGACCGTTTTGCCCCTAAATGAAGATGAAAATATGATGGTTGGAAATAATTGAATTTTGGTTTTAAACACGTTAAAATGCCGAAATATGATGATTATTTAAATAAAAAGAGATAAAATATGGATGTAAATATATGCACAATTACGTGCATATCAAATACCCCCACACTTATCTTTTTATTCGTCCTCGAATAAAGGAAAAACTAAGATAAATCCGTTTTCGTAGGGAGCACGATTGCATTGAGCGTATGCAACAAGCCGTTAAACCTCTGGGTGTCCCCAGTAGGACGAGTGTTGTCTCGTGAGGGTTTTCAGCGGATACTGCCCACAAAATCCAAATGCAGGATGAAAATATTTACAAAATGAAAGATTTATTTACAAGGAGATGAATGCGAGTTTTTGAACATATTTACAAATGAAGGATTTATTTTCAAATGGACACGAATAAGTTAAATACAAGTTTTGGTCATTGTCTTGAAAATTTTACTCGTCAAAATTTCCAATAAAAATCAAGTTGTCATAACAGATAGACCATAGTTTGGCTAGTTGTTTCGGTTGATAACATAATGTAATTATGAAATGGATCCTTAGTTGATTATCAAAGTTTATTAAAGTGGTATTTTCATTTCTTTTCAATAACAAGTTAAATCAAACAAGTTAAAATTGTGCTAGGATTTCAATTGCTTGCTCTCTCATTATTTGCACGAAAAATTACACACCTAGCTCAGGTAAACTGAGGCCAGATATACCACCCATGCACTGCCTTTCGGGCTTATGTGAGGGGAGTACAGAGCATGGAGAGTGCACACACTTTCGTGCATACACCTATCGACCGTAGGTGGTTTTTACTAAGTATTTTTTTTTGGGTATGTGTTCCATACATACATAACCGTGAGGACTTTTAAATGAGTATGAAAGCACATAATCAAAGATTCCAAGTAATTCACCCATGCATAACCGTGAGGACTTTTAAATGAGAGTGAATACTTTAGATGTTATTATTTTGTATTTTTTTATATATGTATTTTATTTATGAGAGAGAGAGAGTTTTGCAAAACCATCTTAGCACCATTTAACTTAGAAGACAAAAATGTTATATCCTTACTTTAAATTTACCACTTTTTAAACAAAGATTTTCAATTAGAACATACTTCATAATTAGCATAGATGAACCTTCCTATATACTAGTTAAACCATTGTTATTTGTAATCAAACTTCATTTTTATTTTTATTTTAAGACAAATAAATTTTCAAAAATTTCAATTTATTAACCAAAACTTATACTTATCCCATAGTGTTTCTTCAAAAATAAATCAAAATGGTTAAAAGAAAATGTTTTTGAGATTTAGGAGTTTTGAGATTTTTTTTTTTTGAAGAAAATGAAAATTCAAAAATGCCATGAAAAACTAAAGAAAAAATGAAAATGAGACTCCCCCCACACTTAATTTTGACTGTGTCCCCACAGTCGATGCATGATATAATGAGTGTAACGGGGAAAAATATGTACATATTTACAAAAGATGGTTAACATTCTTACTAGACGTAGCTTGGCTCATGAAGGATCATGAGCTCCTCCTCTTGGTTACCGGGCAATTCTAAGAAGGGTTTCAAACGATGACCATTAACTTTGAAAATCGATCCATCCTTTGGGTTTTCTAATTCTATGGCACCATGTGGAAAAACAGTTCGGACCATAAATGGCCCGGTCCACCTTGATTTAAGTTTCCCAGGGAATAAATGAAGTCTCGAGTCATATAAAAGAACTTTCTAGTTAGGCAAAAACGTTTTCCTTAGGATTGACTTGTCATGAAAAACTTTGGTTCTTTCTTTGTAAATTTTCTCGTTTTCATACGCGTCGTTCCTAAGTTCTTCGAGTTCGTTGAGTTGTAGTTTTCGAGTTTCGCCAGCTTTTTCAAGATCAAAGTTTAAGTTTTTTATTGCCCATAATGCTTTGTGTTCAATTTCAACGGGTAAATGGCAAGCTTTACCGTAAACTAAACGAAATGGGGACATCCCAAGGTTAGTTTTAAAAGCAGTACGGTAACCCCAAAGCGCGTCGGTTAATTTCTGAGACCAATCTTTTCGATTTTTATTGACAGTTTTCTCCAAGATTTGTTTTATTTGTCGATTTGAAACTTCAACTTGGCCACAAGTCTGAGGATGATACGGAGTGGATAACTTGTGGGTTATCGAGTATTTTTTCATTAAAGTTTCAAAAGAACGGTTGCAAAAATGGGTTCCGTTATCACTGATTATTGTGCGAGGTGTGCCGAACCTCGAAAAGATGTTTTCTTTGAGAAATTTCACAACAATTCTGTGGTCATTGGTTTTGCAAGAAACGGCTTCGACCCATTTTGAAACGTAATCGACAGCGAGAAGGATATACAAGTTTCCAAAAGAATTTGGAAAAGGTCCCATAAAGTCGATACCCCATACATCAAAGATTTCGATCGTAAGAATGGGGTTTAAAGGCATCATATCTCGTCGAGAAATTCGTCCAAGCATTTGACATCGATCACAAGTTTTACAAAATTCAAACGAGTCTTTGAAAAGAGAAGGCCAATAGAAACCACACTGAAGCACTTTTTCCGCAGTTTTTCGAGCACCGAAATGTCCACCGCACGCTTGATCGTGGCAAAATGAAAGAACACTCCGTATCTCATTATCCGGAATGCAACGTCGGATGATTTGGTCGGGACAATATTTGAACAAATATGGATCGTCCCAATAGAAATATTTCACTTGGGACATGAATTTACATTTGTCCTGTTTGGACCAAAATGAGGGAGTTTCTTTAGTGACTAAGTAGTTCACTATATCAGCGTACCATGGATCGATAGAAATAGAAAGAAGTTGTTCATCGGGGAAGTTTTCATTGATCGGCAAGGAAGATGGTGCGTTCGAAAGACGAGATAAATGATCGGCTATGACATTATCGGATCCTTTTTTGTCTTTGATTGTAAGGTCGAATTCTTGAAGTAAAAGGATCCAACGAATCAAACGGGATTTAGCATCCTTTTTAGCGAAGAGATATCGAAGCGCAGAATGGTCAGTGTAGACCGTAATGTGTGAACCTATCAAGTAAGGTCGAAACTTTTCAAGCGCAAAAACGACAGCTAGAAGCTCTTTTTCAGTTGTTGTGTAGTTGAGTTGAGCGTCGTTCAAGGTCATACTTGCGTAGTAAATGACATAAAGGATCTTGTTGATGCGTTGTCCCAAGACAGCACCAACGGCAAAGTTTGAAGCATCACACATTATTTCGAAAGGAAGATCCCAATTGGGTGCGCAAATGATTGGGGCAGAAATGAGTTCGCTCTTAGGACGTTCAAAAGAAGAGATACAATCAGAGTTAAAATAGAAAGGAACGTCTTTTCCAAGAAGAGTCGTCAAAGGACGAGCGATTTTTCTAAAGTCTTTCACAAAGCGTCGATAAAAGCCAGCGTGTCCTAAAAATGATCGAATGTCCTTAACAGTTTTGGGAATGGGTAGATTTGCAATGACATCGATTTTCGCTTTGTCTACCTCAATGCCTTTGTTTGAGATGATATGTCCAAGGACAATGCCTTGTTTGACCATAAAGTGGCATTTTTCCCCATTCAAAGTCAAGTGTTTTTCTTTACATCGATTCAAAACCAACTCGAGGTGATGTAAACATTGAGAAAAAGAATCGCCGAAGACAGAGAAATCGTCCATAAAGACTTCTAGAAAGCGCTCAATCATGTCAGAAAAGATTCCAACCATGCATCGTTGGAAAGTCGCAGGAGCGTTACAAAGTCCGAATGGCATACGTCGATAAGCGAAGGTACCGAATGGACACGTGAAAGTCATTTTCTCCTGATCTTCGGGAGCGATTGGAATTTGGTTATAGCCGGAATAACCATCAAGAAAGCAATAGAATTCGTGGCCAGCTAAACGTTCGAGCATTTGGTCGATAAATGGAAGAGGGAAATGATCCTTACGTGTTGCGGCATTTAGTTTTCGATAGTCAATGCAAACACGCCAACCCGTTTGAGTACGAGTTGGAATAAGTTCGTTAGCGTCGTTTTTTATAACAGTAAGTCCGGACTTTTTAGGCACGACATGAATTGGGCTAACCCATGGGCTATCGGAGATGGGGTATATGATACCGTTATCGAGGAGCTTAAGAATTTCGTCACGAACCACATCTTTCATTTTTGGGTTAAGCCTCCGTTATGCATCACAAGTGGGTTTGGCTTCATCAATCAAATGAATGCGATGTTGGACAATAGCAGGGCTAATTCCCTTAATATCAGTAATGGACCACCCAATTGCTTCTCTATTTTTCAAAAGAATAGAGAGAAGAGAAGCTTTTTGGTCAAGAGAAAGATTGTTAGAAATGATGACAGGACAAGTATCGTTTTCACCTAAGTATGCATACTTAAGGTGAGCGGGAAGTGGTTTGAGGTCCAATTTCGGGAGTTTTTCGATTGCAGAATTGGGTTGAGATTCGGACTCAACTTGAAGCGATTCAAAGGGAAGAGTGTGTTCGATCTCGTTGGGGACTTCATGAAACAATTTTTCGTACTCGGCCTCGCGTTCATCGTTAAGATCAAATGTTTCGTTTTCAAAGTTTTCATGAATGGCACTAACTTCTAATGTTTGGTCACGAAGTTCGTTCGAGTGGCTTTCAAGATTGAAAATGTTAAGGTCCAAAGTCATGTTTCCGAAAGAGATTTTCATCGAACCGTTACGACAATTGATTAAGGCATTTGAGGTGGCTAAGAATGGTCGGCCTAAAATCAAAGGGATTTGACTCGCAGGGTTTGTCACGGGTTGTGTTTCGAGAACGATAAAATCAACGGGGAATATGAATTGCCCTACTCGAATGAGCACGTCTTCGATTTCTCCCACGGGCTTCTTAATGGAACGATCGACAAATTGAAGCGTAACTTTCGTGGGTTTGAGCTCACCTAAGCCTAATTGTTCGTACACGGAGTATGGAATCAAGTTGACACTCGCGCCTAAGTCTATTAAACATTTGTTAATCGTCTTTTCTCCAATTGTACACGAAATCGTAGGGCAGCCAGGATCTTTGTATTTAATGGGCATGGATTGGGACAAGACTTCACTCAAACTAGCGGCTAGGAAGACTTTTTTGGGCACTTGAGTGTGTCGCTTTTGGGTGCACAAGTCCTTAAGAAATTTCGCGTAAGTGGGGACTTGCTGAACGATGTCAAGAAGAGGAATGTTAACTTTGACTTGTTTAAAAATTTCCAACATCTTTTCCATTTGGTCCGAGTGTTTCTTTGGTCGAAGACGATGTGGAAATGGAACATGATACTCGGTAGGCGGGTCTACTCGAGTAGAAGAAGAGTTTTGATTGGCATTCCAATCAACGTTTGGCTCCACGTTTTGTTTAGGTTCGTCCGTTGTTTTAGAAGTGTCGAGAGAGGTTTCTGGTAAATTATTTGGACTAGTGACTTGATTATCGATCTGTTTACCGGAACGTAAAGTTGTGATAGCTGTCAATTGGGTGACATTGCTATCTTGAACCACATGGGCTTGATTTGAATTTGCATTTTGATTTCTGGGATTTGGAAGGGGCTGACTTGGGAATGTCCCTCGTTCGCGTTCACTTACAGACGTGGCTAATTGACTCATTTGCATTTCGAGTTTTGCAATCGATTGGTTTGTGTTTTGCATATATGAAGTCAATAAATTTTGCAAATTGTTGTTTGATTGAAGGCTTTGAGTAGTTGCCTTAGCCAACGTTTCAAGAGTTTTCTCCAGCGAAGTTAAACGTTTATCGTCTTGGGGAGGATGAGCAGAATTTGGTTGAAAATTTGATTGTTGCGGTTGATTATGGGACGGACCCGCAAAGTTTGGTTGAAAGTTATTGGGCTGAAAGGGAGGATTCGAAGCATTGCTCGGGAATGCTTGAAAATAATTGGGTTGAAAATTATTGGGACGGATCATATTCGTGTTGGGGTTGTTTTGGCTCCACGCAAAATTCGGATGATTTCTCCAACCAGGGTTATACGTTGGAGAAAATGGGTCGTTTTTGGTTTTATTGAAAGCATTGATTTGTTTGACGGAATTAGGACACTGATCGGCTATATGATTAGGATCGTTGCATTTATAACACATTGGTTGGGAAGCTTGGTTCGTTTGATTCGATGAGAAAACGTTATCAAATTTTTTAATCATTGCATCAATCTTAGCTTCCAAAGCAATTGAAGATCCTATCGAGTGTGCACTCGATCGTGAGTATATTGATTTTTCGTTCGAGCGTTCCCATTGGGACGACTTTTCAGCGAGGTTTTCAAGAAATTCCCAAGCATCGTCATGATGTTGGGCAAGAAAATTGCCTTGGCACATTGATTCGAGCATGGTTCGTGAGCTGTTTTCGAGTCCATCGTATAAGATTTGGCAAATCGTCCATTTTTCAAAGTTATGGTGTGGACATTTTATCGAAAGCTCTATGAATCTTTCAAAATATTTTCCAAATGGTTCACCCTTGAATTGATGAAAATTTACAATTTCGTTTCGAATTCTACTTGTTTTTTTGCAAGGGGTAGAATTTTTTTAAGAAAGCTTTTACAAATTCTTCCCACGTTTTAATTGAGTTCGAAGGTAAGCTGTACAACCATTTTTCAGCGTAATCCGTAAGAGCAAATGGGATTAATCGAAGTTTGATTCCGTCATCAGAAAGTTGTTGGAGTTTAATGGTTGCACAAACTTGTTCGAATTTAGTCAAAAAGATGTATGGATCATCGTGCTCGAAATTGCCAAATTTTGGAAGCGTGGCAATATGGTTTGAATGGATTTCGAAATGGTTACCCGTAGGGGCGGGTAACGTGATGCAAGATGGAATAGAAACTCTGTCGGGAAAGATTCTATCCATAAGAGTTCGAGGGGCGTTTTCGTTCGCCATTTCAGGAGGATCGTCTGTTCGAGTTAAACGGTTTGTAGAAGGGTCGCGAGTCCAACGATTGGTTGTTGTGTCACGAGTCCAAGTACTCATGCACAAGTGAAAGTCGAGAAGAGAAAGGAGTTAGAATCGAGTTTAGGGAGTGAAAGAAGATTTGAAAACGTGTTTTTTTTTTTTGAATTTTTTTTTTACAAGGGAGAAAACTATTTAACAAGTGGGATTTATTTTCAAAAGAAAAGTTTAATTTTTATTTTGTTTTTGGTTTTTCAAATTTTTTTTATATGTTTTTGGTTTTGTATTTTTTTTGTTTTTTGAATTTTCAAATATTTACCAAAAAGATTTTTTTTTCTGAAGAAAATGGAAACTGATTTTTGTTTTTCAAATTTTTTTTCTTTTTTGAAAAGATTATATTTTTTTTTGGATTTTTGAATATTTTCAATGGAAGAAAGAAAAGGATTTTTTTTTGAATGAAAAATCAAGTAAAAATTTACAATTTTTTTTTTTTTTTTTGGATTTTGGAATTTTTTTTTTAAAAAAAAAATATGCATGAACTAATGCAACTAAATGAATGCAAAGGACTTAATTACAATTTTCTGTCCTTAGTAGCTCCTAACCAAAAATTGTATAATACACTTTGTCTTAAATCAACAAAAATATTTCTCAGCCAGGTAACGGACATGAGTTATCGGTGCACCACGAATCACCGTAGCAATGCAGCCGAAGGTTTAAGTACCTTCAGAGGAACAACCAGTATAATATTTACGTATCACCGTAATTTTTATAACTGGTTATTACTCTGCCGTAGCCTAGACACCAAGAAATAAAATCGTTCAAATAAAACAATTGTGAAGATACAATTAAGCCCTAAGTGAGCTCGTGACACCCTTAGGTCCAACGTCTAACATTTATTATTAGTCAAATTCTACGATGAAATGCGTTTGTGGGACAAGGAAAGGGTGATGAAATCCCTCACCTTATGTGAATTGGGGTATTGCCCTTAGAAAAGAAAATAAGATGAGATGAATGCAAAACAAGAAATTAAACGTGTATTAACAATACAACTAAAATGAAGTTTGTTTTTGGTATTTTGGATTTTGCATTTTTTTTTTAATGCAAATGCAAGCAACCAACAATGCACTAGAGATGAAAGCACAATACCAGAGCGTGCAGATTATTAGCAAATTTTTTTTTTCAAGCGGCGATTTTAGCAAAGCAAAGCAATTATTTTTCCTTTTGGCAAGCAATTCCTTGTAATTTTCTGCTTTGACAACCTGAAATGAAAAACAAGATATATTCAACAATTTTTATTGTTATTATTATTTTTTTGTATGTTTATCAAAGATGAAAAACAAAATAAGCGAAAAACAAAAGAATTGAAAATAAAATAAATGAAAAATGAAAATTAAACAAACTTGAACTTTTTTTTTTATTTTTTTTCCGAATTTTTTTTTTGGAGAGGAAATTTAAAAGTAACGTTTTACTTTAAAAAAAAAATTCTTTTTTTTATCAACGAAGAAACTAAAATAAATGAAAACAAAATAGAAATGAAACTAAACTAAAATAAATGAAACTAGAACAAATGAAAACAAAATTAAAACGAATTAAAACAAACATAATTTTTTTCTTCAATTAAACTAAAACAAAAGAAAAACAAGTTACACTAAAATAATTACACACAAGAATTTACAAACTCTCCCTCGAGCCCACACGCAAGAGCCCATATAACCAAACCATATTCCAGAATGCGAACACCCAAGCTATTGGGTGGAATGCGAGTGGTGGTCAACGATTGAGAGTTGCTTTGAGGGTTTATGAAGTTAGTTGTTGTGCTTCGAATTGCGGTGGAGATGAGCGATGGAGGCTGTTCTGGAAGGAGAGGTTGTCGATTTGAGATGGAGATCGCGATGCCAATTGTAAATGATGATTTCATGTAATTGGATTCGTGGTGAATGCGGCTAGGTCAGGAGTTCGTGGTTGCTGCAGTTTGTTCGATCGGGCTTGTGAAGCTTGGAATTTTGTGGTTTCGGTGATTTTTGTTGGAAATTTTGGATTTGTGAGTTGCTGCAGTAGCCTCAGGTTGTCAATGGTATGCAGAAAGTTGTGATTTTTTTTCTGTTTTTTTTTTTGGCAAGTCACGGTGGATAGTTGAAGGTATGGAGAAGTTGTAGCTTGTAGTTGAAGTGAATTGTTTGGTTGCATTGCTATTTTATTGTCTGAGGAGTAGCAAGTTATAATGCAGATGTTGATGGATGTGGTGAACGTTGAAGGCCAAGCAATAGTTGGTAGGAATGTTGTATGTCGGGAATGACAGTGATAGGTTGAGTTGATGGTTGGTTGGGTATTGATGAGGTGATGACAGTGGAATGTTGTTTGCTTGCAAATGTAGAGAAGGTAGTGGATCAAAATGTATGAAGGCTGGAGAAGTGTAGAGGTAAGTTGTGTCGGGTGAAATGATTGTGCAGTGAGTTTGAAGAGGGTGTATGTGCAAGTTACATGAAGGAGGAATAGGCGGAGTTGAAGTCAGTCTGTTGTTTGATGAAGGAAGTATGTTTGTTGTTGCACAGTCAGGTGGTTGTGAGGGGAAGTATGATGTAGCAGTAGTATTGCAAGTCAGTTTTGAGTGGATAGGAGGAGAATTGGGCAGAGCAGTGGTCTCGGTGGTTCAAGGCAGTGTGGTTAGGGTGAACGTGGATGGTGTTTTGACGAACTAAATGATTTGGTAGTGGAACAGTGATGGGTTGGAGTGAAGGTTGTAACTGCAAGGTTAATGTTGTGGTCTTAGTTTGAAGTGGCCGGACTCCGGAGGTGGTCGATTGAGGAAAGGAAATTGTGTAGTTTTGAAGAAGTATGGTTTGTAGTGTTTGCCACGGTATTGTATGATGGTGAAGACTGGTTTGATTTGATTTGGGGAGATTGGATATGCACAGAGAAGTGCAAGTATGCAGGTCAATGTGTTGATCAGAGAGGATGGCAGGGGTGTAATGTTTTGATGAATTGAATGATTGCGGAGGTAGTGGAGATGCAGTAGTATGTAGTGAAGCCTGGGTTGTTAAGGCTGGGGTTTGGCCGAGGCAGGGATGTTGTCTGGGTAGCTGTTGGGTTTGAGATCTCTGGTGGTGAGTCACTGGTAATGTTTGGATGTAGAGGAGTTTGTGGATGAGGTAGAAATGAGGCAGTTCTGTGAAATCTGATGAGGTATGGGAGGTTGTAGTGCACAGTTGCACAGTTATGAAAACAGAAAATAAAGAACAGAGAAGTGAAGTGAATGTGACAGGGAAATGTAACCTTTTTTTTTTAATATTGGACTGCAAATTGTAAATTGAAATTGCAAAGAAAATGAATAGGAAATAAAATGTTTTTGTTTTTGTTTTGAAATTTTGTATGTATAATTTTTTTTAATGGAAATAGAAATGCAAATGCAAAATGAAACACTACAAACACATAAACAAATGCAAGCACAAATCAAATACACACAACAATTTTTTTAATTTTTTTTAATGCACACACACAAAACAAAAACACACAAAATTAAACAAACTAATTCGAAGAATAGAAAATCAAGATCAAAACAACTCCCCGACAACGGCGCCAAAAACTTGTTCGTCGACAAAATTTCTATTGATTTAGAAATTTGCCGAAAAATTTCAAATTAAAATATAACCGCAAGCGCACGGCGTACACTTGAAGTACGTGGCAAATACGGGTCGATCCGCAGGGAATTGATGATTTAAAAAAAAAATCTATTCAATCAAATTATACCAAAGTCGAAGAGGATTTGTTAACTAGAAATAAAATGAGGCTAATACTAGAAAATGCGATTCAAAAATTATTAGACTAAAGAACAATTTAGAGGCAAATCCACTCTCAAATTTTTGTAAATCAACAAACACATAATTTATGATCTCTAACTTTGATATTAAGTGAAATAATCATTGCATTTATCTTAAGTATGGTTTGTTTATGTTATTAGTTAACATAACTCAAACCATCAAACTATAATACAACAATTATACCACTTACAATTCTCATGAAAAAGAAGCCAAAGAAAAAACTATTTTATGTATGATCTATTTACTATTGTAACTAGTAACATAGATCATCAAATTTCATTTTTACTTTCATTTCATAATCAAAAATTAATTAGCAAATATTGATGTAAATTGTGTTTATGTTGAGTAAGAATAGCTCATTTGCATAAGCAATATAAGCTATCAAACCCACTTGTATAAACTTACATCAAAATTCACATTCATGAAGCATAAACAAAGAGATCATAAATCATAAAAAATGTTGAAATTACATAAAGTTAGAGAGCTTCATCACCCCTAAATTGAAGGGGTTTAGCTACTCATTTGTGGCATTGAAGCATCACAAGTAAGTTTCAACATTAAAGAAAAGAAAATAGAAAATAAGCAAAGAAAGCAAAAGAGATTAGCTACTAACTACTTGCATAAATGTAAATCTAAGTTATGAACATAAAGAGAAAGAGAGCATATAAATAAACATTAACAATAAAACAAAGAAAAACATGTAGAAAAGAGAGAAGAAAGAGGCTTGGAAGCCATTTTTATTTCGTAGAACATTGAGCTTACACTTTGATTTCTTAATTTCCTAAGTAAAATGAAAGAGTAGATGATGGTTTCATATACATAAGAGGGATATATATACATGCATAAAAACCTAATTCTATTTTTAGGGGGCTACCTAAAATGCCCTTTAGGAAGTGTGGCCAACAAGTAACCATTAACCACTAATTAATCCATCATTTGTTATGCATGAAGCTTTAACCTCCACTTAGTTGTCCATTAGCTCCAAATTGTACTTTTAGGTAAGTGGGTGGGGTCCTCCATGTTCATGGCTTGAATTATTTCCCTCTTCTTTCCTTTGTATTCATTTGTGCATGCATATATCTTCATATAAGCCTCTTCCATATGCATCCAAATTCCTATAAAAATTATCAAAAAATGTCCAAGTAAAAATTCTTATATGGACACATGCACAAAATGACCGTTTTGCCCCTGAATGAAGATGAAAATATGATGGTTGGAAATAATTGAATTTTGGTTTTAAACACTTTAAAATGCCGAAATATGATGATTATTTAAATAAAAAAAGATAAAATATGGATGTAAATATATGCACAATTACGTGCATATCACATGGGAAGGTCCATACGTCATTGAACGAAAGCTTGGAGAAGGAACTTTCAAGCTAGCGACCGTTGATGGTGCGACACTCCCTCGAGCCTGGAATAGCGAGCATTTGCGGCATTATTATACTTAGTTCATTTCTTTCATATTTTAGTTGCAATTATTTCCAACATGTTTTTATTCTTAGTTTGCGGCACGTAATAAGACAATTTAGCTTGTTTGCATTAATAAAGGCTTGAAGCCATTTTTTCCATGGATTGTCGATGTTTCTGTGTATGATAACTCTATGACAAACCACTAAGAGGTACATTATTCTGCCTAACATACGAACGCGCATGAGCACTAAAAATCTCCAAGCCCCCTAAGTGCGGACTGGAGTACTCAGAGTCCCCTGAGTGCGGACTAGAATATAAACGACTCAAAATCTCCAAGTCCCTTGAGTGCGGACTGGAGTACTCTGAGTCGCTGGAGTGCGAACCAGAGTATAAACGACTAAAAATCTCCAAGTCCCCTGAGTGCGGACTGGAGTACTCTGAGTCCCCTGAGTGCAGACCGGAGTATAAACGACTAAAAATTCCCAAGTCCCCTGAGTGCGGACTTGAGCACTCTGAGTCCCCTGAGTGCGGACTAGAGTGTAAAAGGCCTAAAAATCTCCAAGTCCCCTGGGTGCGGACTGGAGTACTCTGAGTCCCCTGAGTACGGATCAGAGTATAAACGACTAAAAATCTCCAAGTCCCCTGAGTGAAGACTAGAGTACTCTGAGTCCCCTTAGTGCGGACCAGAGTATAAACGGCCTAAAAATCTCCAAGTCCCCTGAGTCCCCTGAGTATGGACCAGAGTATAAACGACTAAAAATCTCCAAGTCTCCTGAGTGCGGACTGGAGTACTCTGAGTCCTCTGAGTGCGGATCAAAGTATAAACGGCCTAAAAATCTCCAAGTCCCCTGAGTGCAAATTAGAGTACTCTGTGTCCCCTGAGTGCGGACCAGAGTATAAATGATTAAAAATCTCCAAGTCCCCTGAGTGCAGACTGGAGTACTCTGAGTCCCCTGAGTGCGGACCGGAGTATAAACGATTAAAAATCTCCAAGTCCCCTGAATGCGGACTGGAGTACTCTGAGTCCCCTGAGTGCGGACCAGATTATAAACGGCCTAAAAATCTCCAAGTCCCCTGAGTGCGGACTGGAGTACTCTGAGTCCCCTGAGTGCGGATCGGAGTATAAATGACTAAAAATCTCCATGTCCCCTGAGTGCGGACTGGAGTACTCTGAGTCCCCTAATTGCGGACTAGAGTATAAATGGTTTAAAAATCTCTAAGTCGCCGGAGTGCGGACTGGAGTCCTCTGAATCCTCGGAGTGTGGATTGGAGTATAAACGGTTTGAATTCTTTAAGTCTCCGGAGTGCGGACCAGGACACGAATGACTTGAAGTCATCAAATCCCCGGCGTACGGACTAAAAAATATTCCAAGTGCGTGAAGCATGGAATACAGGATGAACAACTCCAAAGAATTTCAGAGTTATATGGAGATAAATTGAGAAGTTTATGTAACTCACAATAGCTTGGGTTTCGGCCACAATCACACAGAAAGTTGAATAATAAAAGTCTTTCGAAAGACAAAAGAACTAATCTTTATAAGTTTCTACTACAACTCCTCCAAAATTCAGAGTCAAAAGTCTATTTACATGGAAACGAAAATAAATAAAAATAATTACATAATCTATACTAACTCTTGTTGAATGATAGTAGTAATTACTTCTTCGACTTCTTCCCAGACGACTCCTCTCCCGTGCGTTTGCCCTTGGTAATTTTCTTTGATGGGAAGGTAACAACTGAAGAAGTATGGGAAACTTCCACTGGCCTGAACCCGCCAGGTAGGATGACCTTCAACGACTTATTCAGAGGATCGTCCAGGTCCACAACTTGAGGCTCGATTTTGATTTTGACCGTCCTTTTCTTTTCTTCCTCGAACTGCTCCTTCATGCTCATTTTAGATGTATGTTCAGAGGCGCCTATAATCTCGATTTCATAACTCCCATCGATGAGAGAGGATGTCTCGGACTTATCTTCATCAAGTGCCCTAATCACCTGAGCATGTGGACCGGGAGCCTCCCCTGCGTGAGTAGCCTCATTTGTTTTTTTCTTCGCCTCCTTGGCGTCAACGCTCCTCGGAGTGGGCGCAGGATTATAACATCCTGCGTAAAATCATGGAAAACAAACATTAGAATAAAATGACCTCTTGTCAAAAAACGACGACTCTTGGAATTTTAAAATGAAACGTCACATACCAGCTTCTGGCTGACTCTCAGCCGTCCGAGGGGCCTCACCCTCTGGAATGGGAGACAAAATGTGAATGTCGAGGCCAGGGTCCTCCAGGTCATAACCGATATGTTGCTCAAATGGATCAAGTATCGGCCGATTGGCCGACTGAGTAGGAGCATGAGCTGGAGACTCGATCCCAGATGGACCGACAATAACATCTTTCTTTTTCCATGAGGGGGAGCCTTTGCAGTAAAGAGCTTTCTCCCCAGATAGGTCTGAAGGCTCGTTCCCCTTAAGAAATTCTTTTATTGAAGCATCTTCATCGACCTCCTCGGTGCCAAGTTCGACCTTCCTGATTTTTAATAAAGTCTCTCACGCCTCAGCTAGGGATTCGAGGTAGCCCTCACCTAGAAAACTTAAGTCTTGATGAATTAGGACGCGGGCGTTGAATTCTGCAATCAATAGGTCGAACATGCATTTGACCTCCTCCCTACCAGCCTCTTTAGCGGCCTCCAGGCGAGAGTCAATCTCCACAGATGCTATTTTCTTGCCCTCTTCACGGGCTTCATCCTTTAGCAATCCGGCTTTAGAAAGTTCATCATCAAGCTTCGCCTTCAGAAGTCGTGTAGCAACGATCTCGTCGCAATATCGTTACGACTCTTCTTGGGAAGCAGTCTTCTCTTCTCTTTCTTTGCGGAGTTGCTCCTCCAGTTCTTTGACTCGGAGGGAAAATGCATCCCTCTCTTTCTTCACCGAGTCCTTCTCTAAAGCTAGGGCCCCACAGTGTTGGACCGCCTCATCGATTTCTTTTTTATGGGTTCACTCCAGACGAGTAACGGCCTCGGCAGTGTCTTTAGCGCTCTACTGGGCGGATTCAAGCTGAGACTTATAAGAATCAAGCTCTTCGTACTGAGCTTTAATAATGTCTTTATCATGGATAGCCTCAAGCTTCAGGCGATCGATTTCATGCTGATGCTCTATGGAAACTTTTGAAACTTTTTCGGCTAAGTAAACGAATGCATCGTGCTGAACATAGACGTCGTTAGTGCAAGCGATAGCACTTTGCTTGACATGACCTAGAATTTGGTGAATCGCCGGAAGGAATTTTGAGCCGTCGAAGCATATCTTTGGAAACGAGGCTTTAAGCTCAGCAAGTCGCTCGGCGACCGATGGATCAGATACGAGAGTAAGAGGAGTCTTCTTGGAGACCGCAAGCGTTCTATGGCGATCTCGAGATTGCCTAGTATTTGATGAACCAGTGTGTTGATCCCGATGAGCCTCAAGCTAAGACCCCTTATGTGCAGGTTTCACTTTGCTATGCTTCGGTTAAGAAGGAGGATCACGAGGGTAGGAGGACTGACTATAAGATTTTCTTCGGTAGGACGATTCTCGACGGTGGTAGTCTCGATCACCAGAGTCGTCTCTATCTCAATGCTTGACGGAACCAGAATCTCGGCTGGATTGGTGAAAAATCGATGAACCGCGAAGACGGTCAAGTCTATGCGTATGACCTATGTCATCTACACAGAATTTAAATAACGTCGAGTTAGCAAATAGTAGAGTGATGACAGAAAGTTAAGTGCAAGGTGAAGTGCATGTGTTTGTGTGTGTCCTAGTGTTTCCCCCCGACGGACGAGTTTCTTTATTAATAGGAGTCTTTTCTCCCTGGTTTTGGGCTTGAGCGCTTGTATCGCCTCTCACGGGAGAATGAAGCTTAAGGGCCTCTGGATCGTTGAAATCATAGTTAAGCAGATCTTCAGGTATGGTGAGGGTCGATAGGCCTTTCAGAGAACTTTCCAAGTGCTGCGTGGAAGCTTCTTTCTCCGTTCGAACAAGAGTAACTTTAGAAGTTCCGCCGACTGTTTTCTTCCTCAGCTTGTATGTTAGTTTCTTCTTCCCCTTCGAAGGGGAAGGCGTCATTTCAATTTCATGAACTTCGACTATTAGGTCCCGAGATGGACTAACATTTTCGCCCTGTACTTCGGGCGTTTTGGTTTCTTTAATCTCCTCCTCCTCTGGCGTGTCAGGGGCGTTATGTGCTGAGGACTCGGCCTTCTTTTTTCCTTTACCCGAAGCAGGCTTGGGTATGGAAACACCTTGGGGGAGGCTTATCCGGCGACCTTCTGCCAGCAACCCAAATTTCATGAGCGACTCATTCGAAATGAGAGTTCTGATGTCTCGGTCTTCGGCGGGAATGGCTCGGATAGCTTCGACAACTTCGGAATATCCGGGGCCCTCGGGATGTGGGTTAATACCTAAAAAGATGGAAGAAGAGTTAGAAAAGGTAGATCTTCGACCAGACATGAGTTTTGGTCCAGGAAAAATACTTACATCCTTCCACCCATCTCCTCACAAAGCCGAGGGATAACGCACATAGAACCGCTCCAGTTTATACTGAGCAAACTTGCTCCATGCCACAGTTAAGATTTGACATTTGCTGTGTGGCTCGAGAAACACGAAAGATGGGCTATCCGACCATCTCTTGATGCGATTGATGTATCGGATATCGCTCGGAGTCGGAAGCCTGAGGAGGACACTCATGAAGAGGATGCAAGTGCCGTATATGAATGCGTGGCTGTTCGGATGCAGTTGCGATGAGGCAATCTCGATATACTGCAACACATCTCGAAGAAATGAGTTGAATGGTGGCACGTTGCCAACCCAACACATGAATCTGTTATAAGCTGTATATTCGACTAGGGAAAAGTGCAGACGATCATGCCCCGATGGAACTAACACGTCGTCGAAGGGGATTCCATGGACAGAGCCTATCCGATGGAGTGTACTTTCATTAATCTTTGAGGCCTATGAATCGAATGGGTCGTCTAAGAAAATTGCTGCCTCCAGAGCGTCGGGAGCCAAGTCGACAGATGCCATCACAGGGCTCGGTAAGTCTTGAGCAGGGGTAGTTGATGGATTTGAAGTTCCTACAACTTCTTGTCGAGAAGATGGCCCAGGTCTGTTCGAGATCGTAGCAGAGCTAGATTTCCTAGACATCTCTAATGAAGATTGAATCTGGCAAGGCACCTGTTTGAACTATACTTGAAAAACAATCGACATTAGACTTAACAACATAAATATCCCCACGTGTGGTGTGTGAACTAGTGCGATCATTCAAATGTAAGTGCCAAGCAGTGAAAAGACACTGGATTGATGAAATAAGTTTAAGCTTTGTATTATCATCATCGCTGACCGTCTATGAAAGCTTGTCGTAAGACGGTTTATATTTTGAACTCGACATCGTCACTACATTTGAAAGGTTATTAACTGTTAAGCAAGTTATGTCCAAGTTTTCAGTTGTTTAAACGCGAGATTTATCAGTTCGGATTGTCCGATATGCTTTGTTGTTTGAGTCTGTCCTTGTTCATTATCCTATGTTCAGGCATAAAATATGTGTTGGGTCAATTATGCATTAGGTTTGACTGGTGTTGCTGTTGTACACATCCCTCCTACCTAACCGCTTCATCGTTCGGCATTCAACTAGTCATACCTAACCACAATCATGCCGAGCCACCTCGCTTGGCATTCTACCCTCAGCACCAACACTTACCTACCGCTCATTATCACCGTTCGGCATGCGGCAAGACATGCTGAACCGCAAACATGCCAAGCCATGCCGTTCGACATGCCACTCTCCCAACTGTCCTCTTTATCGTTCGACATAAAGGAGTCATGCCGAACCACATTCACGCCGAGCCGCATCGCTCGGCGTTCTACCCTGCTCCTACTTCTCCTCTACTTACCCTCCACCTCATTCGGCATGAGGTAATCATGCCAAGCCTGGCCATGCCGCATCGCTCGGCACACTAAACCTTAACTCCAATTTCAGTATAGTACTTCCCCTCCATCGCTCGGCATAAGGAAGTCATGCCGAGCCACCTCAGTACGTCTTCCACAAACTTCCTCCTTCAAGCACCTCTATCATCCTCTTCTCTCCTCCGCTGTGCCTAGCCTTAAACTCCTTAAAAAACACGCTTCACCCTTAACTCCTCCTGCTCCACGCGATTACTACTGACCTCGATTTTGCAGATATTCATGAGTTCGAATCTCGTGCCAGGTTTCCTAATCAAGGTGAAGTGTTTTAGGGAAAAGTTTTTACCTAAGAAGTGAGACGAAGACTCGGGGAG
This sequence comes from Allium cepa, assembly GCA_030765085.1. Classification (NCBI taxonomy): domain Eukaryota; kingdom Viridiplantae; phylum Streptophyta; class Magnoliopsida; order Asparagales; family Amaryllidaceae; genus Allium; species Allium cepa. The sequence continues at coordinate 705,113,635 of CM060941.1, forward strand.
ATTCTAGAGTAGGGAACACGGGTCTAATTAGGTTCGATTAATTGGGGAAGGAAGGGAGGCAATGTACGGTGTTTGAGAAGGAAAGAGTGGTTAATTCTCTGAAGTCCGTTAAAAGGCAAAGTTCATAAGTCTTGGAAAGCAGAGGTAAAAGTAAAAGGGAGAAGAAGAAGGAACATCGGTTTATATAGAGAGAAAGGAAGTCGAAGGGACAACAACCGGTAGAACCAGTCAAAACACCTCCCTCGCTTGGCATTAATACCGTTCGGCATTTACATGTTGTTAGGCATTAGTATGTCGGTCGACATTCGAAACAAGAGCTCAAAGAAAAACACGAAGGATTCATGATTCTAAGCGCATCATGTTCGTCCACATGATGCACTTTGGGGGGCAAGTGTTACCTGGAGATTTGACCAAGTAACTAGAGGTCGCTCGGCATTAGTGCATCGTTCGGCATAAAGCCTCAGTTGGCATAGCAGGTTCATTCAGCACATGGTGTCGTTCAGCATTCAGTCTCCACCGGCATAAAGCCTCGGTCGGCATAGCAGTGTCGTTCGACACATGACCTCGTTCGGTATTCAGTCTCAACCGGCATGAAGCTCGTTCGGCATTCAGTCTCGACCGGCATGAAGCTCGTTTGGCATTCAGTCTTGACCGGCATTCCAGCCTCGCTCGGCATTAGTGCATCGTTCGACAACCAGCCTCGCTCGGCACATGGCCTCGCTCGGCATAAGCATGCCATTCGGAAACTTCCCTCGATCGGCATCAGATCCCGTTCGGCCTACACATTTCACTCAACATACTGCCTCGTTCGGTTGGAGACATGGCTCGGCATTTGTCGTTCGACATTTATGGCTCGGCACACAGAAGTCACTCATTATAGGCCGAGGTATCTTGCTACTAGGCCCATCAGGGAAGTCCAACCCATCTTCGTCTATAAATAGAGGGGCAGGGGCACAGTGAAATTGACCTTTTTTTAGAACACCGGGAGACTTTGCCGCATTCAAGACTCATTCAAGACTTATCCATTTTACTTAGCAGTTGTATTCAAATAGTTGGTGTACGGATTGTATCTGTAACCAGTTGTTAAGGAAAGCAATAAAGATTAACCTCGAAGTAGACGTAGGCAATTACGATGGACAACTATAAATCTGGTGTTCTTGTTTTCTGCATTTAAGTTAGCATATTGTTCTCTGTTTAACTTTAATTTCTTCATTAATCACTCTACACAATCTCTCTTTAGGGTGTTAGTGACCAATTCTAGTGCTAAGAATATAGTAGATTTCAGGATATTGTGCATTCTCTAATATCATTGGAAAAAAGTTTTTCCGAAGAAGATCAAGTTAGAAAAATTCTAAATTCTCTTACTCCGAAATGGGATCACAAATATCTTGCAATCGAAGAAGAAAATGATATTAATACTTTAAAGATTGAAGAATTGACTAGAAATCTAATGCCGTTCGAAGTACAAATGCAAAGGAGAAGAGATAGCAAGGCACTCGAAAAGAAGTCAATTGCTTTCAGTGCACTAACAGATGGATAAGACTCGGGAAGTGATGATGAAGAAGAAGTAGCTTTCGTGATAAAGAATTTTTGGAAGTTTCTGAAATACAAAAAGATGAACAACTTCAAAAAGAATGATCAAAGGAATTCTAGAAATCATAATGAAGTACCACACAATGCCAAATGTTTCAGCTGTGACGAACTAGGCCATCTCAAAAGAGACCGTCTTCATCCTGATAAGCAAAAGTTTACTGCAAGCAATGATTATATAAAGAAAAGAAAAAGAGCGTATACCGCTACACTAGACGATTTAGACTCAGACTCATCCTCAAGCGATATGATCAGAAGATGGAAAATTCAAATATGTGCTTTACGGCTATTCATGATTCCCATGACCTCGGAGATATGAATCTAGAAAAAGGTACACGTTTACGATATATTGGTTGAAATTGTTTGCTTAAAATTATTTGATTGTTTGATTGTTTTTGAAATTATGTATTGTTTGAATTTTAATTTTTTTATTATTATGTTTATTTTTATTTTTATTTTTAATATTACAATATTTTTATTAAAAGAGTATTATTATGTTTAATATTACTCCAGAAAATATATAGACATTAAAAATAATATATGTATATAGATATTAAAGTATATAGGAAAATATAAGTCACATGAATTCTCTGACCCATGTCGACATGGCCCTATCCATGATGTCGACATCCTTGATTGAAATTTGAAATTAAAATCTTTGAATTTACCTCCACCTTTTCACCAAATTCAATGTTCTAGAAAGGTTCCTCTTGACCAGAGAACATGTCTATTGAATTTCTATTTATTTCCATTATCGTATCATACCATTTCACTTTCATTTTAAAATTCAAACTCTCTTTCACTCTTTCAAACTTTCTACTCTCTTCAAAAATGGCTTCTTCAAGCACTCCATCAACAATGAGGTTGTCTAAAACCAGTAAAGAGTATCTCTATAATGATCTGGGAGCAATCAAGGCTTATATAAGCTATGCTAATTTTCAAAAAGTTCATACGGGACAGTTTGCTATCTTTAGCGATTTCTCTACATATGAAATCAATACTCTTCTTGAAGAGAATCGTATCCTCAGTCCTTTTGATAATTCTCAAAATGATTTTGTTTGTTCCCAAATATTGTTAAAACATTTTATGCGAATTTGAGTCGTGGTTTCTATGAAGGAAATGAAGATGAAAGTTGGAGTGGTGTTAAAGGCACTAAAATTGTTTTAAATTGTGAAACTTTGGGCAACATTCTCAATTGCAAGAATTTGGGAATAGAAATTTCTACTTTAATATTGATGAACATGATCATGAGCCATTTCATCACATTTTCGAAGGAGATGACAACTTTGAATTTAAAAACCGTAACTTTCATCCGAAATCACATATTGTCAATCTTATTTTGCAACATACTATCACTCATAGATCGGGAAATTTCACTAACCCAACTTTAAAATTTTGCAAAACTCTTTTTTCTATCTTTGGTCATTATGACATTAATTGGGCACAAGTGATTATGGATGAACTTCGTCCTACGAATTTGGAAATGGGTGAGAATACCTTGTATCATGGAATCTATCTCACTTGGATTTTTAATTATTTTGGCGTTGATTACAAAAGGGAAGAATTTGTTTCAAGAAAAGTGTTTAATCATGCCAGCATTTCTCTCATGAAAACTCCTTTCGTATTTCAACAATATGAATCTCTTGCCAAAAAGGATGAAAGATTGGCACATGAAGTGGAGGAAGAAGATGAAGAAGAAGGAGGGTAAATGGAAATTGACGAAGATAATGAAGAAACCTCCTTCAAAAGTATTGAATATCCTACCAATCCTAACAATCCTTCTAAAAAAACTCTACTCAAAAATCAAAAGATTATAGTGGAAAATCAACGGATTCTCAAAAGATCCGTTGGTAAGAAATTGGATAAAATGTCCACTAATATGAACAAATTCTTTGCTAAAGTTGGTCGGAAACTTGGCTTATCATCATCCTCCTCCTCCTCTAGCACATTTTAAGAACTAGGTTGTGATGTATTAGTTTTTTTGTGTGAGCTTGTATTGTTCTTTTTAACATATTATGTAGTATCTTATGTAATGTCTCATCTACTTATAAAAATCTTCTATCTTATGTTTTTATACCTTGTCATGTCTCTAGAATAAATGTTGGTATAGTATATAAATTTATATATATGCATACTTATTCACAAAATAAATAAGACACATAAATTAAAAGACCCATGTCGACATGCCTCTACCCCCTATGTCGACATATAACTGTCAGATTTGTTTTTTTTTAAATTTTGAAATTAAAATATCTAAATCGTGTCTATTCATTTTAAACTAATTTCTGCCTATTTAAACACCTGTTTCTTCTAGAAATTTGTAATCTTTTCATTTCTACTTATCTCTAATTTCATCTCTTCACTACTTATCAAAAATGGCTTCCTCTTCTCAAACTCTAATTGATAATCTTGAAGAAACTCTCAATTCATTCAAGAATATTGTAACGACCCAGAATTTTCGATCCCGAAATTTCCAGATAGTTAGAGAAAAGAACAAAGAGATAGAAGAAGAACAGAGAAGAAAAACACAAACTCACATTCGCAGCGGATAAAATATAATATCAATAATAGTCATACCAAAGAAAATTGTATCTATCAATTTACATCGATATAACAGAGTTACAACAATTTTATACAACATTGGATAGATAAAATTTAACATGTCTCAGATATATACAATATCATAGTGGAAACTCTCTATACGTCCCTGCCATCCAGCTCGCCTCCTGAGCTCCAGAACGTCCTTACCTGAAAATCTGTAGTACTCGGTCTGACCCGAGCATTACATCAAAGTAACACCCGGGTCAGGCTGGAAACCAGCGTGAGTAAGCCCATCTAATCATGAATACAAAAGCATACAACTGATATGAACCCGAGTAACTTATATCAATTTACAAGTTCACAAGTCGTTAAAGACAATACTCATTTTACACATCAATTTCTAAGTACCAAAACCTTAGATTAAAAGGTTCAACTCTCTTAAATCATTTCTTTTCAGCATGTTGATTTCACCTAGCAATTTATAAAGAATCGAAGTGGTTTCGGATATTTACTAATACCCGACTCCGGTCTCTTCGAAATCTATATCAAATTAACTTATTATTCAAGTGCAGTACAAATAAATTTTAAAAAAGGGTGTCACCTAATTCATCAACAATAGATAACCACATCATCACAGTTTAAATCAACATATCTTATCACATAACATTACAATCCACAAATTAGGAAAAACAATTAATCAAAGACTTCCAATATCGTTCTATTTATCCTTTAATTACATTTATGTAATTAACCCTTAATTAATTTCACAAATTAATTATCCTTAACCCAATACAGTAATTAACCTTTAATTATTTCATTAATTAATTGCTAACCAAAAATATTAATCACCCTTGATTAATAACATCAGTAATTAACTACTCTTAATTACTTCATCAAATAAATTAATTACTCCTTAATTATCTCTAATTAATCCCTTGATTAATTATACAAAATAATTTGATCCAAATTACTTACACACTTCCATCTTCCACTAATTACATTCAGTAATTATCATTAATTACTTCACTAAGTAATTATACTTAATCAATTACATTAAGTAATTATTATCAAATCATCAAGTGATTAAAATTAATCAAACTTAATTAATTAATTTAAACCAATCACATTAAACTCCATTAATTACATTAAGTAATTAATTTCTAAATTGCTTCCATTAACCATTCTTTAATTACTCCATTAGGTAATTAACTTAGATTAACCATCGTTAATCACACAATTAAATTATCTTTGATTGTCTATTAATTAAAGACTAATTATTTAATTAATTAACCTTGATTATAAATTAATTGCTTAATTAAGAAATCTTTAATCATTAATTAATAATCTAATTAATGATTTTAAATTTCAAATTGATTAACCCTTAATCAATATTTATTAAACCTTAATCAATTAATTAAATAAATAACTAGTTATTCCGTAATTATTTCATAAATTAAATTAATTTCAAAACATTAAATCTTCACTAAATTCTAAGATAAACATTTCCTAATTATGTTTAAATTGTCAATAACAACTTTATTTGCAAAAAAATTACTTTTGAACTTTCTTTGAAATTTCAAATATGAAATTTAAAATGAATATCATTTAAACTTAAACAAAGTTTTAAATTATTTAAAACCCTTTTAAAATTATAAGACAAACAAGTGCTTGTCTTAGAAATGAAATTTCATAAGAGTTTTGAAACTAAATTCATTTCAAAATTCAATAAATTAAATTTACATTTTGTTTAAATCTTTCAAATTTAAGTCTTCCTTTAAATTCAAGACTGAAATTCATATTTACTTCCCAGAATTAAACTTAACCTCAAACTTGCTCATATTCTACAAACTTCATTCATTCATTTTCTTTCTTTATTTCTCGGTTAGATAAGGAACAGATCACCACAGGAATCAACCCGTGCATTACCATAATTTTCCCATGTAAAACACGAGAAACTCTCGTACCAAACCTGCATCGAGTCACTTCGCCTCCAACACGAGATTGAACCCGAGGTAAAACAGCTTCCTTCCCAACCTCTCACTCTCTTGATACATAGTGCACATGTGTGCATGATGCGTTGTTGCTCCACTCATTTCCGATCACCGTCGCAACTTCCACAAGTCGTCTTCTTCCCTACCGTCCCTCACGAACCATCATATCGACGAATTTGCCAGTAAACAGAAAACGAACCAATCGATCCTAAAACTGGGACCACCTAGCCTACCAAAACTTCATCGCCAGAGGCGACCTCGTCCACCGGAGCCCGCGCTTCTCTGACCAAAGCAGGATCGCACACCTTCTCGACATTTCTGCCCTTTACGACAAAGCTCGAAACACCATAGATATAGAAAATGGCTCGAGAACGAAGACGAACCAAATCTGGATTCAAACCCTAAATTGAACAATCGTCGTCACCACGGTGATCGATCGCCACCTCCACTATTTTTGCCAATACCACAATTCACCAAACTTGCTTCGATCGAAAATCCGACCATTCCAAATACGTCGATCATCAGAAAAAAGTCGAAACCCATCCCCTGATCACCTTCGAAATTCACATCCAAAACTCATCCAAAAATTTTGATTTTGATTTTAAAAATCCTAGTTTTTATAGTAGATTCAGGCCATGTACTTAGATCATTTGTTTGTTGAAAACAAATTTCGTCAAATTTTGAGTTTCTACTGTATATTTATCATTCCGGTAAAAACTGACATCAATTTGCATTCAAACTATTTTTAAAATTCAAATCGTGTAGTTTCGAATAGTTCATGCTTTAACAACATATTCTAAAATTTATCAAAACAAGAACAAAAGGTTTTAGAATTAAATTAGCATCAAGAATTCTAAGAACAAAGTGAACAGATATATACACTCAGAGGCATCCATACACATATATTCATAAAATCATTTAAATCAACATGCAATCTATCATTACCAATTTATTCCTCAAATTTACTGCATGCATTAAGGATTAACAGGTTTTAATTGAAAAAAAATTATTTTAATCAAAGTTGTTTCCTCTCAGAGCATATTTCCTACTGTAAATTTACTAGTTCCCAGCTAATTACTTTCTAATACTCCCAGATCATAATTCATGCATCAACCTATAAGGAAAATCTAGTTACTCACAGAATATTGATAAGATTAAATCAAAGTTGTAGTTTACTCACCTTAAATTGCAGAGAATAGAATTATATTTTTGTTTCCAGGCCTTGAATTTATTTGCATGTTGAAATACATCTTGCTGTAGTTGATTTCCAGCTTTGCATGTTGATAAATTTCCTTAAATTGCTTGTTGAAACTGATTTGCTTGTTTGTATTAGAGGATTTGAAATTTCAGATTTTACTCTTGTTCCAGGTTATACAGTTTTCATTTCTTTTCTTTTTATCTTTGTTTTTGTATTACATTTTTCTGATCTTTACTGAAGAGAACGAAGAAATTCTTAGCTGAAAATAGAACTTTACTTTTATTTTACAATTTAAATTTTAAACTTAATTATTAGGAGAATTACATTTGTCACTTGGATGATTTAGTTTCCTTACACCTAAGCTTATTGATTTACAAAAGTCCTTATGTTTAAATTTATGTCTTACAAGTGTTATGATGTTTAAAAAGTATTTTCCTAATGTTTTATAAATGTTTTAAATGTTATTTCTTTTTCTCTTTTTTTTAATAATTTATTTAAGCCTTATATAAATATTTATGAAATATTTACATGCTTATAAGGTATATTTATTTTATATATAAATAAGCTTTGGATTTCAATAAATATTCATGTGAATTCAAATAAACATTTATTAACAAATAACTTATGCTTTTGATTCAAATCTATATAACATCTGTTTATAAATTTGAGAAATTTAGGTTAACTTCTTATATAAAATTTTAAAACAATTTTATCTTATGATAAAATTAAAATGAAAGAAATATTAAAACAAATGAACCTTTAATTTGAATCTTATTTATCATTTTCAAAAGTATTAAATCAAATTAACATTTCAAATTACAAATTAAATGTTTTCATTTTAATTTAAATTAAAAGGAAGATATTTATTAAATTCAAATCAATATTTTTTTATATATACATAAAAATACATATATTTAATTTGTTTGAAAATAATAGTTTTTCCTAGATATAAAAATTCAGTTTCTATAATTTATATTCAGATATTCCTTATTATCAAAATTCTTATCTATTCAATCTATAAACCGGAGAGTTATCCAACTATTAGATGTTCAAAAACCCGGGTTATCACAAATATACTTACTTTTATTCTCCGCAATCAAAGGCACTTAGAACTAATTCAAATGCAGATGATAAAAGAATAAGAGAAGTATTTTGATGCCCAGTGTTGGATGATTTGTGCCCTCAACAAAGATGATCTCGATGCAAATCCTGTAGGAACATTGATTCAAGGTAATAAATATTGGGAAGTTATTAAAAAGGATCCTATCTTTGGAGAACAAGGATGGGTTGAAGTTCCTAGAAATATTTGATCTTCTTATGGTTTGAATTGCTTGTTTTTGAATTGTGTGTTTTGATTTGATTTGATTTGATTAGAATTGATTTGGTTTGAATGGATTGTATAACATTATATGAAACATAGTATATATTTATTGGGTTTAAACTTTCATATTTGTCATCCAGTATAAGACTAAGGGGGAGTTGTTTAGTTTAGGATAAGTTTTTTTATTGATGACAAAGAGGGAGAAATATAAAATAGAGTAGTTAGAGTATTTAGGCTTAGATTAAGGGGGAGTTATTGTGAAGGAAAAGTATATTTTATAAACATAGGTTGTCATCATAAAAAAAGGGAGATTGTTAGTCCTTGAGATGATGGCTTTGATGACAACAACCTTAGGACTTGTTATAAAATATTAATACTAACATTATAGTTTAGATATATATATATATATATATATATATATATGTATGTATGTATATGCAGAATATAAACATGCAGGTACCAAGAATGATGACTATACAGTATAAAGCTTCAAGACTGAAGATATCAAGATTGAAGACTCATGAGTATCAAGATATCAAAAGTTCAAGATTTCAATAGTAGAAGATAAGTATTAAGTCTAGAATTATGTTAAAAATTCTTGAAAGCACTTACATCTTTATTCGAAATTTATTCATGGAATGAAATCCACTTCGAGCCTGTTAGAGGGATGGAACCCTAGTGGGATGGAACCCACGACAATATCTAGTGGAACATATAGTTGTCCTATTTTGATATCCATTAATTTTATAAAAATGCTTTTCTAAAATATATCTCTTGTTTTCAAAAAATGTTTCCAAAACTTTCTTTTCGAAAAGACATCTGTCTTGGTTTTAAATATTTTAGCCTCAAATCTATTTTTTATCATTTTAATATTTTGATTTCAAAATTTTCCTTATTTTTAAACCATCTCTTGTTTTAAATATTTAGCTTTAAAATATTTCTATAGTTAGATTTTAAATCACTTAATAGATTAAGATTATATATATTAAAATTACTTTCTAAACTCTTTTATATGTTTAAACTATAATCAAATATATTTACAAAGTTTAGAAATTGTTTGTCAAATTATAGAAACCAATTTTAATAAGAAAATCAAAACATTAATATTGCGTTGAGCATGTCGACATCCCTCAACCTCCATGTCGACATGGTGTCCATTATTTTCAACTTCCAATTTTCAAAAGAAGTGTATATTCGTCGTATCCTTTCACGAATAGATATGGTTGTTGCTCCACTATAAATACCAGTAAGTTCTAAACGATTTTTTTTACCAGATTTCATTTATTTTCTCTCCCATTCATCTTCCACATTTATTCTAAAAAATCCTAAACTATGCTTTACCGAAATACCAAGTGAATCAAACTTGATTATGTCTTGTTTAATTCTCTTCCACTCTCTCCATAAGATCTCAGTGATATTCAGAGATATAGAATCTTTTATAAATCAAACTGTTGAGTAAAAGGTGCGGTTGAGCCTTGAAATCAATTGGGTGTGATTGTAGTCCCGAAAATTAATTAGGTGATCTTGTAGTCGGGTTAAATCAAGAGAGTTTGACCTAGACTTGAATACAGGAGGGTGCACCTCGTAGCCTTAAAATCGAGGGTGTAATTGGGAGATTATTTTGATATGAAATCCGTACGATTGTACGAGACTGGATGTAGCGTAACTCCAAACCAGTACAAAATCCTGGTGTGTCCTTTCCTTTACTGCTTTTATTTAGTATTTACATTTTTGTATGATTCTATGATTGTATCTGTGCCTGTGAATTGCATTTGTTGGTGATTAAATTACATAAGTTTCAAAAAGATACGGAAAATCCATAAGACACTATTCACTCCCCCTCTAGTGTTATTTCAGCCTTAAGATCCGTAATCCGCATTTCTCACACTTGAGTGATTAATGAGTTTTTTTGATAAATTTATTGCACTAGTGTTATCACAAAATAAAGAATATTTGTTTAGATATATTCCAAAATCCTGGAATATTTGTTGCATATATAAAACCTGAGCACAAGCTATTGCTGTAGATATATATTCTGCTTCACATGTGGACAATGAAACACAATTTTTTTTAACTAGACCATAATACCCAAGGTTGACCGATAAAGCGACAAGTTCCACTTGTACCTTTTCAATCTTATATGCAACCATCGAAATCAGCATCACTATATAATACGAGTTCGGATGGATAGTCTTTTGGATAAAAAAGTCCGTAATCTTTGGTATTTGATATATATCGTAAAATTCTTTTTACTGCTCATAAGTGTGTTTCTTTGGGATTCTTTTGATAAAGGGCACAGAAGCAAACACTCATTAAAATGTTAGGCCTACTGGCAGTTAAATATAGTAAAGATCCTATAATACTTCTATACGATTTTTGTTTGATATCTTTACCATTTTCATCTTTGTCTAAGTGAGTACTCATAGGAGTAGCTTTACTACTAGTAGTATTCATTCCAAAATGTTTAATTAAATCTCCACAATATTTTTCTTAATAGATAAAAGTACTGCTTTTTAATTGTTTAATTTGTAATCCTAAAAAGTAATTTAGTTCTACTATATGTGACATCTCAAATTCATTCTTCATAATTTTTGAAAATTCATCACTCAATTTTTTATCAGTTGATCCAAAAATAGTATCATCTACATATATTTGTACTACTAAAATATTTTTTTCATTTGTTTTTATAAATCGAGTAGAATCAACTTTGCCAATTTGAAAACTAGATTCTGAAAGATATGATTTTAATCTTTCATACCAAGCTCGAGGACCTTGTTTAAGACCATAAAGTGCTTTCCGTAATTTAAATATGTGATTTGGAAATTGTTCATGTACAAACAATGGTGGTTGCTCAACATAGACATATTCTATAATATATCCGTTTAAAAAAGGCGCTTTTAAAATCCATTTGATATAATATGAAGTTACAATGGTAAGCAAATGCTAAGAGAATTCTTATAGCTTCAAGAAGTGCTACAGGAGTGAAGGTCTCTTCATAATCAATTCCTTCTTCCTGAGAATATCCTTGAACTTCAGGTCTTGCTTTATTTCGAATTATATCACCATTTTCATCAATTTTATTTTTGAAAATCCATTTAGTTCCAATAATAGATTGATCATTGGGTCTTGGAACAAGTTCCTATACATTATTTCGTTCAAATTGATTGAATTCTTCCTGCGTTGCTATTATCTAATGATTATTTGTAGATGCTTCATTAATATTTTTTTGGTTCAAAGTTTGAAATAAAAGCTACATGTCTCGTTTGATTTAATTTATTGCGTATTGACACTTTGGTATTAATGTCTCCAATAATATTATCCATTGGATGATCTTTTAATATTCTAGGGGCGATTTTAATTCAGTATTATCAGTATTTATATATTCTATTTGTTCATTTTGAATATTTAATTGATTTAAGTTTTTGTCATCTTCTTTAATATTGTTAAAACTTTCATCAAATGATACATATAATGTTTCTTCAATATTTTTAGATTTATTCATTAAAAATTCTATACGCTTTGCTTTGATTTGAGTATCCTACGAAATTCCTTCATCGGCTTCAGGATCAAACTTTCCTAAAGGATCACTAGTGTTTAAAATAAATCATTTGGATCCGAGTATTTTAAAATAAAATACTTTTGGTTTTCTTCCAAAAACTAGTTTGTACAGAGTGTTTTTGTTTAACGGCCTTAGAGAGACACGATTTAAAACATAGCATGCAATAGCAAAAGCTTCTACCCAAAAAATTTTAGGCAAATTACTACTACAAAGCAGAGTTCTTGCACATTCTTTAAGAGTTCTATTTTTTCTTTCTACAACACCATGATCACTTCTGATTGCTTTGATTTTTAAATCTTTTTGATTTGAAATACGTTTTGAAAAAATTTAAATGTTTCAAAAGAGTCACTTTTATGTTTTAAAAAGAAGGTCCACGTATATTGTGAAAAATCATTCACTATAACAAAAACGTATTTATTATGATTAAGTGATCTAATTTTCATTGGTCCAAAGAGATCTAAATGTAAAAGTTATGAGGGTTGTTTTATGGAAATCTCTTGTTTATAATTGAAAGATGATTTTTTACGTTTTCCTTTTTGACATGCATCACATATATTATTGACTTTAAAATTTATTTTAGGTAAACCATGCACTAATTATTTTTTGCTAATTGATGAATGTTTTTAGAATTAACATGACAAAACCTTTTATGCCAAATCCATGGATCAAAAATATCTGCTATTAAGCAGGTATTTTTATCATGTCTTATTTTCATATTTAAAATATAAATGTTATGTTTTCTTATTCGTTCAAATATTAAATTTTTATTTTTATCAAAGATATTGGATTTTCCTGTTTCAAAAGTTATAGAAAAACAAGTAGATTATGTTTTAATTTTTTAACTAGATAAACATTTGAAATAAGAGGAGAGTTAGATATACCAACGGAGGCAACATCTCCTTGTCCTATAACATAGCCTTTGGAATTATCTCCAAAATTGACGGTTCTACCATCCTTGTAAGGGATATTCTTTAGCATATCAGCATTTTTGGTCATGTCCTTGGAGCAACCACTGTCGAGAATCAACTTCTCTTGTTTGAGATGGGGTATCTACAAAGATAAAAGTAATTTAATGGTACCCAATTCCTTTATTAGGGTCCTGTGGGTTAAATTGAAGGTAACTATACCCAGGATGGTTTGGTAAAACCTTTGAATCTAAATTTTCTATTATAATGAACATAATTAAAAAATTAATCTACATGTTTTTGTGTAATCAAGTTATTTTTTTTTGGAATCCATAATTGAATAGTCTTTTTATTATAATTTGATTTTCTATTCCCTGGTTTACAAAATTTAGAATAAAGTGTGGCATATTTGTGTTGAACTTTTGGTTTCTTTGATTTTATAAAACCTAAACCATTTTTATTGTTAGTTGGTTTTGAAATACTAATTAAATGAGATAGGTTCTCTTTTCTTTGGTTAAATTTAGAAATTTTTTTAGACAGATCATTTACTTTCTTTTCTAAAGACTGTTTATCTTCATTTAACTCTTTTATCTGGTTTTCTAAATTATTGACAGTTTTTCTTAGTTTTATGTTATCATTTGATAGTGTTGTAGTTTCCTTTTTTAAATTTTCCATATTTTTATTTTCTTCAACATTGTAATTTTAGAATTTCTTCTTCTAATATAATTTTCTCATCTTTTAACATTTCATTTTCTAGTTCCAGTCTAGCCATTTTTTCTGAACATTCTTTATGAGTTTTTCTAAGATTTCTATATTTATTATCTAGTTCTGATGCTATTTCTATGACATCATCAAAAGATAAATCTGGAAGTACCTCATTTTTAGTTGCCATGAAGCAAACATTGGCTTGTTCTTCATCACTATCGTTGTTATTGTCACTGTCACTTGAGGAATCATCCCATGTTATCTGAAATGCACGCTTCATTTTTGAGAATTTCCCATATTTGTTGTTCTTTTTGAAGCTTTTCTTATCTTTGTATAATTCTGGACATTCCTTTTCCATATGACCAAATCGATTGCATCCATAGCATTTAAATGACAAAGGATCATTATAGTTGCTTAGTTTTGCCTTTGCACCGTCTTATTGATTTTTTTGAACTCGTTGTAGTTTTTAGCAAGGAAAACTACATCTTCTTCATCTAAGTCTGAGTCATTATCATTATTTACCTAAAAAGCAATACTTCATTATCTTGGGATAGATCTTTTCTAGCTTGCAAATTTGCTTCATATGACATCAAATTTCCAATTAACTCTTCTACTTTGAGTGTAGAGAGGTCATTAGCTTCTTCAATTGCTAATAATTGTCTTTCCCATTCATCAGTTACTGCATTCAGAATACATATAACTAAATCAAAATCAGTAAATGAGACTCCTAATGCCATAAGATCATGTTGTATAGTTTGATATCTAGAATACATTTCTACGATGCTTTCATTTGATTTTGTTTTAAATGATTGAAATTTATTTGTCAGCAAACTTATCTTAGTTTGTTTTACTTTGTTGGTTGCGTCATGTGTGACTTGAAGCATGTGCCATATATCATAAGTTGTTTTGCACATCATAATTCTAGAAAATTTGTTCTTGTCTAATGCATAATATAAAACATTCATGCTTTTGCATTATTTGAAATAGCAGTTTTCTGAGCATCTGTCCATGTACTAATTGTAGTAGTAGGAGCTACATACAGAGATTGAGTAGATAGCCAATTGTTAAGTCCACCCAATTATATAAAAACTTTCATACGTGTAGCCCAATAAATGTAACTAGAACCCGTAAAAATGGTGGGTGCGCAGTTGATTGTCTTTCCTGTAATGTGTTATAACTCATATTAGCCAAATTATTCAAAATTGTGTTATGACTTTGAATAGTCCATGCTCCGATACCAACTGAAAAAACTAGCAGATCCTGTATGGCTGTAACGATCCCGATTTTTGACTCAAGAATATTTGGTAATTACTATAAAATTTTGAATTAAATTGTGAGATTAATTGGTAAATCAATTTGAGTTTCTCTAAAAACAATCAAAATATGTGTTTTATAAATAGATTGTGAAAATAAAATTTTGGATTGGAATTCAAAGATAAGTATTTTATAAAAAAATTGAATTTAAAAATCTTTATATATTTGAAATTAATAAAAATCTTGTTTTCTAACCTTAGCAAATATGCATTTTGATTTGAAAGTTATATAAGTATTAATAATGAATATGTTGTTTATTTATTAAAATATAATTAGTTTTAAAAATCAATTTTTCTTTAAATTGATAAAAATATAAGTAATTAAAATGTACAATATAAATATAATTGAAGAAAGAAGAAAAAATAATAATGATAAATCTGTGTGAATAAATAAAAATAATAATGAGGTTAAAAACAAAATTTGTGAACTAAATCACATAGGGGTTTAAACATAATTTTGATTTTATTAACAAGTGTATAACAATTAAGTCTTGAATATAACAAGTGTTCACAAATTAAACAAGTGGGATATGATAAAAGAAACCTGGTCATCATCTTTGTTCAAAACTCTTTCATCTTCAAATCAAAGTTTTCTTAAAATCAAACCTGAGAATGAAAGCTTCAAAGTAAAAAAAAAAAAAGCAAAACTATCTCAAACTCTGAAATCAAACAAAAGCCAAGATCAAACCTGAAAGCTTTCAGTCTTAAAACCAGTGCAAAAGGAAATTAAAACTGGAAAACAAAAAGGAAAAAAACAGCTTCCGGTTTTTCAAATTTTCAAACCAAGATCGGATCTTCATAAAGCAAATATATGGATCTAATTCGAGATCAACATTAGGCTATCAAGCTTCAAATTGAAACTCAGTTTCAAACCAAAAAGGGAAATCTGAGAGCTAGCTTCAGAATTCAAATTCAAAAGGTTGACCAAATTTAAGAAAAAAAAAATCAAGCTTCAGTGCAACCGCAACTAAACAAGCAATTCAACCTGACATCAATTAAAATCAAGCTTCAGTGCAACTTAATCGAATGCAAGCAAACAAGCTTTGGCTTTTAAATCTAAATCAAAATCCTTCTCTGTTCTTTGTCTCTGCCTCAAATATTTCAGGTGAGCAAATTATATTTTAAAGTTTTCAATCTGGTTTGAATTTTCATCTTCATGTGATTTTATTGGAAATATGAATGTAAAATAGGTCTGGATGTATGTGTATATATCTGTGAAGGATGTGCATGCCTGTTTATGTATATATGTGGGCTCTGTTAAGTATAACAGGTTTACAAAATGGGAGAAAATTCAATATCTCATCACACAATCAATGTTATATTTTGACTTGCAAAAGAAAGATGATTTAAATTGTGCAACATCACTTTTAAAAATACCTTCGAGAATTTATATTAAGAATTTACCTCGGAAATTTATGAATTACAGTAAAATTTAAAAACCATGTAAAACTCGAACCTAGTAATTTGTTGTTTCACCAACATTATTGAATTCATCATGAAAAACTATGAATTTTAAAAATGTAATCAAGATTTTTATTTGAGTAACCCCAGAGAAATTGACGGACGAACAAAAAACACAATTTGATCGATTTCTGATGACCGCGTAATTATAAAATCTTGGAATAGTTTCTGGAGGAAGATGGAGGATCGCAGATTATTGGAAACATAATCATCGAATTTATAATAAACTAGGATGATCATACGAGATCAATTTAGGGTTTCGACCCATGTTTTAGACTTTGCTGGAAAAATGTTTGCAGCAGCTTTGAACGAGCATCAGAATTAATAGGAACGGAGGGTAGCATCGTGTAGGCCGTTGCCGAAGCTCTAGTTGTAATGGCATAAATGCAGGTGCCTGGGATCGTTGGCATGGAGTAAATTTGTTGATCGAGATGGGGTTTCAATTCGTTCAATATGCTCGATTTTGTTTCTCGATGCTTTTGAATTTGCTGGGTGTTCAAGATGAATAGGGACGCGTTTGTCGTCGTGCCAAAGAGCTCGACGTTGATCGAAGATGGTTCTGGACATCGTGCATGTGCACGATGGTGAAACGGTGTCAGGGGTTGATTTTGGTTGTTGCTGAAGCCTCAGCCTATTCGAGTTCTTACTCGAAGTTTCCTCGTGTTTAACTCGGGGAAAGGACGTAAGCGAGTATGTAACAGTGTTTTTTTTTCTGAAAATGTTAAGGTAAAACTAGGTTTTGGAAAGAAAAGATAGGGTGGTTCGGGATAGTGGTGTGGTTGCTTCGAAGTGGATCTCGGGGGAGACTCGAGCGAGTCTCGGGTTTAACATTGTCGAAAACTTTAAATTTTTATATTAGACAAGTTTTGAAAACTAGAAAATTCCTTACTTAATTATTTTATGTAATGAATGTTTAATTAAGTTAAGAATGTATTAAAAAGGTTTTCAAATATTTTTTATGATAATTAAAGTAAATTATTAAGGTAAACGGATTACCTTTCTAAAGTCTTAAGTGATTGGAAGGTTTATTACATAATGAAAATAATTTAGAAGGATAATTACCCAATGTTTTTAAAAAAATTAATCATTTAATTTCTTAAGGATTTGTTAATCAAGAAGATTAATTTGTTTATACGATTAATTTAAAGGTTGATTAATTAGGGTAATTAATTACTTAGATAATTACTTAATGAAAGTAATTAAGGATAATTTATTAATGATTAGAGGTTGATTAATCAAATGATTAAGCAATAATTACTTAAAGATAATTAGTCATGTGATTAATTAACTAACGTAATTACTTTGATGATAATTAATTAATCAAGGATTAGTTAATTAATGAAAGTGATTAAGGATAATCACTTATTGTAATTTTATTAATTAAATGACAATTAAGGGTTAATTAATTTTGTAATTAACTTAAGGTTAATTAAGTATTGTAATTAATTAAGGATAATTAATTTAATGGTAATTAATTAAGGGTTAATTAATTAATTAAGGATAATTAATTAAAGGATGATTAAATAATTAAAGGTTAATTTTTTTAATGATTAAAGGTTAATTAATTTATTAATTAATAATTGATTAAAGGGTAATTAATCAAATGATTTGTAATTAAGTAATGTTAATTAACCAGGATTAGTAATTAATCTAATTTAATCAGATCTTACTTATGAATGTTTGGATTCTTTTGAGTGTTTGAATGGTTTGATATTCCTCATATGTGATGCTTTGTGATACAAATTATTCTGATTTCTGCTGTAAACTGTGATGAAATTTATTCATTCGTGATGTAATTTATATATCTGTGAATCTATGTATATAGATAAGCATTATTGGAATATACCGCTTATCGATATTGATATGATTAAATCTGTAATGATTGACCTTACACACAAATATGGATCGCACTTGAAAATCGGTAATGTCACGGATATCTGAATTAAATATTTTAATGATTTTAAAGATTGAATTTTTGAATCCAAAATAGTTTTGGAATTGGAATTGAAAACTTTTGAAAAGGGATTTCAAAAATAAAATTTATTTTGAGTAACTTAATAAAATTTTGAAATTTAAATAATTTGATTTAAATTTGAATTCAATATTTGAAATTAAATTCTATGATTTGGAAACTATGGTTTAAAAAGGGTTATACAAGTTATAAGGTGTTTATATGGGTTTTTAACCATTTAAAAAGTATTGTTTTTGGAATTTAAATTTAAATCCAAGTTTTATACGTGAATGGCTTTAACTTATGTAAACGTAATCAGTTTTTCCCAAAACGAAAACTATTGTTTCAAATAATAATAGATTTCATAAAAAGGAAGGATTTCCAATTTGTATCGAAAGATTTCAAGTTTGAAATGAAATTGTAAATAGTTTGGAAAAACTATGAATTAACCTTTGTGAAGATGATTAAATCTTGTTTTGAAATCTAGGATGATTTTAAATGGTGTATCTTTTATATAAAAGATTTGAACTGGAAATGGTTTGAAAGCTATGAATTTAATGTTTTATTTAAATGATTAGATGAGTTAATCTAATTTGAAATTGTTTTGAAAGCTATAGTTGAATCTTTGTGAAAGGTGGGTGAACTTTGTGAAATGAATCTTTTTATTTAAAAAGATTTGAAGTGATAATTTGTTTAAACTATTTGAAAGAAAAGTTTTGGATAATAAGCTGTGACTTAACTGAGATCCCATATCCATATGTTTTCAAATATTGCGCTCATTAGTCGGTTTAGCCGGGAGAGGATCTTTGTGTCGTATAACCCATTTGGGATAGTGATACGTCGTTATGGATAGCATTTGAAGACCGGTGGTGAAGACCGGGTATTTTTGAAAACGAAAGGATAACCCGTCGATTGTCTTTGCACTGGGTCGCGCCGGTATGGAGATTCCCTAAGTGATGGAAAGTCCGATCGGGATTGTGAATACCCAGATTTGCAAGGGCTTCTTCGGAAGTGCCATCGGTTCTGTTTGAACCCGAAACAGACTTGTATGGATGTGTGTCTGACATTACACTTTGAGATGTAAAGCTGGTTTCTATCAAATTTATTTCTGTTTGGTGGCGGAGATTTATTCTCTTAGCTTAACTCCCTTCTCTGAGACGTACGAGCTCAGAGGTTATGTGGTTGATGGTTACTAGTGATACATTCCCAATTTGGTAATGTGGCATACGAAGTGTTGCTGATCATTTGTTGATCAAAGCATGACTTTGTGAAAAAGTGTAGCTTTGTGGACGTGACTTCGTCGAGCCTCACAACCCGGTAATGGTCGAAACAGGAACTGTGGCAGCAAGGTTATTTGGGGGTAGCTCCCCTTGAGGGTATGTCCATTTCCTTCTGGATTATAAGTGGTATAATGGTATGGAGCCCAGATACTTACTTTGTGGTTGTTGCAAAACTTATCGCTTTGTGGTTGTCAGTTGAGAAGCGCTTCAGATAAAGGTTGGTGACGACCGGGAGGTGGCATACTCGTGTCAGTTGTTACCTAGTCACAGAGGTAACCCGGCCTTGTGTAGCAGAGATCCGGTTAGGTTCTCGGGGGCGTCCCTCCAGATGCGTTCCATTTTTTGTGGGAAGTTCCTTTGCTGACCATTTTTTGGAAATCCAAACAAAACAATACAAGCCCTGTACGATTTTAGTTGTATTACCTGCCACCTCAGGTGGTAGCTATAGTAGGCATAGTATAATGATACCTATGCTGGCTAAGATTAATATTATACTTTCGAAAGGCTTTCTACTATGTACTAATAATAATATAAAAAAGGATTTTCGCGTATCAAGCATTTTTGACTGTCATAAGGAGAAATCTCCTCCAAGTGTGCGCTTGCATTGTGTGTTTAGCAGGAGGCCTTATAGTAGTTTCATTTTCTAAAAAGCATTGCGGATTTCAATTTTAAATTCTTTGTTTGTTTGTTTTAAAGATAAAACTATTTTTGTTTGCTCATACCAGTCTCATGACTGACCTGGAGTTTATTGTTCCTTCTCTAAACTCTGGGTGCCCACAATTTTCCACACGGGCAGTCTAGAGTTAGGTATTTCAGACAGTCAGATAGTAGGAGTAGATTCGATATCTTTGTAGCCTTTGGATCTTGGCGATCACATTTTCTTCATCCTGGAGTTATCTAGTTTGCTTATTGCATCGTGATGATGGTTCGAGCTATCTTTAGTTTGGAGATCTTTGGAGTTTGGCATTGAAGACATTATCTTTCCGCTGCAGTTCGTAGTTTGCTTTATCTTCTGCTGTTGTTTCTTTTTGCTACTATTTCATGTATCTCTGATAGTATTGATATCTATTGTATCATTCTATTGTATCATCATTGTATCTGTATATTGTATCAAATTTATTATTCATTTTATTCCGCTGTGTTGTTAAACTTAATGTGTTATAAGCTTCGGGCGAACCAGATTCGACGTTTGGATCTGCAACATTTGAATACGGATGATGTATTCGGTGCCGATTTTCGAAGGTCGAGTTTTGGACCATCACAGTGGTATTAGAGTTGAAGGTTGAAACTTTAGCTCAGGAGTATAACACATTAGGTAACTCATTAAATATAGGGTGAAGTATACCCTAGAATGAGTATATCCCTAAGATATCCGTCTGTATGCCTCTGTAAATTCTCTTACTATCCACTAATAGTAAGTATGAGAGAAAGAAGGGGAAGAGATAGGGGACAGGGGAGTACCACTATAAATGGTAAACACCATGTAACAGTGGAAACAATCTTTCTCTATCAATCTCTTTTGTTCATCATTTGATTTCAAATTCTTTGATTACCTCGTGGTAGCTGCAAGGAGAAGCTTCGGTGTGGTGGTGGCCCTACGAATCGTATAGATTAGTTCTTATTTCGTATTCTCCTTATCAGTTCTCTAACAGCTTTCCATTTTGACTCTAATAAGTTTGAAATTTCAAATTGAAATTGAAACAATTGATTAATAAAATATAAAGCTGATTTGGGTTGCATCAATTTCGATTGAAACCAAATTTGAAATTCTATTGTGGTTTCTTGTATATATCAAAAACCGAAGAGGGACAAGTTATATATGTTTGGCGTATTCCGACTTGAGTTTGGGATCCATGTCTAATGTTTGAGAATTGTGGAAGATTGAATCCATTTATCTATTGTCTAGGTCTCGATATATACTATGAACGGTTAGTTGTCCTTCGAACTAACCTATTCCCCAGCTTGTTTCGTGGATCTGGTGACCCGAGTATCTTGTGAATTATAAAATGAGTTTGTTCTCATAATTATTTATTGGTATTCTGATTTGGTAAGCCAAATGTAGAATAGAAATTCAGTTTGACCTGGAAAACTGTTTCTCTAACTTTCATCTATCTCTGTTGTCTCCTTTGCAAATTTCGAGGACGAAATTTTCTTAAGGAGGGGAATCTTTAACGATCCCGATTTTTGAGTCAAGAATATTTGGTAATTAATATAAAATTTTGAATTAAATTATGAGATTAATTGGTAAATCAATTTGAGTTTCTCCAAAAACAATAAAAATATGTGTTTTATAAATAGATTGTGAAAATAGAATTTTGGATTGGAATTCAAAGATAAGTGTTTTATAAAAAAAAAGGATTTAAAAATCTCTATATATTTGAAATTAATAAAAATCTTGTTTTCTAATCTTAGCAAATATGCATTTTGATTTGAAAGTTATATAAGTATTAATAATGAATATGTGTGTTTATTTATTAAAACATAATTAGTTTTAAAAATCAATTTTTCTTTAAATTGATATAAATATAAGTAATTGAAATGTACAATATAAATATAATTGAAGAAAGAAGAAAAAATAATAATAATAAATCTATGTGAATAAATAAAAATAAAACATGGTTAAAAACAAAATTTGTGAACTAAATCAAATAGTGGTTTAAACATAATTTTGATTTTATTTACAAGTGTATAACAATTTAGTCCTGAATTTAACAAGTGTTCACAAATTAAACAAGTGGCATATGGTAAAAGAAACTGGTTGTCATTTTTGTTCAAAAATCTTTCATCTTCAAAACAAAGTTTTCTCAAAGTCAAACCTAAGAATGAAAGCTTCAAAGTAAAACAAAAAAGCAAAACTATCTCAAACTTTGAAATCAAACAAAAGCCAAGATCAAACCTGAAAGCTTTCAATCTTAAAACCAGTGCAAAAGGAAATTAAAATTGGAAAAAGAAAAGAAAAAGAACAAACAAACAACTTCCAATTTTTCAAATTTTCAAACCAAGATCAGATCTTCATAAAGCAAATATATGGATCTAATTCGAGATCAACATCAGGCTGTCAAGCTTCAGATTGAAACTCAGTTTCAAACCAAAAAGGGAAATATGAGAGCAAGCTTAAGAATTCAAATTCAAAAGCTTGAGAAAATTTAAGAAAAAAAAATCAAGCTTCAGTGCAACTGCAACTAAACAAGCAATTCAACCTGACATCAATTAAAATCAAGCTTCAGTGCAACTCAATCGAATGCAAGCAAACAAGCTTCAGCTTTTAAATCAGAATCAAAGTCCTTCTCTGTTCTTTGTCTCTGCCTTAAATATGTCAAGTGAGCAAACTACATTTTAAAGTTTTGAATCTGGTTTGAATTTTCATCTACATGTGATTTTATTGGAAATATGAAAGTAAAATAGTCTGGTTGTATGTGTATATATCCATGAAGGATGTGCATGCCTGTTTATGTATGTATGTGGCTCTGTTAAGTTAACAGGTCTACAAAATGGGAAAAAATCAATATCTCATCACACAATCAATGTTAGATTTTGATTTGCAAAAGAAAGATGATTTAAATTGTGCAACAGCACTTTTAAAAATAACTTCGAGAATTTATATTAAGAATTTACCTCGGAAATTTATGAATTACAGTAAAATTTAAAAACTATGTAAAACTCGAACCTAGTAATTTGTTGTTTCACCCACATTATTGAATTCATCATGAAAAACTATAAATTTTAAAAATTGAATCAAGATTTTTATTTGAGTAACCTGAGAGAAATTGATGGATGAACAGAAAACACAATTTGATCGATTTCTGATGACCGCGTAATTGTAAAATCTTGGAATTATTTCTGGAGGAAGATGGAGGGTCGCGGTTTATTGGAAAAACAACCATCAAATTTATAATAAAACTAGGATGATCATACGAGATCAATTTAAGGTTTCGACCCATGTTTTAGACTTTGCTGGAAAAATGTTTGCCGCAGCTTCGAAAGAGCATCAGAATCAATGGGACCAGAGGGTAGCGTCGTGTAGGCCGTTGCCGAAGCTCAGGTTGTAATGGCATAGATGCAGGTGCCTGGGATCGTTGGCATACGGCGTTTCAATTCGTTCAATATGCCCAATTTTGTTTCTCGATGCTTTTAAATTTGCTGGGTGTTCAAGATGAATAGGGAGCGTTCGTTGTCATGCCAGAGAACTCGGCGTTGATCGAAGATGGCTCGGGACATCGTGCACGTGCATGATGGTGAAACGGTGTTAGGGGTTGATTTTGGTTGTTGCTAAAGCCTCAGCTTGTTCGAGTTCTTACTCGAAGTTCCCTCCTGTTTAACTCGGGGAAAGGACGTAAGCGAGTATGTAACAGTATTTTTTTTTTTGAACATGTTAAGGTAAAACAAGGTTTTGGAAAAGAAAAGACAGGGTGGTTTGGGAAAGTGGTGTGGTTGCTTCGAAGTGGATCTCGGGGGAGACTCGAGCGAGTCTCAAGTTTAACATTTTCGAAAATTTTAAATTTTTATATTAGACAAGTTTTGAAAACTAGAAAATTCCTTACTAATTATTTTATGTAATGAATGTTTAATTAAGTTAAGAATGTATTAAAAAGGTTTCTAACTATTTTTTTATGATAATTAAAGTAAATTATTAAGGTAAACGGATTACCTTTCTACAGTCTTAAGTGATTGGAAGGTTTATTACATAATGAAAATAATTTAGAAGGATAATTATCCAATGTTTTTAAAAAAATTAATCATTTAATTTCTTAAGGATTTGTTAATCAAGATGATTAATTTATTTAAATGATTAATTTAAAGGTTAATTAATTAGGGTAATAAATTACTAAGATAGTGTTATCCCATTTTTGGACAAAACTGGAATATCAATGTTGTGTGCGTTTCCACCCCGAGTTCATCCGGTAATAAGCATCATCTGGTACTTAAAACCCCTCGCTTTCGTCCGGTAGTTCAAGTGTTTGAGTTCGTTCGGTATTCGAACTCCCCATGGCTCATTCGGCATTCTCAAATATGAAGGCTCATTTGGCATTCCCAACACAAGGGATCATTCGGCATTCTCAGTATAGGGTCCATTCGGTAGTACCGAGACCGAACCAACTCCACTTCCCTTCCCACCGAATCAACTACAACTGAAGCTCCATCTTTCACCACCCACTACCAGTCCAACATCTATGCCGAACCAAGCCCCACAGAATCAAGCACCGGACCACCCTCACCAGATGGCTTCCCACCGATCCAAGCCTCACAGAATCAAGCACCGGACCAACCATCACCGGATGTCTCCCCACCGAACCAAGTCCCATCGAACCAAACCAAGACCGGACCAACCCTCTACACACCACCGAATCAAACTCCACCAAGCAACGACCGAACCAGAGCATGCCGAACCAAAGTTGCTGGTCCAGGTTGCTTCAGCCCAGGCCCACCAGCAGCTATATACATCCAGGACCCCTGCCCCCAGCCTCACTCTATAAATAGAGGGGCAGGGGTACAACAATGGCAGACAAGTTTGAGAGCTCAAGCCTGGAAGGAACTTTCAAACAACTTTGATATACTTGTAATCAAAGCTTTGCACTTTTAATCGGATCGGAAAAGGAAAATAACATATAAAGTGGACGTAGGCACATTCTGGCCGAACCACTATAAATATGTGTGTCTTTTACAGTTTAGTCTCTGCTTTTTACGTATTTGCATAAACCACCTAAATTGTTACGAATAACGTAAAATCAACTAAATCATACAACTTGGAGGTGTTTGCCCATTTTTTGTGCAAGCATTCTTGGGTTATTTGCTGAGATCTGTGATTTGTGTTTGAATATTGCTGATTTGTATTCACACACTGGTGCTTTCACGGTATTTGGGGTTTGTGGCCAATTTTGGCGCAAACATCTTGGTGCTTTCACTGAGAAGAACCAGCACCCACTACATCGGATAGAAGTTTGGATTTGGAAGACAATGACTAGGCAAAAGAGTAGAAGGCTAAGGGCTGAGAGAAGCCAACAGGAAGGAAGTCAACAAGCATCCTCCGGAGGTGAGGATGTACCAGCTTCGATCTACATAACCCGGGATGAAATGGAAGCCATAACAAATTCACTGCAAGAGAGATTGTTGAAGAGTCAACAGGAGATGATGCAGACTTTATTGGAGCAAATGAGAGCTGCAGGGGCCCAGAACTTAGGAACAGCTACAGCAGCCGTGGATGCAGGACAAGGAGCTGGGGTTATGGAACCCAATGGAGGACAGGATGCAGAGCCAGAGGGCAATCGACATGGGCTTGGGGGCAGGCTCGCAGGATCCAACACAGGAGGACCTTTGGAAGGAGTTCAACAGGCTAGAACTAACGTTGCTGCTAGCGAGCCACATGAAGAGTATGTACCGGAATTCCCTCGGGGGCCACCCCCGACTGACAACGCTGGATTGGTAGATATAATCAGGAAGACTGTGCGAGGTGGTTTGACCAACGGAGACTTGGAAGGAGTGAACAGGAGTCCGTTTGCTCGGGAAATAAGGATGGCTCAGAATCCACCTAAGTTCAAGCTACCTAGCGTGGAGGTATACGATGGCAAGGAAGACCCTACGGATCACTTGATGAGGTACACCAGACACATGGAGGTGCTGCGGGCATCGGAGGAAGTGATGGCTCGATGCTTCCCTTTGTACTTAACGGATTTAGCTGCGATGTGGTTTAGGCAGATGGGAGAAGGATCTATCAGGACTTGGAGGGAATCGGTGGAAAGGTTTTTGGGACAGTTTCGAGTTCACGTCAAGAGACCGAAGAACGTGATGACATTAACATCGGTGAAGCAAAGGATCGATGAATCGCTTAGAGCCTTTCTAACTCGATTCAGTGCCGCAGTTGCTTCGGTGGATCGGCCCGATCCATCGATGGTTTTAATGCCAGCAGTATCAGGAGTCAGGGAGAACTCGGATTTCAAGGTATCTCTGATACGAGATCCCCCACGGGATCTCGACGAATTCTTTCACGAGGCAGAAAGGTTCCTTCGGCAAGAAGATGCGATTACGGATTTAAAGTTAAAAAAGGTTAATGCAATTGAGATTGGAGGACCATCCAGAAAAGGTTTGGATAAAGACAAAGGAAAAAGGAAGTTGGACGATGATTCTAGAAATGCTAGGAAGCAATGGAAGGATCCAAAGTTTTCCACATACACGGGATTGAACGAGACGCTGGAGCGGATATACCTAGATACTCGGAATCGCCTTCCCTACCGGAGGCCGGCTAGGAGAGAACCAACAGAACGGGAAAGAACATCAGGAAGGCACTGTCTCTTCCATGATTTGGATGGACATGACACCAACAGCTGCAGGCACCTAAAGGACATAATTGAGGAGCATGTAAGGAATGGACAGCTGCCACAATATGTTGGACCTCGGAATGCAACGGCGGGGCAGGAGCAACCGCCGCCTACCTCAAGCTACGATGGCGGGAGGCCCAGGAATGATGGTCGGTTGATCATCCATTGACCAGGTTATTATGAAATAAGTAGCGAACTATTGGCAAGCAACCAAGTCATTTACACATGTACGGGGATGGAGATAGCCCCTAGGCATGCTCTGAATGATGATAAACTGCAATGCTATGGTTTGTGAAATTTATCTTTTGCTTTTGGATTGGACACTGCTTTTGTTTCTTGGTTTTCGATTTTGGAGCTTGGATTGAGCTCCTGGTTTTTCTTGCTTTTTGATTTGGATTTTCATTTGAATGATTGTTTTCGGTTTTGGATGCTGGTTTGGATTTCTGGTTTTCTGGTTTTGATTTGGATTTTGGATGTGGATTTTGGATTGGATTTTTATTCTGGTTTTCTGGCTTTGATTTGGATTTTGGATGTGGATTTTGGATTGGATTTCGATTGGATTTTTATCTGATTTTTGATAATTGTCGTCGGGTATGGATTATGCCTGGCAAGGGGTGAGTCGCTTTGCCCGAACGTGGTAAATTGACTCATTCAGGTCGTCGAGTATGGACTATGCTCGGCAAGGGTCCGGAGTGACAGGATTCGGCCTAGGACTTAGGCCCTATATTATCAATTGTTATTTTCAGGTCATCGAGTATGGACTATGCTCGGCAAGGGTCCGGAGAGACCAGGATTCGGCTTAGGACTTAAGCCATGGCATCGTACAACGTCCAGGGACACAGGACCAAGGTTGTCAAGTGTGGATTACGCTTGGCAAGAACCCGGAGAGGTTAGCTCAACGTGCGCTGGACCAAGGTCGTCAAATGTGGATTACACTTGCCAAGAACCCGAAGAGGTTAGCTCAACGTCCAGGGACACTGGACCAAGGTCGTCAAGTGTGGATTACGCTTGGCAAGAACCCGGAGAGGTTAGCTCAACGTCCAGGGACACTGGACCACGGTCATCAGATATGGGTTACGCTTGGCAAGAACCCGGAGAGGTTAGCTCAACGTCCAGGGACACTGGACCACGGTCATCAGATATGGGTCACGCTTGGCAAGAACCCGGAGAGGTTAGCTCAACGTCCAGGGACACTGGACCAAGGCCGTCATGTGTGGATTACGCTCGACAAGAACACGATTAGGCTAGCTTAACATCCAGGGACACTGGATCACGGCCGTCAGGTGTAGATTGCGCTTGGCAGGAGCCCGGAGAGATCCTGGATTTGGTTATTGGCTATTGGATAAGGATGGTTTGGGACTCGGTTGTCGAGTTCGAATGGACATGGAATTGGCTCAAGCTTTGGTTATTGGATTTGGATTTGGATATCGACTCGGAGCATTCAAGGATGATATACTCTGGCAATATGGCTATGGACTTTGGATAATGGATTCGGAACCATTCAAAACACGCCCTTTTATCACAAGGCATGTTTTGAGGGGCAAAGTGTAATCCCATTTTTGGACAAAACTGGAATATCAATGTTGTGTGCGTTTCCACCCCGAGTTCATCCGGTAATAAGCATCATCTGGTACTTAAAACCCCTCGCTTTCGTCCGGTAGTTCAAGTGTTTGAGTTCGTTCGGTATTCGAACTCCCCATGGCTCATTCGGCATTCTCAAATATGAAGGCTCATTCGGCATTCCCAACACAAGGGATCATTCGGCATTCTCAGTATAGGGTCCATTCGGTAGTACCGAGACCGAACCAACTCCACTTCCCTTCCCACCAAATCAACTACAACCGAAGCTCCATCTTTCACCACCCACTACCGGTCCAACATCTATGCCGAACCGAGCCCCACAGAATCAAGCACCGGACCACCCTCACCGGATGGCTTCCCACTAATCCAAGCCTCACAGAATCAAGCACCGGACCAACCATCACCGGATGTCTCCCCACCGAACCAAGTCCCACCGAACCAAACCAAGACCGGACCAACCCTCTACACACCACCGAATCAAACTCCACCAAGCAACGACCGAACCAGAGCATGTCGAACCAAAGTTGCTGGTCCAGCTTGCTTCAGCCCAGGCCCACCAGCAGCTATATACATCCAGGACCCCTGCCTCCAGCCTCACTCTATAAATAGAGGGGCAGGGGTACAACAATGGCAGACAAGTTTGAGAGCTCAAGCCTGGAAGGAACTTTCAAACAACTTTGATATACTTGTAATCAAAGCTTTGTACTTGTAATCGGATCGGAAAAGGAAAATAACATATAAAGTGGACGTAGGCACATTCTGGCCGAACCACTATAAATATGTGTGTCTTTTACAGTTTAGTCCCTACTTTTTACGTATTTGCATAAACCACCTAAATCGTTACGAATAACGTAAAATCAACTAAATCATACAACTTGGAGGTGTTTGCCCATTTTTTGTGCAAGCATTCTTGGGTTATTTGCTGAGATCTGTGATTTGTGTTTGAATATTATTGATTTGTATTCACACACTGGTGCTTTCACGGTATTTGGGGTTTGTGGCCAATTTTGGCGCAAACAGATAATTACTTAATGAAAGTAATTAAGGATAATTTATGAATGATTAGAGGTTGATTAATCAAATGATTAAGCAATAATTACTTAAAGATAATTAGTCATGTGATTAATTAATTAACGTAATTACTTTGATGATAATTAATTAATTAAGGATTAGTTAATTAATGAAAGTGATTAAGGATAATCACTTATTGTAATTTTATTAATTAAATGACAATTAATTTTGTAATTAACTTAGGGTTAATTAAGTATTGTAATTAATTAAGGATAATTAATTTAATGGTAATTAATTAAGGGTTAATTTATAAATTAATTAATTAAGGATAATTAATTAAAGGATGATTAAATAATTAAAGGTTAATTTTTTTAATGATTAAAGGTTAATTAACTTATTAATTAATAATTGATTAAAGGGTAATTAATCAAATGATTTGTAATTAATTAATGTTAATTAACCGGGATTAGTAATTAATCTGATTTAATCAGATATTACTTATGAATGTTTGGATTCTTTTGAATGTTTGAATGGTTTGATATTCCTCATATGTGATGCTTTGTGATACGAATTATTCTGATTTGTGCTGTAAACTGTGATGAAATTTATTCATTCGTGATGTAACTTATTTATCTGTGAATTTGTGCATATAGATAAGCGTTATTGGAATATACCGCTTATCGATATTGATATGATTAAATCTGTGATGATTGATGTTGTGCAATATTGTGTGAAAACCCCTGGACTACACTTTACACACAAAAATATGGATCGCACTTGAAAATCGGTTAAGTCACAGATATTTGAATTAAATATTTTAATGATTTTAAAGATTGATTTTATGAATCCAAAATAGTTTTGGAATTGGAATTGAAAACTTTTGAAAAGGGGTTTCAAAAATAAAAGTTATTTTGAGTAACTTAATAAAATTTTGAAATTTAAATAATTTGATTTAAATTTGAATTCAATATTTGAAATTGAATTCTATGATTTGGAAACTATGGTTTAAAAAGGGTTATACAAGTTATAAGGGTGTTTATATGGGTTTTTAGCCATTTAAAAAGTATTGTTTTTGGGAATTTAAATTTAAATCCAAGTTTTATACTTGAATGGATTTAACTTATGTAAACGTAATCAGTTTTTCCCCAAACGAAAGCTATTTGTTTCAAATAATAATAGCTTTCATAAAAAGGAAGGATTTCCAATTTGTATCGAAAGATTTCAAGTTTGAAATGAAATTGTAAATAGTTTGAAAAAACTATGAATTAACCTTTGTGAAGATGATTAAATCCTGTTTTGAAATCTAAGAGTATTTTAAATGGTGTATCATTTATATAAAAGATATGAATTGGAAATGGTTTGAAAGCTATGAATTAAATCTTTTATTTAAGTGATTGGATGTGTTAATCCAATTTGAAATTGTTTTGAAAGCTATAGTTGAATCTTTGTGAAAGGTGGGTGAACTTTATGAAATGAAACTTTTTATTTAAAAATATTTGAAGTGATAATTTGTTTAAACTATTTGAAAGAAAAGTTTTGGATTATAAGTTGTGACTTAACTGAGATCCCATATCCATATGTTTTTAAATATTGCGAACATTATTTGGTTTAGTCGGAAGAGGACCTTTGTGTCATATAACCCATTCCGAATAATGATACATCGTTATGGATAGCATTGGAAGACTGGTGGTGAAGACCAGGTATTTTCGAAAATGAAAGGATAACCCATCGATTGTCTCTGCACCGAGTTGCACCGGTATAGAGATTCCCTAAGTGATGGGAAGTCCGATCGGGATTGTGAATACCCGGATTTGCAAGGGCTTCTTTGAAAGTGCCTTCAGTTCTGTTCGAACCCGGAACTGACTTGTATAGATGTGTGTCTGACATTACACTTTGAGATGTAAAGCTGGTTTCTATCAAATACATTTCTGTTTGGTGGCGGAGATTTATTCCCTTAGCTTAACACCCTTCTTGATACGTACGAGCTCAGAGGTTATGTAGTTGATGGTTACTAGTGATACATTCCCAATTTGGTAATGTGGCATACGAAGTGTTGCTGATCATTTGTTGATCAAAGCATGACTTTGTGAAAAAGTGTAGCTTTGTGGATGTGACTTCGTCGAGCCTCACAATCCAGTAATAGTCGAAACAGGAATCGTGGCAGCAAGGTTATTTGGGGATAGCTCCCCCTGAGGGTATGTCCATTTCCTTCTGGATTATAAGTGGTATCGTGGTATGGAGCCCAGATACTTACTTTGTGGTTGCTGCAAAACTTATTGCTTTGTGGTTGTCGGTTGAGAAGCGCTTCGGATAAAGGTTGGTAACGACCGGGAGGTGACATACTCGTGTTAGTTGTTACCTAGTCACAGAGGTAACCCGGCCTTGTGTAGCAGAGATCCGGTTAGGTTCTCGGGGGCGTAACTCCAGAGGCGTTCCATTTTGGGTGGGAAGTTCCTTTGCCTGACCATTTGTTCGAAATCCAAACAAAACAATACGAACTATGTATGGTTTTAGTTGTTTTACCTGCCACGTCAGGTGGTAGTTATAGTAGGCATAGTATAATGGTACCTATGCTAGCTAAGATTAATATTATACTTTCGAAAGGTTTTCCACTATGCACTAATAATAATATAAAAAAGGATTTTCGCATTTCAAGCATTTTTGACTGTCATAAGGTGAAATCTCCTTCAAGTGTGCGCTTGCATTGTGTGTGTGGCAGGAAGCCTTATGGTAGTTTCATTTTCTAAAAAGCATTGCAGATTTCAATTTAAAAATCTTTGTTTGTTTGTTTTAAAGATAATACTATTTTTGTTTGCTCATACCAGTCCCATGACTGACCTGGAGCTTATTGTTCCTTTCCTAAACTCTGGGTGTCTAGAGTTGGGTATTTCAAATAGTCACATAGTAGGAGTAGATTCGATATCTTTAGAGCCTTTGGATCTTGGCAATCACATTTGCTTCATCCTGGAGTTATCTTTTGCTTATTGCATCGTGATGATGGTTCGAGCTATCTTTTGTTTGGAGATCTTTGGAGTTTGGCATTGAAGACATTATCTTTCCGCTGTAGTTGCCAAGTTTGCTTTATCTTCTGCTGTTGTTTCTTTTCGCTACTATATCTTGTATCTCTGATTGTATTGATATCTATTATATCATTCTATTGTATCATCGTTGTATGTGTATATTGTATCAAATGTATTATTCATTTTCTTTCGATGTGTTGTTAAACTTAATGTGTTATAAGCTCCGGCGAAGCAGATTCGACGTTTGGATCTGTGGCATTTGAATACGGGTGACGTATTCGGTGCCGATTTTCCAAGGTCGAGTTTTGGACCGTCACAATGGCTAATAAAGGCAAGTATATATACAAAATTTATGCTGTGAAATACTAAAGCAGTGAATAAATGTACACACCGAGATTTATACTGGTTTGGAGCACCTCTCCTACGTCCAGTCCCTAAGCACCTCTCAGGTATTTCCTTAGTAAATCTGTCGCTTGACCCGGAGGAATAGATTTACAAATTTAACTGACCTAAGCATCTCTCAAATTTATTCTTCCTTTGACAAATACAATTTTTGCTTGACAAAATTGTGTTCGTCTAACACCGATATTGACTTAATTGTATAATTGTTCCTCTAATCTCCTTGACGACTTGAAGTGAGTGCACCATGATTATTGGAACAATAGCAAATGTCATAATGGAGTTGAAAGTACAAAATTGCTTAGAATAGCACAAAAGAATAAATACAATAGAAATCAGAATAGAAGGTTGGAAAACTAAGTATGAGTTGTTGTGTTATTTATAAATATTTAAGAGAGACAATCAAGAGTTGTCAACGTTCAAGAAAATCCTTTCAGAATTAAAAAACCTGTTCAAAATGGTTGCAACTATTGAAGATGGCTTTTCAAAAAATATGATCGTTACAACATCTCAGTCTACTGAGCGATTACGTCAGTCTATTGAGTATGAACGTTTAAAATTTCATGGCAAAAAATTTGGATATTAAAAAATTTGATTTACATAATTTAAGTCGACTGAACTTCGGCTTAGTCGACTGAACTGTGTAAGTTCAGTTTTGCATAATTATTTTGATAGTTCTTAAATTCAAACCCTAATGATATCTTGACATCTGTGTTTGAGTGTGTTTGTGTGTGTGTCTATGAACTATCAAGGAGATTTTACAGTACAATCTAAGACCATATACATACTGTTGATTTTGAAGCTCTATAGTTTTAACTTCTTCGACTTGTAGATGATTCTGCTTGCCTTTTGCCTCATATTTTTTTCTTCTTGAATTCAATCCTGATATCATGATATAGTGCTTATGTGCAGTATATAGTTGTCATCATTAAAACAGAGATCTAATGTTCAAACATGGGATATCTTCAATGCTATCATCAAAGGCCTCGCTGAAGCGCCTCCTAGAGAGAGGTCGGGTAAGCCTTTAGTGACATCATCAAAGGCCTCACTAAAGCACCAAGAAAGCTATTAGCGCCTACCTACATGGCTTGGTTAAAGTACCTCCTAAAGGGAGGATGGAGTGAGCCTTTATTTCCTGCCATCAAAGGCCTTGTTAAAGCACCGAAATCTTCAAAAGGAAGGTCAATCAAGATCAGAGCCAAGTAGTGCTCCGAAGTCAATCAAAATTAGAGCTAAGTAGTGCTCCTAGGTCAATCAAAATAAAACCAAGTAGTGCTCCTAGGTCGATCAAAAATCCAAGCCAAGTTGCGCTTCAAACCAAATTTTCTAAAGATAGGTTCATCAAATTGGGTTATTTATGTCTCCCAACAAATGAAATTCTTACCCACTGGACAAGAGATTCTGGTCTTCTTCTACAATTTTCTAATATGAATTTCCAGTCTTCTATTTTCAGATTTGGATTTCTGGTCTTGTATTATTGCTAGGTATGGATTTTTGGTCTTCTATTATTTTCAGCAGATATGGATTTCTACTCTTCTTCCAAATATAGATTTTTGGTTTCATATTATTGGTATTAAGTTTAGGGTTTTAGTATCTTCAATTTCCAAATTAAGGTTTAGGGCCTCTTTAAGTAGGTTTTTAAGCTAAAATTTTATGGGAGTTTCTGTTACTAAAACAAACTACTGGGTGTTTAAATCAAGCTCAATCAGCAAAGTTCTTAATTTTCAAAGAAAATAGAAAGTAATGTACACATAAGAAATCTCAAAAATTGAAAAGTGAAAGCGATGAATCAAAATTGGAATTCAATTCACGATTACATACCCTTTATTCGAGGTAACCTTCATTCGATTTTATATTTATTTATCTAATATTATGCACAAAGTGGCAGGTACGAAAGTCAAACGGAAAAGGAAGCAAGAAAATTATCACCAAAGATCAAGATTTTATGTAGTCTCCACTAGATCTTGGGCAATTACGAGGTCAACAACATAGCGAATAGCAGCATCCAGGTGTTCTTTAAATTTATTTTCATTTTTTCAAACCATATCTACATTGTCAGTTGACGTAATCTGGACATTCAAAGCGCGCTGGAGAGTCTTATTGGTTCCCTATAAAGCTTCGAGTGTGCTATTCAACTCTTCAATCTTTTGTATGAAAGTATATCTCTCATGCTCAAACTTTTAAACTTTACTCTCGTATTCGCTTATACGGTGAGAAAATCTCTCATCCCATTTCTTACCGAAATGTTGTATGACCTTGAATTTGACCTTTTTGCTCCATGACAAGATTGTTTCATTGCTTAAACTCGGAGGCAGGTTTAGCAAAGTAGGGAGTTCTTGGCTCGTTGAAGAATGGGATCTAGTAATTCTTCTAGGAGTATGGGTAGAGAGACTGGCTTCGTCGTCACTTGCAATAAGCTCTAGTGATTGATAGTGAACTTGACTCTTGATTAAGTCCACCTTAAGATCGTATATTCTCTGATATAATTTGACTATCACTGCGTCAGCTTCGAATGAAGGACCGGGCTTAAAAATTGGGTTAGTTCTCTCTTATAATGCTTGAAGCTCTTTCTCTTTTTCTTTAAGTTGCTCCTCAATACAAGCTATCATTTCATTATAAGTCCTGAATGTCGATTTTAATATAAAGTAGTTCCTGTACCACTCTTGCGCTATAGGATTATCTAGGAATCGTAGAGTCGAGTCGTCTCAAGATGATCATTTTTCTTCCATATAAGTAAGCAATTTGTCCTTAAATTCAATAATTCACGAAGCATCTAGAGAATCAGATGCACAAACTGATTGAGTCTCCTATTAAGAATAAAGGAGATGAGAATTAATGCATGAAAAACAAAATTTTCTATTAATAATAAGTAGACTTCATAAGTAACACAAAATTAAGGATACATCATAGTTCTATTTTCAAAAAACATTTGATTAACATTCAAATTCCTAAGACTACGGTTTTACCTTTTTCAATTGACTTAGCAAATAACATAAGTATAGAATCAAATGAAGCCTTAATTCCTTCCGGGCTGTAAATGGGAGGGGATCGACGATAATCCCACTCCCCAACAAGGGTACTATCAGAACCACATACCATTTTGGTCTGATAAGATCAGATTTCACCGAGAAATTGTCCTTTTCATTACCTAGAAAGTCAAAGTAGAAATGAGGGTAATGCATATAGACTTCATGTAAATCTCTAAGAAGCAATGTCTTGCCAATTGCAATGTTTTCAAAATTAAAACTTTTTCCGTAAAATCTCTCTTTAACTTGAAAAATTTATTCAAAAGGTCCTTAAGAATGGATTATGCGAGAGGTTTTTATTTTGTAATAACTTGTTAAAATGATATTAAACTAAGTATAAGAAACTAAAACAATAAAATTTATAAATGAACCAAGTTGAATGTTACAAACATTTTGGGTTCATACAAAATCGATTTTTTTTTTATACATTTCAGAAATGGATGTTTTCTTATTGAACTTCAGTTTTTTAGAAGGAAGAGAGCTAGAAGAAGGTGGCACAGATACCACTCTAGGAAGGTTATAACACATCCCAAGGTGGGGGTCAAACCCGTACTCCTCCAAATATCTACGAAGAAAGCGTCGAAGCAATCCTCTACAGTTATCACCTAAATATGAGAAATCAAAAAATTTACCCTAAAATAAGCTGTATAAAAACTCCACCAGGATGTTCTTACCATCAATTAGCATCCAAAAGAGAGTCATTAGTTCAGAATCTCCTTTATGAATATGTCCTGGTGTTGACGAGCATTCTTCATTCGGGGAGCAGACGAGCTTTCTTTATTCGGGGAGCAATATTTCCTTGAAGAATCTTAACTTCGATGTGCTTTCAGCATGTTTCTTATATTTTTCGGATAGCTCATTATGATCTTTCATTTGCTTGTCTAATTCTTTGTTACATCGATCAATTTCTATTTCTTTCCTTTCAAGTATAGTTTTATAGTAGTATTTCGATTTCCTTTACAACTAAAATAATCGATGTGTTAACTAAAAATTATTTCGTGACTTAATAAATTTGAATAAAGCGACATATACTTGGGAAAGCAAAACCAACGACGTAGATATTATTCCTTTGTTCTTGGATGCTTGGTCTCGAGGAGCGCTGAGCGCTACCTGTCTTAATGGAATCATTTTTTGGAAGATTCGGTAAGTGGGAAGCTTTTGCATCCTGGGCAATTGAGTCTAGATTAACTTCACTAGGTCAATCTTTGTCACATAGCCGCCCAGAAAATCTCGTTCCGTCACCTCCACCATCACCATTATCATCATCATTACGATCATCTCCATCATCATGACCATCGTCGTCGTCGTCGTCATCATCATCATCCTCTTCATCATGTTTTGGCTCTTCATCAACGGGAGCATCGTCGAATAATAGCCACTTTCCAGCATTATTTTTTTCCTCAGCGGGGAACTCTACATCAAGAGCCTCCTTATCTTTCTTTATTCTAAGGCTGAATTTCCTTTTGCATTTTTTATTCAAGGCAAGAAGAGAAGGGAAATCCAGATCAAGGCATTTCTTGATGTTGTTGGCATATGCCACATGCAGAGCATCTTCGTAATTCTTTTTAGTGATCTTAGGAAGAGCGATGTCAAGAAAGGATGTGAATTTTTTCTTAGCATCACTGATGATGTCATTTGAATAATCCAAGAGATGAGATTTTCTTTGAAGTTGATCTTCTAATGATTTGTTCCTCTTGGCTAGTTTTGAGATTTGTTTGGCAAGCTTGGAGTTTTATTCGATCTTCTTCTCTAGATCTGCTTTGAGTCTACTGAATGACTCTAGATCAGATTCCAAATTTTCACTTTCTCTTCTAGTAGTTTCCTGGCTTTCCATTCTTCCTCAAGAGAAGAAGCGAGTTTGCCTTATTCTAAGGTTGCCTCTTCTCTTACCATGGCAATGTCAATCATATCATTTTGGAGTAAAGACATTTTCATTTTAAGCTCAACTACTACGTTTGAAGGTCCTTGAGAAGCGCCTCCTAGGTGGAACATATGCTTTCCTACCTAAAACGTGTAATCCTTATAAGTTAAAACAAAATCTATAAAATTAAGGCTAACCAAGTGAGCAAGAAAATGTATCGATATGAGGAGTTTGAGAATAAAAAAGATGGTCATCATATTAAATTAGAGGTTGCGATGATTCGGGAGAAGAAATGGAAGGAGATTGAATAGCAAGCCGTGCAAGATATTCAAAATTCATTGACGAAGTTCGAGTTTAAGTCCTCAAAGGAAGAGGATCGTCTGGAGAGAGAAGTAGACCAAGTTCAGTGCACATATGGCTGATAGACGTTGAAGAAGTGGGGAATGTAATATTAAGAAGGGAGTTGGAGGCTCGAGCCTCCTTAGATATCTCAGTTTGAACCTCTATGGCTTTTTCGAAGATTTTCCCAAATAAGTTGCTTCGAGACTTGGATCAATGTTTACGTGCTTCGTCTCGTCTATGATAACAAGAGTGAAGTCACCTGCAAATTTGGGCCTCTTTTGTTGGGGAGAAAAAGGAGCATCAATAGAAACATCATTACCTCTTCATCTTCATCTTTATCTAAGTCTTCGATGGCTTGAGCGATGGAATCTTTAAAGGAGACAGTCTTTGTTTGTTGGGAAGAAACCAGAACTTCATCTTTACTTTTTCTCTTATTTGAAACTTTTTCTTTGACTTTTATTTCTTAATGAGCAATAAAAAAAGCAGATGAACTTAAAGAAAAAATGAAGTTTGTAAGCAAGTAATGTTAGAAATTTCGTTTTTAGCTATATGAGAACCTACAGGTGGCATTGGGTGGAACCAGAGAATTAGAGGTGAAGGACTTTGATTTTTCCATCACCAATGAGCTTCCTTATATAGCATTGTGTTTGACTTTCGAAGGCTCTCCCAAAACCTTATGATGGTCTAAAATGATGGAATACTTCAGACGGTTAGTGTAACATCTTATATCTAGAGGCCAAAAGCTAAGTGCGACAGATGCTTCAGTCATCCATTGTATTAACTTTTGGTGAAAAAATACGGTAATGATAATGGTATCCATAATACCAGAAGCACTTGAGTAAGAACAAAATCAAAGATTTCCAAAAAATAATATTTTACTGATTACAATTCAAAACAGATTCATATCCAAGATGCATAATCCCATATCGTTTCCCAGGTAAAGATTAATTACAATCATTACAAAAATTCACCAAGAGCGACATATGACGATCCCTTCTTGGTTGATCAAAGCGATATAGTTATATCTGACTTACTACACAGCAGAAATAAACAAAACAATATGCAATTCCCAATTAGCTATCCGTCAGCCACATTCTCGTCTTCGGAAGCTTTATTCGCCAAAAGACTAAAAGTTAAAAACCTTAACCCTCGGTCCGCTAAATTCAATTTTGAGAACTTGAGAATTTAAGGGGAAACCAAAACTTTGAGTCAGACATAATGTCTGGTGCGAATAATTCTATTACATCACGGTTTATTGATATTAAGTGAGACCATGCTGCTTAGCGAAATGGGTTTCCCGTCACTAATATCCATTCCGAAACATATATTTTGCAAATCCTTTCCTGCAACCAAACTGGTTAATCTAATTGATTATATTAAAATAGAAATATCCTTTACGCTAATAAATGGACTATCTGTCCATAAAACAGGTAATAAGTGGACTATCTACTCATAACATAATAGCAAGGTCTGTTATGCTAACAAATGGACTATCCTTTCACAAAACTAGGCTGACCGCTTACAAACTGGACTAACTGTCTGGATCAAAATGGACTAACTGTCCGAATTATTTTCTTAGGGTTAACTACCCTTCATCTATTTCCTTGAAAACATTTTCAAAATGATTTAACCATTTTATACAAAGAAAATATATTCTTAACTTTACTCTAAGCAATTTTTCCATGATATATATACTTTACTCAAAATAATGTTGATGGATTTTAATGAGGATTAGCTATCCTTCCACAACAAGTTAAAACCCTTTTTAGCTTGAAAATACGTAGGCCAAATTTCCTATTAATACATTCGAAACCTTTTTTAAAACCGTTAAACAACGCTTTCAAAACTCTTGAAAGTAACCCCTTCGAAACCGTTGAAAGACCCTTTCGAAACCTTTTATTATTGCCTTTCGAAAATGTTGGAAAACCTTTACTTTCTTTTTCCTGAAAGATTCAAAACATTAGACATCCTCCGTTTTGAAATCTTTGAAAATTGCCGTCTGAAAACATAGAAAAACCCCTTCCTTTCAACCCTTTCGAAACCTTAGGGAACCACCCCTTTCGAAACCATTCAATAAAACCTTTTGAAACAGTCAAAACTCAATCCATTCGAAGGCACTTTGGGTTTAGTTTAAAATATGTGGAAACCTTTCGAAACCATTCAAAATTTCATCCCTTTGAAACCTTTGAAAATCATCTCAGTCGAAACAATTTGGATTCTGCCTTCACCTAGAGCAAAAGGATTAGAAAACCATTAAAGTCGAAAGCATCTGTTTCGAACCCATTTAAAACTATCTCTCTCGAAACCATTTGGGTTTTACTTCAATTATAGAAAAAGGGTCTTTAAAACATTCAGGTTAAAAGCATCTGCTTCGAAACCATTTCTTAAGTAAAGAAGTGATGGTGTTGAAACCATCCCTTTCGAAAGCATTGGAGAAGTGGCCAAGATTTTAGAAAACAAAGTAAACAACCCTTTCGAAACCACCTGGATCGAAAGGTAGAAAACGATAGTAAAAAGATTTCGACCTAGTTGAAAGCAATCATTTAAAACAAAAGCACAACCCAATCGAAACCATTCCTTTTAAAACCATTTAACCCAGTCGAAAGCTGACCAAGTCAAAAGCTTTATAGTTGAAAGCAAGCAGGCGAATCTTTAATTTAAAAACAAAGTAATGCCTCATCCCCTTTGGAACCCCTGGTTTCGACTTTATATCTTCCGCTTACATCCAATTCACTACATATAAGTTACCTGATACCGTGTGCATTAGTTTCGACTGTGTCGGAAGCGAAGATGACGAGGCGGAAGCTGGTGCCGGCGGTGTTGAAACGGTGAAAAACATGTAGCAAATAGTTCTTTTCCCCTAACCTACTTACGTATCTAATTTTGGTTAGTTGCCTCTTCCTTTACCAATAAAAAGTACTGCAATTTCAGAACTAATATTTTTGAATTATTATTTGCAAAAAGCCCCATCTCCTTCATTTATTATATAAAATATTTAATCCCCGTACCTTAAATAATTTTATATAACCATTAAAACACTTTGGAAAAATCTAAAAAAATTCCAGAAAATTTCTTTTACTATGTTTTCCAAAGTATAAAAATTTCAAACCCAAATCTTTTATTTTTTACCCATAAATAATTATTAACCCATATTAACATTTTCTTGACTAGAAAATTCATATAAATTCCACATAATTTTAGAAAATTCTGAAAATTGAAACCCATCTCCAAAATAATATTTATGTTCTTCATAAAAATTCGCAAGGCATTTGAATATAATTTATTAGGGTTTTCACCTTACAACATATCATAAAATCAATATGAACATACATAAATCATCAACATTTATATATAATTATTCCATCGTTCAAAATCATGGCAAATCACTGCAAAACACTTCGGATTTCATCTTAAAATCGAAAATAATAAAAATTTGAGATGTCAACATTATTCACCTTAGCTTTAGAGATTAAAGAGATTGAAATGTGAATGGATTTGATTTGAATTATCTTCTTCTTTAGCTTTTCCCTATCTTCTTCCACATTCTCTTGTTAATGGTGGCCGGCCTTAGTTTTAATTTTTTTGATAAAATGAAATGGACGTGTAGGGGTACATGGTCAAAGCGTTTAGGGTATATGAATGCCTCTTTCCCATTTTACCGCTCCTCTATTTCAATTTAAACTCTTCCTTTAATTCATTGTTAAATGTGACGACTACCCTTGATTAAATCAAATCTCAATCCCCCTAATCAAAAAATTGTTTTATTTAATTTGACTTATTAAATATCTTAAATAATGTTACCAAAAATTTGGGGTGTTACAGACTCCACTCCTCAAAGAATTTCATCCTTGAAATTACGATAAGGAATACAATAAATCAAACAAGAAGTTAAAACATACCATCAAATATGTCAGGATAAGTATCTCTAATCTTGCTCTCAATCTCCCAAGTATAGTCCCTATCATTGTTTCTCCACTGGACTTTCACAAATCTTACTATCTTGGTTTTATGCTCTTCTTATCTCTTGCAACTATGCGAACTGGCTTCCTCACTATAGTTAAATCCGGTTCTACTACTAAGTCATCTAGCACAGTCAGTGCAATGCAGCCTCGGGATCTCTAACACACTTTTTGAGATGAGAAACATGGAAAACACCATGGACTCCTATCAAACTGCTCGGTGACTCAACTCTATATGCGAGTTTTTCGATCCTCTTAACAATAGGAAAAGGTCCAACGAATCTCGATGCCAACTTCCCTAATTTTCCAAACCTAATCACACCCTTCATCGGTGGTACTGGGATGAAAACCTGATCTCCAACTGAGAATTATAAATCTTTTTCGTCTCTTATCTGCATAACTTTTCTGCCTAGACTGAGCCTCCTTCATTCTAGCTCGAATGACCTCAATCTTTTTTGCAGCTTCCATGACCAAATCTGGACCAAGAACCAACTTATCCTCGGTCTCTAACGAACATACAGGAAGTTTGCATGGCCTTCCATACAAAGCTTCAAACGACACCATCCCAATACTAGTTTGATAACTGTTGTTATACGAAAACTTGACTAAATGCAGATGATATTTCCATGATCCCCCTAAATCTACAACACAAGCTCTTAACAAATCCTCTAAGATTTTTTTAACTCTCTCTGTTTGCCTATCTGTCTACGGATGGTAAGCGGTACTTATCATGAGCTTGGTTCCTAAAATTTCATGCAGCTCTTCCAGAACTCACTAGTGAATAAAGGATTTCTATCAATAA
Organism: Allium cepa; assembly: GCA_030765085.1. NCBI lineage: Eukaryota > Viridiplantae > Streptophyta > Magnoliopsida > Asparagales > Amaryllidaceae > Allium > Allium cepa. The sequence goes on from CM060941.1 coordinate 705,156,764, forward strand.
CTATGCTGCTAGGAATTTCATGCAGTCTAACAACATTCTTCATAAACAAATTTGCCAAAACAGGTTCTGGTTGACCTAATTGGAATGAAATGGGCACTCTTATCAATCTGTCCACTGTGACCCATATATTATCTTTTCCTCTGTTCAACCATGGCAACTCGTCAATAAAATCCATAGAATAGAATCCCACTTCCATACTGGAATATCCCACGGTTGAAGTAACCCACTTGGCTTTTGGTGTTCGGCCTTTGCTCGTTGGCAAATCAAGCATTGCTGTACCCATAAACCAATATCCCGCTTCATACCTTCCCAGAAGAAACTCCTATTCATGTCTTGATACATCTTAGTACCTCACGGATGAAAAGAGAACTGCGAACGATGACATTTCTCTATGATTTCTTTCCTTATGTTTCCTACACTCAGAACACTTAATCTTCCTTTCCTCCTCAACCTCCCATTGTGGTCAAGCTGAAATCTTTCAAGTCATCGCTCTCGGTTCCATCTCTTAACTTCCTGATTCGTTCGGTTAATATCAGATTCACTTCCTGTTTAGAAGCAATCCTTTTGATCACCACTGGTCGAAATTCCAAACAAGATAACACTACGGTTTCTCCACTAGACCCAACTTCAAATCTCCACTGCACTCTGCAATCTGCTAACGCATCCTGATCTTTCCACTCAGCAATCATCGCCAATGCTACATTTTTATGTTTCCTACTAAGTGCATCCGCAAACTTGTTGCCTTTCCCCAGTGTTTGCTTAATCCTAAAATCAAAAGTAGCAATAAACTCTAACCACCTCTACTGTCTCATGTTCAACTCCTTCTGAGAGAAAAATACTTCAGTGACTTATGATTTGTATATAAATGAAAATTTTCTCCCAAGAGGTAATGTCTCCACACTTTCAACGCAAAAATTACTCCAGCCAATGCCAAACCATGCGTCAAATATCCGACCTCATGCGGTCTAAGCTTTCTAGAAGCATAGGGAATCACTTTACCTTTCTACATCTGCATAGTTCCTAGTCCTATTCCACACGAATCGGTATAAACCACCAAATTCTAATTCCCTTTTGGAACAACCAACACTGGTGCATGGGTCAATAAGTGTTTCAAACTCTGGAATGCTTCCTCAAACTTATCGGTCCACACTAACTTCACATCCTTTCTTGTCAGCTTGGTCATTGATGCCACTATCCGTGAAAAATCCTTAATGAACCTCTGACAATAACCAGCCAACCCAAGGAATCTCTTTATCTCCATCACCGTCTCTGGCCTCTTTAACTATTTACCGCTTAAACCTTGGTCCGATCTAATGGCAACCCTTCCTTTGAGACTACAGGACCAAGAAACTTCAGTTCCTTCTTCCAGAAATGACATTTTGAAAACTTCGCTTTCAGGTGATGCTGCATCAGCATCTCAAGCACCACTCTAAGATGAACTTCATGCTCTCTTTCATCCTTAGAGTATATCAAGATATCATCTACGAAAACCAATATGAACCTATCCAAGTGCTCTCGGAAAACCCGGTTCATCAAATCCATAAAGAAAACCGGTGTATTAGTCAGACCAAATGGCATAACTAACCATTAATATGACCCATATCTGGTCCTAAATGCCTCAAAGTTATACTATCCTCTCCTACTCTAAGCTGATGGATACCTATCGCTAAATCCAACTACGAGAATACTTTGGCTCCACTCAACTGGTCAAACAAATCGCTAATCCTCGACAATGGATATCGATTCTTTGTTGTCCTCTAATTCAACTTATGATAACCGATACATAACCTTAACGATCCGTCCGGCTTCTTAGCAAACACTGCGGTTGGTTTCCAAGGCGAACTACATGACCTGATAAAATTCTAGCATTCTAATTCCACCAAATGCACCTTCAATTCCTTCATCTCCGTAGGAGTCTCCTGCTTGGCGGCCTACTCACTGGTTCTGCTCCCAAACCAAATCTATCCAAAAATCAATGGCTCGTTTCGACGGCAATCCAACTACAGGCTCAAAAACATCCATGAATTCTCTAACCACGAAAACTCGACTCAACTCATCATCCAATTACCAAGCACCCATCAAAGCATACATTCCACCACAAGAACCTTCTGTAGTATAAACTATCTGATCACTACAATCATGGTGTCTTAGCGATATTTTCCTATCCTGGCAAAATATCCTAGCATTATACTCACTTAACCAATCCATCCCAAGAATAATCATGAACCCTAAAAAATCAAACACATGCAAACTACAAACAAAAGTATGACCTAACAGGTCAAACTCTAACTGGTCACATCTCAACCCCATAGTTGCATACCCTACTGTTGGATTCGCAACGCGTAAGGAAGTTACTAAATATATTGGTTCTGGGTTAAATTTATTTATCAAACATCTAGATTTAAAAGAATGCGATGCGTCGGTATCAAATAGAACACTAGCAAACATACCATGAATTTGAAGCGTCCCTCCCGAAATCGCATTTCCTTTCTCCTGAGCTATTGGTTTTGAAGCAGCAGGCTCCAATGCATACATCTTGCCGTTTCCATCCTTAGCGAGCTTCTTTTACTGGCTTTTATAATGGCCAATCTCGTCACAGTTGAAGCACCTGACATTCTCTTTCCAACCACTTTCTTAGCCTTTCCAGCATGACAATCATTAGAAAAGTGCCCCTTCTTGTCGCATTTGAAGTAAACAATCTCAGAATTTCCTTTTTTAGCTGCTCCAACCTTCTAAGCATCTTTTTTAGAAAAGAACTTCCTCTTCTGGTTCTGCCCAACCCGGACTTCTTTAGCTTTACTCTTCTCTAGAGAATCGAGAATCTCCTCATGTCTTAAGGCCATCTCCACTACAAAGTCAAAAGGATCTCTAATATGAGGTAATGTGGCCATAGCTAACTCAGGCTATAATCCCCCTAATAAACTTCTCATTCCTCTTCATCATAGTATCCACTGAAGCATTTCCATATCTAGCCAACTCCTCGAACTTTCTGCCATACTCCAAGGTAAGCGTCTCCCCTGCTCTAATTCAGCGAATTTTCGGATCAGAGCTGACTGTACCATCATAGACATAAACCTCTTCTAGAACCTTTCCTTGAAACCTACCCATGACAAAGTTTCCTCATCCGCACCAGCCGTCACACTGTTCCACCAAAACAAAGCCGCTTCCTGAAGCTGTCTGGATGCCAACCTCCTCTTCTACTCATCATTGGGCCCCAAGTCTGCAAAAATCCTTTCGTAGTGCAACACCCAATTTTCGACTTCTATAGCATCCTCTGTCCCTAGAAAAGGCTTCCCTCCAAGCTTAGCACAATCTCCGTTCAGCTTAGCATAATGTTTAACTACCAAGAACTTTCGAAACTACTACCCCTATAGCATTTCCTCCTAACACTCCACCTGCAACTCCCGCTTGCATCATATTCAAGAAAAACTTACATAACTTCCATTCCAACATGTGGGACTTTAGCACCTACATTCTCGGCTTGTGCCTGACCTTGGGTTCTCTTTGTACTAGGTCTAGTATTCCCATCAGTGCCCTCCCCTCTTGGGTTAACTCTTCCTCATTGACCTCCTATATCTTTATTCAAACCTTATGAGATACAGAAAAATAACCTAATGGGGATAGGAGACTAGAGATAAAGCGTATACTTATATATAGCAAACATAAGTACATTACTGTAGCGCTATCCCAAACCCCAATCTTACTCTAACTCCTTAGGATTATGTTTTACAAACCATTTTTAGTTTAAAGTTTTTCATAACCATGCTCTGATACCAAGTTGTAACATCTCGTCTTTGGAGGCCAAAAACTAAGCACTATAGATGTTGTAATAATCCATCGTATTAACTTATGGTGACAAAATACGATAATGATAATGATATCCATAATATCAGAAGCACTTAAGTATGAACAAAATCATAGATTTCCAAAAAATAATATTTTACTGATTACATTTCAAAACAGATTCATATCCAAGTTACATGATCCTATATCATTTCACAGGTAAAGATTAATTACAATCATTACAAAAATACGCCAAAAGAGACCTATGACAGTGCCTCCTTGGTTGATCAAAGCAATATAGTCATATCTGACTTAATACACAATAGAAATAAACAAAACAATCTGTAATTCCTAATTAGCTATCTGTCAGCCACCTGCTTGTCTTCAGAAGCTTTATTAGCCAAAAGAGAAAAACCTAGAACCTTAACCCTCAGCCTACTCAAATCAATTTTGAGCATCCCAAAGTTTAAGGGGAAACAAAAAGTTCGAGTCAGACATAAAGCCTGGTGTGAATAATTCTGTTACATCTTGGTTTACTGATATTAAGTGAGACCACGCCACTTAGTGGAACGGGTTTCCCCTTACTAATATCCTTTCTAAAACATATATTTTGCAAATCCTTTCCTACAACCAAACTGGTTAATCAAACTGATTATATCAAAATAGAAATATCCTTTATTCTAATAAATGGACTATCTTTCCAGCAAAAAGGTAATAAGAGGATTATTTGCCCAAAACATAATAGCAAGGTCCATTATGCTAACAAATGGACTATCTGTCCATAAAACTGGGTTGAATGCCCGCAAACTGTACTGACTCTCCGGATCAAAATGGACTAACTATCCAAGTTATTTTTTTAGTGTTAACTACCCTTATCTATTCCTTTAAAACCTTTTCAAAATGATTTAACCTTTTAAATCATACTTATACAAGGAAAATATATTCTTAACTTTACTTTAAGCAATTTTGCCATAATATATATACTTCACTCAAAATATTATTGATGGATTTTAATGAGGATTAACTATCCTTCCAGAACAAGTTAAAACCCTTTTTAACTTGAAAATATTTAGGCTATATTACCTATTTAATACATTCGAAATCTTGTTTAAAACCGTTAAACAACCCTTTCGAAACTCTTGAAGGTAACCCCTTCGAAACCAATGAAAGACCCTTTCGAAACCATTTAATATTGCCTTTCGAAAACGTTGTAAAAGCCTTGACTTTCTTTTTTTCCAAAGCTTCAAAACGTTAGACATACCCCTTTAAAAAAATTAAATATTGCGTTCCGAAAACATAGAATAAACCCTTCCTTTCAACCCTTTCGAAACCTTGGGGAACCAACCCTTTCCAAACCATTCAATAAAACCTTTCGAAACAGTCAAAAATCAATCCATTCGAAAGCACTTTGGGTTCAGTTTAAAATATGTGAAAACCTTTCAAAACCATTCAAAATTTCACCCTTTCGAAAACTTAGAAAATCGTCTCTGTCGAAACCATTTGGATTCTGCCTTCACCTAGAGCAAAAGGATTAGAAAACCAGTAAAGTCGAAAGCATCTATTTCAAACCCATTTAAAACTATCTCTTTCAAAACCATTTGGGATTTACTTCAATTATAGAAAAAGCATCTTCAAAACATTCGGGTCGAAAGCATCTACTTCGAAACCATTTCCTAAGAAAAGAAGTGATGGTGTCGAAACTATCCCTTTCGAAAGCATTGGAGAAGTGGCCAAGATTTTAGAAAACAAAGTAAACAGCCCTTTTCAAACCATCTGGATCAAAAGGTAGAAAATGACAGTAAAAAGGCTTCGACCTAATTGAAAGCAATCACTTAAAACAAAAGCACAACCCAATCGAAACTATTCCTTTTAAAACCACTTAACCCAATCAAAATCTGACCAAGTCAAAAGCTTTTTAGTCGAAATCAAGCAGACACATTTGTAATTTAAAAACAAAATAATGCCTCAACCCCTTTGGAACCCGTGGTTTCGACTCTATATCTTTCGCATACATCCAATTCACTATGTATCAGTTACCTGATACCATGTGCATTAGTTTCGACTGTATCGGAAGCAAAGATGAGGAGGTGGAACCTGGTGTCGACGGTGTCGAAACGGTGAAAAACATGTAGCAAATAGTTCTTTTCCATAACCTACTTACGTGTCTAATTTTGGTTGGTTGCCTCTTCCTTTACCAATAAAAAGTACTACAATTTCAGAACTAATCTTTTTGAATTATTATTAGCAAAAGGTCCCTTCTCCTTCATTTACTATATAAAACATTTAAGTCCCATACCTTAAATAATTTTATATAACCATTAAAACACTCAGGAAAAATCTACAAAAATTCCAAAAAATCTCTTTTAATATGTTTTTCAACTTATAGAAATTTCAAACTCAAATCTTATATTTTTTACCCATAAATAATTACTAACCCAAAATAACATTTTGTTTACTAGAAAATTCATATAAATTCCACATAATTTTAGAAAATTCTGAAAATTATAACCCATCTCCAAAATAATATTTATGATCTTCATAAAATTCGCAAGGCATTTGAATGTCAGTTTATAGGGTTTTCACCTTAAAACATATCATAAAATTAATATGAACTTACATTAATCATCAGTATGTATATATAGTTATTCCATCATTTAAAATCTTGGAAAATCACTGCAAAACACTTCAGATTTCATCTTAAAGCCGAAAATAATAAAATTTTGAGATGTAAATATTATTCACCTTAGCTTTAGAGATTAAAGAGATTGAGATGTGAATGGATTTGATTTGAATTAGCTTCTTCCTTAGCTTTTCTCTATCTTCTTCCTATTTCCCTTGTTAATGGTGGCCGACCTTAGTTTTAGTTTTTTTTGATAAAATAAAATGGACATGTAGGGGTACATGGTCAAAGGGTTTAGGGTATATAAATGGCCTTTTTCCCATTTTACCTCTCCTCCATTTCAATTTAAACCCTTCCTTTAATTCCTTGTCAAATAGCATGGCTACCCTTGATTAAATCAAATATCAATCCCCCTAATCAACACATTATTTTATTTAATTTAACTAATTAAATATCCTAAATAATGTTAACAAAAATCTCGGGTGTTACAGTTTGTTGGTGTTAGTAACCTGAGCCTGTTCCCCATACTCTCTGTTGGTGTAGTTAAGGATAGCATGATCTTTTGATCTTCAAATTTTGGCTGTTTAGAAGCAGAATCTAGAAAGAAGCACCCATTAGGAAAAGATAATGAGTGGACATGGTGTAAAACCAATAACAACAGCAAGAACTTACTGGGAATAGAGAATGTCCCTTTAATATTAGAAAAACATTTGATGAAGATGTATTGAGCCTCCTATTCCTCTGCTTTGTTAACACCTTTCGAGATCATGCTTTTTGGGTTAGGACGAATGCAGTATAGTTGATGGTATGGTTGGTCACCAACTTTAATAGGGATTTCTATTGAATGAAGGATTTTAGTGCTAAGGGAAGGAAGCTCTAATTTCTGGGGTAGTACCTCTATGCAAGTCAAGTATGTCTATGTATTAGGCAGGATTTGGATGGCTGTAATGCCTAATTACTCCAGATATCTTTAAAGGAAAGTTGGAAATGGAAGATTGCCAATAGGTCAAATATGTATCGTGGTAAAGGAAAAGTATCCCTCGATTGGATTGGAAGTACTATATGAAGGGCCTGTAGGAATGGCTTTAATTCCAGTAATCCCAAACTGACCCAGAATTGAATCCACTTCTTCTTTCATCGTTATATTAGATGGATTCAAAAGTTGTCTTCTTTCTTTCCAACCTAGGGAGAATACTTGGCCCCTTGCTAGATTTCTTAGTGAACTTCATGCTGGCTTGTTGACCTTCCATTAGCCTATAAAGCAATATAATTCTAAACTTGAGAAATAATCATGTTCATGCTATGGGAAAATTTAATATGTTCTTGTCTAAATAATCTATTATTATCTAAACAGCAAAGTTTAAATTAGCTAATAGGGGAACAATCCCTAGATGACATATGATGAATTTGTTAGTAAATCAAAGTGTTAATCTTAATAATAGAACCCAATGAGAGGGCAGGACAAAAGTTGAGTAGGAATCAACATGTAATGAACTTAGGATCCAAATGATAATAAGCTTTTCAGTTAAATATAGTAATAAATGTCAACGATGTCATTAAGTAATGGTAACATAGTTCATCGATGAGCTAACTAGTTAAATTGCTCTTAATGTGTTGAAGAAGATAGTTTGAAGGTGATGGTGTTGAATGAAGAATAATTCACAACATGAAAAGTACTCATGAAGCAATAATGATAAACAAAGAACGCACAGATGTTAAATTAAGGCTTTACGAATCAATGTCAAAGGCAAGTGACGTTGACTATGACTGAATGTCGTTGCTTTTAACTAGTATACGTTTTCTCTTTACAATTGGAAGTTATCATATTTTTTCTTAATTACTAACACTAAAATATGGTAAGATATCAAAATGACAAGTTAATAAAGGGTATTATTGACATAATGGGACATGCCGGTGTCACTACGTCGACTTTAATTAAATACAAAGACGATTGATGTTTCATTTTAATAACGACGACGTTTATAATTATGTGTGGATTACTAGCACAAATAAGTAAAGAAGACAAGAGTTAGTAGTGGTTAGACAATATTAATAAACCTAAGTTAAGAGCTATAACGACGGCAAGTATCACAAAGCATTATTGCACGTTGCTGCTACAAAGAAAGCTGAAGTAATGAAAATTGCCGACATCAATGAAGGATGATGACATGAAATAACGTTTATCTATGAATGGAAACGACAAGAGTCAATATGTATAATTAACTAACAGCGTCAATTATAATCAAATAACTCCACAACTAATTGAAATGCACAATTTTTGGCAATAAGAGGTTACCACATCACATCTTGATGAATAATAGGTTAATGAAGAGTCTTATCGATGTCGGGGATCATGCTAATATTATAACATCGACGTTAACTAAGACTAAAATGATCAATGCATCTGATCAATTTAAGTATCTAGATCACTCACGATATAAATGTTTTGAATCAAAAAATGTCAACCAATAAAATAATACGGAAATATAACACTTTGTTAATTTTGAGTGTAATAATGACATTGAAGAGCATTATATTGACATCTTTAACAATGTCGTGAATGAAGAAAGTAAAAATTGATACTGAGTTTTAGGCCTAATACATTGCATTCGTTAATAAATAAAATTAGAATATATAGGATTTTATACCAACATCGACTAAGTATCATGGCCTATTTGTGCGACGTGGAAATATTGCGTTAATGGATTAACAATGAGCTAACCAACCTATTTCGAGCTTATGGCACCATAAACGACGACATCAACACGAGTTTAAATAGTTATGGGTCTGGGTTAGATATGCTACCCTTTTCGTTGTAAAATAAAAGTGCCCAAATCCCCAAATCAACACCAGTAATGTGACGACCCGACTTTCTTTCCACAGAAAATCGCATCATCTTGAAGAAAGAAAGGGATAGAAAAGAGAAAAGAAAGAGAAGAAAGAAGAAACAACATCAGAATCCCAATAGCGGAACGAATAAATTATATTAATAACATAAATATTACATAGTATACAACACTAATCAGAGTTACACATAATTTTCAACACATACTAGACAGTTATAAACATCTGTCTAGTTATACAACTCAATACAACTCAACAAAAGATACCAACACAGAGAACACATAGCGGAACTATATATCTAATGCCGAAGCCTCCTGCTCCATTTGCTCCTTCACACTTCGTCAAAGCAAACCTGAATCCCTTGGCTACTCGTAAAAATTTGAGTACCCAAGAGTTTAAGAAAAACAGAATAAACACTGGGTCATACATGGGTCTGGTGTGAGTAACAGGTTAAAGTTGCTTAAATTTGAAAAAAACCTTTGAAAAGAAAGGTATCACGTAAGACTTTCCACACATAAACATGGAAAAGTTTTTACCTTACGCTAACCAAAACATTTGATAGGAAATCCAGTGATATTATAATAGTGTGCAGGGTTTTCAAGTAAAATATAGAAATAGCTGGAATGCTTACATCTCACGTTCCAACATTGTTGGGCACAACTAATACGTACGGCACTTATTGGATTTTGGATTCCATCTGTTGGGGGTGTTTCCACCGAGCCATTAAAAGGAGGGCACTGCCGAACCAACGCGAGCCAAAGCATCACCGGTCCAAACGACATACTTCCCTCCTAGACGAACCAACCCACCTCCTACATACCACCGAACCAAACCCACCTCCTAGCCGAACCAACACACCTCCTGCATACCACCGAACCATACCATATCCAAACAATGTCGGTCCAACCCTCTCCAAACAATGCCGAACCAGGCTCCATCTACTCACCACCGAACTAGCCACCTTCCCCTACGTAACCGAACCAAAGCATACCGAATCAACCACCACCGAGCCAACTGCCGCTCCAACCCTCGCCGAACCAACTCCACTTCCATATACAACCGAACCAGAACAACATACCACTCTCCACCGAACCAAGACGTTCCAGATCAACCTAGTCAGGCCAGATAGCATCAGCCCAGGCCCACCAGCAGCTATATACATTCAGGACTTTTGCCCCCAGCCTCACTCTATAAGTAGAGGGGCAGGGGGTACAACAATGGCAGATAAGTTTGAGAGCTCAAGCACGGAAGGAACTTTCAAACAACTTTCATATACTTGTATACAAAGCTTTGTACTTGTAATCTGAAAGAAAAAGGAGAATAACATATAAAGTGGACGTAGGCACGTTCAGGCCGAACCACTATAAATCTGTGTGTCTTTTACAGTTTAGTCCATATATTTCATATATTTGCATAAATCACCCAAACCATCCAGATCAACATATAATCAACTAAATCATACGACTAGGAGGTGTTTGCCCATTTTTTTTGCAAACATATTTGGTGCTTTCACTGAGAGCAGGAGCTCGAAGCTTCAGCTTCTCCCACTTAATCCTTTTCCTGTCAGCATCGTTCATTTGGAAAACATGCCTCCCGGACGGAAGAAAGATACTAACAAAGGAAAGAACATTGCAACTAGCAGTATCCCAGATCCAGTAATCAAAGATCAAGACAATCGTCCAGTTCCAACAACAAAGGAAAATCAGGCAAATCCAACAGCCCCTGCTTCGGAACAACCAATTACAAGGACGGACCTGGACAGAGTTGTGGCTGAAGTAACTAACCGCTTCGCATCTCAACAAGAAGCCTTGGTGGACCAGCTCATGTCACGCTTAAGGTATGCTGAAGAATCCAATCGCAACACTGAATCATGGGGTGAGTCCCGGTCTGGAGGATCTGGAAGACGACAAAGGTCTTTCTTCTTCGAAGAGGCTAATAACAGAAACAACAATGGTAGGAGCCGAGCCCAGGCTCAGCCTGAATTCCGACCCGAGGAAACTCTTGGAGCCAAACCCAACAGGGGAAGTACCAGACAGGGGTCGGATGTAGCTGATCCTGTCATGCTACCTAACCATGGAAACACCAGTAGACGGGGCCGAGCTGGAGTCCAGCCCGAAGTTGGACCGGAGGAAGTGCTAAGAACAGAACCCAGCAGGGGAAGATCAAGGCAAGGGCCAACTGTGGCTGACCCCAGCATGCCCCCGGAAGTCCAGAGGCAGCCATTGGAGAATGTCAGGAGTGATAAACGATACCATCCTTACAGGTCATCTGGACGGAATTAATCCCGCAGGGAAGAACCAAACTCATTTTTATCCGCTCCAAGTTCTGATGAAAGGATGGCGCGATTGTTCAGAGAGTGCGTCCAACGGGAGCAAAGGGATCGGGGGATAGGTGCTAGGGTAACCAGCCCCTTCACCCGCAATATCGAAACTTCCATCACCCCCCCGGGAATGGAAAGTGCCAACGATGGAACCTTACAAGGGAACCTCTGACCCCATCGTACACTTACAGAGATACACCCAACATATGCTCATGAGCGGAACAACGGAGGGAGTATTGTGTAAATGCTTTCCACTTTTCTTGGCAGATCTAGCTACCTCCTGGTTCTGCCACCTACCCCAAGGGTCCATCAGCTCATGGGAAATGTTGAAAGAAAAGTTCATCAGCCAGTTCCGCATTCATGTGGAACAACCCAAGGACGCTTATTCCTTATCTAATACCAAGCAGAAACCCGGAGAGACAGTGCAACAATATCTAACCCGATTCAATGCCGCGGCGGCCGTAGTCCAAGATGCCGACGAGAAACTTATCCTAATGGCTCTCTGCAGTGGTGTACATCCGGATACTAAATTTGCTAGAAGACTAATCAAGGAAAAGCCAACTACTTTACCTGATTTCTTCCATGAAGATGGAAAGTATATGAGACTTGAAGACGCTGCCACTGAGAGGCAGTCGGGGCAACAGGCTAAGACAGCTACAGAAAGGGTTCCCGCTGCAGCAAAAGATGTTCGGAGAAATGACTCTAGAGACAATACTGGGGGCAAGAAGGGAGAAAAGCGCTTATATCGACCTGGACCAAGATTTGACTTTACACTCCTTTGAATGAAACGATCGAAAACATCTTCCTAGCCACTCAAGACGAAGTTAGATACAAGCGCCCCCCGCACAAGAAGGAGTCGGATAACGCACTCAAGTCTGGAAAATTCTGCCGCTTCCACGAATCCCATGTACATGACACCAATGAATGCCACCATCTCCGGGACTTGATTGAAGAACACATCAGAAGGAAGAGACTGGAACGCTATGTAAAAAGCCAGAACAGGACTTCGACTCCTGCCAATGAGAATCCTGGGCTACCCCTCCCAGAAGTAGGCGGAGGAAATCGCAACACCAGCGGCTCTAGTCAAGAGAAAATAGTGGTCCATACCGTATCAGGAGGACCACACATCACCGACAGAAGCTGGGCGGAGATGAAAAGATACGGTAAGTCACTTAGAAACGATGAAGGCTACGTTAACTCTGTTATGGAAGAACGCCACCCGAAACGAAAAGAGAATGACGACATCACATTCAGTAGGTGTGATCTAGAGGGAAGACAGTACCCACACATGGATCCTATGGTCATCTCTGCCTGGTTCGGTCCAGCCAAAGTTTTCCGAATTTTAATAGACACTGGAAGCTCGGTAAATATCCTATTCAAGCATGCTTTCGACAAAATGAGGCTGTCAATGAAGGATGTGTCTCCCTGCAACAAACCACTACATGGTTTCACTAGAGATGCGAAGATGCCTCTCGGGCAACTGGACCTTTTTGTCGAAATAGGAAGTCATCCCCGCTCCGTTGTGCGAAAACAAACGTTTGTACTAATAGAGAACCACTCGGCCTACAACGCCTTTTTGGGAAGACCAGCCTTGTCTGACTTCCAAATTGTCCTAGCCCCATGGTGCCTGAAGATGAAATTTCCAACAGATAATGGAATAGGAGAAATAGAGGGAGATCAAGACGCTACTCGAGACTGCTATGTAACCGAACTTCGCAATAACCGCAGAAAAGATAAAGGAAAAAATGCAGAGACTACTCTATGCATGAAAAGCTTGGAAGCATAGCAACTAAAGAAAGCCCCTCCTCTTCGATATACCATTGACCCTTTCAATGAATTAGACCCTAGGGACAAAGAGGAGGAGGCCACCGCCGAGCCTGCAGAGGCTATGGAATTCGTAGCTATAGACAAACATGACTCAAGTAGACTATTGAAAATCGAATCTCAACTAAAAGAAGAATTAAAGGATCAACTCATTGATTTTCTTCGCTACAACATGGATGTATTTGCATGGACGCATGCTGACATGACAGGAATCTCCCCAGACGTAGCATGCAACGTGCTGAACATCGATCCCACCAAGGTGCCAGTAAAGCAGAAAAAGAGAAGCATGGGGACAGAACGATCAGCAGCCCTCGAGAAAGAAGTAAAGAACCTACTTGCCAATAACTTCATACGAGAAGCCATCTACCCAGAATGGATCGCCTACCCGGTACTGGTAAAGAAGGCTAATGGGAAGTGGCGAACATGCATCGACTTCTCCAACTTAAATGACGCATGTCCGAAGGACTGCTTCCCACTCCCCCGAATCGATCAGCTCATGGACAACACCCCCGGACACGAACTCTTATCTTTTATGGACGCATACTCAGGATATAACCAGATCCCTATGCACGCCCCCGATCAAGACCACACTAGTTTCATCACTGACCAGGGATTGTACTGCTACAGGGTAATGCCTTTTGGACTTAAAAACGTCGGAGCTACTTATCAGCGCCTCGTCAACAAGATGTTTGCGGAACTGTTGGGCGGATTTTCACCCAGAAGATCTCAAGACCAAGAAGCCGCAGTTTCACCCGGGCTCGCGAGCAACCTCTACTTTGTTATCCCGTTTTTTGGTCAAAACTGGAATATCAATGTCGAGCGCGTCTCCACCACGATCAAGCTAAGAAGAAGCAACCAGCAAGCGTATGTAAGCCCAGAGTTCCACTCAAGATCCGAATACAAAGCCCTTTCAACAATACAAGCATAAGTCCACTCGGCAAAGCAATGCAAGGAAGCATTCAGCCAGCAACCAACCTAACACACACAAGCTCATTCGGCATGGCAAGCATTGGGTTTCATTCGGCTTTCCAGTTCATTCGGCTTTCCAAACCTCTGTTCATTCGGCACTCCAAGCTCAAGCCCATCCGGCATTCCCCCACTGATGAACCAGCCAAGACCGAACCAACCTTCCACTGCCGGATGAGAACCAACACCGGTCCAAACTCCATCTCCATGCTGCCACCGGACCACTTCCACGACCGAACCAACACACCATCACCGGTCCAAAACACACCATCACCGGTCCAAAACCCACTACCACCGAACCAACCATGACCGGACCAAACTCCAACTTCTCCAAACACGGCCGGACCAAGCTCCGCCGAACCAGAATGCTACCAGGCCAGATTGCTTCAGCCCGGGCCCACCAGCATCTATATACTTCCAAGACCCCTGCCCCCTACCTCACTCTATAAATAGAGGGGCAGGGGTACAACAATGGCAGACAAGTTTGAGAGCTCAAGCAAGGAAGGAACTTTCAAACTACTTTCATACACTTGTATACAACGCATTGTACTTGTAACCTGAAAGAAAGAAGATAATAACATATAAAGTGGACGTAGGCACATTCTGGCCGAACCACTATAAATCTGCGTGTCTTTTACATTTCAGCCCTTACTTTTCTCATATTTACATACTCATCTAAAATCATTGAAAATCACATATAATCAACTAAATAATACGACTTGGAGGTGTTTGTCCATTTTTTGTGCAAACATTTTTGGTGCTTTCACTGAGAACTGAACTCAAACTTCATCTTCTCCCACTCAACCTTTTTCCTAACGACATCACTCGTTGCTTAGAAATCATGCCTTCCAAACAGAGAAGGGATGTTAACAAAGGAAAGAACATCGCAACTAGCAGCCTTCCAGATCCAGCAATCACAGATCAGCCCACTTCAACAGCAGTACCAGATGAAAATCAGGAAAATCCAACTGGTCCCGCAACGGAACAACCAATCACTAGGGCAGATCTGGACAGGGTTGTGGCTGAAGTAACTAACCGCTTCACATCCCAACGAGAAACTTTGGTGGACCAACTCATGACACGCTTAAGGGACGCTGAAGAGTCCAACCGCAACACTGAATCATGGGGTGAATCCCAATCCGGAGGATCCCGGAGGCAACAAAGGTCTTCACTCTTCGAACAAGCTATCAACAGGAAAAACAATGATAGGGGCCGCGCCCGGACTCAGCCCGAATTCCGACTCGAGGAAGCCCTTGGAACCGAACCTAGCGGGGGAGGCACCAGGCGAGGGTCGGATGTAGCTGAGCCAGTCATGCCACCTAATCATAGAAACCCCGCTGAACGGAGCCGAGCTAGAACCCAGCCCGAAGTTGACCCCATGGATGTGCTCGAAACAGAACCCCACAGGGGAAGATCAAGGCAGGGGGCAACTGTAGCTGGTCCTAGCGTGCATCCAAGCAGCCAAAGACAACCACTGGATAATGCTAGAGGTGATAGACTGTACCATCCCTACAGGTCATCTGGACGAGATAGATCCTGCAGGGAAGAACCGAGCTCATTTTTGTCCGCTCCAAGTTCTGACGAGCGGATGGCACGATTATTCAGAGAATGTGTCCAACGGGAGCAAAGGGACCGGGGAATAGGCGCTAGGGTCACCAGTCCCTTTACCCGAAATATCGAAACTGCCATCACTCCCCGGGAATGGAAAATGCCAACCATGGAACCTTACAAAGGAACTTCCGACCCCATCGTACACCTGCAGAGATACACCCAGCATATGCTCATGAGTGGAGCAACAGAAGGAGTATTATGTAAATGCTTTCCGCTATTCCTATCAGATCTAGCTACCTCCTGGTTCTGCCATCTACCCCAAGGATCCATCAACTCATGGGAGATGTTAAAAGAAAGGTTTATTAGCCAGTTCCGCATCCATGTGGAACAACCCAGGGATGCTTATTCTCTATCCAATGTCAAACAGAAAACCGGAGAGACGCTACAACAATATCTAACACGGTTCAACGCCGCAGCGGCAGCAGTTCAAGATGCCGATGAAAAACTCACTCTAATGGCCCTCTGTAGTGGTGTGCATCCAGACACCAAGTTTGCCAGAAGATTAACTAAGGAAAAACCAGTTACCTTGCCTGATTTCTTCCATGAAGCTGGAAAGTATATGAGACTTGAAGACGCTGCTACGGAGAGGCAGCCAGGGCAACAAGGCAAGATAATTCAGGACAAGGTTCCCACTGCAGCTAAGGACGCTCGAAGAAATGAATCTAGAGACAATGCTGGGGGCAGAAAGGGTGAGAAGCGCCAATATCGACCAGGGCCAAGATTTGACTCCTACACTCCTTTGAATGAAACAATCGAAAACATCTACCTAGCCACTCAGGGCGAACTCGGATACAAGCGCCCCCCGCACAAGAAAGAATCAGATAACGCACTCAAGTCCGGAAAGTTCTGTCGCTTCCACGAATCCCACGGACATGACACCAATGAATGCCACCATCTTCGGGACTTGATCGAAGAACACATTAGAAGAAGAAGACTGGAACGTTATGTGAAAAGTCAGAACAGGACTCCAACTCCTGCCAATGAGAACTCAAAGCAACCCCTCCCAGAAGTAGGCGGAGGGAGTCGCAACAATCACAACACCAGTGGCTCTAGTCAAGAGAAGATAGTAGTCCTTACCATCTCAGGAGGACCACACATTGCCGACAGAAGTTGGGCAGAGATGGAAAGGTACGGCAAGTCGCTTAGAAATACCGAAGGATACGTTAACTCCGTCACAGAAGAACGCCAACCGAAACGAAAAGAGAGCGACGACATCATATTCAGTAGACGCGATTTGGAAGGAAGACAGTACCCACATATGGATCCTATGGTCATCTCTGCCTGGTTCGGCCCTGCTAAAGTTTTTCGGATTCTAATAGACACGGGAAGCTCCGTAAACATCTTGTTCAAACATGCTTTCGACAAAATGAAGTTATCAATGAAGGATGTGTCTCCCTGCGACAAACCACTGCACGGTTTCACTGGAGATGCAAAAATGCCCCTCGGGCAACTTGACCTCTTCGTCGAAATAGGAAGTCATCCCCGCTCCGTGGTGCGAAAACAAACGTTCGTGCTAATAGAGAACCACTCGGCTTACAACGCCTTCTTGGGGAGACCAGCCTTGTCTGACTTCCAAATTGTCCTAGCCCCCTGGTGCCTGAAGATGAAATTCCCGACAGACAACGGAATAGGAGAAGTAGAAGGAGATCAAGACGCTGCCCGAGACTGCTATGTAACTGAGCTTCGCAACAACCGCAGAAAGAATAAAGGAAAAGATGCAGAGACTACTCTCTGCATGAAAAGCTTGGAGGCATAGCAACTAAAGAAAGCCCCTCCTCTTCGATACACAAGCGATCCCTTCAATGAACTAGACCCCCGGGATAAAGAGGAGGAGGCTACCGCCGAGCCTGCAGAGGCTATGGAATTCGTATCTGTAGATAAGCATGATTCAAGTAGACTATTAAAAATCGGATCTCAGCTGAAAACGGAATTGAAGGATCGACTCATTGACTTTCTCCGCCACAACTTAGATGTATTTGCGTGGACCCATGCCGATATGACAGGAATCTCCCCAGACGTAGCATGCCACATGTTGAACATCGATCCCACCAAGGTACCAGTAAAGCAGAAAAAGAGGAGCATGGGGGCAGAGCGATCAGCAGCCCTTGATGAGGAAGTAAAAAATCTACTTGCTAATGACTTCATACGGGAAGCCATCTACCCAGAATGGATCGCTAACCCAGTGCTAGTAAAAAAGGCCAATGGAAAGTGGCGAACATGTATTGACTTCTCCAATCTGAATGACGCTTGCCCGAAAGACTGCTTCCCACTTCCCCGAATTGACCAACTCGTGGACAGCACAGCTGGGCACGAACTCCTATCTTTTATGGATGCATACTCCGGATATAACCAGATCCCCATGCACGCTCCCGATCAGGACCACACTAGCTTCATCACCGACCGCGGATTATATTGTTACAAAGTCATGCCTTTTGGACTCAAAAATGCTGGAGCTACCTATCAACGCCTCGTCAACAAAATGTTCGCAGAACTGATAGGACGTACTATGGAAGTATATGTGGATGACATGTTGGTGAAGTCCAGGAAAGCCAACGACCATGTAAGCCATCTGGACGATATGTTTCGGGTACTTCGCCGATATGGAATGAAGCTGAATCCTCTAAAGTGCTCCTTCGG
Organism: Allium cepa; assembly: GCA_030765085.1. Taxonomy (NCBI): domain Eukaryota; kingdom Viridiplantae; phylum Streptophyta; class Magnoliopsida; order Asparagales; family Amaryllidaceae; genus Allium; species Allium cepa. The sequence continues at coordinate 705,175,369 of CM060941.1, forward strand.
AGTATCATCGGGAAAATTCTTAGGATTCATCGTCCACGCCAGAGGAATCGAAGCAAACCCTGAACAAATCCGAGCTTTAAAAGAAATAAGGATACCTTCCACTCGAAAAGAAATGCAGAGCCTAAACGGAAAGGTGGCCGCCCTAAGCAGATTCATTTCCAAGGCAACTGACAAGTGTGTCCCTTTCTTCGAAGCACTCAAGAAAGACAAAGGGAGGTTCGAGTGGACCGACGAATGCTTAAAAGCCTTCCTCAACCTAATCGAACACCTTCAGAGACCACCAGTACTCTCAACTCCAAATGAAGGTGAAGTGTTATACCTATACCTCGCTGTATCATCTCATGCTCTAAGCGCCGCCTTGGTAAGAGAAGAAGACCGCACACAACGTCCGGTTTACTTTGTAAGCAAGAGATTTACGGGGGCAGAAGCCAGATATCCTAAACTTGAGAAGTTAGCATATTGTTTATTGATCGCGTCACGGAAACTGCGACACTACTTCCAGTCTCACTCCATCAGGGTTCTAACCGATCAACCACTAAGACAAGTGCTCCATCGTCCTGACACTTCTGGGCGACTCCTCAAATGGTGCATCGAACTAAGTCAGTATGATATCACCTACCATCCCCGCACCGCTATCAAAGGACAAGCCATGGCTGATTTCATTGCCGAATTCACTACCAACGAAGGCAAGGAACAATCCGAAGTAGCAAAAAACATCAAGTGGAACCTCTTTGTAGACGGAGCATCAAACGAACAAGGCTCGGGGGCAGGTATTGTGATCGTCACCCCCAGGGGAAGAAAGTTGTACTATGCATTAAGATTGGAGTTCACGGCCACTAACAACGATGCTGAATATGAAGCAGTAATAGCGGGATTGGAACTGGCCCTAGAAATTGGGATCAATTCCTTATGTATTCATAGTGATTCTCAGCTTATCGTAAACCAGGTACTAGGAGAATTCCAGACTCGAGGAGAACGGCTCACAGCATACCTAAAGAAAACCAGACTGCTGCTCGATCGATTGGACCATTATCTAATCAAACACATTCCTCGAGAAGAAAACCAAGAGGCAGATGAACTTGCAAAGCAAGCTAGTATGAAGGACAGCACCATTCCCGGAGCACTAGTAATCTCAAGGCAGCTAGCCCCAAGTTTCGAACAAGTAAATCTGATAACTGCAATCGAAGAAGGAACCTGGATGACTCCTATCCGGAAATATTTGCAAGATGGCATACTACCCGACAGGCGTGACGAAGCCAAGAAGATCTTGAGAAAAGTTCCCCACTACACAATACAAGAAGGCATCCTCTACCGGCGTGGCTTCTCTAGCCCCTTATTAAGATGCGTCGCCGGAAGGGAAGCCAAGGAGATATTAACAAACATCCATCAGGGAGGATGCGGAGATCACACTGGAGGACAGACTTTGGCAAGAAAGATACTCCGATATGGATATTACTGGCCCACACTAAACAAAGATACCCTAGACTTCGTTAAGAAATGCGACAGATGTCAGAAGTTCGCCAAGATCCCTCGACTGCCCACAAACGAAATTACTCAAATGACCAGCCCTTGGCCCTTTGCTGTATGGGGAATTGACTTAATTGGCGAACTGCCAACGGGCCGAGGCGGAGCCAAATATGCTATAGTGGCAGTCGATTATTTCACCAAATGGGTGGAAGCGGAACCTTTAAATAAAATATCTTCAGCAAAAATTATTAACTTCTTGATCAAAAACATTCTGTGCAGGTATGGAGTCCCCCTCAAGATCGTATCAGACAACGGACTCCAATTTGACAGCGAAGAATTTGCCGACTGGTGCCAAGAGCATGGAATTCATAAAAGCTTCTCATCAGTAGCTTACCCTCAGGCAAACGGACAAGTTGAAGCTGTCAACAAAATTCTCAAAACCCTAATCAAGAAGAAACTTGAAAAGTCAAAAGGCGCTTGGGTGGACGAACTTCCTACGGCACTATGGGCATACCGCACATCGTTCAGAACATCAACGGGACATACTCCTTTCTCTTTGGCATATGGATCGGAGGCAATGCTCCCAGTTGAGACTATTGTGCCTTCCCACCGTAGGATCCACTACAACCCAGAAGAAAACGAAGAACTCCTCCTCATGTCTTTGGAACTGATTGAGGAAAGGAGAAACGATGCAGCACTCAAAGCAGCAGCTCACAAACAAAAAGTGGCAGCACTATACAATTCCAAAGTCAAGCATCGCAGCTTACAAGAAGGAGATCTTGTCCTCAGGCGAATCTTTCCGCGCCCCGGGGCACTGGACCCCATCTGGGACGGACCATATGTAATTCACAAAGATCTCCACAACGGAGCTTACATTTTGTCAACAGTGGACGGAGAGGTGTTCCAGAGGGCATGGAACATCCGACACCTCCGTCGATACTTTTCTTAACTTGTACTGCCCATATGAAGTGAATTAACAAAGAGAACCAGTGGACGTAGGCATTTTCGTGCCGAACCACTTTAAAAAATCTTGTCTCTTTTTAACTTGTTCCTTTATGTCTTGGCTACTTGTTAAGTTTTATCCCTTTCTGTTGAACAAAATCCTATGGCATCTCCACTCAAGACGCACCGCGGCCTCATCTAGACTAGGCCTAACAGGTACGCCACGATTCTATGCACTCGCCAATGAGACTCTTTTGCTCCAGCATCCCTCTGCTGCGGGTTAACTCATTGCGCGCCTGCCCTCAAAGCCAACTGTAATGAGCCGATTATAAGTCATCATAAAGGCCGACTATAGCCGATGGCAGCTCATTACGGCGTTCGGCTCGTCGGTAACCGTGAACCTACTTTAAGCCCCAACATAAGGTGTGGCCAGCCAGGGGTAGTTCACGGCCAACGGCACCCACGCTAGCCGGCCACGGTAAATCGAATAATACCCACGATTACGGACCATAACGGTTCGGGTAGTTACCGTGCGCGATCTCGGCTCCGATGTGTCTTAAGTGCGGCTGTGGTAAAAAAGAAAACTCCCCGCGGAGGCGTAAGATGGGTGACAAATGTCTCCAAGACCCACAGCTAGGGAAAGTGACTACAAAACCCGTTTGCCACGAACTTAAGCACATCGACGGCCTTCCGTGACTGGAAGTTTTACTTTTACTATATTTCCATTTCATTTAAATATTTTTCTCCTATCCTGTATAACAAACTCTAAAGTACAGGAAACCAAATAGGAAGCATTCACTCATGAGGCTCTAAGCCTGCGTGCTGGGTAGCAGGGCGCTCTGCTATACCCGTGAACAGTTACACAAGACACTCAAAGCTACCGCCTGCGAATAAAACATAAAGGGCGGTACTCTCTTCTCTTGTACATAAATGCGTAACTATAACTTATTCATACACTGACATTGCAAAACGTGAAATTATATTTCAAGCAAAAACTTAACATCAAACACAAGTGGAATCACAGGCATATACATAATTATACTTCTCACACAGCACATAAAGATAGCAACAACATTTAAACACGACAAAATCAGCTTATATTATAAGATCACACAAAGTTATTCTTTGCAAATAATTTTATTACAGTTGCATATCAAAGACTAACATGAACAGTGATAAAAAAGAAACAAAAAGATGGCAGATGCATCCACACTCCATCACCAACTCCCCCAGCCTACTTAGCCGCAGGATCGGAGCCCCCAGCATGTGGATCTGAAGTCCCACCTGTCCAGATCAGAAGAGGAATTCATTAAACGAACGATCAAGTTATGAAAACACGAAAAGAAAAGAAAGGGAAAAGAATAACTCACCAGCATCCGCCGCTTGATCCTCATCATCCAACTGCACGCCCGCTTCCTCTGCAGCGAGTAGCCGCATCCCCTCCTTCACCGCCGCTTGCTCCTCCTTTGAGAACTGAGCAGTAACCGCACTCAAGTTGAAAGCCTCTCCGCCTTCCTTACCCGCATTCACCCTGGCCTCCTCTAAAGCCTGGAGATACACCTTGGCCATGACCCGAGGGTAATCGTCCATCCAAGACAAGCCGCCCTCCTTCCAAGTGTGGAAGTACATATCCTGCAACATCTCATCCATCATCCCCTCGTTTTCCTCAAACTCCCTCACCCGGGCCTCGGAAGCTTGCAACTTGGTGATGGCGACGTCCCTCTCTGATTGGTATCTCAAGCAGTCAGCCTGGAGTGACCTCCTCATTTCCTCTTCCTTCAACTTGAGGGACCTCCTCATCTCCTCCATCTCCTCCTTCAACTCGGCCTGGGCCATCTCCGCAGCCTCGAGCCTCCCGGACAACTCCTCTACCCGCTCGAGATCCGCATTTCGAACCTCATCCACCGTTGTAATAGCCATGTTAATCCGCTCCCTGCAGGTGACCTCCATTTTCCGTAACTCCGCCCTACTTGCCTTCTCCATGGTCTCTTTCAGACGCTGGGAAGCTTCCTCGTGCTGGGAGATCTGGATGGCTTGGTCGGCAAGCTGCTTGGCCTGATCGGCAACCTTTAGCCTTAACCGAATGTTAGCACTCCCAATCTCCTCCCCGGCCTTGACCAATCGAGCATGATGCTCCATTAACTTCTTAGTCTCTTCGGCCACCCGATCAATATTAGCCTTGGCCTCGTCCCCCATAGTAACTACTCGGGTAGTAAGCAGATCAAGATCTAGGGACTTGGCCTCATCCAGCACTCTTACCATGGGGTTGCGGGGAAGAAGGTGCTCGCCCGTGGCCTCATCAAATGAAATGTCTTGAGAGCTTGGGTCTAAATCAGGATGGCCGGCAAAAGGGTCACGAGGCACGGGGCGAGGCACATCGGGACGCCTTATATGAATGACAGTAGAACTCTTGGAAGGAGGAGGAGGGGGGCAGGGCTCCGTGCTCTCCTCCGTAGTATCACGAGGAGGCTGAGTAGGGGGAGACAGAGTAGGAAGCTGCGAAGCAGAAGAAGACTCAAATAAGGAACGGCTCCGCTTCCTTTTCTGAATGCCCTCTTCGATGACCCCAAGAAGAGGGCGGTACTTGACTACGTCCCCAGTGCGATCAGTAGAAGGTTTCGCGGAAGCTCTCCTCGACTTAAATTGTTCAAGGCGGTGTCGAACATCCGACGTTTTACCCGCCTGGCCTGCCCCTGGAATAAAGAACAAGTGTTACGAACATACAATAATCCGCAATTCAAAAAATGTGCTAAGTTAAAAAGAAAGAAAAGTGAGGAGACACATCTGTTATACAAACCCGGCGGAGGAGTGGGATACTGCAATAAGTCCTGGATCTCATTCCAGGACGGAAGTGAACCGTAAAAAATTTCTAAGTCCCTATCGAAAATGGAATCGGCAGAAGACAAAAGTTCACCTTGCATCGCCGGGGTCACCCTAGCTGAGGAACCCTTAGAGGATGGGTCAGTGCTAACCACAGCTTTGCCGGTTTCCTCTGCTTTCTCCGTTTCCTTCTCTGTTTCCGACTCCCCCTCTGACTCCCCGAAGGCCCGACGGAGAGCCTCATCCAGTTCGAGGTCCTGCTCAGAGGTTAGAGCAGCAACACCGCTACCACCCTGACCATCGCCATCTCCTCCACCCTCCGACCCTTCTCCAACTTCACCTCCTTCCTCCTCTTCTACACCTTCCTCCTCCGGGACATCCGGGCAAGTACTTGGAGAAGGGCCATCGGACTCCTTGAGCTTCTTGCCTCCTACGACTGGACGTTGTGCAAAGGGCTTCCTCTTGCCACCCTTCGCTGTCACCCCACCTTTAGGCTGGGCAGCCTTCTCTTCTGCCGTGTCCCTCTGTTTGACTACGGACTGATGTGGGAGGATCAAATTATACGACAAGAGCCTGGCATTCCTAATCAGATAAGCAGCCGATCTGTCTCTCCCGGAAATAGCTTCAATTTCTGCTGCCATCCGAACCAAGCGATCATCTTCCACAACCGCAAAACCACCTGTCGCTAGCAAGAAATAAAAGCGCATAAGAGAGTGAATTACAGCCAAGACAGGAATTATGAGTAGAGTTTTTACTTACATCCGGAGGTAAATCGGCGAATAGAGACGGAGTCATCCCTGACAAAGAACCATTCCTTCTTGAACATGCTATACTTCGAGTATAAATCCAAAACAGGCTTGAAGGAAACGGCTGACTCCAAGCTAATATATGGGGACCCCTTCCTGTACCCCCTCAGATTGTACAGATATCGTATTTCCCGGTTGGAGGGGGCGCGCCCATATCTCTTCTGGAAGATAGCATATAAGCATACCAGAATGGCATAAGAGTTGGGCTGAAGCTGGAATGGAGCCACCTTCAGATAAGTGACGAAGCTTAGTATCCAGGCGTTGATTGGAGGAATAGCCCCGCACATGCAATGGTACCGGCTATAAGCGAAGTACCCCTCAGGGGGATCATATGGCATGACCCCTTCCCCCGGTAACAACATAAGAGCCCTGTCTATCCCAAAGGAACGGGATATAACGTCAAGTTGCTCCTCCTTTAAGGAGCTTGGGAAGCAGTCAGGGGGAGAGTTCAAAAGTTCCTGTGGACCACATCCGTCCACTAGAGACTTCGGAATAGGTCGGTGTTGCCCGGATCCTGATTGGACTGGGGGCGAGGAAGAAGAAGGCTCTCCTGTGCCTCTAGACTTCTTTCTGTCTGATCGTGTTTCCGCTTTGCGAGACATTTTCTGCAGCACAAGAAAAACCTAATATTAGAACAAGGAAAATAGAAAAGTAAACAAACAAGTGCGTGCAAGTGTGGAATTTCATTCGCAAGCTGAAGTCTTCCAGATCACAAGTTCATTCGGTTTCCATGTTCATTCGGCTTCCAAGTTCATTCGGTTTCCAAGTTCATTCGGTTTCCAAGTTCATTCGGTTTCAACCCCATTCGGTTTTCATCTCATTCGGCTCCAAGGCAGTAGTCCCATTCGGTGAAGCAAGGACATACGTGTGTATTCGGTAATAAGTATATACCTGGTTCGGTATAAGGTTGGCTCGGCAAACACTTGATTCGGCAATGGAGTGATTCGGCTCTACTCGTTCGGTAAAGAAAAACAAGGGGGGTACGGCCTCTATATATAGGCAAACTCACAACCACCGAACCAGATGTCTCGCCCAACCGGACCAATGATACCGGACCACCAGAAGCCGGATGAGAATAGCCGGACCAACCAAGAACCGAATGGAACCCTCTATCTACCGTCCAAGACCAGGAACTGGGGGCACGCAGGGCGCTTCACTCAGATAAGTGCCGAACTCTAAGAGCTTACTAATAAAATAAAAAATATGATAACAATGGATAAGTCGTGAATCTCTCACTAACATGGATTAATCATTTACACGTGCACGCGACCACGAACGGTCCATAGGCACGCTCTGAATGGCTATTAACCCTATCGTCATGAGAATTTATACTTTGACATCCCTTTTTAAGCTCATCAGTCAAATGGATATTTGATAATTATGAAATGGCTAAGCTACTTACACATGTACGGGGTCGAGAACAACCCCTAGGCATGCTCTGAGCTAGCGATAAACCACCTTGACAAACGATCCAGGGAACCACTCTAACGTGAACCTGGCATCGATAACCCCCTCGGGGTACACTAACTCGCCTCGAACGGCGCAATTCACTTGATCACAAATATTTCGACCCCGAACGGTCGTTATTTGAAACCACACTAAAACTATAAATCTCTTTGCAGGACATCCACAAGATATAAACATCCAGCCCATGACATTACAAGACGAGTCTTCCTACCAACGAGAAACAAAGCGCGACACGTGCAAGCACGTGCCCCACTTTGGGGGGCAAATGTTGGGCGGATTTTCACCCAGAAGATCTCAAGACCAAGAAGCCGCAGTTTCACCCGGGCTCGCGAGCAACCTCTACTTTGTTATCCCGTTTTTTGGTCAAAACTGGAATATCAATGTCGAGCGCGTCTCCACCACGATCAAGCTAAGAAGAAGCAACCAGCAAGCGTATGTAAGCCCAGAGTTCCACTCAAGATCCGAATACAAAGCCCTTTCAACAATACAAGCATAAGTCCACTCGGCAAAGCAATGCAAGGAAGCATTCAGCCAGCAACCAACCTAACACACACAAGCTCATTCGGCATGGCAAGCATTGGGTTTCATTCGGCTTTCCAGTTCATTCGGCTTTCCAAACCTCTGTTCATTCGGCATTCCCCCACTGATGAACCAGCCAAGACCGAACCAACCTTCCACTGCCGGATGAGAACCAACACCGGTCCAAACTCCATCTCCATGCTGCCACCGGACCACTTCCACGACCGAACCAACACACCATCACCGGTCCAAAACACACCATCACCGGTCCAAAACCCACTACCACCGAACCAACCATGACCGGACCAAACTCCAACTTCTCCAAACACGGCCGGACCAAGCTCCGCCGAACCAGAATGCTACCAGGCCAGATTGCTTCAGCCCGGGCCCACCAGCATCTATATACTTCCAAGACCCCTGCCCCCTACCTCACTCTATAAATAGAGGGGCAGGGGTACAACAATGGCAGACAAGTTTGAGAGCTCAAGCAAGGAAGGAACTTTCAAACTACTTTCATACACTTGTATACAACGCATTGTACTTGTAACCTGAAAGAAAGAAGATAATAACATATAAAGTGGACGTAGGCACATTCTGGCCGAACCACTATAAATCTGCGTGTCTTTTACATTTCAGCCCTTACTTTTCTCATATTTACATACTCATCTAAAATCATTGAAAATCACATATAATCAACTAAATAATACGACTTGGAGGTGTTTGTCCATTTTTTGTGCAAACAGGAACTAATGGGACGAACTATGGAGGTTTATGTGGATGACATGCTAGTAAAATCGAGGAAAGCCAACGATCATATAAATCACCTGGATGAGATGTTTCAAGTACTTCGCCAATATGGAATGAAGCTGAACCCTCTAAAGTGCTCCTTCGGAGTATCGTCGGGAAATTTCTTGGGATTCATCGTCCATGTCAGAGGGATTGAAGCAAATCTCGAACAAGTTCGGGCTTTACAAGATATCAAGATACCATCCACTCGAAGAGAGATGCAAAGCCTAAACGGGAAAGTGGTCGCCCTAAGCAGGTTCATCTCTAAAGCAACCGACAAATGCATCCCTTTCTTTGAAGCTCTAAAGAAAGACAAAGGAAAGTTCGAATGGACTGACGAATGCTCGACAGCCTTCCTTAACTTAATCGAACACCTCCAGAGACCACCAGTACTCTCAACTCCGAATGAAGGCGAGGAACTATACCTATACCTTGCTATATCGTCCCATGCTTTAAGCGCCGCTTTGGTGAGAGAAGACGACCGCGTGCAACGGCTCGTATACTTTGTAAGCAAGAGATTTACAGGGGCAGAAGCCAGATACCCTAAACTTGAAAAGCTAGCATACTGTTTGCTAATCACGTTGCGGAAACTGCGACACTATTTCCAATCTCATTCCATCAGAGTTTTAACCGATCAACCGTTAAGGCAAGTACTCCATCGCCCCGACACTTCTGTGCGACTACTTAAGTGGTGCATTGAACTGAGTCAATATGATATCACCTATCATCCTCGCACCGCTATCAAGGGGCAAGCCATAACTGATTTCATTGCCGAATTCACTACTAACGAAGGTAAGGAGCAATCTGAAATAGCAGAAGATATCAAGTGGAATCTCTTCGTAGATGGAGCATCAAATGAACAAGGCTCGGGGGCAGGTGTTGTGATAATCACCCCTAGGGGAAGGAAGCTGCACTACGCCCTAAGGCTGGAATTCGCTGTCACTAACAATGACGCAGAATACGAAGCAATGATAGCCGGATTAGAATTTGCCCTGGAGATTGGAGTCGGTTCTTTATGTCTCCGTAGTGATTCTCAACTTATTGTAAATCAAATACTGGAAGAATTCCAGACTCGAGGAGAACGACTCACAGCATATCTAAAGAAGACCAAGCTGCTGCTCAATCAGTTGGATCACTATTTAATCAAACACATTCCTCGAAAAGAGAATCAGGAGGCCGACGAACTGGTAAAGCAAGCTAGCATGAAGGACGGCGCCGCTTCCCGAACAATAACCATCTCAGAGCAACAAGCCCCGAGTTACGAGACAATGAACATGATAGCTGCAATCGAAGAGGAAACTTGGATGACTCCTGTCCGAAAATATTTACAAGATGGCACACTACCCGACGAGCGTAACGAAGCTAAGAAAATCTTAAGGAAAGTTTCCCGCAACACATTACAAAAAGGCATCCTCTATCGGCACGGCTTCTCTAATCCCTTATTAAGGTGTGTCGCTGGAAGGGAAGCCAGGGAAGTCTTGTCCAACATCCATCAAGGAAGTTGCGGAGATCACACCGGAGGGCAGACTCTAGCCAAGAAGACACTCCGATACGGGTATTACTGGCCCACCTTAAGCAAAGACGCCTTAGACTTCGTCAAAAAATGCGACAGATGTCAGAAATTTGCTAAGATTCCTCGACTACCTACAAATGAGATTACTCAAATGACCAGCCCTTGGCCCTTCGCAATATGGGGAATTGACTTGATTGGCGAACTGCCAGTGGGCCGGGGCGGAGCCAAATATGCCATAGTAGCAGTTGACTATTTCACCAAATGGGTGGAAGCGGAGCCTCTAAATAAAATATCTTTGGCAAAAGCTATTAACTTCTTGATCAAAAATGTTTTATGCAGGTACGGGGTTCCACTCAAAATCATATCGGACAATGGACTTCAATTTGACAGTGAGGAATTCACCGACTGGTGCCAAGAGCACGGAATTCACAAAAGCTTCTCATCTGTGGCTTACCTCCAGGCAAACGGACAAGTCGAAGCTGTCAACAAAATCCTCAAAACCCTAATCAAGAAGAAACTCGAAAAGTCAAAAGGTGCTTGGGTGGATGAACGTCCTACGGCACTTTGGGCCTACCGCACATCTTATAGAACATCAACAGGGCATACTCCTTTCTCTTTGGCATACGGATCAGAGGCCATGCTCCCAGTTGAAACTGTAGTGCCTTCCCACCGTAGGATCCACTACAACCCAGAAGAGAATGAAGAACTCCTCCATATGTCTTTGGATCTAATTGAGGAGAGAAGAAACGATGCAGCACTCAAAGCAGCAGCTCATAAGCAAAAAGTTGCAGCACAATACAACTCCAAAGTCAAGCACCGCAGCTTACAAGAAGGAGACCTTGTCCTCAAGCGGATCTTCCCGCGCCCCGGAGCGCTAGATCCAATCTGGGACGGACCTTATGTAATTCATAAAGATCTCCGCAACGGAGCCTATATTTTGTCAACAGTGGACGGAGAGGTGTTCCAGAGGGCATGGAACATCCAACACCTCCGTCGATACTTTTCTTAACTTGTACTGCCCATATGAAGTGAATTAACAAAGAGAATCAGTGGACGTAGGCATTTTCGTGCTGAACCACTTTAAAAATCTTGTCTCTTTTTAACTTGTTCCCTTATATCTTTGCTGCTTGTTAAGCTTTATCCTTTTCTGTTGAACAAAATCATGTATAACGACATTTCCATTCTGGACACTTCACGGCGCAATCTCACCTGGACAAGACCCAACATGTACTGTGCGAATCTATGCACTCGCCAATGAGACACTTTTGCTCCAGCGTCCCTCTGCTGCGGGTTGACTCATTGCTCACGACTGCCCTCAAAGCCAACTATAATGAGCCGATTATAAGCCATCAAGAAGGCCGACTATAGCCGATGACAGCTCATTACGGCGTTCGGCTCGCCGACAACTGTGAACCTACTTTAAGCCCCAACATAAGGTGTGGCCAGCCAGGGGTAGTTCACGGTTGACGATCGGCACCCACGCTAGCCGGCCACAGTAAATCGAATAATACCCACGATTACGGGCCATAATGGCTCGGGTAGTTACTGTACGCGATCTCGGCTACGATAGTGCGGCTGTGGTAAAAAAGATAAACTCCCCGTAGAGGCGTAAGATGGGTGACAAACGTCTCCAAGACCCACAGCTAGGGAAAGTGACTACAAAACCCGTTTGCCACGAACTTAAGCATATCGACGGCCTTCCGTGATTGGAAGTTTTACTGTTTCTCATATTTCCATTTCATTCAAAAAGTTTTCTCTTATCCTATATAACAATCCGTAAAGTACAGGTCACAAAATAGGGGAACTCTCGCTTGTGGAAATATGAACTCACATCCGGATGACGGAACACTCAGCTACATTCCATACTCAGTCACGCAAGACATTCAAAGCAACCCTCTACAACTAAAACACGAAGGGCGGTACTATCTCCTCTTGTATACAAATATGTAGCTTTAATTTATTCACACATCATATTGGCATTGCAAAACATGAAACAATATTTTGAGCAGAAACTTAGCATCAAATACGATTAAATCACATGCATAAACACGCAACTGTATTTCTTATGCAACATATCAAAATAACAACCACATTCGAACATAACAGAATCTGCTTATGTTATAAAGTTACATAAAGACGTTCGTTGCAATGATATAATTACAGCCTAAAAATACAATAATGTTTTGGACTAGTATGTACATGAATGTCAAACAGACCAAATATAAGAGTCAACTACATCGGGGCTCCGCCTCTGTCCTGCCCGCCATCCGGATCTACTTAACTGTAGGGTCAGAACTCCCCACATGTACTCCAGAGGTCCCGCCTGCCCAATTCAGAAGAGAATCCATCAATAATCACGAAAGATAAGCAATCAAATCATGAAAAGATTAAAAGGGAAGACTTACCAGCGTCTGCTCCCAGGTCGTCATCCTCCAGTTGCACACCTACTTCCTCGGCGGCGAGCAGCCTCATGCCTTCCTTCACCGCCGCCTTCTCCTCCTTGGTGAACTGTGCGGCAACCACATCCATTCTGAAGGCCGCGCCACCCTCTTTATCCGCTTCAGCCTTGACTTCCTCCAAAGCCCGGAGATATATCCTAGCCATAACCCGGGGATAATCGTCCATCCAGGACAGGTTGCCCTGCCTCCAAGTACGGAAATACATGTCCTGAAGCATCTCGTCCATCATCCCCTCGTTCTCCTCAAACTCTTTCATCCGGGCCTCAGAAGCCGACAGCCGTGCGACAGCAGCATCTCTCTCCAATCGGTATCTCGAGCAGTCAGCCTGAAGGGACTTCCGCATCACTTCCATCTCCTCCTTCAGCTTGGCCTGAGCAAGCTCTGCGGCCTCAAGCCTCCCAGATAACTCCTCTACCTGCTCAAGATCTGCTCTCCGAACCTCGTCTACCGTTGCGATGGCCATGTCGATTCGCTCTTTGCAAACAACCTTCTTTTTTCGCAACTCAGCCTTGCTAGCCTCTTCCATGGTTTTCTTTAGTCGTCTGGAGGCCGCTTCATGCTGGGATATCTAGATAGCCTGATCGGCAAGCTGTTTGGCCTGATCAGAAACCTTTAGACGCAACCGAATGTTAGCACTTCCGATTTCCTCCTCAGCCTTGGCCAGTCGAGCGTGATGCTCCATTAGCCTCTTGGTCTCTTCAGCCACCCGATCGATGTTTACCTTGGCCTCATTCCCCATGGTCGCAATCCGAGTAGTAAGAAAATCAAGGTCTAAGGACTTAGCCTCATTAAGCACCCGTACCATGGGATTGCGGGGAAGAAGATGCTCACCCATGGCCTCGTCAAAAGATGTCCTGAAAACTCGGGTCCAGATCCGGGTGGCCGGCAAATAGGTTGCGAACCAAACCAGGATGGTCTATCGGGGTGGCGGTTGGATTTTCGGGCGGATGTGGGAAAGGCATAAACTCGGTATCTTCCTCAATAATATCATGGATAGGCTGGACTGGAGCCTGAGGGCCAGGTGAGGGTTCAAACAAAGATCGGCCCCTCTTCCTCTTTTGCATATCTTCTTCAATAACTCCGAGAAGAGGGCGATAGCTAACCACATCTCCGGGACGGCTAGTTGACGGCTTTGGTTTGGCAGAAGCTTTGAGTAGCTTGTACTGTTCAAGGCGGTGCCGAATATCTGATGTCTTGGCCACCTTACCCGTTTCTGGAATAAAAGCCAAGTGTTATAAGCATGCATGAAAATATAATTCAAGAAATGTGTCAAGTTAAAAGGAGTAGGAAGACGCGTTTATTTTATAAACCCTGAGGGGTAGTGGGGTACTGCAATAAGTCCTGAATTTCATTCCAGGACGAGAGCTGACCATAAAATATTCCTAATTCCTTATCATAAAGGGAGTCTGCAGAAGTTGAAAATTCACCTTGAGTTACCCTAGCTGAAGGACCCTTAGAAGATGGATCGGCACCAGTCCCATCCTTGTCAGCCTTCTTCGCCTTCTCCATCGAGGCTGATCCTTCCTCCAACCCCTCAAAAGCCTGGCAGAAGGCATCATCCGTCCACTCCTGGATCTCCCCTGCCTGCTCGAAAGACAAAGCCCCGGCACCACTACCACCCTGTCCCTCACCTTCTCCATCTCCTCCGCTCTCCTCCTCGCCTCTTTCCTCCTCTCCACCTTCCTCCTCCGGAATATCTGGACATGTGCTAGGGGAGGGTCCATCAGACTTCTTAAGCTTTTTCCCCCCGACGACTAGAGGTATCGAGAAGGGTTTTCTCTTGCTGATCTTCGCCGTAGCCCCGCCTTTAGCTTTGGCAGCCCTTTCCTCAGCCGTATCCCTCTGCTTAACCACAGATCGACATGGCAGAATCAAGTTGTGCTCCAGGAGAGTGGTATTCCTGATCAGGTAAGAAGCTGACCTATCTCTTCCTAAGATGGCCTCTATTTCCGCAGCCATCTGTACCAGGCGATCATTCTCCACGACCGCAAAGCCACCTGTCGCTAGCAAGAATAAAAGCACATAAGAAGAAGCATTGCCGTCAGGACAAAGAAATTACAAATGAAATTCAACTTACAGCCAGAAGTAAAAAGGCGAAAAGAAACAGAGTCGTCCTTGACGAAGAACCATTCCTTCTTAAACACGGTGAACTTAGAGTATAGGTCCAGGACCGGCTTAAAGGACACGGCCGAATCTAAACTAATGTACGGAGACCTCTTCTTGTAGCCCCTCAGATTATACAAATATCGGATTTCCCGGTTAGAAGGGGGCGCCCATACCTCTTTTGGAAGATAACGAATAGGCACGCTAAGATGGCGTAAGAGTTGGGCTGAAGCTGTAAAGGAGCCACCTTCAGATAGGTAATGAAGCTGACTATCCACGCATTGATCGGAGGAATGGCCCCGCACAAGCAATGGTATCGGCTATATGCGAAATATCCTTCAGGGGGATTGTATGGCATCACTCCGTCCCCCGGCAACAACATACTCGCTCTGTCAATCCCAAAGGAGCGAGAGATGACATCAAGCTGCTCCTCTTTGAGCGAGCTCAGAAAGCAGTCAGGAGGAGAATTCAGGAGCTCCTGAAGGCCATATCCGTCCACTAGTGATCTCGGAGTGGGTCCCTGTCGTCCCGGTCCTGGCTGGGCTGGGGGCACAACGGGGGGCTCTCCTCTGTTCGTAGATTTTCTTTTTTCTGATCGAGTTTCCACTTTATGAGACATTTTATCTACAACACAAGAAAGTACATCGTTAGAACAGAGGATATAAACAAACGAATGTATATAGTCTGCAACTTCACTCGAATTCAAAACTCAAAGGATAAAAGATTCCCGAGTCCATTCGGCGTTGAAAGTTTTTTAGTTCATTCGGTACTGAGTGTCTTTATTCTCATTCGGTGAAACGAAGAAACCTCATTCGGCGAAAGAGACGCACCTGATTCGGCACTAAGATGATTCGGCACTAGGATGATTCGGAACTAAGATGATTCGGCACTAGATGATTCGGCACTTATGTGGTTCGGCTGTCTCGTATGATGGGGGTTGAACGAAGGCCTAACACCTCTACTTATAGACGAAGGTAGGAGGACCGGACCGGTTGATTCGGCACGTATGACCAGAGGGAAACATCCAAGTTAAAACAAAGTACGCCATCTGCATGCACCTGTCCTACTTTGGGGGGCAAGTGTTGGGAGTGTTTCCACCGAGCCATTAAAAGGAGGGCACTGCCGAACCAACGCGAGCCAAAGCATCACCGGTCCAAACGACATACTTCCCTCCTAGCCGAACCAACACACCTCCTACATACCACCGAACCAAACCCACCTCCTAGCCGAACCAACACACCTCCTACATACCACCGAACCATACCATATCCAAACAATGCCGGTCCAACCCTCTCCAAACAATGCCGAACCAGGCTCCATCCACTCACCACCGAACCAGCCACCTTCCCTTACGTAACCGAACCAAAGCATACCGAATCAACCACCACCGAGCCAACTGCAGCTCCAACCCTCGCCGAGCCAACTCCACTTCCATATACAACCGAACCAGAACAACATACCACTCTCCACCGAACCAAGATGTTCCAGATCAACCTAGTCAGGCCAGATAACATCAGCCCAGGGATAACATCAGCCCAGGCCTACCAACAGCTATTTACATCCAGGACCCTTGCCCCCAGCCTCACTCTATAAATAGAGGGGCAGGGGGTACAACAATGGCAGACAAGTTTGAGAGCTCAAGCACGAAAGGAACTTTCAAACAACTTTCATATACTTATATACAAAGCTTTGTACTTGTAATCTGAAAGAAAAAGGAGAATAACATATAAAGTGGACGTAGGCACGTTCAGGCCGAACCACTATAAATCTATGTGTCTTTTACAGTTTAGTCCATCTATTTCATATATTTGCATGAATCACCCAAACCATCCAGATCAACATATAATCAACTAAATCATACAACTAGGAGGTGTTTGCCCATTTTTTGTGCAAACACCATCAATAGCAGGGCTACCGGGGTACCGCCCGTCACAGTACGTGGCCTAGATCACCGTACCGACGAGCCACCGTAACTTCCTTGCAACACAAGGCCGGGACCATTCCTTACTGAACAGTCCCGAACAAGACAACCCCGTAGTTGACTTACGTTCCAACCGCCCACACAGCCGAAATAAAAAGGAACTTCTAGACAGGGGAAAATCTCGTCCTACTTGGGCATGACCCACTTAGCCTTGCTGCACCTCCCCTGTTTTAGCCATTCCCGGTTGATGAGGCTTGAGGCTAAGATTACCTTTAGAGAACACATCTCTTAGAATGCTCATCGTCCACCTGACGATGTTCTGAAAGCAGTCAATCCATACAAGTTCGTTCCGGGTTCGAACGAAACCGAAGGCATTATCTCGTTACACTCATTTTGGAATCACCCTCAGAGTTAACGACGATAACCGTTGCACTCTGAATCTTTATCTCGAATCTGAAAGTACTACCCGTCAAACTCATCTCGGAATCACCTTCAGAGTTATACTGACGAATAGTCCTTACACCTTGAGTCTTAACTCTTCACATAAGATTCACGACCTATCGTTAATTTGGATCGATGTGGTTTTCCGATATCCAAATATGGAAACCCGATCCCGGTCTCATCGAAATCCAAAGCGTGTTTTTTAAGGCCAAGTTGTTTTCAAGGTTTAAAACAATTCAATTATCTATATATCCAAATAGATAAATCACAGATTCACAATAGATTATCAACATTATCATCACAACAGATAATCCATATTATCATTATCAAAAGGTAATCCAAATCATCATCACAATGCAACCAATGCATCCATATCACTCAACATTACTTATCTCATATCTGAGATTTAAACCATTCAAGGCAATTCATATCAACCATCCATATAAGCAATGATTAATAATCACACCAAATATAATTAATTTAAAATGAATTAAATTAATTACATCATTTCTATTTAATTTGAAATAAATTAAATTAATTACTTCATCAATATAAATCTTGCTTACACCACTATTAATTAATTATCAATCAATTAATTAATCATCAATCAATTATTCATTTTAGTTAATCATCCCTGATTAATTAACCTTTAATTACATTCAAGTAATTATCCACTAATTAATTTCTCAAATTAATTATACTTAACCAAATACAGTAATTAATCTTTAATTACTTCCTTAATTAATTAACTATAAATAATTACATTAATTCTTAATTAATTACATTAATTAATCCTTTCATTTATTAATTATTTCTAATTAAATCCATTTTAATTACTTCATTAATTATAATAATTAATGATTTCTAATTACATTTTCTTTTTAAATTAATTACATTAGAAATTAATCTTTAATTAAATCATAATTGTTAATCACCCTTGATTAACTCCATTCAGTAATTAAATACCCTTAATTACTTCACCAAATAAATTAATTGCTCATTAATTAATTATCTCAAATTAATCCCTTGATTAATTCACAAAGTAATTATACTCAAATTACTTTTATCAACAAATCACCTTCAATTAATTACATACGGTAATTATCCATTAATTACTTCCCTAAGTAATTTCTCTTCATTTAATTACATAAGTAATTATACTTCACAAATCATCAAATAATTATTCTAAATTAATTAAACTGAATTAATTAACTTAATCTAATCAAATTAAACTTAATTAATTACAATAAGTAATTAATTGCTTAATTGCTTTCATAAGTAATTATACTTAATAATTTACACAAATGATTATCTTTAAATTAATTAATCTAATCAATCATTAAAAATTAATCACATTAATTAATTATTAAATAATCCTTAGTTAATGACCATCATTAATTATTTAACAATTCATAAATTATTTTTCTAAAGTAATTAACTTGTTTCAATCATTATTAATTACAAATTAATTAATCATTAATAGCTCATTAATTAACGCTTAATTATTTAATTAATTAAGTGTTAACTATAACTTAATTAATCCTTTATTACTTGACTAATTAATTATTAATCATTAATTCAAATTCAAATCTTATTTAATTAATGATTCTTAAATTATAAGTTAATTATTCTAAGAATAATTAATCTTAAACTTTTAAGATTAAACCCTTAATTACTTTGAGTAATTATTCATTTCATTAACTTATAAAATAAATAAATTATCTATTTAATTACCCTAATAATTAAATGCATCACAAATCATTAAATTATAATCTAACTTCAACCAGTTTTAA
This sequence comes from Allium cepa, assembly GCA_030765085.1. Lineage (NCBI taxonomy): Eukaryota > Viridiplantae > Streptophyta > Magnoliopsida > Asparagales > Amaryllidaceae > Allium > Allium cepa. Next base: position 705,194,406 of record CM060941.1, read on the forward strand.
AATCAATTTAAAACTTTTACATTACATGATAAATAATACTTTTCTTATAAAAGAAATTTTACAAGAGTTAAAACAAATTTCTTTTTAAATTCAAAACATTTAAATTTTACATTATCATTCAAATTTGTTTTAAACACTTAAATTTATAAAACTTAAATTTATTTAAACCAAAGATTCAAATTCAGACTTGAATCAGTTTAAACTTTGATTAAAACATTTCTTTATATTTTAAATTTCCAATTTAAATTCAAATTTCTTTAAAAACATTTTTAAACAATAAATCCCTTTAAAGTTATTTTAAACAAATTTGAATTTTAAAACTTCATTCATTCCCGGCTTAACATTCAAATTTAAACTTGAATCCATAATTACAAATTAGATTTAAAAATTAATTTAAAATTTTGCTTTATATTTTAAATTCCAGTTTAAAATTTGAAAACAAGACAAATTACTAAACTGAAATAAACTAGCTCGAGCAAACTCAAATCAACTCGAGTAACTCGAGTAACCCTCCTATTAGAAAACATTCCAACCAATTACTGACATGTTTATACATAAACCTGAAACAACCATTCTCACCTGATCCCAAAACACAATGTCTTCGGGTCCCAAACCCCAAATCTTCGAGCCAAACGCAAATTAACCCGAAATAATCTTGAACCAAACACGAGAACCCAATCTTCCCCAAACCAAACTGACACAACACAATCACCGTGCACCTGCACCAACCCCGTCGTCATCTCCGGCCTCTCGCGACCACACGTGCAAGTCGACGACTATCCCCCATCTCGATTCCGACCCTCAAATCCAATGCAGAACCCCAAAATCGAAAACGAGAATTCGAGGTCAAAAACTGGAAAATGTCGATACTGTAATCCACTTCAAATTCCAAAATCCTATCATCTGAGAAGTTACGCCTCCGGCCACGAACTCCCCCACACTCCATCAATCACCCACACAAATCTGGAAGCACTCGATCACCTATAGGGGTTGCGGTGATCAATTTTTTCCAAATGAACAAAACTAGGGTTATAATCTTCAATTCAAAATCACCATCACCTCACTGCTTTAATCCCTTTTCCAATATTTTTCCATGATTCTACCATCACCATTCCATCACTAGAAACAATTCTGGCCAATCCAACCTTCTAGATCGACAGTTCCAACTCAAAATAGGATTTCTGGTTAAACCAGAAATACTCAACCAAATTCAAACTAAAAATTCAAATTTTAGTTTTAAAAATCAAGTCATTGATCATGTAATTGGTTTATAAGTTTTAATCCATGAATTTGGAAAATTTAAATATTACTTACAAAAGTTTGTTCTGTTGCATTGAGTGTTTACAGGGACAATACAGTTTTTACCATATTCTTTTTTCATATTAAATAAAATTAAAACTTTAACTTATATTATCTACCATATTTTGATTTAATCCTTAATCTTAACTCATATTAAATCAAATAAAATGGATATTCTTAAGCAATTCATAAATCTGAAACTTAAGTACAGAAAATTGAATTTACAATAACATGCACCACTACATACATTCAGTAATGAACATATAAAGAACATACACACACACTTATTTCCAGAGTAAATAAGCAACTAAATTTATACTTAAGTTTATAAAATGTTACTCATAGAAATTTTTAGCAGAGCACTTTGAAAAGTATTAAACTGAATTGCTTTGATTCCCAACTTCAAGTTGCCTCCTTTATTTTGCTTTTTAAAAACTTTAATTCCAGATTCACTCACATACTTTGCTTGATTTACAGCTACATGCATGCTTTTTTAAAACTTTAGTCTTGATTTTTACTGCAAATGCTTGCTGCATGTATGATTCCAGAAAGAATGCAGGCTTGGTTGTTTTCAAACAGAGATGCGGAGATTTTCAATTGCATGTTTCCAAAAAATATGCAGGCATGATTGAGCAATGTAGTTGCATGTAGGTTTTGGTTTAGAGGAAGATTCAAACAGTTTTTGATTTGGTTTTTGAGGAGATTATTTACAGGATTTATGTTGAACAGAGTTCTTTTTTGATTTCAGATTTTTATTATCTTGGCTTTTTGATTTGAAGAAGCTGATTAGAAAAGAATATGAGAATGAGGGGCAAAGTTTTTATATAAGAATTTTTTTGACTTAATTAAAATAAAAGAAAAAGAAAATCTAAATATTACACTTGTTCAATTTTAACCTTTGTCACTTTGATAGCTTTATAACTTAACACATGTCTTATAAGTGTTAAGAGATTAACACGTGTATTCAGAGTACTTTTAATTTAATCTAAATTTGTTTATAAAAACTTTTAAATCTAAATTTATTATTTCTTATGTATAAATAAATGAGTTTCTTCCCTTTTTAAATTAAAAAGAAATGAAAACAAACAAATTATAAATATAAGCTTATTCAAACATATTTTTTTAAATAATTATTTCTTTGAATTTCACAACATTAAATTAAAATTCAAATTAAATTAAAATTCCAATTTAAAAATCAAGTTATATATATGCATATATAACTCTTATTAAATTTAAAAACAACAAATCCTATTTTTAAAAATGTATTTATGTTTATAAAAACTAAGTACTATCATTATTATTTGAAAATAACAAATTAAACAATATTAAATAATTTATAAAAGAGATTATAATTTACTTCTATTACTCAATAAATTAATATCATTTGTAAATTGTATTTTAAACTCTTATATATAAATTCAAGCAATATTTAAAAATAAAATAAAACAAAGCTTTTAATGTTAATCTAATTTAAATTCATATTTAAGTTAATTAAAATATAAATTTAAACAAATAAGATTTACCTTTAATATAAACCATATAATTATTTGTTAAATTGCTTTGAAAAGTTAAATGTTAAATTTAAATCAAATTTCCAATTTACCGAAAATAAATTAGAATTAGAAAATTACTTCATTTAGTAGATTCCAAATCAAAGTTTATCAGCTTACAATATATACAATTATATATATTATAAACAGAAAACAATTTATTTTCTTTAAAAAGATAAAATCTTCCAATTTAAATATTTATTAAACGAAGATTATTAAATCAATCCAAAATTTTATTATCAAATTAATTCAATTTTTAACACGGATTATTAAATTTATATTATCAAATTTCTGAGATATCACAACTAAGGACTAATCTAATATTATGGAAGGCTAATAACAATTATTAATAATAAAATTTAGGTTATTAGGACTAGCTAATCAAATTCGATTGCTGATTACAAAAATAATAGAATTTGAGCAAAACCCTAGTTGCGATTTCAATATAAAATTTATGAAAACTTATTTATGGGTTAATTAAGATAGAAGCCATACCCTAGTGTATAAATTGCTATTAAAAAGCTCAGGGTTGTAGCTAATTTGAGAATTTAATTGTTTGTTTAAGCTTTTGACATTGCAGGTAAAGGAGAAATGGAAGAGAAGCTTACATAACTATAAGGAGAATTAAGCAAATGGGTGTCACTGGATTTGATTCAAATGAATGGATAGATCATCATAAGAAGACCAGACTTTGGGAAAAGGAATGACACTGAGAATATTTAGTTGAAAAGTCATAGTTTATTTACACTAGAGGGAAAATATTACTACTATCATCGTCATCGAAGACGTTCAAGGAAATAGTGCCAAAAAACAGTGACGTCGCATAAAGTTTATTAGCCTCCATAAGCCTAGAACTATGAAGCATGAACATCGTCTTCCATGAGTCACGACGACTGCCGAGTAGTACTATGATTGACATCGAGACTCGTGATTTCCAAAGAAATGCTAAGTGAAGTCATATCCTATCATTGTCGATGTTGCCAAAGTTAACCATTCTTAATGCTGCTTTTGACCAGAGTTATTAAGTACTAACGGTGTTGTCTGTCCCAACGCCGCTACTCATCGAAACAGCCTCATAAAGTGAAACACAAGTTATAAATAATGCCGAGATTCAATGCTATTACAACATTGACTCTGATGAACATGCTTAGGAGACACCATACATCTATGTATGCGATGTTAATGATTGTTGTTGTCAATATCCACAAGTGCAGTTAATGCCTCATTTAGTAAGCTATATATATGAACATCAAGGGACATCAATGTTGCTACTATTTATTGCTGCCAATCGTCAATCAAACAAGGTCTCAAGATATGGAGTCATCATTGCTAATATTAATGTTGAGAAACATCGATACACCCGAAAGGTATGTCGAAGATGCTTCAACTAATGCCACCTTTCATCAATGTTAATAGGTAATGATAATAAAAGTTGATCGAAGAAGAAGAAAATATCAACGCTAAGTCTAGAGACATAAAGAGTCGACCCTATTGCATCGATGCCAAAGTTTAGCTATGTGAATACAAGAATGACGGCTTTGATGTTCGACGAAACTATTAATGTCGAGGCCGATAGAATATCAACCTTAGTGATTGATGACACTGCTATTATCGATCCTATTCTTTGCGTTTATAATTTATTTTGGAAAATATAATGAGAGTTTGAGTCTGGAATTTTGATATGTTAGATAACATGATTAAAGTGAATTTTTGAAATTTTTGAGGATTTTTCCAATAATTGGAAGGGCTTAATTGACTAACTTAACCATGTTTTATATCTGGATTAGCGATAGTTATTTTTAAAAAAGAATTTGAAAATTTTAAGGCAACTAATCTAGTGTTGATACATGAGGTTAGTTAGAGAAAAGTTTACTTAAACAAGATTTAAACCTGGTTTGCTCAGAAAAGTGGTTCTGCCTGCTTGGGAAAGTGCCTTTCGACATAGTATCTTCCACCTTTATCCTTATTGAAATTAACTATGCCGAAACCAATACACAAGATATCACTATGAGGATATGCATTTGATTGGAGATAGGCAGAAGGTAAGATGTCGAAAACATAGCTTCCGAAGGGGTCAAAACCTTGGTTTGTTTTCAAAAGAAAAGCGTCTGCCACTATTTTGTTTTAAGCCTTCGACAGAGTCAAGCATAAGGTTTAGAAAGAGGTTTTAAAGGGTTTTGAAAGGGTTTCCATTAACTTATAATCACTTTTGACTGGGTTCCTTACTTATAACAGAATGGTTTGAAAGAAGGGGTTCCGACCTAGTCGATACCCTACTGCCATTTTATAGACTTTCGATGGTATTGAAGATATCTATACCGTCGAAAGGTATTTTTGTTTTATAAGTTCAAGCCACTTCCTATAGCTTTCGAAAGGGGTTAGGGGTTTCGAAAGTGATGGTTTTGGAAGGGGTTTCGACGCAAACATTCCAATGTTCTACCCAGATGTTTTATGCTTTCAAAATGGATGGGGCAGACACCATCAAGTTTTCCCCAATATTTTATATGATACGAAAAAGGATGGTTTCGAAACAAATGCTTTCAAATATATTCACTTTGACTCAAAAATATATTTTGAGTATAAACCCAATGCTTTCGAAAGTGGTACTTTCAATGTTTTCGGAAGTGTTACTTCCATTAGTGTCGAAAGGGGTACTTTCAACTGGTTTCGAAGCTAAGCTTCTAAAGTTAAATGCTAATACTTTAATATATGCGAAAGGTTTCGAAATGTAAAATTTAAAGTATTATAGGGCAGGGGCCTAATGTTTTTAAGAGCTTTCGAAGGGGGTTATCTTATGAAGTCGAAAGCTAGGTTTCGAAGGTATCGAAAGGTTTTATGACCTAAACTCTATTTTTAAAAGAAAAACCCATGGCAATATTAAAAGAGTTTTGTAATGGATTAAAGAAAAAGTTGTCTTTGATAAATTAAAAGGTTAAAGGTATTAACCATTTTTTATATTAAACCCACAGGAGTGGTAATGTTATGTTGCCTCTTCAAATGTGAATATATCCACTTTATAATGGACCCATAATTGCATTTTAGGGATAAAGCGTAGAAGAAACAGTTAGGTTAACCCAGTAGTGAATATAAATTGAATAAACTCCTGAATGAGTAGAATTGCATCTAAGAGGTCAGGAAGACCAGAGAATAGGATGTTAAAATATAAAAGAAAGATATTGGCAGAGGCCAATAGGTTCTCAGTAAGCCCATGAAAACTATGTATATGAAAAGATATTGGCAGGGGCCAATAGGTTCATAGTTAGCCCATGAAAACTATGTATAAAAGAAGACGTCAGATAGACAGGTTCATAGTTGGCCCATGAAAATTATGTGTAACGGGAGATGTCAGATAGATAGGTTCATACTAAGTCCATGAAAACTATGATTGGATATTGACAGAGCCAGTAAGTTTGTTGAAACACTCCCACACCCCTTAATATACCCAAAAGGACACACTAAAAGGCTTGGTGCGTTGTAGGTATAACTGAAACTAACAGGGACTAAGATTCACAAGACAAAAATAGGTAAAAACGGCGGAAATTAAAATAATAACTTATTTAAAACAAAAGCTTCATAATTGCTTCATAAACCAAAAAAGTCAATATTCAAATACAACATACATGTCTCAAAACCCAACATGTCTCATGAATTAAAAACTTGTAGTCTCAACAAAAATCAGAGTACAAATATCCCTCATAATAAGCCAGTACATAGAAAGAGCTAAAGCTAGAACAAAAGAAATACATGGTAGAAATCTTCTCCAAGAATCCTCCAAATAACTACAATCTACCGCCCTCTCCCTTGATTGCCTATGGAGGGAAAGGGGGAAATAGAGGAGTGGGTCGGATTAAAAGTCCGGTGAATGATGGTAACAACTAGATTCTTTAAGTAAAGTAAAAGTAATAGACCCTTTAATAGTTCTAGTATTTAAAAGGAAATTAAGGAAATAGGAAATAGATAAACTGAAAATAAATTCGATTAAACTATTGCATAGTTAATAAGATAGGTTAACATTGATTGTTTGCTCTTATTCTTGATAGCTACTTTGATTAGGTTGAAGTTCTAATTCTAACATTTGATCAGCCTGCTACTCCAAAGAATCTACTATGGATTGGACGTTTCCCTTCATAGTAGACTTTGGCCTATGAAAGAAACACTTACTAAGCACTTGGAACTCATAACTATTTATGAGCCATCAGTGAAAGCTGCACGCGTGACCACCATTAAGCTCGCGTTCCTGTTATTCCCTCTTTTGACCTTTTATTTACACTAGACTGCATAAGCGTGCCCCTCGCCTCACTTAAGGATTATGTGAAGCAACTCACGTCACTTCAGGGTTATGTAAAACACCATGTCCGTAGAAAAATGGGGAAAATGCTGTTTGTGTCGGTCCTTATCAACCCGAAATATAGTTACGCCCCTTATTCAAATCCCTTTGATTTGAACCACCATATATTGACTGTTTACTACCATTATAAGCATAAGTGTACCCCTCGTCTCACTTCAGGATTATGTGAAGCACCTCATCTCACTTCAAGATTATGTGAAACAACGTAATCATAGAAATGTTAGGGGAATGCTATTTGGTACAGATCCTACTTATTATCTTTGTTTATTAACTTAGATAAATTATTTAAATAATCTTTTATTTTTTTATTAATTACTATTATTGCTTACTAATTTATCCTAAGTCTTAAAATAAGCACCGTAGTTTCCATAGTTTATCAATTTATAACTTATGTTATAATCATGCTTATTACTTAACCAAAGGTCTAAGTGAGAAAATAAGCTTCTTTCTCCTTTTATTCATTTTAGATATAATTCTAAGTTAAAACTAGGCCAGTCTTCTTAATTCAGTCCAATTAATATCATAATTAGGCATAATTTCATTATGATTCCATTTATATTACAGTCTTTATAATTTACATCTTATATTCCATTATTTCAGATTTCTTATTATATAATCCTGTTTTGCGTTCATTCTATTATAATCCATACGCGAAGAAGAAGAAGGAGGAATAAAAGAAAACTGAAAATAAAGAGAAATCCAAGGCGTAAGCAGAAGATGTAAATAAAGCATAAATAATAGTAAATAAACTAAAATATTGTTAATAAACTGTAAATAAATGGAAAAGCTAGAAATAATTATTCCGCTTTGGGTCCTTCCTAAATAGGTGAACCCAATTGGAGAAATTTTAGAATGAGAAAAATGTTAGGCCTAGGGTTCTATTTATAGGGGTAGAATTGGACCTTGGACCGTTGAATTTAGGAATTGAATAGGATGCAACTATGTCATAGGCTGAATAGGAGCTATTGGATGCATGAATGGAAGAATCAGATCGAGTTGAAGAATGCAAAACACGTCTACAACATTCGAACGAGCATTCGTTCATTCGCTCAAATGGGCTGGCGGGTCGACCGGGTGGTCAACCACCCTTGTACCCAGGTCGACTGGCTAGTCGACCTGGCCTATTATTATTATTATTATTATTATTTTCTTTTCTTTTGTCGTTTTATTGCTTAATTGGTATCAAGTTCATATTAACTCGGATTCTGACGTTCTATATATGGAAATTGACCAGAAAATTACCACGGACACAATGGTGCAACTCTCATGGCTCAATTTTGATAATTTCACCAATTTATTTTATTACTTAACTAATTAACGAATTAATTATTACAGGTTAAGTTTCGGGTTGTTACATTCTCCCCGCCTTAAGGGATTTCATCCTCGAAATCTCTAAGGATAAAAGAATATACTAAATGTTTTCATCCAATTATACAAATAACCGCTCAATCATTAACCATTCATCCATTGTCCTTAAGTTTTTCTAATGTAATTTATGATACTTATGCAATTGGTGTAGTGTAAATGTTCCTCACTAATGCAACAGACTAGACGGTCCACTGATTTAGTTGACCTCCTTTTATGCAATCATGTTTGTGCCATGTATCAAAATGAATGCAAAAATTTCCTAATGATAACTGATAATTCTATGTGCGTGCTGCAGACATCATCCAAATGCAACAACCATGTGCAAATCATCTATTTATGGAAACCATGGAAAATAGAATAAATGCATACACATCCATATGCATATGCTCTAGTATCCTAGTTATGCCAATCCCTAAAGAATAATAGTGCTTAGTATACTTGTATGCGTCCATTAGCATCCACTAGCAAACACTTACAAGCACTAGCACACATCATTCATAACATGTTCTAATAGCACATTTACATCAAATCCTACCATCCATAGGTTAATCCTAAGTTCTAACCTCCTAAAGGATAATAAAGGAAAGAACCTATTTAAAATTAAAGATGGAAATAGGAAATTCGAAATTTACTATCAAATAGAGATATGGATAAGAAGTATGCATTTTCTCCTAATCAATTTAATCATCTTCGAAATCTTTTTAACCTCTGTAGACTCTATCCAACACAAAAGCGACTTGCATGGTCTTCCATAAAGAGCTTCGAAAGGTGTCACTCTAATGTTAGCTTGAGAACCACTATCTTATGTGAATTCCACAAAAGGAAGATGCTTTACCCAAGTTCTTCCAAAATAAGGATATCCATTCTCAACAATGTGTGTCTTACAATTTTGCTAACTCCATTTTAGTGTTCTTCTTTAGTCTGCTCACATGAATCAGCATTCCTAGATTATCACTAGGGCCCTATACACTCTACCGAAACTCTATTATTACTTCCAAAAGTAATTACTGATGTCTCCTCTGTAGCCTTACCCTTTTTTCCATCACACCTAGGAAATGATTCCTATCTATTCCACTTTTAAGAGTTTGGTTTGGTATTTATCCTCTAATTTCAAAAACTAAGACTTTTAAATTTTCATAACATCAAATCCCAAAATCTTAGTCTTTAAAAAGTGTTATTTTTAAGTTTCTATTAAATTTAAAAATACTTAGTTACTTAACATTATTTCCCAACCTAAAGGGAAAAACTTTCAAATTCTAAGTTCAAAACTTATTCCTCGTTTTCTTTTAAAGACCATTTTAATTTTCTATAAAATTTTGAATTTTCAAATTCTAATTTTATTAAGGTTTTTTTTCATTTCCAAAAACTTACTTACTTTTTCTCCAAACCATTTTCTTTTGAAATATCTTTAAGTTGTTTTTATGTGTTTCAAAACATCTTCTTATTATACCTCACGGTCTCATACCCTAATGTGTTGGAACTACTTCCTAAAGTGAGAAATTTTTAATGCTAAAATCTTCTATGAATCTTTTAAAAGAGAATTTCACGTTTATATGAAACTACAAGGAACTTATTTTATATTTTTCGAAATAGGCTATAAAATATGGTGCTTTTCATACCTTGTATATCTCTTTCATGTATTCCTTGTATCTTGCACAAAACATTTTTATTGGTTTAATAGAAAATTATACCATTACTCTTTTCATTCCAATAGACTAAAGTATTTTTAATTTATATTCTTCCATGATAAATATTTTCTAATATCTAACCTACACATTTTCCTTTTAGAAAACTCATCTTCAAAACTATTTTAACTTTTCCATAACTGCAAAAAAACTTCCTTATACTTATTAAAAAGAATAAGTGTACTTTACAAACCAATTTGTTTCTATATGTAGAAATTCCCTTTTAAAATATATTTTTATTTGGGTTAAAACGGATGTTGCGTAAAATGCTGTTAGTACAACCCAAAAAAAATACTACTGTGTGGTTTCAATTAAAAAAATATCAATAAATCTCATATACCTATGTAAAAATATTTCTCTTGGGAGTCACTTACTATAACAGTAGTGTTATAGCCTATGCTCCACTTATTTTTCACAAAAACATTTATTATAACAATAAAAGTTGTAATCTACATTTTCAATACTTGATACACTCTAGGTCTTTATGTTTAAAATCTTTGTTTACCTACAATGAAACTAGTGAGTTATACACACACACACACACTACATAATTCTTCAAAAAGAGTTTCAATTTTTCATTATATAAAAACCAACTTAAATTTCATGCCATTCTTCAAAAACCTCATATTTATTTTCTAGAAGAATATATTAACAATGAAAATTTTCAGCTCTCACTATTACATTTTATTGGGCTAAGCATAAATTGGATTTTGTCCTTGCTAACCTAGGAGTACTTTTCTTAAACCTTGGGAATCCCATTTCCTTACTAAAGTCCTTCATCTACGTATGAGTTTTCATCTTCTGAACCTATTGCACATCCTCAATCTTCGCCTATCTCTCTTCGGATTTCCACAGTCTGATCCTAAATGTACATAATCATTTCTAAAATCTCTACCATGTGTGAACATTCTCTATGCCTCAATAAAAGCACTTCAAAAGTGATACTTTAAGAACTCTGTCTTCAACTGATGAACACAAAGCATACGAAGAACCTCCTTTAAATTAATAACTTGCTCTTCCATACTTCTTAGAGAACACCAAAATGTCAACCACGAATACCACCACGAACTTTATTTTAGGACATCTTTGAAACATGGTTCATCAAATCTATAAAATAGGCTGGGACATTGGTTAGCCCGAAAGACATAACTGACCACTCAAAGATCTGTCGGGTATCCTAAATGCGGTCTTACCAATGCTATTATCAGCTATCCTAAGCTGATGAAATCCAATGGCCAAACCAAGCTGAGAGAATACTGAAGAGCCAATTAACTGAAAAGATCATCTATCTAAGAGGGTGGATAATGGTTCTTTTTTGTGAGCTTATTCAATTCTTCATAGTCAATGCAAAGTCAAAAAGAACCACTTACTTTGGTAGTGAAGACGACTGGCGCTCCCTATTCGGATATGTTTCTTCTTATGAAACCTTTCTCTAAAGCTCATGGATCTGCTTGCTCAACCCCTTCCTTTCTCTAGGTGCCATATCCCCTATGGGTAATACTACTGGCTAGCAAAATAAAGCGTTAAGTCAATACCTCTCTTAGGGGGGTAGTCCCCTAAATTCATCAAAGATGTTTGGAAAATCTTTGACGACGGGAACGGAACCTAACTCTAATGATGATGAATCGAGGTAATAAACAAAACTCAACATAACCGACCCTTGCAGGTCGTAAGAAATCTTAAGAGTCCTACTGATGCATGACTCTATTCTAACGACTCTCCTCTTGCAATCTAATATAGCTCCATATGTGGATAGCCAATCCATTCCCAAAATCATCCCATACCCCGAAAATCCCAAAACATAGGCGTCAGTCAAATTCTACGCCTAGGATAAAAAATTTCAAGCCCCTACAAACCATAGACGAGGGTGTCGATCCTCCTATGGGGTTTGAAACAAAGATGGGTCTATTACTAAATAAATGTCTAAGTGCAAACAATCTACATTGGAGCTATAGATAAAAAAAGAGTGTGATACTCCAGAATCGAAAAGAGTCCCAATGGGAAAATCAGAAATAGAAATCAAATTTTTCTACCTCCATTTGGTCTACTACTGGAGGGTGATGCCTCCAAAGCCTTAATCTATGTCGCTAGTGCACCCGCTTACTACCCCGTCTTCTGGGGATAATACTTACTAATGTGAGCAGGTTATCCACAATTATAGCACATTCCCTTCATCTTCCCTCTCTTGTAGTCCTTGGCTAAATGTCTAGCCATCCTACAGCTTTTTCACTTTTTCTTGATCTATTTCTTTGGGCCTTCTTCTTTCCTTTTAGGATCTTCTGGCTAAATGGCTTCTTCAGGCTCCTCCTTCTTAGCTGCATTAGACGTAAGTGCAATCTCTACTGGTGACTCATATGTAGCTCCTATCCATACGTGAGTCAACAACAAAACTTAAAGTGGTTGATTGATCCCTTTGCGAACTTCATAGCCTTCTTGTGCAGTGCATTCATCGATTCTATTCCAAACCGTGACAATTCATTAAATTGATTGATGTACTCCTTCACAGACAAGCTTTCTTGCTTCAAGTTAATAAACCGCTCCAACTGAACACTATCTTCCACTTGAGATAAAAATTTACGGTCAAATCGCTCCCGAAACCCATTCTAAGTAACTTCTTTTCCTTCCAACTCAATAACCTCCCACCAGTAAAAAGCCTCTTCTTTCGGCTGCCGAGATACTAGCTGAACTCGCTACACATCGTCCAATCCCAATAGTCCCAATATCCTCTCCGGTTTTCTTAGCCAAGCCCAAGCCACTACAAAAGTCTCCGTACCCGAAAAGGTCTTTCAACCTAAATTTGTAAAATCCTTACAAAGCCTGGAGAAATTAACTATTGCAGGTGGGTTGATGGGATTCCCACCCGCTGGTGCTAGATTAGACGCTTGCCCTTGCACCTCTGGAGTCGTGGCTTGTAGATACCTACTAAACCAAGCTGGAACTAGAATGCCCTCGAGAAGGTTTAGGGCATCAACCATTCTAAGAAAAAGATAGTTTAGAAAAGATTCAAAGGGAGATTGAACTGGACTTATCGGGGGATTTTTTTTATAAAAACTCTGCTATACTCAAAAAAACATTTTTGAGAGTTCTTTTCCGAAAAAAATACTTTTTAAAACAAGTTATTTTGGAAAATACTTTACTTTTAAAAATAAAATTTTAGGGATCCTGTAAGCTTAGGCATTGATACCAAGTAAAACACCCCACACCCCTTAATATACCCAAAAGGACACATTAAAAGGCATGATGCGTTGTAGGTATAAATGAAACTAACAGAGACTAAGATTCACAAGACAAAAATAGGTAAAAACAGTGGAAACTAAAATACTAACTTACTTAAAAAAAAGCTTCATAATTGCTCTATAAACCAAATAAGTCAAAATCCAAATACAACATACATGTCTCAAAACCCAACATGTCTCATTAAATAAAAAATCATAGTCTCAACAAAAATTAGAGTACAAATATCCTCATAATAAGCCAATACGTAGAAAGAGCTAAAGCTAGAATAAAAGAAACGCATGGTAGAAATTTTCTCCAAGAATCCTCCTAGTAACCGCAATCTATTGTCCTCTCCCTTGATTGTCTATGGAGGGAAAGGGGAAAATAGAAGAGTGGGTCAGACTAAAAGTTGCTGAATGATAGTAACTACTAGAATATTTAAGCAAAGTAAAAGTAATAGACCCTTCAATAGTTCTGTTATATAAAAGGAAATAAAGGAAAAAGGAAAGAGATAAACTAAAAATAAATTCGATTAAACTATTACTTAATTAATAAGATAGGTTAACTTTGATTGTTTGCGCTTATCCTTGATAGCTACTTTGATTAGGCTGAAGTCCTAATTCTAGCCTTTGATCAACCTGCTACTCCATAGAATCTACTATGGACCGGATTTTTTCCTACACAGTAGACTTTGGTGTCTAAGTGCTTGGAACTCATAACGATTTATGAGCCATTATCGGAAGCCGCACGCATGACCACTAAGTTCGTGTTCCTATTATTCCCTCTTTTGACCTTTTATTTACAATAGACAGCATAAATCATGCCCCTCACCTCACTTTAGGATTATGTGAAGCACCTCGTCTAACTTCAGGGTTATGTGGAACACCGTGTCCATAGACAAATAGTCGAAATGCCGTTTGTTCTAGTCCCTATCAAACAAAAATCTAGTTGCAACCCTTTTTCAAATCGCCTTGATTTGAACTATCATAGATTGACCGTTTACCACCACTATAAGCATAAGTGTATCCCTCGCCTCACTTTAGGATTATGTAAAGCACCTCGTCTCACTTCAGGATTATGTGAAACACTATAACCATAGAAATATTAGGGGAATGCTATTTGGTACAGGTCCTACTTCTTATCTTTGCTTATTAACCTAGATAAATTATTTAAATAAGCTTTTATTTTTTTATCAATTACTATTATTGCTTATTAATTTATCCTAAGTCTTAAAATAAGTATCACAGTTTCCATAGTTCACCATATTTTATCAATTTATAACTTACGTTATAATCATGCGTATTACTTAACCCATGGTCTAAGTGTGAAAATAAGCTTCTTTCTTCTTTTATTCTTTTTAGTTATAATTCTAGGTTATAACTAGGCCAATCTTCTTAATTCAGTCCAACTAATATCATAATTAGCATAATTTCAGTCCAATTCTATTTATATTACAGTCTTTATAATTTACATCTTATATTCCATTATTTCAGATTTCTTATAATTTAATCCAATTTCACGTTAATTCTATTACAATCCATATGCGAAGAAGAAGAAGAAGGAGGAATAAAAAAATTGAAAATAGAAGGAAATCCAAGGCGTAAGAAGAAGATGTAAATAATGCACAAATAATAAAAAATAAATGGAAAAGCTAGAAATAAACTGAAATTAATTGAAAAGAATAGCTAGAAGAAATAGACTGAAAATAATTCTAAAAACTGTAAATAAATTACTGAAAAGGTTACTCCAAAAATCGTAGTAAAACTACAACTATTGGAAACTCTATTATCTTAAACTACTTAAAAAAATCTAAAATAATTATGATCACTCACCTCTGGTCCTTAGCTCTTCCCTTTAGGCCTTCTCGGATCCACTTGGGGTTGTTAATTTTTTCATTTAAAAAGATTCCTCCTTGGAAAATTATTTCGCTTAAGGTCCTTCCTGAATAGGTGAACTCAATTGGAGAAAATTTTAGAATGAGAAAACGTTTTAGGCCTAGGGTTCTATTTATATGGGTAGAAGTTGATCTCGAACCGTTGGATTTGGGAATTGAATAGGATGCAACTACGTCATAGGCTAAATCTATGCAGATAAAGCGCTCGGAAGATTCGAAGCGGTGGAGGTGCAAAAAGTCATAGCGGGGATACAACGAGAATATAGCGGGATATAGCGGATGGCTCTAAAATAGCATATAAAACTCGTACTTAATGTTTTAACATATATAAATGGTAATTAAATAAAAAATTATCATTCAATTGAATTATAATTAATACATAAATAATTTTAAACAAAAAACATGTGCATAAACGTAAAACTATTATATAACATAATTGAATTTAGTAGAATATTAGAGTATTTTCCTTTCTGAAAATATATTAAAAATTAAATCAAATAAATTAGTTTCATATTTTTTATAATGTATAAATGAAATTTTTTAATTAATTTTATTAAAGAAGATATAGAGGAAATAGCAAAATATAGCGGGAATAAGGGGATATAGCGGGAATAAGGGGATATAGCGGAAATAGCGGGGATTAAAGCGGAAAGGCTTTTTTTTGGGGCTATATGAAAAAATCTTAGCGGTAGAAATCCTCTATGAGATATAGCGGGGTAATAGCGGGGCTTTAACTACGCAGGGTCGAATATGAGCCATTGGATGCATGAATAGAAGTACTAGATCGAGTTGAAGAATGCAAAACACGTCTACAACATTCGAACGAACGAACGTTCGTTCTTTCTTTCGAATGGGCAGGTGGATCGACCGGGAAATCGACCGCCCTTGTGACCAGGTCGACCTGGCCTATTGTTATTATTATTTTCTTTTCTATTATGTTTTCTTGTTTAATTTGTATCTCGTTCATATTGGCTCCGATTTTGACATTCTATATATGGAAATTGACCAAAAAATTACCATGGACATAATGGTGCAACTCTCATGGCTCAATTCTAACAATTTTACAATGTTATTTTATGATTTAATTAATTAACGAATTAATTATTACGGGATAAATTTTGGGTTGTTACATTTGCAGTTAGCCCACGAAAACTATATCCAAACGAAATATTGACAGATGCCAATAGGTTCCTGGTCAACCCATGGAAACTAAGGTAAGAAAAAAGGATATTGGGGTTACAAATAGGTTCCTAGTCAACCTATGAAAACTAGGATAAGAGTAAGATATTGGAGTTGCCAATAGGTTCATAGTGTTCCCATGAAAACTATGTAATTGGACAAGGAATTCTTAAATGTTTAATCGATTACTAATCAGCCCATGAAAATTAGTAGGTTAATAGTAATCCTAGAAACTATAATTGAGACAGATAGTCTAAAATGAGTGGGGATGGGTAATTCAGAATTGATTCATTTGTTTTTGCATATCATTATATGTAATGTTTTGAATTATTTTAACCATTGTGGATGCAGGGGCATAGTATATAGTTTATAAAGGTTTTGAGATATTAGTGAGGGGAAACCTGTTCCGCTAAGCGGCGTGGTCTCACTATATATCTAAATGATTTGACATTGTAATTTATTATTCATACCGGGCTTTATGTCTAACTCGAAGTTTATATTTTTCCCTTAAACTCTCAGGTACTCAATTGATTTTGAGTAGTTTGAGAGTTGAGATTTTTAGATACCTCTAAGACGAATAAGCTTTTGGAGACGTATAGGAGGCATGACAGCTATTTAGAGTTCTATTTTCTTTTGATTCCATTGTGTTTATTGTAATGGAAAAGTTGTTATATTGCCTATATACACTTCAAAATATTTTATATTATCGTTTTCTTGTTTAATTTGTATCTCGTTCATATTGGCTCGGATTTTGACATTCTATATATGGAAATTGACCAAAAAATTACCATGGACATATTGGTGCAACTCTCGTGGCTCAATTCTAATAATTTTGCAATGTTATTTTATGATTTACTTAATTAACGAATTAAGTATATTTTCTTTGAACGTGATTAGAAAATTCGAGATTATGTAATGAATGGGAAATATTTTGAAATGAAATGTGATTATGTTTAAAGTTTAATTTTTTTCCATATTCATGTGTTTCTGTGTATCATTGAATCTAACACCGCCGTATTTGGTCGTCGAGGATTAATAACTATGGATGACTGCAACATTCGTAGTCGTTAGTTTTAGGCCTCCCAATGTTACATGTATACTCTTCCTTAATAGTTAGATTGATGTGGTCTTCAGGCTTGTCAGAGGCAGGATGAGAAGATTTTGAAGTGTCGTCAGAACCACGACCTTTAGGTGGCTTGATTTTCAAAGCGGAAAGCTTAGGAGTAGGGCTTAACTTTCCATAGCGGACAATATATTTTTCAGTCCCTAGCTCTGAATTGACTTTGATTCTCTCTAAACATGCTTCAATATTGCTACCATTGTGATGTGATCATCTAGGTCCTTTGCATTTGTGATGGTGACAACTTCCTCCTGGGACAGATTAGTGCCGTTTAACCATTCTAATGCCCCTATTTTATGAGATTCTTGACCTGGGCCAAAGCTGGAAAGATCACCTCTACGACGATGGAGGCCGAGGTGGTAGATATAGTGCTCAGACCCAGGCCTTGAGTAGTTGGTGGTGGAGGAGGAAGTGGCAAATGATTTTTAAGTTGATATATCAAATATTATAAGTTAGTGACGCCCTATGATAAGAGTTGAAGTTTCTCGAAGATCGGAGAGATGAGTCAAAAATCTAGGTTGGGTGGAGTTCCCTTAGCCAGGACTTGGCGATTTCATCCTCTTCCGTAAAAGACATAGCTGGTTGGATGGCCATAGGAGGGGAATGAGGATTATCGACACTTGACACGATAGGGGTAGGAGTTTTGATAGAAGCGACCTTAGAGGTGGCTATGGAAGAAGTCATAATCTCTAGTGTAAGCTCTTTTGACTTAGGACTAGAAGGTTCTTCTTGATCCAAATCACTTAATTCAGCAATAGCCTCGATAAAGACCTTACCTGTAGCTGGATTCTTTATAGCTAGAATAGCTTTGCCTTTTTACAAGGTCGTGATGTCCTCCTCGTCTCGGAAACGAGACTTCTATGTCTCTTAGGGTACACCTTCATCGGCTAAAATAGCTCTACAGAGTATTTCTTCTTAGGTACTTGCTAATGTGATAGCATAACTCTCCTTAGCCACTTTATAATCTTGTTCTCGATAACATTGACAAAAAATGATGGTGATTAACATTCATTTCCTCATAGCCCGGGAAGCTTTTCCCTAAATTTTGCAATCTCTTCTCTGGCTTCGATGAGGATGGTTTAGGTTTATGCTTTGGAATCCATTTTAGCCTTCAAATTGGGCTTAAGACTATCCACCTTAGTATGGGTGCCTTCATCTTCTACTATTTGGCCTTAACTTATGCTACAAGCTCGGCGTTTTCTTAATAAGTGGTTTTGATTTGATCTTTCATGACGGTCATGACCCTTGTGTAGGCTCTTGGCATTTCTTCTATTAAATCTTTCGTCTTTTTAGGTGATTTCAGCGCGTCATCTCTTTCTTTCGTTAGTTTAGCCAGCTCTTATAGCCCAATAATATCCTATCATGATCCTTCCTCTTGGAATAAATTGATTGGATGAGCACCTGACTAATTCTATTGACGTTAGAGAGACCCTTGGCCAGCTTCTTCCACTCGAATAACTGGTCTAAAATCTCTTTGACTCCATCTGCCTTTCGATTTGCCTCTTGCTGAGTGACATCTCTAGCATTGCAATCACACATGACCCCTATTAGGTAGTAGTTAAGCAAGTTCGTCTACATCCTAATGCCGATAGCTGTAGATGGGCCTATATAAGGCGATGGTGGACTTGCATGAGTTGAAACTTCTTTAGATTTGTGGGAGATTGAAATGGTAGGGACAAGGTTTGAGTCAATTGAGGTTGTCATCGAGAAGTCTGAGAGTGGGTGCACTATTGAGAAGAACTTAAATCATGTACGAAATGATCATGAGAATCTTGTTATTCCTCAAAACGGTGTTGTTTCTTTCCTCTAGGTAGAGGCGCTTTCTCTCTTCTTCTTTGCACTTTTTTCTATTTTCCTCATCTTTCCATTCTTTCTCTTTACTTCTCCTCCTCTTGTGTACAGTCTCCTAGTGTGAGCTAAGACACCGTGTGCAAGAATTAGAAGTTGACGAGCGGTGTTGGCTCACACCCGAGCGATGGTAGTTGTCGAGATCTCTACCCATAGTACCTGAAAAGAAGAAGGGATATATCAGAACTAAAGTACTTGATTAAGAATGAGTGTAGAGTGCTGGTGTTCATGATCCTAGAAGCATTTGAAGTGTTGGAACGTCCCTAAGTTATTTATAGACCATGTTCGAGGAGTTGCAAGGATAGGGTTTCATCACCCTCACCAAGGATATCCTTAGACAAAATGCTAAATTCACCAGAATCTACATTTAGAATGTTTACCAAAGTAACATCTCTAGTACTAAAGGCTGAAAAAATGTCGAGTTAACCTAATGAGCCGAAGATATTCTTTAATGTACCCACTAAAAGGTTCACTTCTCCAGTTGGTGCTAGACATGGACCAGGGGGTGTTGGGAAGAATTAATAACCAAGCACTTTAGGCGAGATGGTCCGGGGACTATAACACCTTTAAGGTATGTCTCCCCATATGATTCATTTTTTCCTAAACCATAGTGCTCATCATCGTCATCAATATCATCTCCTTCTTCTTCTTCCATTTCTCCTTCTCTTTCTTCTTCTCCTTCCCCTTCACATCCTCATCCTTCGTCTCCTTCTCCTACCATATTCTCTTCCACTACTTTTTCTTCTCATTCATCGATATTCACCTTGCCTTCTTAACCTTCGCCATTCCTTCAATCATCATTATCAAAATTGTGAATAGGGGTAGAAGTAGCTCAAGATTTATTGGATGGGAGCAGAAGAGGAATAACATGCATATCAAGGTATAGAAGGCCGTATTGGTGAAGCCTGTCACCAGTAAGCAAGAAAGAAGTAGTGCAGAATTGGTATTCGACTTCCTTTAGGAGCTCTAAGATATCAGGATGTGCATTCTTGGCATCTCGATCGGAAAGTTCTGTAAGGGATACACAAAAGAAGTTAGGCATTTGGATAAAGAAAATTAAATAAAGAAAAGATGTTATAGGAGGAGACTTATGCCCAGACAACCAGAGGCAATTAAATCCATAGGGATAGCAAATGAAGAAGTATTCAGTCTTCAAGTAACTGCGCTTGCTGTGAAGTGCCTGATAATTTTAAGGAGATTATAAGCTTCAACAATCAGCAAGGAAGGCGAGTCCACTCTATTTTTGAAGCTTATAAGATAACTGAGCTCCATGAAGCTTGGGGGACAATGCAATCATATCATTAAAAGGATGTACCAGGAATTGAGTAAGGCAAATCCATTGTGGTGCACCTACATCGAAGCCAGCCAAATCTCTTGCAAGAAGAATATGAGAAATTCAATGAAAGGCGGAATGGCTACACCTAGTCACATATACTTATTATACACGGTGTAACACTGATGTGGGTTGTGTATTTGTCAATCGATTGTTGGCAATAAAACATCGCTCTCTAAAGTCCCTTGATGGATTCAAATAGAACGAAGTGACTCCGCAGTCAACAGAGATGGAGCTTGGTCTGGAGGATTATCAAAGACCCTTAGGGTATTTTGCTTGTCTAATGGAGGAGGATGATCATGAGGTTATGCAATTGGAATGACTTTCATTTACATTTCAGCTATTATACAATGTCTTGCTCTAGATGGAGTAGATGTGAAGGCTTGAGCGACAGAAGAACCATTCTCAGGAGAAGTAGAAGGACCGGTATTAACTTTAAGGCGAGGAGATTGTTGAATCATTCTGAACTGAAAAGCTTGATAGAGATCATGGTCATGTATGTTTTACTTTAATAATTTTCTTTATTTATAACTCATGTAGCCAATGTACAAAAATCCAACTTATGTCGACATGTGCTGACCAACCGGATTTTGGACATCGATCGGGGCTGTGTGAAGTGTTTGTCTATATAATGTGTGTCCTGTATCCAATGCATGGTAAAGAAAACAATTTGTGTAGGTAGCCCACTCGATCTAGCAAACGGGCGTGCATGATAGAACCATGTATCGAATTTTACTCATTATCATAGAGTGAATAATAATGAAACCATTATCTGAAGAGACACGATGCTTTCTTTATATGAACACAGGATCATGGTGTGCAATTGGAAGTGTCAACTCGCGCATCTAATATGGATATTGGAGTGCATTCGATGCAACCATTCTTTAGAATTGTCTTACCAAAGTTTGGCTCCCTCAACTAGATCGATACGAAACTCGATCTCCCTATGCGGCGGTAATCGTTTGACCTCGTCAAAGACATCCTCAAATCCATTCACAATAGGCACCAATGACAGTCCATCCCGTGGAACAA
Organism: Allium cepa; assembly: GCA_030765085.1. NCBI lineage: Eukaryota > Viridiplantae > Streptophyta > Magnoliopsida > Asparagales > Amaryllidaceae > Allium > Allium cepa. The sequence continues at coordinate 705,216,278 of CM060941.1, forward strand.
CCAGCGAATACATGAAGCTCATGAAGACGCCTTCCTCATGCTTACATCGTATCACAACCTTTCGCCTTTCCACATTCTCGACTGTCACCTCCAGCCTCTCACAATCAACCTTTGCCGCATACTTCCTAAGCCAGTCCATACCCAAAATAATTCCGAACCCCACAAAGTTCAGAAAAAAACAATCACAAACAAAAGAGCAATCATGACTCGACACAACTAGACCACGGCATATCATACACAAACAAGACGAACCCCCAACTAGATTAGTCACAACCAATGGTCTATCAACAATATCCGGTTCCAAACCCAACCGGCCTACAAGTTCACTACAAACAAAGGAATGCGACGCTCCAGTATCAAACAACACTCTAACTGGAACACCACAAATGGAAAGAGTACCTTGAACCACCACACCCTTTCCTATCTCATCTGCAGTAGGAGCTTTCAAAGATGATGGCACAGCCCCCAAAGCATAAGCTTGCACAATCTGCTTGTCCTTCCTCGGTTCCGAACAGTCCCTCTTGAAATGCCCCGGTTTGTCACAGTTGTGACACTTTGCCGGCACTCTTGGTTTCTTGCAATCCTTGGAGAGATGACCCTTCTGCTGACAGTTGTAGCAGATCACTTCGCCCTTCGGCTTCTTCTGGCCATCCTTACCCTTCTGCTGCTGCTGCTTCCTCTTCTTATTTCCATTTTGCTCCTTGGTCACAGCAACAACAGATCCTTCCTTAGGAAACAGATTCTCATGCCTGAGAGCTTTCTCCACAAGCTTCTCAAATGGATCGTCCAAATGATCCACTAACTGCCTCCCAAGATAAGTGTCCAAGCCTGTCACAAACTTCTCATTCTTCTGATAGGGAGATTCAATATACGACCGAGCATACTTGGACAAAGCTTCAAACTCAGAAACATACTCAACAACTGGTCTCCCACCTTGCTTGAGCTCCACAAACTTCTTAAACAGAACAGATTTCTGAGCTGTAGAAATGGACTTAGCTTCAAATCTAACTTGGAATTGCTCCCAAGTAATCTCTTCCTCTGGAGTATCAATGGTGATAGAATTCCACCAATCCGAAGCTCTCCCTTGAAGCTGTCTTGATGCAAGCTTTCTCTTAGTTGCATCCTCAATTCCCAAATCACCAAAGATTCTTCTACAAGCATCAATCCATCTCTGAACTTCAATGGTTGATTCTGTTCCCAAGAAAACCTTCCCTCCAAGAGCAGTATAGTCTTTGCACAACTTAGCAAAATCCACTGGTCTTGGAGCTTGAACTTGAACTCCAACATCTACTGATGACCCCGAGGCTGGTATCCTTCTCATGATCGAAGTCATCATGGCCTCAAACATAGCAGCATAATCAGCAGTCTCTTCAGCAGCACGACTTTCCCTAACAACTTGTCTCTCTCTACGACTCATCCTTAATATCTACAAAAAGGAATGACTTAGAACACCTTGAGAAACAACTGCATAAGGAGTTCAAATCCTTCTAAACTACTATATTATATATAGTAACCATCCATCAAAATTACAATTACGTCTCTCATACATAGTTACGTCAGCGAGCGTTGGCTAAAATCGATTAACCAAAGCTCTGATACCAAAATGTGACGACCGCCCATGACTCCCGCACTAAAACAGGGAAATGGTGCGCTGAAAGGCGTGCCAGGCAGCCATGGACGATAGTCAAGGTAAGATTAAATAGAATAGTCCATCGTATTACTCACAGCGCATGGACAAAATACAATAGAAAATATACATAGTGAAGCTCCATATAACAGAATCTCATCATATAAACTCTAATAGTTTGATACATAGTGAAGCTACCTAGTCTGCCCATCCCAACATGGATGAACAACCAAAGGTAATAAGAGTTAAACATAAAACCTTGAGTCAGACAAAAGTCTTAGTGAGCAGTAAATCAACTATCAAACATACCAAAAGAGCACAAAGGGTAAAAGGAATAGGAACCCAACCATCCCACTCCACCTCTTGCTACAGTGATAGCCCCCAGACATACTAAGACGAAATAAACATAGCAATTCAGACATTCAAAGCAAAGTAATTATCACTCGAGTCAAGGTCGGCGTTTTCCAAGTACAAACCCCCAAGGCCTAAACCAAGATCAGATAAGCACCCTGAAAACATCGCTCTTGACCCAAGTGATGATACAACCAAACATCCAAACATCCATGACTCTGGCTATCACTGTTATCATTGCCTTGAATTCACCGTTAGTTGAATGACCGCCTGTCAAGGGCTAATGGTAACCCCGGTTCTAGACATAACTCCGTACGTCGTCGCAGCCCGTGCCTAGGAATTTTCGCAACTACCCAGAGTACTACCACGTCGTCACAGCCCGTGCTTGGAACGTCATCGTGATCCGCCCCAACGTACTCTTGCTTTGAGCATGCTAGAACCTTCAACAACGATAAAATCTCAGCCTTCTAGTCATCATCCTTGATGACTATTTCCCATACTAGCTCAAGCGCCTCTCAAGCTAACCATTATCCACAAACTCAGACCGCATCACCAAGTTATCAACATGCTTGGGATGATCCCGTCTGGATTAAACCAAGGCTTTCACACATCATGCTTTGCTTCATCGCATCATAGCAAAGTCTCATCTCAAAATCATGGTTTGCCCCATCACATCATGGCAAAGTCCCATCTCAACATCATCATCCAATCTATCCATATGAGCTTCAACATCCGCTTCATATGCCGCAAGCAGCTTTCCTTATTCAAGAGCCTTTCCACTTAACTTTTGAATCATCTTCGACTAACTTGTCCAAATCAAGTTATCAATAAACTAATCAATCAAATCAAACATTAATCCAAGTAATCAATTTATTCAAACAATATCTAAATAAACAATTACAACAATAATGGCAATTTCGTAAATAAAGAGTCCAAATCTAACATGCAATCTAACAAGCATGAATTATGAACAATATCTCTACAACTTGATGAATGAACTTGCATAAGTGAACATGTAGTAAAATAGATGTCAAATCATCATAAGCAATAGATCTACATGCAGACTTAAGAAAAAAATGCACGAAATCACTTTCTTTAACACATAAACAAACCACCGATCCAATATACTCCTTTGGGTCCGTGTGAGAGATAACTACCACTCACAAAAACACCTAAACACCTCAAAAACAACCAACTCCAGATCTGGACAACAAAGAACTAAGCTTGATCCGGCAAAATCTCGCTTAAATCGATGAAATCTCTCTTTGTTGGATGAAAATCTTCAACTTTGGATCTTGGATCTTCAACCTTGATCTTCAATCTTGGATGGATGCAAGCACTAGATTAGAGTGGAGAAAAGAAGTGAAGAAATGTTGTAGTCGAGCTCTCAAAATGGCAGCACTTCGTCGCTTCAAAATCCGGTGCCAAAAAGTGAGCCAAGCCCTTCTATTTATAGGCAGATCCATGAGTTGGTCACCCTTGAGTCGTTGCCGACCTAACCTTAGCCGACTCACGACCTACCGACTCATCTTCCACACACACCTAAAACACACGCGCATCAACTCCAAGCCGACCTAACGACTCACGACCTAAAGCCCTAACCATGGCCGACCTAAAACCAACCACTCACGAGCCTATGCGCGACCTAACGATTGCTGACCTACGACCTAACCAAGATGCCGACCCAACAATTCAACCCCTTAACGACCTAACCTATCTCCCTCTTAGGTCGTAACCCTTATACCGTTGGCTCCTAAGTCGCTAACTACTGGGCCATTAACTCGCTCAGCCGACCTAAGCCTTATCTCGTCCACGACCTAACTCCTACACCACTATCCCTTAGGTCGGTCAACTCCTTAAGTCGGCCACCACTATAGGTCGGTCTCATCTATGAGTCGTTAACTACTAAGTCGGCCAAACCCCTAAGCCATTTAACCCTTAGGTCATTCCATTCTATAAGTCGGTCAAGCCCTATAGGTCGCTCAACACCACTAAGTCGCTCCAACTCTTAAGTCGTTCACGACTCATGCCTCCATACGACTCAACTCTGGACAACTCATCTTATGGTAATCTAACTCTGAACGACTTAAGCTCCGAATGACTTAAATTCTCAACGACTTAACGGCACTAACAATCTTATAACAACAATTCTACGATCTTTCGATCCGTAAAAATACGAGTCGTTACATTCTCTCCCCCTTAGGAATTTCGCCCCCGAAATTCCAAACATACAAGAGCAATCAAAACTATTCTGCATTCCTACCATCCATAGCAATCAACAAACCATGCATCCAATTCCTAACCTAGCATGCAGAATTCTAAGACTAGAACAAGTTACAAATTCATGAGATGCCACGACACCTTAGGGCCATACCTCGAAGAGTTCAGGATGAGCTGCCTTCACCCTCTCTTCCTCCTCCCATGTACTGTCGTTAACATCATCACTCCATTGTACCTTGAGCAATTTGACTACCTTCCTTCTAAGTTGTTTCATGTCAATTTCCACAACACGAAGCGGCTTACGAGGTCTTCTAACAACTGGGTCAACCTCTAAATCTTCACAGCTATCAGCAGAAACCATTGTATTCGAGTCGTGCACATACTTCCGTAGATAAGATACATGAAAAACATTGTGCACACTCGTCATCTTTTCTGGTAACTCTAATTTATAAGCGAGCTTTCCAATTCGTTCGATAATTGGGAATGGTCCAACAAATCTCGGAGTCAACTTTCCTTTCTTCTCGAATCGAATGACATTCTTCAGAGGAGAAATCTTCACAAAGACCACATCACCTACGTCGAATTCCAAATCCTTACGACGCTTATCTGCATAGCTTTTCTGACGATCTTGGGCTGCCTTCATTCGTTGCCGAATGATCTCTATACAATCCGAAGTCTGTCGAATCATGTCTGGCCCAAGTATCAGCTTTTCTCCAGTTTCCAACCAACATGTCGGAGAGTTACACGGTCTTCCATACAATGCCTCATATGGTGCCATACCAATACTGGACTGATAACTGTTATTATACGCAAATTCCACCAAATGAAGATGGTCTTCCCATGATCCTCCGAAGTCCAAAACACATGCTCTGAGGAGATCTTCCAAAACTCGGTTGACTCTCTCTGTCTGACCATCTGTTTGAGGGTGATAAGCTGTACTCAAACACAACTCAGTTCCCAAAACTTCCTGGAAGCTCTTCCAAAATCCACTAGTGAATAATGGGTCTCTATCGCTCACTATACTCTTCGGAATACCATGGAATCGAACTATCCACTTAACATACAACTCAGCCAATTTCGATGCAGTCCTAGTAGATCGAACAGGAACAAACCTTGCACTCTTGGTCAATCGATCTACAATGACCCAAATCCCTTCATTTTCCGTTCTAGTTCTTGGTAACCCATCGATAAAATCCATCGATATTTGCTCCTACTTCCACGTAGGAACTTCCAATGGCTGAAGCAATCCACTGGGCTTCTTCTGCTCAGCTTTTACCAACTGGCAGTTCAAACATTTGGCAATAAAATTTCCAACATCCTTCTTCATACCTTCCCAGTAGTAAGTCCTTTTCATATCCCGATACATCTTATTTCCACCTGGATGAATTGTCAACTTCGAGTGATGACTTTCCTTCAGAACTTCATCCCTCAATTCATCTATATCGGGAACAACCAGTCGTCCTTGTTTCCGAAGCCAACCCTCTCGATCGACCTCGAATCCTTTATCCTTTTCTGGATCCAATCCAGATTCCAAGTCACGGATAATCCTGACAAGCTTATCTTCTCGCTTTTGGCTCTCGCCAATTCTTTCCACAAGAGTAGGTCTTATTGATAAGTTTGCCAACATCTCAGGTTCCAATTCACATCTAGGCCTGAAGTCAAATCCAGCCAAATACTCAAGATTCTTCCATTCCGAAAACATGGCTCCCAATCCTGCATGTCTCCGACTTAACGCATCTGCCACTGCGTTACCTTTTCCCGGAGTATAGGCTATACCAAAATCATATGATGCTAAAAACTCTAGCCACCGTTGCTGTCGAAGATTCAAATCCTTTTGGGAGAACAGATACTTCAACGACTTATGATCTGTAAACAACTCGAATCGAACTCCCAATAGGTAATGTCTCCACATCTTCAAAGAAAATACAATTGCCGCTAACTCCAAATCATGAGTCGGATAATTCCTTTCATGCGGCTTCAATTGTCGACTCGCATACGCAACTACTTTATCCTTCTGCATTAGCACTGCTCCAAGTCTAGTACCACATGCATCGGTATAAACCACCATCTCATCATTCCCACTTGGAATAGTCAAAACAGGAGCACTTGTCAGTTGCTCTTTCAGGATTCCGAAAGCTTGCTCACACTTAGCACTTGATTCTTTTTCGTCAATCCTGTTAACGGTGCAGCTACCTTGGAAAAGTCTTTGATAAACCGACGATAATATCCTGCTAATCCAAGAAAACTTCTCACATCGGATGCATTCTTAGGTCTAATCCAATCCTGGATCGCTGCCACCTTAGCGGGATCAACCGCTATTCCATTTTCAGAAATAACATGACCTAAGAATCTCACTTCTCTCTTCCAGAAGTGACACTTCGAAAACTTAGCGTTCAGCTGATGTTTCCGCAAGATTTCCAAAACAATACGCAAGTGCGTCTTGTGCTCTTCTTCAGTCCTGGAATAAATCAGAATGTCATCCACGAACACAAGTACGAACTTGTTCAACTGATCTCTGAACACTCTATTCATAAGATCCACAAAACATGCTGGTGCATTGGTCAATCCAAACGGCATTACCAGCCACTCATAAAAACCGGATGGTGTCTTGAAAGCAGTCTTCGGCACACTATCCTTAGCCACTCTCAACTGGTGAAATCCTGTTGCCAAATCCATCTGAGAAAACACCTTAGCTTCGTGAAGCTGTTCAAACAAGTCATCTATTCTCGGCAATGGATACTTGTTCTTCTTAGTCACTTTATTCAGCTCACGATAATCCACACACAACCTCAACGATCCATCCGCTTTGGTTGCGAACACAACTGGTGCACCCCATTCGGACACGCTACGCCGAATGAATCCTTTCTGTAAAAGGTCATCAACTTGCACCTTCAACTCTTGCTGCTCCCTAGGCGCCATTCGCCTAAGAGGTATCCCAACAGGTCTGGCTCCCTCAACTAGATCGATACGAAACTCGATCTCCCTATGCGGCGGTAATTGTTTGACCTCGTCAAAGACATCCTCAAATCCATTCACAATAAGCACCGATGACAGTCCATCCCGTGGAATAACCAGCGAATACATGAAGCTCATGAAGACGCCTTCCTCATGCTTACATCGTATCACAACCTTTCGCCTTTCCACATTCTCGACTGTCACCTCCAGCCTCTCACAATCAACCTTTGCCGCATACTTCCTAAGCCAGTCCATACCCAAAATAATTCCGAACCCTACAAAGTTCAGAACAAAACAATCACAAACAAAAGAGCAATCATGACTCGACACAACTAGACCACAGCATATCATACACAAACAAGACGAACCCCCAACTGGATTAGTCACAACCAATGGTCTATCAACAATATCTGGTTCCAAACCCAACCGGCCTACAAGTTCACTACAAACAAAAGAATGCGACGCTCCAGTTTCAAACAACACTCTAATTGGAACACCACAAATGGAAAGAGTACCTTGAACCACCACACCCTTTCCTATCTCATCTGCAGTAGGAGCTCTCAAAGATGATGGCACAGCCCCCAAAGCATAAGCTTGCACAATCTGCTTGTCCTTCCTCGGTTCCGGACAGTCCCTCTTGAAATGCCCCGGTTTCACACAGTTGTGACACTTTGCCGGCACTCTTGGTTTCTTGCAATCCCTGGAGAGATGACCCTTCTGCTGACAGTTGTAGCAGATCACTTCGCCCTTCGGCTTCTTCTGGCCATCCTTACCCTTCTGCTGCTGCTGCTTTCTCTTCTTGTTTCCATTTTGCTCCTTGGTCACAGCAACAACAGATCATTCCTTAGGAAACAGATTCTCATGCCTGAGAGCTTTCTCCACAAGCTTCTCAAATGGATCGTCCAAATGATCCACTAACTGCCTCCCAAGATAAGTGTCCAAGCCTGTCACAAACTTCTCATTCTTCTGATAGGGAGATTCAATATACGACCGAGCATACTTGGACAAAGCTTCAAACTCAGAAACATACTCAACAACTGGTCTCCCACCTTGCTTGAGCTCCACAAACTTCTTAAACAGAACAGATTTCTGAGCTGTAGAAATGGACTTAGCTTCAAATCTAACTTGGAATTGCTCCCAAGTAATCTCTTCCTCTGGAGTATCAATGGTGATAGAATTCCACCAATCCGAAGCTCTCCCTTGAAGCTGTCTTGATGCAAGCTTTCTCTTAGTTGCATCCTCAATTCCCAAATCACCAAAGATTCTTCTACAAGCATCAATCCATCTCTGAACTTCAATGGTTGATTCTGTTCCCAAGAAAACCTTCCCTCCAAGAGCAGTATAGTCTTTGCACAACTTAGCAAAATCCACTGGTCTTGGAGCTTGAACTTGAACTCCAACATCTACTGATGACCCCGAGGCTGGTATCCTTCTCATGATTGAAGTCATCATGGCCTCAAACATAGCAGCATAATCAGCAGTCTCTTCAGCAGCACGGCTTTCCCTAACAGCTTGTCTCTCTCTACGACTTATCCTTAATATCTACAAAAAGGAATGACTTAGAACACCTTGAGAAACAACTGCATAAGGAGTTCAAATCCTTCTAAACTACTATATTATATATAGTAACCATCCACCAAAATTACAATTACGTCTCTCATACGTAGTTACGTCAGCGAGAGTTGGCTAAAATCGATTAACCAAAGCTCTGATACCAAAATGTGACGACCGCCCATGACTCCCGCACTAAAACAGGGAAATCGTGCTCTGAAAGGCATGGCAGGCAGCTATGGACGATAGTCAAGGTAAGATTAAATAGAATAGTCTATCGTATTACTCACAGCGCATGGACAAAATACAATAGAAAATATACATAGTGAAGCTCCATATAACAGAATCTCATCATATAAACTCTAATAGTTTGATACAACAATCAGCAAAGTCAATACATCAAGCCTCACTACATATCACTCAGTGAATATACAAACAGCGGAACACCCAGTACATATAGTAAGAAAACAATATGCAAAAGCCTCCAGCTCGTCTTCGTCATCAACAGCGTTGACCACTAAGAACAGCACCTGTCACCTGCTACCTAGTCTTCCCATCCCAACATGGATGAACAGCCCAAGGTAATAAGAGTTAAACATAAAACCTTGAGTCAGACAAAAGTCTTAGTGAGCAGTAAATCAACTATCAAACATACCAAAAGAGCATAAAGGGTAAAAGGAATAGAAACCCAACCATCCCACTCTACCTCTTTCTACAGTGATAGCCCCCAGACATACTAAGATGAAATAAACATAGCAATTCAGACATTCAAAGCAAAGTAATTATCACTCGAGTCAAGGTCGGCGTTTTCCAAGTACAAACCCCCAAGGCCTAAACCAAGATCAGATAAGCACCCTGAAAACATCGCTCTTGACCCAAGTGATGATACAACCAAACATCCAAACATCCATGACTCTGGCTATCACTGTTATCATTGCCTTGAATTCACCGTTAGTTGAATGACCGCCTGTCAAGGGCTAATGGTAACCCCGGTTCTAGACATAACTCCGCACGTCGTCGCAGCCCGTGCCTAGGAATTTTCGCAACTACCCAGAGTACTACCACGTCGTCGCAGCCCGTGCTTGGAACGTCATCGTGACCCGTCCCAACGTACTCTTGCTTTGAGCATGCTAGAACCTTCAACAACGATAAAATCTCAGCCTTCTAGTCATCCTCCTTGATGACTATTTCCCATACTAGCTCAAGCGCCTATCAAGCTAACCATTATCCACAAACTCGGACCGCATTACCGAGTTATCAACATGCTTGGGATGATCCCGTCTGGATTAAACCAAGGCTTTCACACATCATGCTTTGCTTCATCGCATCATAGCAAAGTCTCATCTCAACATCATGGTTTGCCCCATCACATCATGGCAAAGTCCCATCTCAACATCATCATCCAATCTATCCATATGAGCTTCAATATCCGCTTCATATGCCGCAAGCAGCTTTCCTTATTCAAGAGCCTTTCCACTTAGCTTTTGAATCATCTTCGACCAACTTGTCCAAATCAAGTTATCAATCAACTAATCAATCAAATCAAACATTAATCCAAGTAATCAATTTATTCAAACAAGATCTAAATAAACAATTACAACAATAATGACAATTTCGTAAATAAAGAGTCCAAATCTAACATGCAATCTAGCAAGCATGAATTATGAACAATATCTCTACAACTTGATGAATGAACTTGCATAAGTGAACATGTAGTAAAATAGATGTCAAATCATCATGAGCAATAGATCTACATGCAGACTTAAGAAAAAAATGCACGAAATCACTTTCTTTAACACATAAACAAACCACCGATCCAATATACTCCTTTGGGTCCGTGTGAGAGATAACTACCACTCACCAAAACACCTAAACACCTCAAAAAAAACCAATTCCAGATCTGGACAGCAAAGAACTAAGCTTGATCCGGCAAAATCTTGCTTCAATCGATGAAATCTCTCTTTCTTGGATGAAAATCTTCAACTTTGGATCTTGGATCTTCAACCTTGATCTTCAATCTTGGATGGATGTAAGCACTAGATTAGAGTGGAGAAAAGAAGTGAAGAAATGTTGTAGTCGAGCTCTCAAAATGGCAGCACTTCGTCGCTTCAAAATCCGGTGCCAAAATGTGAGCCAAGCCCTTCTATTTATAGGCAGATCCATGAGTCGGCTACACTTGAGTCGTTGCCGACCTAACCTTAGCCGACTCACGACCTACTGACTCATCTTCCACACACACCTAAAACACACGCGCATCCACTCCAAGCCGACCTAACGACTCACGACCTAAAGCCCTAACCATGGCCGACCTAAAACAAACCACTCACGAGCCTATGCGCGACCTAACGATTGCCGACCTACGACCTAACCAAGATGCCGACCCAACAATTCAACCCCTTAACGACCTAACCTATCTCCCTCTTAGGTCGTAACCCTTATACCGTTGGCTCCTAAGTCGCTAACTACTGGGCCATTAACTCGCTCAGCCGACCTAAGCCTTATCTCGTCCACGACCTAACTCCTACACCACTATCCCTTAGGTCGGTCAACTCCTTAAGTCGGCCACCACTATAGGTCGGTCTCATCTATGAGTCGTTAACTACTAAGTCGGCCAAACGCCTAAGCCGTTTAACCCTTAGGTCGTTCCATTCTATAAGTCGGTCAAGCCCTATAGGTCGCTCAACACCACTAAGTCGCTCCAACTCTTAAGTCGTTCACGACTCATGCCTCCATACGACTCAACTCTGGACAACTCATCTTATGGTAATCTAACTCTGAACGACTTAAGCTCCGAACGACTTAAATTCTCAATGACTTAACGGCACTAACAATCTAATAACAACTATTCTACGATCTTTCGATCCGTAAAAATACGGGTCGTTACAATTACCGCCTACAACACCATTTATGTGTAGAGACTTTCCACCAATGCAATGCAAGAGCCGACAATAGAAGAAACCCAAAGCATGTGTTGTAAAATCATAGGACAAACACTAAGCGTTGGAAGAGATGAAGAAACTCAATGAACACATGAGTTCTTGGTGTCTCCCTTGAGTGTTGCTCGAGTTTTTCCCAAGATCACCTACGCCTTGACTGTGCTATGCAAAATAAAGTGTTGGCGAGTGGTCGACCAAGACTCAAAGACCAAGACTAACCCTTTTGCCACAACATGATGATGGTGACAAGTTCCTAATGATGGTGCCACAACATCCTTCATGGCATCAAGACAACCCACCTTCGAGTATTCAATCTGGATCTGGAAAGTCATAATACTGGATGTGATCGGTGCTGCCTTTCAAGTTGACGGCAATAAGGACGATGATGATGCTTAAGTTCGTGGCAGCAGTAAAGCAGTGGTTGCGAACTCATGATGAACTCATGGAAATCTGTTGGTAGTAAGAAGTCGACTCCACAAGGGAAAGATATGGTTGAGATTGGAAAATAGAAATCAGATGGAAAAAATCTTCTAGGTACCAAGTACTTATAATCATATTTAAGAATCATGTTGATACTGACATCATTTAGTCGGTACACTTGATCTTTATTTAAAAAAGAAAGAGAAAGAAAATATATAGCGAAAACATATCTGATTGGGGCTCAACGTAGTTTCCAAAGTGATAAGAGCTTCAACTTGATTGTTAAAAAGGAATGGAATGCCAACTATTTGAAGTGATGAATGGATATCTTCAAGTGATGAATGGATATCTTCAGAATAGAAACGACACTTCTAAGAAAAGGATTGGCGACTCGGAGATCCTTATGCAACTAATACTATTTCATTTGTCTTGATACAAAGCAAACTTTGTTCTATGACAGCATACATTTGGGGACAAGCATTATCCAACATTTGAACAAGCAGCTTCTATGTAATTATGGACATCAAGATGAAGATGAAATGACTCGAGAACTTAGAGGCATGGTTAGAGTGACAAGGGAAGACGACCCTAGAAGTTGGAAGTCAAATATGCAAATTAACATAGTTGGTACCGACCACAATTATGGTTGGTACCCTATTGATCTTCCATGGGGATACATCTGAGAACTATTGAAGATTAGAGCTAATGGAAGTGTACGGGAACTTGCACCACTATGATGACCATTATGGTTGGTACCGACCAATATTTATGATCGGTATTGACATGCTTTTTGCTTCAAACTAACTCATTCTTCCTCCGTATCTTTCTTTGATACTAATTCTTACCTGCTTCCGTAATTTAGCGAATATGACGGATGATTCAGGCTATAAATTGAGCGATTAGAGAAATATGAAGAGGTTTTGTTCTCTTTGGCCCATACTCTTCACCTCTTATTCTCTCTACTCGATTATTTTCACCAAGTGATGTAATCACTGTCGGATCATAGGTTTTGATTGCTGACATGAAACAACAATTCACAAATCTAGGACTACGACAACATTCGTACTCAACGACTCAAAGTACGGTTCATATAGTTATATATTTTAACAAGAGTCATCAAATACGTATATAGAGTCTAGTTTAATGCATTGTTAAAATCTTTCCTTAAGAATCATCATTCACTTTAAATAAACTTGCATATTTTTAATCAAAATTAAGTTTTTTAAAAATGCATGGAGCGGGGCTCGAACCCGGGTCACTAGTTTAGAAGGCAAGGGCACTAACCAAATGAGCTATGGTGATTTTTGAAGAATTTTTTTAACAAAGCACTAAACTAGACTCTATACATATTTGATGACTCTTGTTAAAATATATAATTATATAAACCATACTTTGACTCGTTGAGTCCGGATGTTATCGTAGTCGTAGATTCGTGAATTGTTGTTTCATGTCAACAATCAAAGCCTATGATCCAACATTCTCCCCCTTTTTGACGATGACAACTTCATTTGCTATGGACGAATCTTCGACAAGCTTTGTTGACTTATCTCTCCCCTTGAATATATTTCTGTATGTAACAACTCTGTACTTTGTGATTATTTTAAATTGTATATTTTAATTATTTTAATTGAATTTATGATTTAAAAACTTTATTTTATTCTTTAAAATGGATAAATTTTGTTATTTTAAATATAAATTTTGATTTTTATGTGAATTATAATTCCAAACATGAATAAATGGAATATTTTCCATAAATGTGAATTTTTGGTCAGTGTGGTCAAACTTTAACTTTTAAATTTAAAATTTAAAGATTTGAATTTTTAAATTTTATCTTTTATTATGAAAATAAATTAAATTTCAAGTAGACTACTTTTTATTTCATTTAAATTTGATTAAAATTGTGAAAGTTATGCATTTTAAACTATTGTATGTAAATTGATTTATTTACCAAAATTGTTTATTTTAATTTATATAAATAATATTTTGTTGTCATATCTTGTTCTAATTTGTGTATATATGTGTAATATGACATGTTATGTCAATATTTTACTTTAAAACATTTTTTTAAGTGTAGTTATAATTTTCCAATGATAATTGTATATTGTTTACAAAATTTTATTCTAGTTTTAATTAAAATAACTATTTTCTTATTTATTTTCTGTTTTTCCTTAAAGAATTATTTATTTATTTCATTTCTACTTTATTTAGTTGTCACTTTTATTTTTTTACATGATTTTTCTTTTGGTTTATTTGAATAAAAGAAAAGGGAAATTCAAAGAGACAAAAACCTTTTAACTTATGACTTTTCAATCCCTTGTCTCTTCTCATTCTTTGACCGTACATCCATTGGCAATAGCCGTGTATTTTGTATTGAATTTCATGTGAGTAAACTCCTTTCTCATTTCAATTTTCATGGAATTTCAGATCTGAGAAAATTAGGTAATGGTTTCTTCATTTTTTTTCTACTTTTCTATTCATTTTTCTATTGAATTTTCCATTTGTTTTGCTTGAATCTTCATGTATTTTGCTCGGCCTAAACACGTCACCACCTTCACCGACCACCACATCACCTTCTTCCCATCACCATACATGGCTTAACCCCTCCTCCTCTGACCTATACTGGCTATGACCACCCCATGATGCAAACACCATAAAAAAATTGCAAAAACCCCTTGAAAAAATGCCTAGCCAAGCTTTTTTTCACATCCCCTACATTTTTTCCACTTTGGCTACCCCATTAGCCACCACCACCAGCTTGTACACCACCACTAGCCTTCAATCCAACCACCACCAGGTCTGTGCATGCCAAGGCCGAGCCAATTCATGCATGGCCGAGCCTAAGGTTGCACCAAAACTCCTCTTTTTGCCTTGTACTTGACCTTCTTCATGTTGTAGCTCAAAAACTCCTCTTCATCTCCTTGTAGCCATGCCTATATGACCCATACCCGAGCCAAAACATCATCATGGATGAACCAAAATAGTATTGTGGCCGAGCATAAGTGATTAATGGTCAAGCAAAATCAATTGAAAAGCTTGGCGATGTCTTGTGTAAACTCCATTTCCATTTTGTTCCAATAATTTTAGTATTGTATTATGTTTATATATTGCTTTATTTTTATTGTTGAATACAAGATTAACACTTGGCTCTCCACTCCACGCAAATCAAAGTCGTGCTATCGTGCTTTCTGTATTTTGTTTTTGTGTTTTGATTTGCTAACTCCAACGTAAAGAGGTGAGTATTCACTCATGACATTTATACTTATATAAATGGTGAATTGACAACAAGTGAATGTGTAGAAATGTTATATCATGTTATACCTGCCTATGATATGAATCATATGATGTTAACCTTATTTATAAACCTGTCATATCATCTGTTACTGCCATATGTTGCTATAATGTTTATTTATATCTGTTTCTCACACTGCAAGTTCCCTGTAGAATAGAATCACTATGGGTTGAAATGATACATACCCGAACAGACTTTAGAATAGGAAAAAATCGTTATGTCCTAAAATGATAGGCTAGAGCGATTTTTATTTATTTTATTTGACTTGGGATTGTGGGTTTGAAATGATAGAACCCGGGTTTTTCTTTTTAAATTGCGGATTGAAATGATATATATCTGTATCACTTGACCTAGGTTTGAAAATTATATACAGACCCCGTGGTATATTTTTAAATGATTTATATATAATATGTATTTTTTTTAAAGTATGAAATTTTGATTTAATATATATATTTTATGGTTTTAAGAAAGCTAAAATAATATGTTTTGAATTTATGTATGTAAATTTGAAGTAAGTGTGATTTTGGACTTTAAATTTTATTTTTAAAATGTAGGTAAATAATGGAAATTAAATTTAAAGTTTTGAAATGATATTTGAAGTAAAATGTTAAGTTTTGTTAAATTTATAAGTTAAGAAACGATGAAATTTTGACTTAACGAATGAATTGAGTTTTAAATTGGATATTTAATTATAAAATTTTATTGTGATAAATCATATGTTAAGTTGATTTAAATGTGAAGTTTTGAAGCCTAAAAATATTAATTTAAGTTTAAAATTTTCTAAAATTGAAGTTTTATTGTTTCTAAAAAATTATAATAAAATCTAGAATTTTATTAATAGCATTTCTAAAAATGCTATGGTCTTATGACAGCATTTTTAAGTGCTGTTGTTTTTGAATTTAACTATGTTTGAAAAAATTAAATATCTACTACGACATTTTATAAATGCCGTTGTTCCTGAACTAAACTATTTTGGAAACTATAAGCTACGATAGCACTTTATAAATGCTGTCGTTGCTATAATTTGACAATGTTTTGAAATGTTATAGATTTTAACACTGTTTGAGTTATATTTTAAAGTGTTAAATGATTTAACATTTGGAATTTATTATTTATGAAATTTTTGGAGCTTTGAATATATTTTAATATTTAAATTTGAATTTTTAAGGAATTTAAGTTGAATTTGAATTTAAATAAGGTTTACTTGGTTATGTGTTAATTTGAATGAAATGAAATGAGATAAATGAATTTTTGAATGAAATTTTGAAATGTGTTTTGAAATGATATTTAAATGATATCTCTGATTTTAAAATGATATTTAAAATTTGAATATTTGAATTAAAGAATGATAATGAATTTATAATGGATTAGAAAAGGAAATGATTTTGAAATGGTTTTGAATGACATGATCTTTATTTAATAAAGAATATGAATTTGGAATGATATTTGATTTTGATTTATTCGATAAATGAATATTTAAAGTTTATATCAATTCGAAAGGATATTTGGTCTACTTGTAAATTGAGTTTACTTAAATGATATTGGATTTATGAAATGAACATTTTTAAACTAAGTAATGAAGTTAAATTTGAGATATACGAAATTATAAAAATTTAGTTTTGAAATGTGGGATATTAAAGCTTTGAAATATATCAAAAATTGAATAGTTTATTTTATGGATCAAATCTATATTTGAAATTGATAAGATTTGAAATGGTTTGTTGGGAAACCGAATTGAATTGAAACTGATGGTTTGAATTGAGTTAAGTTGGAAATTTGTTTTCGAAATGATATGATTTTCAATGTGTAATGATTTCAAGTGTTTTAGTTCTGAAAGAGTTATAACTTTGAAAGTATTATGACTTTTGAAAGGTGAATATATGTTTGAAATGGAAATGATATCGTATTGATTTGAATATAGTTTTGAAATAAAATGGTTTTGGTTTCGAAGTATAAACTATTATGAAAGGAATATAGTTTTGAAATGAAATGATTTGATTTTTTAAGTTTAAACAATTTTGAAATGACCACGACGTTATAATCACGATTGGTTGTTAAAGAGACCGGGATCGAAAGTTGTCATACTCTCTGCCAACTTCGAAAACCACTTTAACAACTATGTACGCGGTGGACATTCCAGAATGAAGTAGGCTGGTGGCGACGTTCTTGAGGTATATTACGTGGACCCGACTCCCGTGAGTTGGCATAAGGTGGCTAAAACAGGAGCAATCTCCGGCCAAGTGAGGTCATTCCTCCTATCGGACACATTTCTTCGATACTATACTCTTACTTGTGGTTGATTTGATGGCCATCCTTCGATTTTGATTGGGAGTGTGTTCCGAGGTGGGCGTAGCGGCTGCTACGTTACCACCAGACCGTGTGCGTAATTGGTATATCTACTCTGGCATTGCCTCGTTGTGCCGTGTCATCTACCATAGCGAGCTTTACTACGAGTTTGTTTTTCTCCCGTAGCCCATGGAGTATTTAGGGTAGCCTCCTGATATGGAGGTACGCTGATACTAGATGGACTACTGGGACTATTATGTGTTAAGGGCTATATGGGTAACCCTTCAACGATATTTAAAAGTAATTTTATTTTACTGTAGACACTACTATAATAGCGCAATATTACTACATAGTAAATAGTTTAACGGATCATTAGAGGATGAGCTGTCCCAAGCATCCTTTAAGTTGTACTTTATTACTGTTCACTTGAGTTGGTTTACATTGTATAAGTATCTATGTCCTGACTCGAGTGTTTTGTGTTTTGCTTTACACTCGGGTCAGCCTGAGTATTCACAGTTTTGGTTTTCTCTTTCTGGAGCTAGGAATCGCTCGAGATTCTACCTATCTAGTTATTTATCTATTTTAGTTTTAACTGTCCTATTTAAGCTCTTGTATTAGTGGACTTCTATGTATTTGGGATTTCTGTTGTGTTGTTTTCAGACTGATATTATGTATTTGTTTTGAGACTTTGTTATAGTAGCTTCATGAACTACTATGGTATTTTAATTTCTGCTACGAGTTATTCTGATATTTCTGTGTCTGTGATTCTATGAATGATTTTATTTTCTCCAAATTTTATTACAATTTGTTATTTTGAATTATTCAAGTCTGACATGTGCACATTATTGTCGATTTGTATGATCCCAAATAGTGGGTCATTACACTATAATTGTGATATAGATTTCTCCCCATGAATCTATGCTATATATTCCTGCAAACAGTGTTAGAGTAATATATTTCTCCCCTTTTGTCATCAACAAAAATGGGATTTTATATAATGGCATAAATTATATTCCACATAAGTGTTAACAAAATAACAATATAGAAGAAAAAAACTAACATTTAAAGCATGCGATACCCAAGGTTCTTATAATTTCCTATTTTTTAGGAAACCATACCCATTTGGGTGTGGTTGAACCTTTATAAATATAATTTTCATTATTAACTACCATATCAAAATAATCATCGATGTATTTTTCTCTATTTTTCCAATTAACAGGAACCCAAATACTAAGATAATTTTTATTCGTATTTCTCGTCAATGATTTTTTACTTCTAAAGAAATTATAAACATTATTGGTCATAGCAGTATTTGAATTTCTTTAAAAATTGGTTTTAGACTTTACTCGTAATCTAGTACTAGCACTAACATATTTACTATACATGAAAGCGTATCTAGTGCTATTTCTACGATCAGTTTTATTATATCCTAAACCACTTTTATCATGTAAAGGTCTAGAACTGGATAAAATCATGTTTAAATCGTTTTGACATTTATTAAATTTTGTGACTTCAGTGTTAATTTTTTTCAAATTTAGCTTTAAAGTCACAATTATTATTTTCAAATGAAGTATTATCGTTTTTCAAAATATCAATTTGCTTGTTTAATTCATAATTCTCTTTTTTTAACTTACAGTTCTCATTTTCGAGAAGAAAAAATCGAGATTCTGAATTATCTAAAGATGTTTGTAATAAATCATTTTGTCTTTTCAAATCCGTAATTTCTTTTGCAAAATTTTCTTTTTCTTTTTTAAACATAGTATTTTTTTCGTCTAGAAATCTTTAAGAGCCTCAAAATTATTTTTCAAAACACCCTATTGATTTTCTAAATCTAATTTCTCATTTTTCAATTTCTCATTTTCTAGTTCAACAGTTTCATCTTTTCTAAAATAATAAAATTAAGCTTTGAAATCTTATTGCTTATACTAACTAATTCGTTATTATCTTCTACTACAATTTGTAAATCAGAAAGTACCTTTTTGTAGTCCTCACTGGTGGTTTTGATAGGGATTTGCCTGTTGTATTTCGAGTGGATCGTTTTTTGGTCATTATTCTATGATGTTGTGACGATCGATAGAATTCCAGGCTCAGATACCAAATGAAAATGTGCTATGGATCTTGTAATATTGATATACGATAATACAGAGTGTAGAGATGATAGCTATACAATAAATAGTGCAGAATATAAAAGCGGTATAATAAAAATGACACCATAGATTTTTACACTGATTCGGAGCTTTGTCCTACGTCCAGCCCCAGACTCCTTCTAGAATTTCATTAAAACAACAACCCTCACTTAACCCGGAGGAACAAGTCTATACAATCCCTGAGTAGCCGAACAGGGACCTGAGCAGTGGAACATGATTTCGACTCAGCAGCCGAAGAGGACTTCGCATGCCTGAGCAGCAGAACAAGACTTCTTCAACAAAATAAAAAAGATTGTTTGACTTTTGTGTTATGATAATACAGATAAGTATGTTTATAGTACACCCTTCCTATAATCTTTTCCTCAAGTATGATGTGTGTAGTTGTGTGTATATGAAGATTAGGAAGTTTCAAATTGTTGAAGAATATGGAAATGAATACGTAAGCAATGAATGTATGAATTCAAGAGAGTAGTTAATATAGAAAATATGATTCAAGTATAAGCAAGTAAGTGAAGTGATTTGATCTTGAAATTCATGCATATCTATACTATTATATTATTAGTGGGATGCATTTCGAGCTCACTGAGGCATCCTTTGAATTTTGTCAGCTCAACGGCCACGTTTCATATCTTTCTACTTTCCTACCACATCTCTGTTTCCCCCCTTCATCTGTCGGCTACGAACAAAATAGCTAGGGTTTCTTTCGTTCCCTAATTTTCCTTCTCCACTTTTCCAGTCCACAACCTAAATCGATTTTCCTCTGTCCTAAATTGCATTCTCCAATTTTACAACCACATCCACTCAATTGAATTCTGGAACCTATCGTCACCATTTGGTTTCTTCGACCGCTACTCTTCGCGTTTGCTTTGATGGCTCCTCTGTTTCCCTGCCGCTGTTTCCAGCGACTACTATGCCCTTTACCGGACTACGTTCAAATTGCCTTTGATTTGTAGTTTGCTGCGAAGATTTGGAACTACCTTCTTTCTACAATTGAATCTGCAAAGGTATTATTTGTTTTTCTAAGTGGAATTTTAATGTTCGGTTGCTGTTACTCGCGGTAGATTCTCAACGATTTCAAATTATTTTATAGTTGAACGTTCTGTGTGGCTATGACAAAAATTATCGTAGTAACCGTTTGTTCAATTTATTGTTTTATGAATGGGTTTACATCATTCATATCTAGATTGAAAATGTTACTGCACAACTGTAGATTGAAAAGATACTAAAATTCATTCGCTATGAATTTTCTCCCTTATGTTGTAAGAATTAGGTATTCCTAGATTTTTTTTAATATTTAGGGGGTAAATATCCCGACAAATGTTTGCCAAAATATTCATGAGAATCATAACCATTCCAAAATGAGTTCTGGGTTTACCTTATTGCTGAGACATGTATCATATCTATCATATGATGCTACATTTTATGGTTACATTTTGTTGCTGCTGTTGTCTTACGAAGTTAATGTAGGTTTACTTTTTATGCTCACTTTTTTGCTGCTGCCATTCAAATCTATATTTTGGTTATACTACGGATGTTGTTTCATTTACTGCACATTTTGGAATAGTTATTTTGCTGTTGTCATGCTACTGAAAACCTTTCTTATGTGTTGTATTTTTGATTATGGGCTCGATTATGTGTGTTGTTGGGTTATAAATGATGCATGTTGGTGTAATGTAAATGTGGGAATTGTTGTTGTGTGTGTAACAATGTATGTGGTAGTGCATGTTTATGGTTGACTACATGTATGAGATTTAAAATTGAAAACAGAATGAGAGTTATATACCAGAGTGTGTGTGATTGTAGCTTTATTTGCTTGGTGGCCTTGAAAAAATGGTCAAAACATGTGACCTATGGATCTTAATGAAAAAACAATAAAATTTGTAATTTAATAGTGGAAACGAAATTGAAATCCGATAAATCTAATGAAATTTTCCATAATTGACTGCGCAAAAGAGCCTTAAATAGAATAAATAATTCCAAAGATGCAATTTACTTTTTAACATACGGGTTGACGTATGTATATTTTTTTTAAAGAGAGACATGAGTCAAAATTTTCCTTTCTTTTGAGTATTTCATTGTGTTTGAGTGTTTCTTCAATTGTGTGGCTGCAACATATTATTTTGGGTATACAAGACCTTTAAATATTATTTAGTTAGAAAAAAACAACGATATTATATCATTGAAATTGTAGAAAATAAACAAAAGGTATGCTAAATATTTGTAGTACTAACCAATTATATACATCGTGTTTTAAAGAGGGAATGTAGCATCAACACTTAATTTAAAAAAAAGATGAATCATTATCAGCTAATTTTTGGTACTCTTGAATAATTATTCCCTTGATCTATGGATAAGTTGGTTCATAAGAGCTCAGAAGCATTCCAATTTAGGTAAAACTATTATCAACGTATTGTTTTCTGTATTATTTTAATGTTTGGTGCTTAGATTTTGTTGGCCTAAATCAAGTGAACTTTTATATTTCTGAGATTATTGGTTTTATTTTGTTATGGTTCATTCTTTATTTTTTTTCACTTAATATATATTCAACCAAAAAATCATTTGTCATTAGTTATCTATCGGGTAAAAGGTTGATAAATTTTACTTCAATTATAACATATTTAGTGCCCTGCTATTTTTCATATGTAGCAAAAACCTTGAATTGTTTCAAATTATGTAGAATTGTCATGATTATTATTGCATTTGAATTGGAATAAACCTTTCCAACTTAATTATTGCTCCATTTTTTACCCTTTAGATTGGCTTAATTACCATGTCATAACTTTGCAAAGAAATTAGTTTGATTTCTTGAATATTTAGTGTTCTAAAAAAAGCAACAACATAAAATGTGACCAATTGAATGTGATGATATTGCACATATATTATGTTCATTTATATATGATGCTTATTTTGTTGTACAAGATGCAGGACTTCTTCCAGCATATGAGATTATAAATAGAATGTTTATTGATTTGGAAAACATATTTGAACTGAAATTAATATGCTGAGCTATACTCCAACACCAGCCGCTCATGCATTCTCGTGTTTCCTTATATTTTCAAGGTTCATTTTTTTATTTTTTATTTTATTACATCATATTACACATAAAAATTCTAATGATACAGCCATAATAACTTTCTGCCTATACACAAAGGAAAGGCCAACAACAAACTTTTAACATTTTTGTTGAGCCTGAAGTATGGACAACTGAAGAGGTGGTTAATAACTAAACTTTGTATTGTTTTTTGGATTCATATCACACATGAAAATTTAGTGTGGAACCCCTCTTTTCTGGTCCAACTGCCTACTTATATTAGTTATAGTGGTATCAATTGTTGTGAAATTGATATTAGGCACCACAGTATAGTTACGGTGGGATAGTCACAGTGATAGACCACTTTTTCCTTTGTTCACTTAAATGTTAGCTGAAAAATGCATAAAATTCACAGTTATGACTTCTTTTGGGATTAATATTGAAAAGAAAATATTTTCTTCTTTTTTGTAGTTTTGATGTTAATTTCAGCCCCTGTTATGTATTTAATCCTGTCCACGAACTGTAGTTTCTTTAGTCAAAGGTTCTTTTTATATTGATCTGTAAATTTTGAATGAAGTTATTTGTTTAAATTTGGTTGGACTTGGTTAGGAAAAGAAGTATAAACTTCATGTGAACCTTTTGCGTTTTCCAAAAACTATGTATATTATAACATGCAATCCCTAGATATAATGATTTGGGTGGTCCAATATACATCGTACGATTGATATTCACAACGTATTTGTTCCCTTCTTTTCATCATATATTTTTGTAGTCTTTAGAATGATTTTGTCAAAATTTATGATATGGATACTAATTTTCTTTCTAATTGCATGCAGCTTAGCCTTCGCGTGTTTGGATCTTTCCCTATGCTTTTCTTTTGCAATGAGATGCCAGCCTTTCTTAATCATGTAGATGTAAGTTGGATACTATAAATTACAAAGTGTGCTTTATTATCGTCATACAAATGAAACTAATTTACCAATATGCATTTAATGATATTTGTTGTTCCCTTTGATCCATTTTTTCATCATAGTTCTTACGATATTTTATGCAACTTGCCATTTATTTATAGTACACATTGCATCTTTCTGTTTGTGAATAATGACTGCAACTATAGTTTAGATAGGTAAATTACATTTTTTTACCTAATTCAAACTACATCAAGTAAGCTAATCATTTATTTATTCATTATTCATACTAGATCAGAAGTGATGGCCAGAGCACTAATTCACTCAGTTAATCCAATATAAATTAAGCAAAAATATGGATTAGATATCATTAAAAACATTTTTCACATACCTCCATTATATTTAACTTAGTTATGAAGAGAAGTTTGTAGGTATATTTCAAAAACTTAGTTACTAGGTTTGAAAGCTCTTGATATATATGGATTGTTTGGGTTAGTTTGGAAGCAAATATTTAATCTACTTCTATGTGCAGTCCGTTAAATTTCAAGGACAATGTGGACAAAAGTCTCTTATGCAACATGGTAAATCTTTTAGCCCTTCCTTTCATGGATTCATGTACAAGTCTATAATCATTTTATCTTTATATGTTAGTTATTTTATCTTTATATGTTAGTTTTGGTTTACATATCATCATTAATCCTTTGAATTATAGAGTGAGAAAATATATTTTTCAAATCTGTTTGGCCCAGTTTAGTTTTCAAAACTTGTATAAAAGTATTCATAAGGGCATACTTTTTCGGAGAAGGTTAGGTTTAAATTCTAATACTTTAATACAAATTATCTGCGAACCGATCATCCAGATCTAATCAAATAATGGAGATGGTTACTTTCTCATTAGAATGCACTTGACCTTTTCTTTTTTATTATGACACTCCAGACAATAATAGACTTGAAATCAAGTGAAGTAATTCTAATTCCTATACATTATAAATTTGTTTCCTATAGTTGAGATCTTATTTCCAATATAAGAAGTGAAAACTTTTGATAGTTATAAACTTAAAATTAATCAAAGTAACCCTCATTCCTATTTATTAGGAAACAAGGGCTGCTTTGGTCGATTTTATGCTTATCACTGTCCAAAGCATTTTAGCATCTGTTCTTTTTACTCCTAATGTTTAGCACAGTTTATATTTCAATCTTCCAAATTCAAACAAACAAGGGATGTGGTTATTTTTCCACTAAAATATAGTTATTGGTTTCTCTTACTTTTTTAGTTAAAATGCACATTGTTTGCCAATTGGATTGAATTGCGCATATTTTCGATCATCTTGGATCCTAGGTGTAAGTTGTTCACTTCCTTTTCGAATAGGTAATATTTTCAAATAGTTGGATACCTTTTGTTATATTTTGACGATTAACCCAGTATAAAATGTACATATTTTCAAGCTTGGATAGCTTGCCGATGATAGTTGTCAAAAATATATATAAATCAACATTGATAAGTTTTTCTTACGAATAATAGAAGTTCAAACAATACATTAATGAATATCATTTCAGACAATTAAATATTGCATCGTCTTTATTAACTTTTTTTCAATATTTTGTTGACTTCTATTTAGATAATATTTTACTTTAGCATTTGTTTCGTTACGTTGGTTTCGATCTTTGGTGTGTTGATAATGTAGGATATACCATGGGTTAGGGTTGCAGCCAAGAACTAAATATGTTTTTAACCAGAACGAAAAGATTTTAGGAAGATATAATGAATTTCAAAGATAGGTACATTGTTATTTTTCATTTGGTCCTTAAGTTTTAAAACTATGAAGTATCGTTACTTTTGACTTCTGAATTTTTAGTACCGCTTTTTTGCAAGTTAATGAAGTTAATGATATATCGACAATGTCAGTTGTAAGTATAAGGATTGGGATAAAAAATGATTTCAATTAAAAATTCACAGTTCAAACTTCAAAGAAACAATTGAGCAACCAAAGTTACATATCCTAGGTAGTTTTTGAATGGTCAGACATTAATCTTATTTTTTTTCGAACTTTCACACAAAAAGAACTTTAGGAACAATTACATGTACAAATCTATTCATCGAAATGATTACCAATTATGTCATATCTCATATATGGATTTTCAACTCTTAATCTTTCTATCTCTCTCTCTCTTTCTAAGTCATTCATCTATATATACTGACTTTGATTTTTAGATTTGAGTTATTAGAACCTCCCATTAGATGAATTATTTACTACCGATTCAATCATAATTAGACTTTCATGGATTAGCATAGAAAACTTGAATTTTTTCTTCAAACATGGTTTATTACAAGGTATCAAGTAGAAAACAATACAAATGATTTCACAACATGTTATACTATAAGCTATTCAACTTCCTATAGTATATTAATTTTTTATTATTATCATGGTTTTACAAATATTAGATACTCATAGTTATGAATCACTATACCAGAAAAAATGTATGCGTGCGTGTGTATGTATTTGTGTATGTTTATGTTTGTGTATTTATGTATATCAGGATGCTCCTTTGACCAAGTTGGTTTTCTTTGTTTAATTCAAATTAAGAAATTTGCTTCAGTTGCTCTACTATGGTACATTCAACAATTATTTCAAACAACCTTGAGCAATATCAATTGTATTACACTGTGTAGCAGCTCAATTTTTAAATAACTCCTACTAGATAAATATATTACACTGTGCAACAACTGAAAATTTATGATTTTTTTGAAACTATTTTATTATTTTAGCCCATTTATTTTCAAATTTGCATATATTTTAGTACTTTATCTTTACTTTGACATATCTATTTAAACTTTAATGATTTGTCTTGAAAGTTACCTTTTTCATGTATTATTGCGCACTTGCTTCCGAAATTATACACCCATGTTTATTAAATTGACATGTATGTTTTATATCGTTATTAGCATTTTCTTATACGCACTTGATTTTGTGGATCTTTTTGATCTTTATTCATGCATTTTTGGTACATAATGCTTGAAGTACACAACTCTTGGTATCGTTTTCATTGAAACATAATCTCATCTTTATAATCTGTATATTGATGCTGGAAACATATGAGATAAGTTTCTATATACCGCAATGTCATTCCTCTATCTTAACATGAAATTTGTCTTTTCTTAGCATAATTTACAACGTTAACCAAACATTTTTTTATTATTTTATAGTAATTCTTTATTGCAATCCACACTATCTTAGTTTGAATAAAACAAGTGGCTATTAATAACAAAATCATCTTTCTTCCCAAACCAGCTATTCAATAGAGGTACATTCCGCCTTTAAACATTACCATTTATTCCCTTTTTATTGGGTTTAATTTACTTTTTTAACCAAAGTGATCATGTGCCTTTTTTGACTTCCAATTGAGGTAATGCTTCATTTTCTTGCTCTTTTGAAGTCGATTAAAATTACCAAGGGTCATGGATATGTCTTAGAATTCCCTTTATTTTCTATATTTCGTGATATTAAAATTTGTCGATTTAGGTAAATGGTTGATCTTTAATAGATTTGGTAGCTATGTTTTTAAGGTTTGCTTTACATATTATCGGCTAGAAAGAAATATGGAAATCTTCCTCATACTTTTATATATTTATGCAACATTGATAAATACATATTCCAGCATTATATGTTTAGTGATAACTTGATTTTGAATACAACCGAGAAATCATAAGTTGACATTGAGAAAACCGTGTTTAGAGTTTTACAATAATCAATGAATGTGTAATACTCTTTATAAGTTACACAAACAGAACTTAGGCCATATTTATTGAATTTTATTGCAATTATCATTTAACATTGCAAAAAAATCACTTTGCATATCACTGGAAAAATGAGAATGGTTTACCTTCTTGATAATTAGAGTCGATGTTCATTAATGGTAGCTTCTGTTGGAAATACATCCCTAAGTTCATAGAACTACATAATGGTTATAACTTTAAATCTTTAATGGCTTTTTCATTTCTACAACTAGATTGCTCATTGATAAAATAAAATCCCAGTCTTTTTTTGGTCACTATATCTTTCTATGTTTGCCATATCTAAGGTTTATAGCATATTTCTATGCATAACACTTTTTATTTTCTTGATCCTATTAATTAGAAGCTAGACAGAAATAAAAAAATTGATTGTAAGCAACTAATTTGTTTTGACTAATTACTTCATTGGATGTTTATTTAATAGTGTTGTTGTAAAGCTATTGCAACTGTTCACAAGTTTGAGTGTTCAAATAGAATTTTTCATACTTCATGGTGTTTAGGTTTTGCCATTTGGGTGAAAGTATCCAACTAAACCTTCTTACCATGTAAGAATGTAATTTAATTATTACTCTGTCCTCATTGAATAATTTATGGACCGATAGGTTTAAAAGGTGGCTTTAAAGACCAATGATTTTAGGTTTGAATTAACGAACACCAACAAAAGATCTTGCTTTTGTTAATATTTACTAATGTGCAGTTCTAATCGCTAGCTGTTTGCAAGCCGTATTTGTTTTATTTTCCTCCTTTACTGAAGTGGCTGATTGATCAAAAAGTTTTTGAAATTGTGTATTTACTAAGCAACAATTGATTATGTGAGATGCACTATGGGACTAACACAACTAAATAAGAAAATTTTGGAATTACTATATCATATATATGATATTTTGTTAAAACTTAAATTCAAACTGATATAGGTTTTTCACTTTTTACCAGTTGTATATATGTAATATTTCGCTTAGGTAATTAATGTCACCAAGAACAAACGATGACACAATTTTTGCAATAAGAAACAAGTTTTTAATATCTGCAATCCTACTGATCTCAATACAACTACTCCATTGCCTAGACAATGCTAATGATGTATGAACCTGTAGCCCATACCATTCATGTACTGAGGTTACTTGGCATGACTACTTATGATAAAATCCAAGTGGTTAGAAATGCTAATAATATACAGAAGTGTGACTAAATAAAGGAATTGATGCGTTACAGTGTCACCAGCAGCAAACACATGAAATACATTGGCAAGCAGTATTGAGGCAATTAAAAGAATGAGGCAGCAGAAAAATGGTTCAGTAGGATTGGAGTACCCAAACCTGATCTAAATTAAGAAACAATGGGATGTTAACACAAAAGGAGAGCTTGGTTGGGATGCAAAAGCAAGATGCACACGTCTGAAGCAATGAATGGCTAGCAAGAAAGCATATTGGAGAAGTAACATCTGGAGCAAGTAGCATCTTAAGCAATGCAGAAATATGCTGAAACCAATGGGAGTATGCATAGAAGAACAATCAAGTGGAAGCATACATCTTGGACTATGTGTTATGGAAAACTAGAGATAACAGTGGCTTATGTTGTCCAAGTTTTGGAAATAATGTAATAAAGAAGCATACTACAGTAGATGTTGAGTCAAGTTGCAAAAAACAAAACGAGGACAAGGGTGACCTAAAAAGGTAGGTGCTACTACCATTAGAAGTGAGATAATGAAAATACGTTCCTTTAATATTTATTGTACTCATAATGCTTTAACATTAGTTACTACAAGTTTATTATATATTCAAATAAGCAATCATTATTTAGTCAGTTCCCCAAGGTTGTCTATGTTTTACAAGTGTCGATAACTCCATGACTTACAAATTAATAGCAAGTTCACAATTCATGATGGCTCACGGTGTATTTTTTATAGTGTTTCCCAGAATTGAGGAGATCGTGAGACATAGTTCTTTCCTTGCTTTTAATTAAATATTTTATTTATAAATATAGAGATTTGTATGGGACATTTGTTCTTGGTTTACTAATTTCATGTGTTTAAGTTATTTGATTGTTTTACTATATAACATGCAACTTAGTACAGATTTTAAGATGGGTTCATTCTATTTTTTAAACTAAAAGCTTATATAGTTAATAATTACGTGAGTAGCCATCAGCTATTGTACTGTACACATTCCAATGAGTTATATTATGGCCATTCATGTATTTTGCCTTCGGTTTTTTTAGACTTTACTATTATTCAAGTCCATTTTATGCCATGCATAAGAGATTATTTATTATCTTTATCATATTTAGTATATCAATTTTGTGTTTGAAGTCCCAATCCTAAACTGGAGTGGAAAATCGAGTTGTTTTATAAACCTTATTTTGCAATTCAATTTATTGAAGCAAAAAAGTAAAGCACAATGAATTAGAAGCTTCTCAGATAAAATTAGTCTAAACTAACTTTTTTATGCTACTACGTATGAAAGGAAATACATTTTGGATTTAAGTTTTACACGGTTTAATTATTTCATACATCTTGATTAACTGCTCATTAATTATATTGTTAAACCATAGGGACTACAAGAATGTTTATTATTTAAATATGATTAATTTACTTATTCATTCCTATGATGTAAAAAGTAATGCTTAAGATATACATAATGTATAGATAATATACAAAATAGTCTATTTACCTTCTACATTAAAAGAAATTTCGAATGAAAGTATGTCAAAGTCCCGTGTGCGTAGCACGGGTTCACACTAGTATATAGTAGTTAAGAAGT
This sequence comes from Allium cepa, assembly GCA_030765085.1. Taxonomy (NCBI): domain Eukaryota; kingdom Viridiplantae; phylum Streptophyta; class Magnoliopsida; order Asparagales; family Amaryllidaceae; genus Allium; species Allium cepa. The sequence continues at coordinate 705,246,551 of CM060941.1, forward strand.
TGCAACTGCTGGTGAAGAGATCTCTACGAATAGCATTGGTTGCAACCCATGGGGAGGAACACAACTATTCAAAAAAGAGGTGTCTTTTCATAAAAAACGACAGTTGCAGGATTTAGTCGACCGACTTTGATCATTCAGTCGACTAAATTTAAAAACATGCACGTATATGTTAAAATGCACAGATTCAGTCGACTGAATGATCATGTTCAGTCGATTGAATTCTGTTGATAAATAAAAATCACCATAGCTCATTTGGTTAGTGTACTTGCCTTGTAAACTAGTGACCCGGGTTCGAGCCTCGCTCCATGCATTTTCTAAAAACTTGATTTTGATTAAAGTATGCAAGTTTATTTGAATATGAATGATGATTCATGAGGAAAGATTTTAACAAAGCACTAAACTAGACTCTATATACATATTTATGACTCTTGTTAAAATATATAACTATATGAACCATACTTTGAGTCATTGAGTCCGGATATTGTCGTAGTCATACATTCGTGAATTATTGTTCCACTTCAGCAATCAAAACCTTGACCAACATTCTTCCCCTTTTTGATGATGACAACTCCATCTGCTACGGACGAATCTTCGACAAGCTTTGTTGACTTATCTCCCCCTGAATATATTACTGTAATTGTGCTATAGATTTCTCCTCCTGAATCTATGCTATATATTCCTGCAAATAATGTTAGAGTAATATCTATCACAACCATACTTTGCTTTCAAAAACTGAAATCATTGTAATAGCACCTGAACTTGTGAAAAAATATGAAATTAATAAGATTAAGTGGACGTAGCCATGAAATTTGGCTGAACCACTATAAAAATTGTGCGTTCTTTGCAATTTCTAATTTATTTTAGGAGATCTATTCTCATTTGTGTTCGATTGGGGCGTTGTGCCACATTTTGGCCTAACATATATATTTTAAGTGATATTTTTAGAACCCTACTCCGAAGAGTAGAACTAGGGAATTCGGTAAACCCGCCTCAACCGACCCTCCTTTTTAACCGGACTCTCATAGAGGCACTTTTCAGTCTCGAGATTTTCAACTCATTTTAAGAGATTACTACATGCCTTTGCAAATTACAAGCCGCTAAAGTGTAGCTACCAGTGCTCGAACCCTTTCCCACCGCTGGGGAGTTGGGAACCCTTTCCAACTCCATAAGAGTTGGGGATGTTTTTTTAAGTGATTTTTTTTTAAAACTCAACCCAAAGCCCTGATGAAATCTAACGGATGGGAGGAGCCACCTTTGCCTGGTCCGACAACAGACAGAAGGGAGGTAAGCCAGCCCGACACAGAGATTTGTTGCCCCCAGCCATTTTTTGGGATTTAATAGGGACCCACCTCCGTGCCTTGAAATTGGAAGTAGGGAAGACGGGACTCAAACCCATGACATGTTTACCAGGAAGCAGGTATCTTACCACTGCACCACTACTTGCAGATAATGTGTTTCTTTCGAAACCACTCATGATTTAAGTGTTAGACGCGTCTGAAATAGCGTTATACGTCCATATGTATTTACTTACTCCAGAAATCTATTATGGGTTTATTTCAGTTCAACTTACATTATTTATACATGTATAGTTATATAAATTTGAGTTTTTTATAACTGTTATGATTTAATTAGCTAATGTAATGTGTGTTTGTGTCTTATTAATTAAATCATATTTAATTATTTTTAATTTATATTAGTTAAACCATATTTAATTAATTTTAATTCTAATTTTATAATTTAAATCATATCTAATTAATTTAATTTATATAAACTTTATGAAATTTTGTATTATTCGTCTTGAACTATTTAAGATAAATAATTAAATATAATATTTACAATTTGTTTATATATATATACACACACATGTCAATGTAGGTATACATTTTAAATAATTAACATTTATTTAATTTTATCTAATAAATCATTCATTTAATTAAATAATTTAGTTAAATATTTAATTAATACAAAATTTTAATAAAATTCATCTTACACAAATTTATGATAAACATATAACTATACAATTATGGGTACACATATACCGACACACACACACATACACGCACACACACACAATTCACTAACCTTTCATGTAATCTATTTATTTAATCTAATGAATCAAATTAATTAAATATATATTAAAATTTTGAAATTAGTTATTTTATTTCTAAAAACACTTTTAAAGAATTTTAATTAGTTTTATAATCTTTATAAAAACTCATTTTATATTTCAAATTTTACATTTAAATTGAAAATATTTTTTTAAAAGTTCCAAATTCTTTTTCGAAAATTAGAACATTGCTGAAATCAATAGGCCTTTTACAGTTAAGCCAACATTTTGCACTTACTGCTCCCATTAGCTCAGGCCAGTAACCAGGGAGGGGAGAATACTATTATCCAAATCCCCAACCTAGACTCTACTATTCTAGACACCCATAAGATAAGTAGGCTATACTATTAGGTCCTAAAGTTGCTAATTTAAACCTCATAGACAATTTGGGCTCAAATACCATTGTTGGAATTGGGGTGGCCTAAAGTGGTTGAAGTAGGTGGATTTCATTTTTTTTCCCTATTTTGGATCATTGTGGGCCTTTGAAATCGAGATCTAGTCTAAGATATTCAAATATAATCCAATTTTATTTAATCTACTTATTTATTTAATTAAAAATAATTTGTATAATATTTATGAGTTTACCATTATATACTTATATGTGTGCAACATGCATATGCTACATAATAATGAGTACATAGTTAATGCATACATATATAGATGTTGGGATTTGCATCAATAATGTATGCATTCGCCATCCATATATGCTTTGGTTGTCTCAAAGTATTATCAAAAAAATATACAACTTTACAAATAAATTTCAAAATTTATTTTATAATAATAACCTTCTAGATAGGCCAGGTCAATAGAACTTGAATTCAGTTTTGATACCTAAAATATTTAATGTTAACTTAATAACACAATTTGGTTTCAATTTTGGATCCGTAAATTACAAAATAAAATATCTATTAATAATTTAATATATATATGTGTGTGTGTAATAAAATTAGTCTATTGGCAAAATATTTTTTTATTCATAAATAATTTAAAATTTCATAAACCATAAAGCATATGTTTATTGCAATAAGAATTATTAAAACACATTATATATATAATTAATTAATTATTTTCAGCTATAAATATTTTATCCAAAATAATTTAGAATTATATATATTAATTAATACAAACATTACTTTATACCATTAAATATAAAGATATGTAAACATATACACACACATGACATAATTATTTAAAAATCCAAAAGTAATTATGTATGCAATTAATTTTAAAAACAATTTTAAAACACATTATATTTATATAATTGAATTAAAGTTAATAAACATCAAGTTCAAATAATCAAAAATTAATATTAATATTTGCATTAAAATTGGCCCAAGCACCCTATTGAATAATAAATGTAAATATTATAAGAGAAAAGAAAGACATGGTAAGAAAAGAACATGAGAATTTTGTAGTAGTTTGGTGAATACACTGGTCTACGTCCACTTAGTTGATTTTTATTGATTATCTTATGATTTTACAAAGCTGTTCTTGTAACTAAGTAGTCATAACTCGATGGGATTGTAGTAAAGTATTTTTTAGAGTCATGACTTTACAAGTCGTCGTAGTTAGAGGTTCAAAATAAAGGAGAAATGAAAAATTCCATTTTCCGAGCACTCACCGCCTTTATTTTAGGAGAAGATTTCTAAAATTATGTCTAAATCATGCTCCGACATGTTTCTCACGTTCACACGTCACACCACCAAAGTTTTGGGGTCAACCCAATCCAAGAAATCTCAAGTCAGTGCTGATCCATAAGGCTAGATGGGAATCGATTTGACTTCGGGTCTTACTCTGGGATGATCCATGCTATGCTTTAGGTTTCACTTCAGATAGATCTTAAGTTGAATTCTCCTTATGTTTTCCACTTGTTTCGGATCTAACTTCAAGACGATCCGTGCTTTGCTTCGGGTCCAACTTCAGGTTTACTTGGTACCTATTTGAGCACCCCAATCGAATAATGTGATGTTCCAAAATTTCAACTATTTCTTGTATTTGTTAACTTTATCATGTTTTGTTCCCTTTCAGGAGGTTTATATCCATTGTCCATCATTCATTAATCCAGTTTAATCATTTGAGTCCGTTTAGGAACGGTGGAAAATCCGACCGTAACATTTCCTCCAAAGTACGCCTTGGGAATACAAGGTGTTCTTTGCTCAAGAACGAGTATCGGAAATTATCAATCTTTGGTGGTCGAGCTCTTTGGCTATCTTCTGGACTAACCATAGCGAATCATCTGGTGCCTTCAGATTCACCTGTAAACTAAAGGTCGTTCCAGACCATTATAGCTATGGACTCAAGTCCTTGCTTAAATTGTCAAAAGTCATTATCATTACATGTTCCCTTAGAATTATCATATCAACTGTAATATATTGTAAATCAAAATTGTCCCATGTATTTTTCGGAGTTAACCATCATATATCAAAATCAATGTCATCCCGTATTCATTCATGATTGAATTATTGTATAATATATCAGGTTATCATGAATCATCAATCACAAAAGTTCACTATCGCCGATTGGAACACTGCTTAAAAATTGTTTGGTATCACCTAACATCAATCATAAGAATGTCCAATCAAATTGAGGCAGTGATGCAATACATAAATCCCCATATCCAGTTCCTGATCTCTCCAGATCACATAACAAATATCCATTTTTGGTTCTTATATCTCAGGATCGCATAGTCATATATCCAACTTAGTTTTCGATCTATTTGGACTGTCAATCTAATCTCGGATCTATCCGGATCGTTGACTCATGTTGAGTCCAATCCGCTCGCATTTTGACGAAGGGACACATAGAGTGTGTAAGTCCATCCACTCACTATGCAACAACCCTGTTATTTCGGACCTTTGGTTTCCAACATAAAACAACAACTATAACCAAAGAAGTCAAAAAACAATGGACGTTAGGTAATTGATATAAGAAAATTAAAAAGAAACCATCTATTTGTCTTTCAAAAATCACAATGGTAGATACACAAAATAATCAAATAACACTATATCATTTCCAAACCAATCCGTACGTAGTTTTCATAAATCACTGATATATACAACACAAATTTAAATCCATATAATACAACAAGTATCTTTCTTATACACATATCGTTACATACATACTAATATACATGAAACGGGTTTGGAAATGATCTAGTGTTATTTGATTATTATATTTTATGTACCTTCCATTGTGATTTCTGATTGTCATTAAAATCCATACGTAGTTTTCACATATCACCGATATAGACAACACAAATCCATATCCATATAACACACCAAGTATCTTACTTATATAAATATCATCACATACATACTAATATACATGAAACGCCTTCATCACCTGAACCTCCATCTTTATTATAATCTGACATGTCTCCATCAACCTATCACATATCATAAACAATGCAAATATGGTGGAGAGAGAGGTCAGACACAAAGTCTGGTGACTGAATGTAATGGAATTCAACATTTACTATACTTGTTTCATAATACTACATGATGAAAAATGATAAACTATTATATCAATATACATTTTGGTTCATATTCCATTCATATCAAATCTGATGTATAATTCATACTAATAGAGTTTCATATAGTTGCGTTACAATATTCGTTCTAAAATGAGGTATCTAATTTCACACTTGCACGTACGTAAGTTGTAGTCGTATCATGGAGAAATCGAATAAACCTTGAACACCGCTATATCCAATAACAATCATGTTGCAGTCAACCCACAACATCTAAAGTTATAACACCCTCCTATTTTGGCTTTATTCCAAATTAAAAGCTAAACTAAGTTGTATAACTTATAAACATCGCCCAGCTAAGGCATGCGATATCCTGTACTAAAACACTTTGCCACTTAGGCTAGGGTCGTCTTCTACGCCTTCACTCTTTCGCAACACACTCAGGAAATATGATACGAGACTCTAATTATATATTATGGCCTAATTAGGTCCAGGTTCAGATAATCAAATTCACACGTTGGTCGATGCACCGGTGTGGGCCACCAGTGTACATGTCCGAAGCTAGTTTTCTGGTTTTGTATACTTTAGTGTATTTTCATTTTAATGTCTTTATTTTGGTAATCCCTTAGCTTTTTGATTCCATACTAAGTAACATACATTCAAGATACAACTTACAATATTTTTCGATAAATTATTTTCATCATTTGCCATTTTTAAACTATAGTTTCGTTAACTTTCTTATATTAAAATTCGCTATATAAATAAACACATATATATAGTTTAAACTCAAAATAAAATATATACTAAAATATATGTACTAAATTTACTGACCACAAATCTTAATTTTTAAATTATAGTTTATATATATAAATCATGCATACATTCACATGTACACCTCATCACCATTTATTACATTTTCACTAAATAACTCATGTCTATATAAAATACACCTATATAGATCTTAAATAAATTTTCTAAATTTATATATACACCTACTTTAGCTTCAGAAATTATTTTCGTGCCATTTTTGAAATGATTATGTACATTAAATCATTAATATACAATTTCTAGGCTGCTTTTCACATTTTATGAAATATTTACATATAAATAAATATATATATATATATATTAAATTAAATTGTACGAAAATACTTTTTAGATGTAAATCATCATATCTAGTCCCAGAAATTAATTTCATGTCTATTTGATGTTTTTAAATGTCTCAAATCGTTAAATTCATAGTTTTGACCACTTTTGCACGTATACGAAATATCATCACATTAACTCGTAAAAATTATATAAAATTTCACAAAATTATACTTAGGTCTGCAACTATCATATTTTATCTTTGAAATTTATTTATATAAATTCTCCTTTATTTTACTATGAATCTCCCAAATTTATGTCTCAAATTAGCCTAGTTTTGCATATAGACTTAATACATATGTTATATACCTTTAATAACTCACTTCATTACCCAAAATTCATCCAGTTATCAAGTAAGTCCAGGTGTCTAGAAATCAAAGAGACAAATTTCAAAATTTATTATTTATTTACCAAATTTAATCATATTAAACTTTGAAATCAAGTGAGCCAACCTAGAATTTAGGTAAATCCATTCATCGAAATGCCGAAATTTCTCCTGCCCTTCCATTTCCTAGCCAGGAACCATTATTTTCCACCTAATTATTTTTCCAAATAGCGGTCCTCATCCATACGGTCGTTTTGATAGGTATATTGTCGAATTTCATTAAGAAACGAATGAGACATGTCATTTTGAAGTTGGACTTCGAATTCTAAAAACTATGCACATAAATTCATCTCTTTCCTTCACTGTCGGGGCATGTTGTGCCTCTATGCTCCAAAATTATGCCTTCCAATCACTCCAGATCTATAGCCCTCTTCGATGGCTTTGAAACGCTGATGAATTTTCTTTGAGATTCGAGAGAAATACGGTCTTTGATTCTTGATATGTTAGGAGGAAGAAGAGTGAAGGAGTTGTCAGTTTTTCTAAAACTGAAGAGTATGTAATTTTCTTTTAAGTGCAAGAAGGTAAACCGTTTGTCTATCAAATTTAAAAATCCAAATTCAAAAGCTTAAAACCCAATTGGCTCCATAACATATTTCGCTCATATCTCCTTTATATGATTTCCAAACCGAACAAATAAATATACATGCAAATCAAGAAAACGAGATGCTCACAATAGCGCTGGTTTCGTCATCAAATTCCAATGTTTAAAAGCGATGATTTTCCCCCTCTTTATAATTATTTATTTAATTAATTCATTAATACCACTATTTTCATATTTTCATAATATTATTATCTAATTAAAATATTATTTGAATTTTCGGGGTATTACAGTCTCCCCTTTTAAAAGAATTTCGTCTCCAAAATTATCAACATTATACCAAAATTAAGTAATCACAACATTCATTCGAAATCAAACATATCAATGCAAGCATTAACAACCATTTTAATGATCATCCATACCTATCACATACCAGTTCCATCACTAAACTTACCTAGTAAAGATAACAACAAAGCAACAACATACACATGTATTCATTTTCATGTCTTATAGGATACTAAGTTAATGCAAAATTGCGACAAGTTGTCGGCTACCTAAACTAGTCGGCATCCTAAATGTATGCAGTATATATGACATATATGCATGAATTAATGCATCCTAGAGTGAGCATATAATCTCTCTATGTATGAAACTGTCATTTAACACAAAATATCAGAATAAATACAAAAATCAACAACTTACATAAATCAAAACATAGCAGCAAAATCAAAGGTCAAGAAATCATAACTTATAGCATAAATCAAAACAACTAAATAAACGGTCAGACAAATAGAAAAACATTTTGAACAGTAATCAAAATGAAAAGACCAAATCTTCTCCTTCACTTTCTAAATATTCCTGACTGAATTTTGCTTCCCAACTCAACTTATCGAGCGTTAATACTGGTATATCTACAATCTTTTTCAAAATACTACTCTCGGATGTATGTGCACAACTATAACTTTTGCAATCCATTTTATCAGCTCAGATAAACCGATGCCAAATTGCACCACATCTAGTAATCTTGGCACAAACATGCCCTAGTCTAAAATGAAATTTTGTACAATCCCCTAAATGCACATACATAACATTCAAATCTTCTCAGTAACATATACATCCTTTCATCTTTTGGATGCTAGGTATTCAAATGTGAATGGTGTCACACCTAAGCAAACCAATACTTGAATCACTATCTGATTTCTTCATCCACCTTAGAACATCGAAATCGACCAATATCTTAACCAGGTGAACCGGGTGTAACTTATTCTCAAAATTTCAATCCAATTTAAATGGTGCCATTTTGCTTATGGTATCATTCCTCAGAAAATCTAACAATACTGATACCGAAGTACCATATCTTCAATCAAATTTTCCAAATTTTATTTCAAGTCCAAAAATATGCATGCAAGAAATTATTAAGAAATTAAACAAATCAATCTTATTTTATTCAACCATTCAAATATAGTAATCAGAATCCTAATCTAAGTGAAGTCCTAAATCGAAGTAATATTCTAACCTAAAATTGTGTTTATATAAAACCGATTGACTAAGTGATACATCGTTCACGTGCACCTGGTATGCAACATAAACTATGGACTCTTAATTCAATGCTTCACAATTTGATTCTCTTCAATCTAAGGGATGATCCAAAAGAATTAACCTAATCCTTTTTCTAAATCATATTCAAATTTCCAAATCTCCATTTTTCTTCTTCTCAAAATCACTTATGCATCTCTATGCATGCAAGTCAAGGTTTCTTTTCCTCGTTAATTTAATTCATTCTAATCCAAATAGCTTCCAATTCTTTATTCTGCATCAATTGGCAATACCTTCTTTATATAATCTTAATACCAACTCAATCTAAAATACCTTTTATTCTTGATTCTCTAAAACATGCTTATCCATATAACTTAAATTAATTCATTCCACAATGCTGATATTACAAACTCGTATAACCTTGGTACCAACTTGTCACCACCCATATTTAGGATATTCTTTTAAAACAAAAATCCAAATTTGACCCTTTCCTAATATAACCAACCATCGTTATCTTATTCCAACATATCTTTTCACTAATTTCCTTTTTCTCACACTATAGATGAGACAACTAAATAGGGGTGGCATCTAACCATACCAATCCAATAAAAATTAGGATAACATTTTATTATTAAACCATATCTAGGAACATTGAAAATAGATGACATCCTAAATTAAGGAGCATAAGATAAAACTCATGTTTCCTCTGCTCCAAACAATATATTTTCAGTTGCAACTATCACTCAATTATCGACAAACTATAACAATTACCCCAACTCATATTCTATAAGACAAGCATCATTTTCTATAAAACATAAACTGTTTAAAATTACCCAAAATGTCAAGTACATGCCACCCATCTTCAAACCAATTCAAATCACCTACAAAATGAACAGGAGTGGTGTAATGTTGCTCGCAAATATCGAATCAATGACACCCATCCATGGATCAACCCTTAATTACATACCTTTTCAATGATATCAAATAACAAAGCACTCTAAATATCATTCGCCTCCGTCTTCGATCATTACCCAATGATGTAGAGTAAAATAATGTGAATATTAGTTATTTCAATTTCTATACTATAGACAATCACTGAGTTAGATCACATAGTAGCATCATTGGGTCACTAGGACCCTATCATAAAATAAAGTCTAGGCCCTTCAAGTGAAATCTTCATCCATATATTAAAATATTTTCAATCGATTGGTAAATGGGATCCAATCAGTCGAAATTTCAACACCATCAATGCTATTTTTTATATACAACTTTCCTAGTGAAACTTTACTTCAATCAAATCTTTAGGACTTCTAATACATTACAAGTATAATTTTGGCCCAAATTCCTTCACATGAATCTTAACCTGTTTATTTTACTCTTTGGTTAGCATCCCTTCTCCATGTGGTTTCAACAAAATAATTTAGACTTACATCCCTCCTACCGAAATATGAACATCATAACTTAACTAAAAAACTTTCCCATTTATCTTTTGACTCTTATTTACAGTCATATGCCTAAGTGGAATATCAATGGCCTGATGATTTTAACAATTTTGGAGAGGAAGGTCAAAATCTTTAACAAAGACGTATGAGATTTTTATGTTATAGGATATACAGTAATTCGTCACCGTGTGGCCATCGGGATCAAGACATACAACAAGATTGTGCCTAATAACTTTTACTTATTCAATCCAAATCCTTATCTTCATCCAATATCATCCCATAACGAGTCTTCCAATCTATTTTAAATCAATCCATACACCCAAAAGATTCGGTACATACATGTCACAAAAGGACTCTACATCGTAAATAAAAAATTCCATATCATGGCAATCATATATAAGTGGTTCGATCCTTAGGATGCGTTCGATACGATAACAGATATAAGCAACTTATGAGACTCTAAACTATCTACTATGATAATCCATATCAAAAAGTAGCAACTGTCTTTCCATCATGTTCCGCTCTCTTTTCTCCTAGGTAGTTGATGATATGCTTGCACCTGGGACTCTTCAAGTGCATAAGTTTCAACTATCTAACACTTCTATTCACTTCCTAACTATTTAAACCATTTATTAAAGATAATAATTTGACAATAGGGTATTTCCTTTCCATATTTCCAAAACAATACTAAAAAGATTTAATAATTTGGATTCAATGTCAAAGTTTAAACTTCCCTATTATTTCTTTTGAAGAAATCTTCCCTGTTATTTTGAGAACTATAAAATAATCCATTTACCTTATATTTCACTTAATTCTACAACTTTACATTTTAACTTGAAAATAAATTAACTTCCTTCAACATCCATAATTAAATGTTAATTTCCCAAAACACCTTTAAAATTTGGAATAAATATGATATTTTGTTAAATACTTATACTTCATCTTTAAAAACACCATTTCAAATAATTTATATCCAATTTATTATACATACACACACACATATATTAAAAATCTTATGTCACAAACTATCAAATTCCCAAATATTTAAAATATAAAGATTATGTTTACTCTTAAATAGAAATTTATAAATCCCTTTGTATAATTCCTTCAATTTTTTATAATCTTGATAAACATAACATCTATTTTTAGAATTCGTCATAAAGTAATACTATAATATCAACTTCCAAAATCAATTCGTAAAAAATATTTAACTTTTAATATTAAATTCTTTTATGAAACTCATTGCCTCTTTAACATGTGTATTTATCAAGCAATTTCAAAAGATTATACATATTTTCTCGTAAGTGCCTAGCCAACCCAACACAATTGAATATGGTTTCCAACGTAGGGTTTCCACCCGAACTAGAGAAATTCTAGCAAAGCATCAGAAAATCAACAATCGGGGTGGTCAAATAGGAAGCAATCCTGATATAGTAAGTGCAGATTCTATGGGATGTACACTGGTGTGTCTTCTCGCTCATAGACAAAGATGGAACCAAATGTGAATGTTCACACCAAAATATCCCTAGTATTAGTTTTAACACCATTTCCAATTCTAATTCAAGCGCAACAGTATTTATCTCTATTTCAATTTCTACTTCTTCTAACATACCCATTCTATGCTCTCCAAAATTGGTATTCATCACCAATTCCCCAATCGATAGTTAACTCATCTGGAATATAAAATGGTGTATACATACATACTCAATATAACATATGTATTAATAAGTTTATTAAATAAAAATACGCTCTCTCTTACATTCCTAGTCGCAATAGTTTTACTCTGATACCAAATGTAACAACCCACGATTTTTGGACCTTTTTGTTTTCGATATACAACAACAACTTTGATTGGAGTTTTGAAAGATAATGGATTGCTAGGTAATTGATATAAGAAAACATAATAGACACTATGCATTTTGTCTTTTAAAACTCGCAGCGGAAGGTACACAAAATATAATAATCAAATAACACTATGTCATTTCCAAACCATTCCATACGTAGTTTTTACATATCACTCATATATACAACACAAATCCAAATCCATATAATATACCAAATATCTTACAGATATACATATTAGCACACACATATACTAATATACATAAAATGCCTTCGTTACCTGAACCTCCAGCATTATCATAACCCGACCAATCTCCATCAACCTATCACATATGATAAATAAAGGAAACATGGTGGAGAGGGGGATCAAGCACAAAGTATGGTGAGTGAATATAACTGAATTCAACGTTTATTATACTTGTTTCATAAAATAACATGATTAAAAATGAAAAACTACCAATATCATTATAAATTTCAGTTCATATTCAATTCATATCAAATCTAACATATGATTCGTATTCATAAAGTTTCATACTAAAATGAGGTGACTAATTTCATACTCGTACGTACATAAGTTGTACAGTCGTATTATGGATAAAGTAGATAGATCGTGAACCTCGCTGTACCAAAAACTAATTGTGTTGCAGCCAACCCACAAACTCAGGAGTCATGACTCCCTTCTATTCTAACTTTATTCCAAGTCAATAACTAAATTAAGTCGTATAACTTATAAAAATCACCCCACTAAGGCATGGTTCACCTTTTACCCTTTACTCATGCCTAACACACTCAGGAAATACAACATGAGACTCTAATAATATATTACGGCCTAATTAGGCCCAAGTTCAGATTATCAAATTTACATAATGACAGGTGCACAGTTGTGAGCCATCGGTCCACTAGTGTATGTGTCTGAAGCCACTATTTTGGTTTTTTTATACTTTTGCGTAATTTCATTTTTGTTTCTTTGTTTTAATAATTCCTTATCCCTTTGATTCATACTTAATTAATATACATTCATGATACATCTTACTATATTTTTCCACAAATTATTTTCCTTATTTGCTACTTTTGTATTATAGCTTCCTTAACTTTCATATATTAAAATAAACTATATATAGTTAAAGTTCAAAATAAAATATATTCCATACTAAAATATATGTACTAAATTTCCAAAAGCCAAATCTTACTTTTTAAATATATTAAATATACATAATGAATGACGAAATGTGTATATGTGAATATATACATGATATATATATATATATATATATATCATGTATATATTAACATATATACATTATCTCTATTTATTGTATTTTTAGTAAATAAATCTTATCTATAAAAAATATACCTCTATAAATCTAAAATAAATTTTCTAAATTTTCTAAATTTATATAAACACCTACTTTAACTTTAGAAATTATTTTCGTGCCATCTTTAAATGATTGTATACATCAAATCATCAATATACAATTTCTGGGTTGCTTTTCACATTTTGTGAAATATATAATTCATGTAAATTGAGTTAAATGATATAAAATAATAATATTTAGGCCTAAAATCATCATATCCAAACTCAAAAAATAATCTCATATCAATTTGATGTATTTAAATGTCTGTACCGTTAAATTCATAGTTTTTATTTGCTTTTGCACAAACATGAAATACCATCATATTAATTCATATAAATTATTTAAAATTTCACATAAATTATATTTAGGTCTGCAATTATCATATTTTATTTCCAAAAGTTGTTTATATAAATTTCTCCTCATTTTACTATGAATTTCCCTAATTTATGTCTCAAATTAGCATAGATTTGCGTATAGAACGTATGTTATATAACTTTAATAACTCACTTAATTACCCAAAGGTCATCCAATAATCAAGTTAGGCAAGGATTCTAGAAATCACAGAGACAAATTTCAAAATATATTATTCATTACTAAATTTAATCATATTAAACTATGAAATCAAGTGAGTAAATGTAGAATTTAGGTAAACATACTCACCGAAATGCCAAAATTGCTACTGCTTTCTATGTCCTACCATTTCTTGGCCAGGAAGCATTTTTCTCCCCAAATATTTTTCCAAATCATAATCCTCATCGATGTTGTCATTTTAATAGGAGGACCGTTGTATTTCATTAAGAAACGAAGGAGATATGACATTTTAATGTTGAACGTTGAATTTTGAAAACTCCGTATGAAAATTTACTACTTTCCTTCACTGTCTGGGCCTGCTACGCTTCCATGCTCCAGAATTTTCCCTCACAATCACTCCAAGTCTATAGTCCTCTTCGATGGCTACGTAATATAACTAGTTTCATGAATTTTCATTAAGAATCGAGAGAAATATGGCTGTTTGATTCTTGGTACGCTAGGAGGAAGAAGTGAGAAGGAAGAAGTGGTTGAACTTTCCAAAACTGAAGAGCATTTAATTTTTTTTTAAGTGGAAGGTGGGAAACCATTTATCCGGCAATTTTTATAATTCAGATTTAAAAGCCCAAAATCTAATTGGCTCCTAAAACTTGTTTTCCTCGTATCTCCTTCATACGACGTCCAAACCGAACAGATAAATTTACTACAAGAATTAGGAAAACGAGATGATCGCAAAGGCACTAGTTCGTTCGTCAAATTCCAACATTTTCAAAATGACAATTTTCCTTATAATGTATTTATTTAATAAATTCATTAATCCTACAATTTTTCATATTATTATATTAATGTTGTTTATTTAAAATATTATTCGAATTTTCGGTACTACACACTCTTTAGTGAGGTGACCCGCTATCTTATGCAAGTCCAATCCACTTGCTCTCCAGCAAGAGGACTCGCACCTTAAAGTTTGTCGCCCCATCTCGATGTTCAATCAGTACATAAATTGTTATCAGGTGATAACCAACCGTTGGTTTTCGCATTTTATATCAGTCGTCATATTCAAATGAGTTTCAAAAATCGAGTATTCATTCATAAAATCCAGACTGAAACCACAAACAAGCATTTAAAACGTCCATCCTATTGAGAATTACACCCAAACATCTAGCTTAGAGCATAAGTAGAGACCGTTCGAGGTCCTATACACGAGTAAGTGACCTAATAATAGTACTAAACATCGTGTATTTGCAAAAAAGGAAAGTGTTGGAATCAAACCTGACTCCCTATCGTCCCTACCATAGGATAACCATTCTCGGCTTAGGTTCTCAGCTGCTTCCAATTGCTTTCACCTCAGATGGTTTTTGTTCATACTACACCACTGTAATTTGGTTTTTTACGTATTTATTTAGCCGGTTGTTCTTAACCTGATCCTCTAACAAATCATGAAGGTGCTTGCAATCATTTTTTCTATGCCTATCCAGTTCATGGAATAAGAAAAAATTCCCAACCCACTTCTTTCGATCCACGGGATCTCTTTTCATTGTTACCAGTAAGGAATCTGTCCCCTAGTGTTCAAGTATATCCTCTCGAGGGTTTTAGTTAGTTCTATGCCAGAGGAAAATTTTGGTTCCTTCCTTTGTTGCTTCAGTCCTTCGGAGCGGTCATCATCCTTTCGCTTTCCTTTGTCCTTTCCATATCTTGTTTCGGATGGTCCTTCGTCGTCCACAACATCAAACCCAATGTCTTTATTTGCTTCAATGTCTTCCTGATGGAAGAACCTCTCGGCCTGATAACAAATTTCTGCCAGGTCAACTGGTGGATCCCATTTCAAGACAATCATGAAATCGGTTTTACTTGCAACTTCCAAAGCTATTACCCTCAAAACTATTGATGGATTTGGTTTATGAACGGAAGCAGCTATTACATTGAACCTGGGTTAAATAACTTCGTAGGGTCTCTCTTGCCATCGATTTCACATTCGAAAGCATCATCACATTCTTTGGTCCTGTTATACAATTTCTAAATTGCTTCATAAACTTGTCCACCAATATGGTCCAAGTGTAAATGGACCCATTCTCTAGTTTTAAAACCACATTACTGCAAAATCTGTCAAATATAATAGGAAACACCGTTACCGTCTCAGAAGCACCCAACACCTCCACATGCCAGATGTATCTCGTCCAATGAACGATCAGATATGTCCTTCTTTTGTACATTTCCAATGTCGGTAGCTTGAAGTTGGTTGAATTCCTTACGTACTAGATGTTAAAGGTGAATGGATTTCTGTTCATGCGCTCTAGACTCTGGTCTGGTGGTTCACCTCTTAGCGTTTGTCTAATTATTTTAGCAATTCGATCATTATCATCAAATTAAAGTCACTGTTCTACGACTTTGTTCCGTCCTATATTCCTATGGTAAGCGTTTGTCTCCAATCCTTGCTGTTGTGTATTTGTGTTCCATCTCTAGTCTATAGCTCCATATCATTCCTAAAATGTGCTCCATTTTGTCTCAAGTCAGCGTCAGCTATGCCCCTTGCCCTGTTAACTAGGCACCGACTTGTAATTTGGTTCAACACCGAGCAGTGAGGCCTCTAATGGGTCGTCTCCACTGTGTTCTACTCTATTTCAAGGAATGCTCGTTCGGCCTTCTGGTCTTTGGTTTTGGTTTTCATCAACTTAGGCTAATCTGAGTTATCCTATTCTTTGGAAGAATCCTTTCATCATTTCTTCCTGGTTGGCTATCATTCTTTCTGGCATTTCTATTATCATCTTCTCTAGCTCACCTACGGTTATATAGATGGATGGGAGTTAGATCCCGAGGATACCTCTTGGCCACCTATTGTCCCTACTAGCTTTCTCCAGTAGTAGTTTTCCTGTTGATAGTCTCGTGATCTATCTAAATCCAAGTTTTAATTTTCAAATCCTAGTTGCTCTTGGTGAAAGCATCAAAATTGGCTCAGACACCTAATTGAATAGTAAATGTAAAAGTTGTAAGAGAAAAGAAAGCAATAGAAAGAAAAAACACAAGATTTTATAGTGGTTCGACAAATACTCGGCATGCGTCCACTTTGTCGCTTTTTATTGATTATCCTCTGATTTTACAAAGTTGTTATTATAACTTAATAGTCACAACTCGATAGGAATCCGGTAGAGTATTCTTTAGAGTTATAATTTTACAATTTGTCGTACTTAGTAGTTCAGAATGAAGGAGAAATGAAAATGTCTCTTTTCCAAGCACTCTCCGCCTCTATTTATAAGCGAAGGTCCCTGAAATTATCTTTGAACTCCCACACGTTCCCTACGTTCACATGTCACTCCACCAAAGCTTTAGGGTCAACCCGATCCAAGAAATCTCAAGCTAATATCGATCTATGAGCTCCAAATCGGTATCGATCTAACTTCGGATCTTACTCCAAGACGATCCATGCTCTGTTTCTGGTTTCACTTTGG
The DNA here is from genome assembly GCA_030765085.1 of Allium cepa. NCBI lineage: Eukaryota > Viridiplantae > Streptophyta > Magnoliopsida > Asparagales > Amaryllidaceae > Allium > Allium cepa. The sequence goes on from CM060941.1 coordinate 705,264,345, forward strand.
GTATATCTTAAATTGATTTCTCCTTATGTTTTCTACTTGCTTCAAGTCAGCAAATAAGATGTTTTGCCTTAAGGATGTAGCCTTTAAACATACACTGATTGATGGGATCTTCTAAATTCACCTTGAATCGATCACCGAACATTGCAATGCTGGAATACCAGGATTTATATTTGTTTTGATTTTTCATAGCATTAAGTATTTTCAGCCATTGGGAGGTGAAATGGAGTCACAACCATGAAGGGGAAAATCCATTCCAGGTGAGAAAATGAAAGGGGTATGGTTATTTAAATAGGGGGAAGGGAGGATGCAAATTCTCCTCCTTTTACTAATTCAAGGTCTATATCAAGGATTTAAAAACAAAATATACCCTCTCATTAACCAAGTCATGGCCCGCCTTAGGATCGACTAAATGGTCCATTAAGACACTCTAAAACTGTTAAGTAATTAGTACCATTTAAATCATGATTAAAAGTGTATCGATATCATATATCAGCTTGAACACATACAACTATTATATAGACACCCAATTAGTTACTAATGGCACACAGAAAATACATACAACACCCATTACATCAAATAAATAAATAATTAATATTTCGTAAATAACAATGAATTTATAACAATTTATAAATCGACTAAATCATATGGCATTTTAGAGAAATCACCAATAAGTTGTGCATCTAGTAGGTGTAAATTCAGTCGGCGATTAATATTGACTTAGTCGAATATTAACGTTTACTCGTTACCTTAACTAGTGGAGTGACAATTTAGCCGCATTTATTGCTTATACATCTATATCAATAAAATTTAGTTTTACTATTTAAGCAGTATCTTTTTGTAAAGACTGCTTGTACTAATCATCTTTTTTTAAACTATATTACATTAGGACATATGGAATTTGGTTTTGTCAAAATCCAGTATCATCCATATTCAAATGGGTTATTACGTAAATAAAGTCCTTGGTTAAATAATAACACATTGTTAGTCGTACTACTCTGGCCAGTGACCATAGTACTGTTCTAATACAACTAAGAAGACAAATTCTCTATAGAATAGTGTTTGACTTCCAATGCTTTAGCTAAGACACAATTATAATCGTTCGACGGTCGTTATGCCATGATTTATCTATAATCAAAATTGAGTACTCACATTAAAGCTTAACAGTCTTAATATGTCCATAGAATTATGTAACATCAACACTTTAGAATTTCCTATTTGATCTTATTATTATTAATCAATAAGAAACTCTCGGGTGAGTCATTCCATAGTTCTCCAATAATTATAAGTATGCAAACCCTTGGTCCTCTTAACAGCCATGAGTAACACACTACCCAACATTTAGTGAGTGTTACATACTCTGATCTCAATGGATGTATCGATATTCTTTCTCGAAACATCTTGATCAGGAATATTTCAAATAATATATTATTTCGAATTTTGATAATTTTCTCATGTTTATAACTCATTGTAATTATTATAATATAACATATCACTTAAGTATTTTCTATTTAATAAACTTTAAACTAATTTCTTTATTAATTATTTAAAATGATATACGTAAGACTGGTTATAAAGTTGATATTTTAACAAATTACATAATAGCTTATAGGGTATACACCTGACTCTCTCATGAAACGCCTTCCATTTGTATTAATCATTTTGTACATGTAAGGGTGCATGCTTAGTACTAAACATTTTTCCTTACATGTATGTTGTGGGAGTCGTTATATTCGTATACACAAATGTTGCAATGTTTATGAGTTGGTGATGTTCGGTGGGTATATAAACACAAACACATACATATTAGCCATTGGGATTTTGACCATATATATGTGTTAATAACTGGTAATATATGCACATATGTGTTTATATAAATGATAAATGCATATTAAAACACACACAAAAATATATTTTTTGTGTGTGGTTGTTATGGTAACAGTTACCGTTGCTCATTTTTTAAGTATATACGAGATCGTCGACTCCGAAGCCTAACAGCAAAGGCTAGCATAACATATGTTGGCTAGGATCTCCTTGGCCCAATAGCTTGTCTATCTACTATTTCCTCACCTATATGGTATGTTCGCCTTGTCATCCTTTTATTGAACCTTGTTTATCATTTTCCCAAGAACAATGGTGAGTCTCAATCTTTGCGAGCAACTTCTCCTAATCTACCTTCGTAGACTCCTCGTCCCATCCTTCGACCATAAAGTCATATAAGAAACACAAACTCATAAACCTACTTATCCATCCATAGGTCATGTTTATACCTTTCCCTATTCGTTAAGATTCCTCACCAACCAGCTCCTCTGACCGCTCCATTTTCTTCGGAGTATAAAAATTCTAACAAAAGCTCTTGGTTTCCTATGTAAAAAAGGCTATGACCTAATTGTGTATCTTTGACAAAAGCCAAATAAGTACATTTTTCATCTAACAAAAGCATCACTCTCTTGGTTTGGCTATGGGTATAAGCATTAGAGGCCACACTCGAGTTCTGTTTTGTTCCCAATGAATGTTGCAAGCTCCTCAACAAATTAGTAGTGATGGGTGGATCATAATCACTTACACTACTAGAGGGTACACAAGGAAATCTCCAAATATCACGTTCATGCAACATAGTTAAAGTTAGAGTAGTTCTCAAAACCCACACTAGAATAAAATGAGCGTTTTTCGTTAAGTGGTCCACAATGACCCAAATGCTCTCATTTTCTCCTTGACTCAATGTAAAACCACCTATGACGTATATGGAAATATATTCCTACTTCCAACGCGAGACATTTAAAGGCAATAATAAACCACCAGGCTTCCTTTGTTTGGTCTTGACGTATTGCCAAGTCATACACTTTTTTATGAACTTCAAAAAATGTTGTTTGTATGCTTCCAATAATTAGTGCATTATACATCATTATATATCTTGTTACCACTAGGATAAATAGTTAACTTAGAACGCCGACACTCTTGAAGCATCTCACCTATCAAATTTTCCACTTTGCAAACATACAACCTACCATCCCTACAAAGGAAATCTTATAGAATACCAGTCAATGTGATTAGACCTTTCTCCCTTTTTGGTCCAGTCCAAGATTACTACAATTCTTGCATAAAGCCTTTGGTTAAAACCAATCTAATCAATTAGTGTGGATCTAACCTCTAATATTGCTAAAAAACTGGGTGATCTATCGTAGGAAGATTAGAAATCAAACTCTACAACATCCTCTAAAACATTCCATTCAATAAAAATAAAGCCCAACAAAGCAAGCCTTCTACTCAATGCATCTGCTACAACATTCCTCATTCTGAGAGTACAGGAAATTCGAAAAACATGCAAATCTAGGAATTTCATACATCTTTATTACCTTAGATTGAGATCTTTTTGAAGAATAAATATTTCAAAGATTAATGATTGGTGAATAGAACAAACTTCTCACCTAAAAAATAATGCCTCCATGACTCAAAAGCAATACAATGGCTGCCAACTCCAAATGACAAGATGGATAGTTCCTCTCATGGGTCTTAAGTTGCCTATTAGCACACATAACGACTTCGCCTTATTCCATTAAAACTACACTTAGTCCCGTACACAATTGCTTCATCTTAATTAATGAGTCCTCATTACTTGATACCATCCAATCTTGCACCGTGGCAACCTTACTCGAATCAACGTAAATCCGATGTTTAGATACGACTTGACTCGGAATTTTCACTTCCCATTTCCAAAAGTGTCATTTAGAAAAAATTTCTTTAAAGAAATTTTGCTCAGCACTTCTTTAAAGTATAATTTATGCTCCTCTTCACTTTTAAATATATCAAAATATCATCAACGAACACCACCATAAATGTATTGATGTGGTCCTGAAGGACATGACCCATAAGATCAAAAAGTATTCCAGTGCACTCATAAGACTAAATGGAATTGCCAACCATTCTTAAGAAGAGTCGAGAGTTTTAAAGAAGGAATTCGTAATGATACCTTTGCACTATTAGTTAATGAAAGTCCAAAGTAAGATCAAGTTGAGATCAAACCTTCGCCCCTCTAAGTTGGTTGAATAAATCATTAATACGAGGAAGATGGTAACTGTTCTTTCTTGTCAACTTATTTAATTCTCTATAGTCAATGCATAACCATAACGATCCATCTGATTTGGTTTCGAACAAGATGCGTGCTCCCCATTTGATGTACTCCTTCAAATAAGACCCTTCTTCGAGAGCTTAGAAATTTGAGTTTCTAATTTTCTTCTTTCTCTCGGCCTCATTTATTTAATAGGTAAGACAATCCGCTTTGCATCTCGCTCTAAGTAAATACAAAATTCAATTTCTTAATGAATAGGTAAATCCAAAACATCTTGGAATACATCTATGTAATTATTAATAATAGAAAATTGCATTAGTTCATTACGGGAAAGATCCAAGGAGTACAAATAACTCAACATCATAGAACTCTCAGGGTCATAGTAAACATTAAGCCTCATACTGCCACCATCTTTGAAATGAACCACGTGGCCATCAGAATCAATAATAACCCCATGCTTCGTCATCCTGTCCATCCCTTGCATAAGTCCACAATTTGACAACATAAGCACAAAAGCATTATGAGAAAAGCCGGACCGACCACGGGATAATTTTATCTCTCTACATACCATAGAAAGACGTGTCGATCCTCCTATAGAATTCGACAAAGTAAGAGTCATCAATAACATACGGCCCTAGGTGCAAACTATCAACCAAACGACTAGAAATAAAAGAATGTAAAGCTCTAGTATCAAATAAAACACAAATAGATAAAGTAATAAATTGAAAGCACACCTTCCATGATGATGTTCTTCCCTTTGTCGAGCTTTAGCGAAGCGCTCATACTAAGAGTAATTTGGATAGCATAGGCATTGACTACTTAACCACCCTTTGGAAGAGATTGGCAATCCTTCTTGAAATGTCAAGGTAGATCACAATTGTAACATTTCTTTGCTTGGAGATTGACTCCATAATATTTAATAATATACCTATTTAAATGGCACCTGTGTAATGTTACCCATTCTTTCTTTCCTTGGCATTGATCATTCTTATCCACTTGCCCTTAGAACCTGGCTTACTTCCACTTTGGCTTCTTTCTCTTTAGGAGATCCTTGATAATAGAATTTAATAAGGCCACTTCTATATGACACTCAAAGGTAGCACTTATAGGAATATGACTAAGACCAAGTTCCTTGAGGGGTTGATTAAGTTCCATAGCAAGTTTTCTTGCTTTCCTAGTGGGAGTGTTGATCATGTCCCTCTCGAAATGAGCTAAGAGTGTAAACTCATTAATGTACTTCTTTATGGTCTTATCACTTTATTGGCGCACAAGGACTGCTTGATTTGTAAGCCACTCTCGGCCTCAGAAATAAATTAAGCCTCAAATATCCTTTGGAATTCTTTCTGAGTTATAGCATCCTTGTCCACCTCTCCAATCACAATATCCCACCAACATAAAGTTTGATTACTTCCCTACACCTCTAGTACCCAAATTCACATTTGATACCATAAATAGATTGCGTTGGTACCAGACCAATGTAAAGAGGAATTTAATGGGTAATGTGACAGCCCATTTCCTTTCCTTCTCTCTTTTGTTCTTTTTTTTTCTTTATTATGTGGCCATGGGCTTTTAAATGGATGGTATGGCCTTTGTTGATGTGGGTAGGTGGGGTATGCATTTTTTTATGGTGGTCTAGGGCTTGGGTAGGTGAAAAGGAAGAGGGTGCGTGTGGTATTAAGTTGGGTAGGTGGCTTTTGGGGGTGTGTGTGCTCGGGTTGGGGTAGGTAGTGGGGGTGCATGTGTTATATAAGAGGGGTATGGGTGGGTGTGTGTGGGTGGTTATGGCATAGGTAGGAGGATTTTAAGGTGGTAGAATGTGAATGACTTGGAGGAGAAGGAAGAATGGAGGAAGATAGCGGAGTCTAGAATTTTGTAGAATGGAAATGTAGTGAAAAATGGGGAGGCTTAGGCTTGTATTTATGGGTGGAGTTTGAGTGACTAATGACATAAATACCCTTATTTACTTTTGGACTTTGATTAGGATTGATTTGAGGTGCATTAAATGTATGGAATGATGGTTTAGGAAGAGTGTGCTAAGAGATAAGGAGGTGTCATCATTTTATGGTTTGTAAATATTTTAATACATAATTTTTCTCCTTTTCCATGCATATCCATTCCATCCTATTAATGAGATGAGAAATGTAGTAATGATGTTGTTTATAAAAGATTTGAAATTAAATTAAATTTGTCAAATCATGTCCTTTTATTTTTATTTATTTAATTTAACTTTTCAAAAGTAAACATATTTTTTCTTTTAGTGATAAATTTAATGTGTTTTAAAAGTATGTAAAGTTGTATGTATGTGTTAGAAAACATATCATGTTGCAAAACTTGACGACAACTTGTTTTGTTTATAACCGGTGTTTTTGTTGACATATTTTACTGTCAAAATTTGACATTTTTGTTAAGCTATATATTCAAGTAAACCAAACTTAAAAATAATTTTTTTTACTTATTTTAAATAAATTAAAACATGTCTATTCATATTTTAAAATCATATTTAAATAATATCAAAATCTCTATTTTACAATGTATGTAAAACTAACAAAATGTGACAAAGTTTGGATATTTTTGTAAACAGACTATTAATATACTTTTATTATCTTTATTAGATATTTTTAATAAGATTTGTCTTTTTTAAATAAATATTTAAACCTATTTATTTATGCCTTTGTTTATTTTTATCAAAACTTAACTTTTGTTGATTTGTTCTAAAATCCAAATTTATATTTTTTTTAATTATTAACTATAAGAATAAATAATGTCTCTATTATTATTTATTATATATAACATATTCATTTAAGTTTTAAATTCTTTTAAAATCAAAATATCTCATTTTCGAAGTAGCGAAATTACGAGTCGTTACAGGTAAAGTAATATTAATCCAAAGCAAAACCTTCCATAAATCTCATATTGCATAGATAAAATATGATAAAAAACTGATATAAAAAAAGCTACAAAACAAAGTGGCGATAGATATTATACATTTGAATCAATTCAACTCCAAAATAAAATATCTCTAAGAATACTGATATTGCTCTACAATGCTACATCGCACAGCATAGCAGTGACAACTCCAAAAATAAATATATGAAACATATGCCTCGTGCTCATCTTTCATATAGATCCTTGTGTTATCTCATACCTGCTACCTCAATCTCCTCATTTAAAATTAATTGAGACGATAAGAAGAAACGCAAATAACATTGGGGCAGATAAAAGTCTCATATGAGCAAATATGTTATCTCAAAATAGGTACAAAGCTATAACATTGTAAGTAGGAAAAAATAGTATGTATAGTCATATATGCTAAACTATCATCATAGGGGAGTACTACTGCTTAAAAGTACAATAAGGGGTGTATAGTATACTATTCAATAGTACCTACTTTGGGCGGCATCCATATTAAACATAACAAATATGGAAAATATAGCTAACATCAAAGTATCTCACACATCTAAACTCAAATGACATTGGATATAAGATAACTCATATATCGCCCCCACATCGATCAGGTTTACTCAACAACATGGTCGTATTGATGCTCGAATCAATGCCACCCCGTAAGGCTAAAAAATTTGATAACCCCCTTAAAGGTCGATTGTTAAATAGATCACCATGTATTGATCTATAGTGAGCATGCTCAGTGATCCCTTCTTCTTGAGCATACATCAAAACGTTTGAGTTATCAATGATCCCTTAAGCATATGTCTCAATAGTAAGAATCCTCATTTGTTATACATTCAAAGTTCACTCTGTATCGAACTTGTTTGCTCCAACGATCCTTGGAAGCTACGAATGCTTTCTACTTAAAGCATTTAAATAAAATCACCCTTTTCATCAAGCTAACGAAGTTATGAAAACTTCCCTCAGTTGCCATATAGAAATTCAAAAACACTCTTGTATGGATCTTGAAGTAGCCGATGTATGCCTCAAAGTAAGCCTCATTCTGCCCACCATTTGCCTACGTCTTCTCCACCATGGCCAGATTGGTTAATGATAGGCTATCTCACAAAGCTTCCACCACATATGTATACGATCGATTGTGGCACCTATTCTAGGTGAGTTGAGCCTTTCCCAAAATTCAGATCAATCGGTGCTGATAGATTCGGATTGGCACTTGGCCAAAATTTGACTAAGTAAAATTGCATCGAGGGACAATCGATAGTGGACCAAAGTTGTCCCTGCATTCTCAGCTTCTAAGCCCAAAGTCATGTCCACTTTTACCGATTCCAACATTTAGTTCTATTTATTTACATAAGACCAGTCAGTGATAGTGTACTTAGCGTCGAATCTCAAAGTCAATCCCATGCTTTCCCCACGCCATCATAACTCCATCTTATCTCAAGCTCCAAAGCGTTAAAATCAACCAACATAAGGTTTTGTGCCGATCCATATTACTTAGTTAAAAATTTGACAATGTACTTTTTAGCCTATTTGATCGATTCCACTCTGATTCGCTGCTTCAATCTGCATGTATTCTCCTTTGCATTGATACGACTCTAAACACCCACTAATAATTTTTTTATAGAGTGTCATTTAGTAACTGGAAACTTTCGATCTTTAAATAATGATGGATTAGAAACTGAAAAATTTAGGGCATGTTTCGTTTATTTTGCGTTTTATGTTTTGGATTTTCAATATTAATTTCAAAATAAGAGAAGAATAAAGGGACGACAAAGGGGATAAAAGAAAGATGGAGGGGACGGTGGAGGGCATGGAAGGATGAATAGTTTCTCATGCTTCCGTTATTTTCCAAACCATAAAAAATAAAAATAATTGTTTTCTATTTTGTATGTTTACTTTATTTTCTAAATTGGTCGTTTATCACAATATACATGCGTTGTGTGCATTTTTGTATGGATGAAAACCCAAAATTAACAATGGTAAACCGACCATAGCCTTAGTCTTTAGTTTTAGAAACTAAAGACTGAAATATAGCTTTTAGTCGGTTTATAAAATTTTATAATGTTTAGATACTGAATTTTAGTCTTTTTTCAATTTGTAAATTGATATTTACATCAGTAACCGTTTATCAATTGAGATTGCATTCCTTTATATATTCAACAGCTCAACTTATTGATCTACATAATCAATATAGTGATCGCTAAAACAAAAAAATTACTTGTGTGGTCCGCGATCTCCTTTCCTTTAGTGCATGTTCCTATTTACTCACTACTTTCTTTTTTCTCACACGTAAATTTTCTTACCTCACATAAAGAATCAACAACCCTTTTTCTTCATTCTATCCTTCTCCGTCTTACATTTCTATCCATATTTCAAGCCAAATCTCACCATATCTTTTCCCTATATGTTGAGCTAATAAGTGGCATAACACCCAAAATAAGTAATGTAAAGAGATCTAGCCATAAATAATAAAACGAAGTAAAAAAAACACGATAATTTTTATGGTGGTTCGGTGAATCTGAGGCCTACGTCCACTTTATCCTTATTATAGTGATTTTTTCACATGTACAAAGGATTTACGATTCTAAATAGCCTAAAACAACAAAAAGTAGTTTCCTTTGTGAGAAGGTCGAGTAGAGAGAGAAAGTGAAGAAGATGAAGTACAAAAATTTGTTACTAAATTGTCATATGCTTGCTGTTTATAGAGAAATCGTCCAATGAAGTAGCCGGATTATGAAATACCAGTTCAAACTTCAAATCTTAGAAAGTAGGAGGGGAGACGAAGTCTCCAAAGCAATAAAATCATATCGGTGCCAATTAAAAGCGATCGGCATTAACCTGATTAGTTGATTGCAAATCATGCGCCTTCTTCAACTTGGTCTTTTAGCTTCGATCCATCAAGCTCTAAGCAGTTTTATCGTAGAAATAATGCTATTGCCGAAAGGTTCTAACTATCTAGTACTTGTCCTTTTCTTTAAAGCTTCTTGGATTTACTCATCTACTCCTTCAAAAATGGACCCACAATCACTTTAGCCAACCATTCATAGGTTATAGCTCCATAGTCCCTTAAGTGCTCCAAATCAGATTAGCGCCGACCGAAAATTATTCTGTATCTAGCTATTACTTTGCCTATTTTGGGCACTCTATCCATTTGAAACTTGTTCTACCATTCTTCCAAGCATTCCATCAAGTCTTTGAACTACTTTCTCTTCGTCATGACATCCAGATTCATTTGAAAGCTGCTTGGTCTAAAATCTAAATAACACTTGCCCCCCCAAAGTACGCTTCTGTCAGAAACAAAGTGTACTTTGGATTAATAAAATAACATACATTTATACATATAAGCCCACTAGTTATCTAAGAGTTGCTTTGAAGTGTCATCTCGATTCCAAAGGCATCTGCTCCATTGCTTTAAATAACAGTAGTACCAGTCTCCGTGCCGAGATCAAGATCTATATTCTGAATATCATTCTACGCCCCAAACCGGTACGTACTACTTTCCTTTTCCCTCTCTTTCTTTTCCTTTTGATTTTGGGTTCACAATAGTATTGACTTGATCATGTCGGTGTGAATTATTTTGCTGACTTGGAAATTTCTTATAAGTGTCAGACACATAGCCAAATTTCAATTTGTGCCCTCATTTCCACTACTTGTACCTTTAACCTCTGGACCTCGAAATCTTATGACGTTATCTTCCTAGCCTAAAGCCCCCCCTCCCGCTGACTATTTGGGACCACCACTATCACCTCCTTTCTACCATCACTACCTGCTATCCACCCCGGCCATTGCTATTTTCTCAAAATAATTCATCCTTAAATCCTTTTCGCCTTCAGATCCAGATAAAATATTAAGAGGTGGATCGCCATTATTTTATAGTGGTGGAGGCCCTCATCGATGATAGCTTGAGGTTGACGTGGCTGATGGGTGGCTAAAACTTTGACTTAGTAATCGATCTCCACATTTCCATTAGTTGCTACTTACCTAGATTTCTACTAGGTCGAACGCATGCCTGACACAAAGTGGACACAAATTATCCCCAAAAATTTACTTGCCTCGTGTTGAATTGATGTCGACACTCATTCCTATTTGGGTCAAATAAAAGGACCTAAAATCTTGCGGCAATCAAATAATTTTTCTCCTAAAAATGCCCAAATTGCCAACTATTAGATTTTGTCGATCACTAATCGTCGGTTCAAGTCCTAATGAGACGATTCTCTTTCAAAGAACAATCGCATCAGACGTACTCCATTATTCGAATGATTCCATCATACAACATTTTCAATCACTGCATAATCATGTGTTCCTGAAAAAGCATGCTCTATATCCTTCCATACAATGGTTTCATTGTTAATAATCTTACTATAATAATTATGATCCGACATACAATTCCATTGTACGACGGGGCTCGTTTTCCATCATGAGAGGGCTACCTACAAAAAATGATTCATTCGTTGTTTATGGGACACATGACACACACTACGCTGATTGACACTTCTCATTGCCCCGATCAACGTTTATAATCTGATTGGACAACACATGTCGACATCCGTTGCATTTTGAGAGTCAGTCACATGCATTCACATTTAAAATAGAATTTTAAAATAAAACATACCTGGTTGTTTCTAACATTAAGCTATCCAATCCAAAATGAAGCTTCATTCACCTCGATTCAACACTGGTGTTGGGCCGTCAACTCCTCTTGAAGCCAGGTTTACCATGGCTCAAGCTTCGACATCCATGTCCTTTGGAACCAATCGCTTAATCATAGGCGAGCTGTAGGGGATGATAGTTCCAGCAGCGCAACTCTATAACCAACCTCCTCCTTTAAATAAACAAGTGTGCTTAAGAGTTTTAGATGATCCTTGAACAAATTTCAACCATCCTAACTACTATTTCGCTTCGTATTATATGTTTCCAACATGGAATACCAGCGAGCGACATCCTGCTCCCAACGATTAACCAATGGGCGCATAACCCTTCCCAAGCTACATAGCTTGCAGTAAGTATATGTGCCTAGGTGACACTGAACTTCTCTTCAATCTATTGCTTTGTATGTTTCTCCAGGAGCTCGGGTTTGCACCCAAGTGGTTGTGCCTTTTTGAGTTCCTAGTAAATTCTATACGTGAATTAATATCAGTGGTCTCCAATCTTCAGAGAGCTAACATAACTTTCGAGCTTCAAATAACGAAGTGAATATCCCTATTTTATGATCATAGAAGCATGGTGTCGATGCAAGGTCATCTAAGCACTCGACAACAATTGCCCATACTTCAAGAATGAGGACTTCTTTGTTCGATGTACATATGGCTTCAATCGGCTATGACTGTTGAGAAATAAGACTTCTTCCTTTTCATTCTTCTCCATATTTGGGCTCTAATCGTCCAAGCGTCTAACTCCTTTCCCATCTAATCACATATATGTATGCTCTAGATAAGAGCAAAGTGCACTTTGGGACCCTTCTAACCCTCAAAGGAGTAAATATTTGATTCTACACCACTGATTACCTGTTGATGAATAAGATTCTTTGCTAGTGTAGCCTTCTACATCTAAACACTTCATATTTCAAGCTAAAGTTCCACTAAGAGGTCCAGGGTGTATACTAGGTCTTTTGCCCCCATTAGCAACTCTAGCAAAGATATCCAAGGGGGTGCTAGAGGCCCGTCAAGCATGGAAAATGTTGATGAAACTATCAATAGAGAAGCTGAAGAAAATATAACCGATGAAATATAAGGAGGAGAGAGAGAGTTAACGTGGAGGCAATACATGAAGAAGGAGAAGGGTGAGAATGGTAGAAGTAGAGAAAGAAGAGGGCGATAATGAAGACGATGACGATGAGGACTTTGATCAAGAAGGAGACGTCCCTAGAAGGCACAGAAATTCTTGTCTCGTTACGTCTAAAGCAAATATCCATCAAGGCTTCCCAATAGTCTGCAAAACTGAGCGTGACACTAACAATTAAGGGGGCACCTCCAGCAAGTTACTCAGAAAACATCTTTGACTCACTGAGTGATCCAGACATTCCTATCATAGATCTTCTTAAGCAATGCTCTCTTTGACTCGGCTTCCAATCTGTAGGCATCCTAACCGAAGGAGGCAAGACTCCATCTTTACTACCTTCTGAAAATGATTAATACAGTACTTATGGCAACATTAGCACTCCACACACTTTTAGGATCATAAACACTTACTCCTTGCATTCGCCCGTATTCCAATGTTTCAAAATTTTATATGGTCTTTTCTTTCATTTTAGGTACGACTAGAAGATACCACTTCAATTATATTCACTCTTACTTTTCGACAAATGTGACAAACTCCCAAACCATACCATCTCATGCCAGTTCTTATAAAGAAAGAGAAATAAATAAAGAGAGAGCACAGAGAAAAGACAAAGAATGCTAAGCGGAAAGTGACCTCCAGGAGAAAAGAAATAGAAAGAAAAGATATAGGGAGGAGAGAGAAATTTATGACCGTAGGAAAAGGCATAAAGACTAGCATGGCTTCCATGGTTCCTCTTTTGGTCTTCCACCACCTCAATCTCGACCACAGCTCTCCTCCAAACAACTTCCAATGTTGCTCTCTTTTGCCAACACTATTCCTTTACCCCCATCAATCCAAAGAGGTCTTTTTCACCCAGCTCCACCTCTAATCCTCACAAGCAGACTACAAACAGCATTTCTAAACCTTTTCCTAATCGGGGTCATATTCGATCGTAATCTTAAAGACAATTGTAGTGTAGGCCAACCGCAGTGTCAAAGGAATCTAGGAGTTGATAGATCAAGGGTTCAAGTGGAATTAACTCGCCTTCGCCCTCTTTGACATCAATAGAGTCCACCAGTCTAATATCCAATCATTTGAGTCAGAGAAGAAGAGTTATGATAGAATAATAGATGAATACAATATAGATTTGGCCAAACTTACAGAATAAAGGGATGTGGCTCAGACATCGACGAAGAATGCCAAAGACTCGGTTGAAGAGTGAGAAACACTCATAATTAGGCTATGATTGTGATGAAAGACCAAGCAAAAACTACCCATGAAGAGACATCCATCTTAAGACGCAACTCACAGCCAAGGATCTAACTCTCCAGAAAAAACAAGGCTCTTTAGAAGAAGTAAGCCCACATCCAGAAACCTGTACCGATATTAAGAAGCTTGAACCCACCTTACTGTTGGAAAAAAGCGGAGAAACTGGAAGCTTGGGTCGATCAGGTTGGGGTTGTGAGTAAGCTAGAGTAAGCTAATTGACTTGGAAGAGAAAGTGGCGAAGAAAAATGAAACCCAAACTCCACCCTCTAGCAATTCTTCGCTAACATCATCCAATTTGAGAACTTGAGGTGGTTAAGAAATACTTACTCTGTCACTCTAGCCAATGCCTAGGAAGAGATAACGCATTGAGATTTTGCATCCGTTGAAGGCCTCAAAGAGGACCAATCAAAAATCAAGTACCTTAAATCGATGACATTGAAAAGCTAGGAGAGGGAAGAGCGATCCAAGACACACAGGACCACACTGATGCTCCTATTTGTCCAAGTGCATCGGACCATGCATAATCATGATCTCCTAAAGTCTAAGAGCTTGTGTGGATATTCCAACATCTAAAGGACCAGCTATGAGGCCACCCAGACTATCAGTCCATCTTCTGCAGCAATTACCTCTATCGAACCCTATATTTCCTACCTTTGTCGATCAACCAATGCAGCCCACACTTGAGGAGATGGAGATTTACAAGACTCCTAATCGATAAACTCGTCCTAGAGAAGGCATCTTACTTGTTTCTGTTATGTTCGAGAAACTTCAACTTTCGCCCGAGAGCATTACTAACCTTCACTTCTCCGTTTGTGACCTTACTGGTCACCATCACTTCCTCCTCCTCTACCACTGATCACATAAAGCTTGGATCCTACGGCTATTTCAGTCAAGTCAACCTCTGTTACTATAGGATCGGTTGCTCCAATCCTTCCCTCCAGCTCCATCCCCAGACCCGATTAAGTGAAAATCATAGCTCTAAAAGGACCGGATGGCACTTTATAGTATTTAGGTGAAGATGTTATGACTACCAACACTTCAAGCCTAAAAAATCTATTTCTATGGTGGAGAGGTTGAAGATTGACGATTCCAAGGTGAAAATTAAAATCGAGCCCAGACTTGAAAAGTTAGCTAGCATCGAATAGTCTCGGCCTTTTACAAGAATCCTTGTTATTAACATCAGTCCTCCTAAAGGCAGTAGCATTGGCACCTCTATAGAGACATCCGAGCCCTATATTGACCAACCCGATGATCCTACCATCACTATCACCAAAGAAGATACCACTTCCTCTAAAGACAGCACACCAATAGGTGAACCAATGGGTGAAAAGGGACCAGAGAGACCTCATGATGGTTGGGTGACAAAGGCGGAAAAGATGAGAAGAAGAAGAAGGTGCTGAAGAAATAGGCTCTCCACATAGACTTTAGCGATGATGATACAAATTCTTTTTGTCTATTTTTGTCATACCTTTTTTTCCTTTTGTATATAGGTTATGCTTATGCGGGACCGACTCTCGCAACCGATGTACATAAAAATGAATGCAATGAAAGATTGCCTTTTCTTTTTCAAATTTTGTCTCGTTTACATTTCCTCATTTTATTTATCATTCCTGCCTATATACAGCCACTTGCATATATAATATAACTGCTTGTACTGCAACTTATCTATATTATACATGCTTGTGTATGTGCATTGCTTTTACGTGTTATAACTTTGTACATATAAGTAAAATTCCTACAAGTGCTTTAGTTATATTCTATTATTCAATTCTATTTACTGCTGCCAAAGTGTTTCCATTTGGCTAAACAAAACTAATATTTAACTAAATTTTTGGCTATTTATGTTTACCCTTGGTCGAGTTTCCTTCGACCATTAAGGGTTATATACAAATTCCATGCCATTTCATGTCCTTGGGAAACAACGATTTGGACGTTATAACCTGAAGCCCATGATCTCGCCAATAACCTAGCATGAACAATGTCATCCATCGACCTCCGATAGTCAACCTTGGACAAGCATGCTCCATTAAGTCACGAATGGGGTCGTCCTTTCTCGTAATTCTATTACACACCCAGTCATGTCTTCGGGACTGGCATTCCGATGCCTAAATCCAGGCATTACCCTTTTATAGGCTCAAATTAAACCTAAAGAGAGGTGACTAGGGTTTATTATAAATTCACATAAAAAATAATAATCATAGCACATATAATAATAGAGTAAATGAGAAAATAAAAGCAGTAGACAAATTTACCCAACTTTGGCAAAACCTACCTGTTACTGCCACCAAGTTGTCTACTAAGTTTAAACAATCGTCTGCTTACAATTCATGGTAAACTTGCAACTATCGCTAACTCGATTGTTCTAACCCTATGCCTAGAAATCCTACCTCAAATTTATCTTTAAGTTGAGAATTTCCTAAACTACAAATCGTAGTTTGTTCCTAGTTAAAATGTAGAGTTCTAAAATTAAAAGTAAATCACAACAATTAAATAACAAGCCTTAATAAAACTTCGGCTCAAATTAAAAAAACACTTCCTCTTTTTATTATTTTCAAGCAGCCCTTATTTTCTTCATTACTTTACTTTAGAGTTTCTCTTCTTTAAATCTAGAAGCTGTCGATGTCGAAATTTAATTTTGTATTCATGCCTTCAGTTCCCTGTTAGTTGATTCCTTCAATGAGTTTGCAATTGCTAGTTGTGGTTGTAAATTTGGTATTTTATGATTATATGTGCATAATTGATTCGAATTCAACTTATTTAATTGTCGACGATGACTTGGATTTTATATTGATTGATTTGGAAAATATCACTCTAGAATTTCATATATTTCAGAATAATTTGTTTGAATTGATCAACCCTTGAAGTTTGCTCTGGCTTTTGATTACAAAGCTTAGCTTTCGATTCAAATCTATAGCTTGATTTTTTTCATGTGTTCTTTGGTCTAAGATTTTTGACTTGTCCAAATGCGAACTTTTGATTATTTTTCCTTAAGTAAATCGGCTGCTTTTGACACCGTACACATTTCTATGTATTTACCATATGTTTTGAAGTTTGCATGTGCTTGGTTTACTCTTTGCACTTGAACTATACCTAGTTTACTTCTTCCTCTTGAACTAGTTTATTTTATTGTTCATTACAGTTTTGTGACAGTTGCACTTTCTTGTGTATTTGTTGCATTTGTGATTGAACTTGTTTATTCTTTAGATTATTTACGATGTTGCTTGTCGTAGTTCTTGCCTGTGGTTTATGTGCTATGTATTATCTGAACTGATTGTGCACTTGTGCATTGATGGTCTGTGTGCTTGATTATATGCCTTCCCTTGTGTGAGTGTGCAGTTACCTTGTGTTCTTCCCTTATATGTGATTATTATTGTCCTTTTGTGTATGTGTATTTGCTTGCTGGTACTAATGTGAACTTGCATTGTGCATGTCTGGTCACTTTCACTTTAAAGCCAATATCAAGTGCTCAAATCTTTGCCTGTACCTGTACTGATTTCTGAGTACATCTGTGACTCATGCATATTTTCTTATGTGTGTGCCTGCCTTATTTGAGTACATTGCTGCTATGCTTGCATGCATGTTTTTGTTGGTCTTGTCTTCGTTTGGGTTGTGCATATTTTTTTTTCTAGCTTGTTCCCTTTTGAGTGTTTTTCTTAAAATATAAACTGCATTTGAAGCTTGAATGTGCTTCCCTTGTGTGCTTGTATGCTTGTGCACTATGCATTTTGATGTGTTTTCAAGATTATACTCATGCTGGTATAGTAGTAGGTAAATTAGAAAGGGAACGTGAAATGACTTTAAGTTTTGTTGATTTATAACATGACGATTTAATTGAAAAAGACCGAAATCATGGTATTTTTTTCACTCAAGGTTGGGTTTCTATGCCAGGTGTTTTTCTCATGGCTTCTGGGGGTATTCATGTTTGGCATTTGCCTGCCCTAACTGAAATTTTGAGGATGATTCCGTCCTGCAGTTTGGTGGAGGAAATTCAGGGCACCCTTGGAGAAATGCACCTGGTGCGGTAGCTAGTCGAGTAGCTTTAGAAGCGTGTATAAAAGCTCATAATGACCGGTTTGCTTGAAACCGACATTGATGTACTTGTTAGTTTGTCACCTTATGTATATGCATTGTTGCAACTTGTTGTATTTGCAGCGTTGTTTTATTTGAAGTTGTGCACTTGCACTTTAACTATGAACTTGAATTTACTTTGTTTCTTGCATGTGTTGTAAGCTTGTTTATTTGGAATCGCTCGACCTTAAGGCATGTATAGCAATACATCATGCATGTATTAATTTGCTCATGCATATATTGGATTAAATTTTAATTTCTATCCCTGACGAACATATTGTACTGGTCCTTGTGTATACCTGTTATACTGATCCATGTTCATTTATTTTGGTGCCTGTTTAAAATATGAAGAGAGCAAAACCAATAAAGTAAGGCAATGTTGAGTTTAAATATTTTTATATTTTTGCAGTTTTAATTTGTTTCTTTTTCTTTTTACTACATTGTTAATTGTCAGGTAAAACAAACTGCAGTCTAGATGAAGGCTGGAGAAAGAAGTCATAAAACTTGTATTCGAGTGGGTGAGGAAAATAGCGACTAAATCGTATATGAATGAGTGTTGTATATGAGGTAATAAAAATTTATGTATATGAAGGAATAAAAAATAGTTTACATAAAATATTATATGAAAATATTGTGGAAATTCTTGTTGTAATTGTGTTTACTATTAAAATTTTGCTGAAATAAAATATTTATTTGTTTATTTCTTTATGTGATATTGTATAGTACTACAAGAAACACATTAATATATACATATAAATATATATACACACACATATGTATATTATCATTAAGCAAAAATCATATATTATATTCTACAATCTTCCCCTTTTAATGATAACAAACATATAATAATATTTTGTAACCATAGACTAAGAATTGTGTTTTTTGTGCAGTAATTATAAGCTCCCATTATTTAAATTCTCCCCCTACAACAATACTCCCCCTTCATAGATGCATTCATAAAAACAAATGTCTGAATGCCAGTGGGAAAAAAACTTGAGAAATACTTGCTTTGAAACTCGTAAAGAAATTAAAAAATTGAATTTTGGCAAAGTTTTTACTCAACCATCAAAATCTTAACCTCTCTCCCCCTTTTATTATCATCAAAAATTAAAATAATAATCAACATAACGATAGATTTTGATTGATATTATAAATCATATATAGGTAAGAGTATTAAATATTGCAATCAATCAAACAAAAATCATAATATTTTATTAATTGGCCACAAATCTCATTTTAGCGTGCTGAGCAAATTGTTGTTTAGGAAGAATTTTATATAGTGACAACAATGGGGTATTCTTTGAAAAAGTAAAATTCTTAAAAATTAAATTAAGAAAAAAGAAAATAATGAATATTAAGCACTTTTTAACGATGCATAACTATTTGGACTTTTAAATGTAGTTAGTAATTACTTAAAGAAAGAACGTCATGCACTTTCTAACAATGCATATCCATTAGGACTTTTAGATGAGGTTAGAAGTTACTTGAATATTTATCCTCCCATATACATATTGTATCCTATATAACAATGAGGAATTTTAGATGAGAATAGAAACACATATTTGGATATTAAAAGTTATTCACTCATGCATAACCATGAGGACTTTTAAATGAGAGTGAATACATTGGGGTAGAATAAATTATTTAAATCATGCTAAAATATAATTCCTTCTTTTTTCCTGAAATACCAACCTCTGTACACTATATTAAATTTTAATGTATGGATTTTAAGAAGGATGATAGGAATAGAAATGATCATGTAATATGCACTAATTAATAAATGCTATAAAAATTGTTAGATTTTCAAGAAATTTTAACATATCCTTCCTCTAGTTATGAAGAATAATTTAATCATTACCTATCACTTACTCAATCATTATTAATAATTTTTGATAGATTTCAAAAGTTCAAGCAGTCAAGCATCATTTTTTCAGAGTAAATTCCTTGTTGATAAATCAAAAATCAAAAAATTAAAATGAAAAAAAATCCAAGTCATTTCTAAAATTGTCAAATCCAATCGAAGTTGTGAAAATCTATTTTCTAGGAGAGATTTAGTGAAAATATCTACTAATTAAAAATCAGTTGAAATAAATTCAATGCAAGTATATTCTGAGTCAGTGGTAGATACTGCAACACTAATTCTCAATATCAATAATAAGTGCCAAATATAAGCATCATCAAACAAGTGCACTATCTACTTCACAATATCAATCGAATTGGTTCAAAAATTTGAATTTTCCAACATAACTAAAAATATTAGCAAAGGCAAAGTCATCTATGTTGAGCAAAGGTACACATAACTAAAAATTCTCCAACCAATGATTTGTTAGTCATCATTAAAGTTAATGAAAATAGAAAAAATAATCATCGAATATAGACTGTCGGCCATTGTAGTTTTGAAAATTCAATCGATTTGAAATCGAGATTTGAAAACATTAAGTCCATAATTTGATTTAGCACTAAACCCGATTGATTCAGATACTCGGTAATGCCAATCAATAAAATTTGGTTCAAATCAAAACTATAAATCGATCAAACATTAAGTTTGAAATACTACAACTTGTTTGCATAAATCAAAAACACTTTTAAAGTAATGAGCTGAAATAATTACTTTTTTCAAGGTTTTATAAAATTATTCAGCAAAAACTAAACACATTGATGTTTTAGTGCTAATAGTTAGCTTTTCAAAACTTCAAGGATTTCAAAATTCAGAGTAACAATGTTAAAATTATGATCATTTTACTACAGCTGCGTTAAAACAATTCTAGAATGATAGTCAGCCTACATATTTAAAAGCAAATTTTCAAGGATTTCTGAAATGAATTGCCGAAAACATAAGGAATGAAAATTTTATAATTTTTAAAAGGTTTTCGAAACATCTACAATTTTGGAATTTTAGAGTAGAAATTATAGTCAAAATACTACAGCTGTATTGGGAAGTTCTGAAATAATTTTCAAACAATATATTGAACGATTGACAGTTTCCATTGTTTTATGTTCAAATTTTGAGAAAACACACTAAAAGCTTATAGAATTTTCTATCTATTTTTCAGAACATCTTAAAATTTTCAAATCGGAACTACAAAGCTCAACATATAACAATTATACTAGAGCAGTGTCAACAAAAAACAGAATTCACAACAGGAAGAGAAAATAGGTTTAGATATCATACATTATGATGTCATATTTTTGTTCAACATTTTCGTCCACAGTATGTAGATCTCCATTTTATTTTTTTAGGATAAGGAACATTGGAATTATTGCTTATCAAACATATATAGAACAACTCGAAGTCTATCACTATCATAGTTTCTTTTAGCCCATTTTTGTACTTAAATATTAGAAGAAGAAAGTGGCCTGGAAAAGGATGTAAAATGTCATTCATTTACATTTGGAATCTTGGTATCCAAATTTGTTTATATAGTGAGCCGTCAGTATTAACAATTGTAACCTTGGAAATCCAAACTTGTTTAAATTTAAGAAAATTTACATTTGTTCTTTTTGAAATCCATATTTATTTAACGGGTTTGTGTTTGTTCCTATTCCAATATTTATTTTTTTATGCCTAAATTTTCCACAAATTAAACACTTTGAAAATTCTCTATGAAATTTGATCTTATCACAATTCTTTCACTTAATTTGTTCAACTACATCATATCCAAGTTCTTTTTTTGTTTTTGGTGACATTATAATTATGTAACAACATATTTGGTAATTTTTATCCTTTAGAAAATTTTCTTGTTGTCGTTTTAAGTTGTTTGATCTTAGATCTAAAAGTAATGTTCTCATTCAAAAATGAGGTTCAACTTTTAACGAAATTTTCTCTTTTTGTGTTGTCTTTGTTTTTTAGAGTTAAAATTTCATGTTCGGGGATTTCAATTTTTGTCTTAGACCTATTTATTTCTTCCATTAGGGACCGGAACTTCTTACGTTCTGAGGTAAATTTTCTAATGTTTTGAATTATTACATCCACTTTTCTGAAATGTTGCTAAAAGAAAATTGATGCAAGCATTGAACTGAAAGAATAACACGCGCAATAGAAGCTAGATTATGAAAAGGAAGCGAGGAATCAAAGTCTAGATAGTACTACACCCCATATCAACAAAGCATGGAAATATTGCATGCTTACGAATTACTTTAGCACATCAGAAGTAATACTGCACTGCTCCACCCAAAACACAACAAAGCACAATATTAGGTATAATCAAAACCAATCGGCACAAGTCAATAATAAGGTCGCACCTCCATTATGAAGCCTAATCACACCAACCAATGAGTGCACTAGACATACATCATCCTTTCGATTACTCTGAACATGGATAAGGAAAATCATACTAAATGGTTTTCAATGCTTCACCAAGATAAGACCATAACAGACCACACTCAGTTTGTGCTTCTGCCCTACAGCTAAATTTCACGTAAAGTAAAACCATTCGAAACCCTTAATAAAGCAGTCTCTGCTTAAGATCATAATAAGCATGCACTAAACAAACCATAAGTTAACTAGGTAAACAACCTATGCAAGTTCCATGCATAATCCTTTACCGATAACTACCCTTGGTGCATTTCGAGCAAGCCGTAGGTAAACACTATGCATAACCAAAAGGCCCAAACACAATACTATGAAGTAACTTGTTCATCAACTTATGCATTTTTGCAGTCCTACCCAAATGAAGAAGGATGACAAAGCAATGACCCATAGCTTACTAACTACACTTCTAATAACCAATAAAAAGGAGAAGGAAGGGCGCAGTTCTCTAATGATCAAGTGCAGTTCGAAAAAAGGTTATATGAGGCAGGCACCATAGGTTAGAAAAGGCAACTCAACACCATCCACCCTCTACATAGCACTATGCAAACGTTGCACATCGGACAACGCAGTTCATCTCCATAGGTATCGACACCTCCTAGTTTAGAGCAAAAGAACAACTATCAAAATTTTGTGGCAAAGTTGCTGAGGGAGGTACGGTTCATCCAAAAGAAATGGGCAACACCTCATTACGCTCTCAGTCATGCACAAGAGCAGTACATAGACCATTCACTTCTCGGGATTAGAAGTACATAACCCATTCAAATTTGAGTTTCCCACCTCAAGTCATGGAATTTCCTCTTCAATTTCAAACTTTCCACCAATGTCCAAAATTCAACTGCCTGAATTATAGTTTCCCGTCGAAGACACATCAGCAATCCACGCACATTAAATAAATGAGATGGATGGATGACACATGACATGACTCAAAGGTGGAAACTAAAATAGTAAAAGAAGGATTTTGGCAATCCACGTGCCTCCTTATGCTATAAAAAGAAATGGCATTGCGGAGGAAAGGGGACATTTTTTCTAAGATTTGACATTTCTAGAAAAAAACTAAAATTTTGTACTCTCTACCATTATTATATGTACTAAGAATATATAAAAGAAGAAAGTGATATTTGATCTGTGGACATAGTATTCCTTAACATCTAAACCACCTTTTTCTCTTACCTTTATTTTGTTATTAAATTCTTTTCTGTTTTTTGCTCGAATTTGATGTTAGTTCAACTTGACATTTTAACAACTAGTTAGAATGCAACTACATAATTGTGTAAGTATCCAACAACATAATTACTACCTTTAAGGCAAATTTGAAGTTGCTTAAATTTTTTGATTCTTAATTACCAATGTACTTAGTGTTACAATTACTTCATGATCACTTGGGTGTTGTGAGACAAAAAATCTGACCTATATTTGGTCCTAGAAGGAGGACCGAGCATCCACTACCTTTCCTAGCAAATCTTACCCATATTTCCCTTTGCACAATGAATCCCATGAATTTCGCTACTCGCCCTACACAAAAACAGTTACACTTGGCCTAAAAAAAGAGACTGCTCATAATCTCGAAACCTCTAGTCGAGATGGAAGCTTCTACTGAGTCCCATATAGATTCGATCCTAGGTGCACTTCATTCCTTTACAAATCTAACAAACCAATATATGGAGGGGTTAGAGAAAACATTGGCCCAACATGCTGCTCTCGAGCTAGCCTCCTCACCACACTCTATAGGTCAAGGCCATCACCCACCAACTGTGCTCTCTATTATCCTGCCTTTTGGCAAGGCCGTGACGCCAAGGGCTTGACAAGAGAATGAAGAAATGCACCCCGGAGATCGGTTATCTGTAGGTCCACGATGATTATAGGAAAACTTGGCCTAAGTCTGGATCGAGCTACAATTAGCATGGTGTGACAAGTAAAGATATGAAAGGCAACACTTCAAATTTCAAGTCAATCGGTGTTCGTATGCTCAAGTTATGGATCGATCAAAATCCATGTGGAATACATCAATTTTGTATCCATTAACCTACATCCATCATTTCGTATCCATCTAGATCGATACGAAATGGGCACAAGTCCATTACTCAATCTCCATCCATTTCATATCCATCGAGTTTGAACAGACTTCAACGTTCCATGGACCAGTTACTCTTCATTCAACCAACCACTATTTGTTTCGTATAGATCAATTATTTGATCGATATGAAGAGCCTAGGTGAAGCATCGATAGGAAAGAAGGAGGCAGGGATTGATACGAAGAGTATAACCTTGGATGGATATGAAGGAATAGGTCAAACCAAAGGAAATGTTCTATAAGCATGAAATGTGGATCTCCAATGTCACGTCATCGACGCGCAAATGAGCGATACACATTGTATCGATATGAACATATCGATACGAAGCCTTCAAATTTCCAACGGAAATTATATCTTGGATCGATCATAACTCTCAAATGACAAGTCCAAAAGCCATAAAATTTTCGCAGAAGCCTGCTAATTCACTCAAGATTGTCCATGATCGACAGCTCTATTGGGCCAATTCTTGATCGATACAAAGAGGGCATGGATCAGTCCGAATCGATCCCAAACAATCCCAGATCGATCTGGTGGGCCCGCCTACGTGTGAGAAGAGGTACTCCGAGATTTGAGGAAGATATTCCTAGATCTACTCCTATAAATAGCATCCCTACGCCAATTGAAAATGGACTTTTGGAACTTCTACGCTGTTACTCTGCTGAAACTCCATTGTAACTTGAGTGCTAATGATTTGTACTGTTGTAACTCAGTTGAGAATCATCAATAAACATCGAACTCTTCAAAGTGGACGTAGGCTATAACGTGAACTACTATAAATTCTTGTCTTTTTCTATTTCTGCTTCTTTTCTTGGTGTGATTATTAGATTAGCCTCCTTTTCCATTTAATTTCTTCATTATAATCTCTTCAATTACATCTGAAGAGTGTTGTGCCCACTTTGGTGCAAACACTTCGGTGCTTTCATCGTGAAAACTCCATTTTTATCTGATTCCGTAGACCCCCTACCGTTGTTGGATTGCTAAAATCTAAGGAGGAGATCCAGATCTATCTTTCAGTAGTTCCTTCCATTCTATTCAGATTAGTCCTGATCTAGAAAGAACTACCATCAACATGGTGCGCACTACCAGAACTGCTTCCAATGCTGCGGATCTAAAAGGAAGGGATAGGCAAAATCCCACGCAGTTGACCACAGCAGGCCAAACCTCAACTGGAGCTCTAGATCCACTTGGTCCAGTGACTGGAGAAAAGTTCCAGACCCTTATGCAAGAGCTAACTCAGAGCCGTCAAGAGCTCACTCAGCAGATCCGTGCCAACACGGAACTCACAAACCAGCTGAATGAAGCAAAGGGGATGGAGATCTAGAAGGGCGCATGACTTTATTCCTTGATTGAAAGCTTAGCGTGATTTGACTTCGATCACAGATCTACACGTCGTCGACTGGATGAAAACTACGCAGAAGCCTCTGGGCATCCGCATGCTGTGAATCTCGGATAAGCCGGGATGGGTCCTTCTACAGGGCATAAAGTTGGACCCTCCTTCTGAGGAGGAGCACTTCCTTATCACGCCACTTATGACCATGCAACTGCTGCTACTGTAGATCTGGAAGCCGAGATCGAGAATCAACAGTATCCAACCCATCGTTACTACATTCGTGCTCAGTATCCTCACTTCCTTGAAGACTAAGAGCCAAGGAGGCATGGAACGGACCAAAGACAACGACCAGACCGTCCCGTAACATGGAACCTGACCATGCCTTGGCCCCGAACATCCAGATTCCAGACATTCCAACCATGATACACCAAATAATTAGAGAAAGTCAACGCCTCACAAACAATGGTTGGGGAATCTCCTAAAGTCACACTCGATTCACCAATGACATTCTCTATGCAGAACCACCCCATCGATTCAAGATGCCGAACTTGCCGGTGTACGAAAGAAATTTGGATCCTAACCAGTATATCTTGAAATATGAATGGCTCACGAACGCTGCTCGAGTTGACGACGCAATTAAGTGTAGAAGCTTCCCTATCTCCTTAGAAGGCATTGCGACTATGTGGTTCACTCATCTACCAATCAGATCAATTTCATGTTTCAATCAGTTGGCTACTAAGTTTGTTAAACATTTCCTTATGCATGCTACGTGATCGAAGGATGTCAATACCTTGTCCAATGTTACCCAAGCTCCAAGAGAAACTGTTAGGCGTTATTTGGAAAGGTTCCATGTTGCTTATGCTGAGGTCAGCAACCCCGATGAGAACTCTATTCTGATGGCATTGACTAAAGGATCGATCCTGATTCCGAATTTGATGATTGGTTGGCTGGGAGACCCCCCGCTTCATTGGATTGTTTCTATGCTAAGGCAGCCCGGTTTTTAAAGAGAGAAGATGCTAGACGATCTAGGAAGCAGGAAGTTACGAGGCCCAGTGGTGAAGGCATTTAGAGCAATAATGAAGTAAAGAACACTTGTGAGAATTCTGGTAAAGTACAGTTGAGCATACAGAACAAGCAAGGTCAACAGAAGGGTAATGGAGGTCAAGGAAAGAAGAGAGACCCTCATCGTGGGACACCCAGAGCTCCTATGTTCGGTCAATATACTTCTTTGAACACGTCATTGGAAAATGTTTATCTTTAGACTTGTAATTCCAAGTAGTACAAGAAGCCAGCTTCGAAACTGTCATCCGAGAAGTAGACTTAGACTGAGAAGTTCTGCAGGTTCCACGACTGTTACAGCCATAAGACTAATGAGTGTCGTCATTTCCAAGATATCATTGAGAGATTGATCAGAGAGAGAAAGTTAAAGTATTTGTACGGACTTTGTAGAGTGGCAGAGCGGGCCGGTCTCATCCCAATCAGAGTCAAGGCCAAGCTAGGCCCGAAGAAACCACGCGTACTAACAGGAGGGTAGTGATTAATACTATGAGCGGCGGTCCTCGTTCGGCTGATCGGAGCTAGAAGGAAATGGAGTCATATGCTAGTTTGATTAGGCATGCGAACTTTGAATGTTGTAGTGGTATTGATGAAGGGGCCCTAGCAAAGCAACAAAGGACGACGACAGACGACATCATTTTCAGAAGTCATGATGCCGACAGAGTCGCAGCCTCCACTATTGATCCATTGGTTATATCTGCCCAAATAGCTTCTGCTTGGATGAAGAGGATCTTAGTTGATAGTGGAATTTCTATGAACATACTTTTTAACTTTCTTACGACCGAATGTTGATGGAAGCAAATGATTTGAAACCATGTCAGTTGCATATACGTGGCTTCCATACCAACTTGAATAGTGGAGTTACCCATTGAGGTAGGTGTTGGAGATCGTCGGGGAGTCCAGATGTTGTAGTATGAGGTATTGGATATTCATTCCCCTTATAATGCTTTCTTGGGCCGACCGACCCTTATTGAATTTAGGGCAGTGGTTTCCCCTTAGTGTTTGACTCTAAAATTCCCCACTGATAATGGAGCTGGAGTAGTACAAGGTAATCAGGCAGTTAAATGTGCCTGTTATGTTGCGGAGCTGCGAGATGCGCAGCAAAAGGAGAAAGGTAAGGGCATCAAGGAATCTCCTTGCGTCCGCTCTATGGAAATGATTTCATTTATTTACACATAACTGACTTTTATTAATTTAATCTGCTTTCCTTTTTGACATTTGTTTATGCAATTCAAGAATTTGTATTTTTAATAAGGCAGCTGATTTTTCCATGATTTCTTATTTTAGCCATAAAGCGCCGACTCATCAAGCCAGATTGGTGATTATTGAAGTGCATGCGATTGTCACGATGTATGAAGAGCTAAGTCTCATCCTATGGTGAGACTCATTCAACTAGGGAGTGATCATGATCCGACCGGTCACTTGCTAAGTGAAATTCCAAGCTTAGGGGCAAGCGATGATAAAAGTAAAGAAGGATTGAAACATGACGATCCTCCAATGAACTTCAACATCTAGACTGTGAGAAGAAGTACAAACTCTAAAATCTAGGCTCAAGGAGCATGGATCCATCCATCCACGACCTTGCCTTTATTCCTTCTGGGGTCGAAGAGGGCAGGTCCATCCACCCACGACTTTGCCCTTATTCAATCCAGGCTCGAGGAGGATGGATCCGTCCATCCACGACCTCGCCACTTTCTGGGTCGAGGAGGGTGGACCGTCCACCCACGACCTCGCCTCAATCCGAGCTTGAAGAGGGTGGTTCTTTCCACCCACTACTTCACCCCCATTCTATCTAGACTCAAGTAGGATGGATCCGTCCATGCACGACCTTGTTTATTTCCAAAGCTCGAGGAGGATGGATCCGTCCATCCACAACCTCGCTTATTTTCAAATCTCAAGGAGGATGGATCCGTCCATCCATGACCTTGCTTATTTCCAAAACTCAAGAAGGATGGATCCATCCATCCACAACCTCGCTTCTTTTCAAGCTCAAAGAAGATGGATCCGTCCATCCATGACTTAGCTTTCTGGATCAAGGTGGATGTGATCCAACCATCCACAACCTTGACCAACTCCTTATTCCCAGAGTGCGAACGAGATGCTGATAATTAAATAGATGTGATTGACCATCTATTAATTGACTCTAGATTCTCGAAGGGTGAACTAGAGTATAAACATTAAATGGGTGTGATCACCCAGAATGTGGATGTAATTCTAAACACTAAATGGGTGTGACCAACCACCCATAAAATAATTTATGTCCCCAGAGTGTGGATATGGTTCTAAATATTAAGCAGGCATGACCGACCACCCGCATACAAGTCTAATCCCTAGAGTATGCATGCAGATATCAACAAGCGAGCGAGAGTGATCCATCCACTCAAACTTGTGTAACTTTAACTTTTTTCGACTAATTTAAGTTAAAGTTAGTGAAGGCGGAGAACGACTTCCAACTGACTACTTCAATTCTCCCCAGAACTAGGGGCATAACTCAAGTACCTGCCATTGACCGAGACAATGCAACGTTAGGATTCGACTTGACGTTTGGTTATGACCCGAAGCCATAACTTTAGGATCTAAAGACCAGATTCAAGTTCGAATCAAAGACTGAAACTTCACAAATATATTGAACGAAAGTGTGAGTGTTGAAGTACATAGAGAAATGAACACAGAGTTATGCTGAAAACAAAAAGGAAATTTTTATTCATAATATTCTTTGAGAAAGTAAGTAAAAAATCTGTTCAAAGAATCCCTACAAGCAGGGGAAAAAACCACATCTATACATGGCCTATAAAAAGAAAAAGAAAAGCTTATTCCATATATCCAAAAGAGTGGAAACAATAATGTGAATCTACGCCTTCGGTTTTTTATTCTTCTTGCTTTTCTTCAGCGTCGACCCGCTCGAGTTGCCGCTTAGAACCCTCTTTGAACCTTTACCTCCCCGACCTATTCCAGCTGGCTTGTCTCCGACCGGGGGAATTGACGTAGTCTCCTTTTGAGAACTCACAGTGTCCGAAGCATCCTCTGCATTTGGAAACGGAGGGATTCTGGAACTCTCAATGATAGAAGAATATGGCATACTGGCTCGATAATAGTGCCACCCGGAGAAACAACAAGTATAGGTACTGGACCGCGACCCGCCATGCCTTCGCCAGCTCTACAAGCCTGCTTAGCTTGCTCGTTCTCGGCCTTGATTTCCCCCATTATCTACTCTACCCGGTCCGCACGTATACCCATCGGAATGCTGCTGGTCGGACCTAAAGAGTCTGTTATGATTACGTTTTCATCAGTATTGAAGGGCTCTTCGATAATCAGATCACTTTGATGGCTTAGGAGTGCTTCCATCAATTTTTCATCAAGCATGTAGCTACTATCATGCATCTCTCCAGCCGATGTGGTGACTATCATGGTTGTATTCTCTGTTATTAGCGCCTCTTGCTCATAGTGAATTTCTTGAGTTGCAGGAGGATCAGTCGGGGTAGTATCTAAGACTAAATGAAGATAAGATAATATATTAGTAATATCATCTGATAGTGCTCCTGCATTTTGAGGAATAAAAGGAGTGTCCAGAATACCTTCCTCAAGTTGGCTCCCAGGTTGGGTCACAGGCCTTCCTAGCTGCGCTCGATGATCGGTGAGAGATGCGACCTATCAGGATTATATTTCGGAATACTGGAGGATCGATAGAAGAAGTAGGCTCAAATTAGGACGCTGGAGGCACTTCGGAACCTACTTCGTGTATTCACGTCTGAATCCTACTCTAGCTTCTGGACACTAGGCAGCCAGTTTTTTTCTCGAGAGCAATGGTTGTCTCATGGTGAACTTTAGGCTCATCTTCAATTAGCACTTGAGTTTCTAGCTCAAACTCATCAACGATTGCAGTATTGCGGATCACCTTCTCGTCCTTAAGCAAGCGATTCCATGCCTTATATAGTTAGAAAGGATAGTCTTCATCGAGCCAGTTAAGGTTGCAGTTTCCTAAGACATTTGCATTGCAAGTAACTAGAAGATCTTCAAATTCGCTCTACATCCAGGCTTCAACCATTTTAACTTCCCTTTCAAACCTGCCATTGGCCTCCTCGACCATTATATTCACTGCATCACTCTCTCCCCCGAGCCTTACCATCTCCTTACATTCCTCCTAGGCCATTTTATTTGCTTCATCCTTCTCTTTAAGGGCCTCAGTCAGCTTTGCCCTTAGCTCCTCAACTTCTTTCCACGCCTCATCTCTTTCTCGAATGATAAGAGTATTACGGCGAGCCATCTCCTACACTAGGTCCATGTGAGTCTTTCTCATATTTTCCATTGAATGCCTAGCCTCTTCGTCTCTCTAGTCAGCCTCTTTCTCCATTTTCCTTGAAGAATCATGCTCGTTGTTGAGCGCCGTTATTATTCAGCCTTTTTGACAAAGGTCGCTATCTAGTTTCTCAATCGTTTTAGCCCACTATAGAGATACCGCCAAAACCCTTTCAACCGTCTTAACACACTCTCGGTACTGGTTGTATAAGTCATGCACGTAATCTTGTACCAGTTTTTCTATGTCGTTTGGGATTCTCTTCAGGTTTGGAGGAAAGTGGAAGCCATCAAAACAAATATTTGAGAAGTCTTTCTTCAACTTGGCAATGCAGATAGCTCCTTCCCCTGTAGGCTCTATAGCAGTCTGTTCTGTGACGATGAGAGCTTCGGTTTCAGTTCTACAGCAGTGATCGTCGGATTTTGGAGTGTGAGGTGGCAATATTTGATGTGTAGTTTCAGAAGATAGCCTGCCGGGGCCAAATGGTTTCGAAGGTCCTTTGATGGGAGATCACAACCGTGAGTGGCACCTGTTTTGATATGACCTTTCCTTCTCCCTATTATGGCGCTCGTGCTCTGGGCTGGAGTAATAGCCACGATCATAGTCTCTCTCGCTTTCACGCCTCTATGATTCAGAATATGAATTGGAAGAATGATGTGAAGAGTGAAGTTTGCTAAGCATGGACCCTTGTTTCACCATCGTGTCTGTAAACGAAAAGAGAAGCAGAATTAGTTATCTCCAGAAATTAAGGAACATGTGGTTAGAAGTCGTGTGGTGCCATGAAGTGTGTGTATGCATGTGCAAACTCCCCAACCTACCGATTGCAGCGGTCTTTCTCATTGTAGTTTTCTCCCCTATGTCTAAAGAAGTTAGGCCCGCACTAATTCGTGATGGAGAGTGGAGCCCCTCCAATCCAAGATCCTAGAATGAAGATATGTCATGTGGAATAGGAACATCCGACAATCCTCTCAATGAACCTTACGTTTGCGAAGAAGAGGCCTCCCGGCCTATATAAGTTGTAACGGGCAGAGTTATTACAATGGTCTTATGCCTTTTGGTTTTGTGGACAAGTGTCGTGCCCCTTCTCTTTGATTCTGATGATTGAAGGCCCTGTAGAGGAACGACCGCGGGCTCGTGTCTAGCTGCTATACTCTCGCCATCGCCCGGCTTAATGATTGTAACTCCACGTGCACACCGAGCTCCAACAACTGGGGGTACAAGCCCGTCTTCCACTATGCCTTACCAGAACCGTTTTAGGAACTCCTGTCAGCCCAATACTCCGGCCTCTTTCAATGAGCTCAATGGCAATCAAGCTATCATCACTAAGACTTCATCTATTTCATTAAGTTCGGGAACCGCTTGAAGTATTCCCACTATCTCCTTGAACTAAGCTCCTTCGGGCCATGGAATGGAAGCTGTAAAAGAAATGTAGTAATGAGTGCAGCATCGATTTGTATTACCCAGTTAATTAACGACTAAGTTAAAGCACTTCTGTCTGACCAACCATCGCCTAGCAAACCCCGGTGGGCATCTCACGAAGAACCACTCAGTCTTAAAGTAGCTCAACTTACTCCTAGCACCTTCCATGACCCGGCAATTCCTAGCCACTTCTAGAAAAGTTAATGAGGGATTATCCCCTGACTCTTGACATGAAATAAGTATCCTATCTCCTCGACGGTCAAAGGGCGAAGGAAATGCTTCATGAATATGATATATGAGCTATTGAGAAGCTCATATCCATTTGGATGCAGCTGAGAAGGTGAGACCCTCAAGAAAAATAACATATTCCGAATGAATTGGTTAAAGGGGGCAACATTCTAGCCACGTACATGTATCTATTACATGCAGTAAACCCTTTTGGGGGATTGTGCGCTCTGTCTTCTGGGCCCGATAATTGAATGTATTCCAAAGATAATCCATGACTGGGATAAATTCTGCCTAGCATATCTTTAGAAATCTTAGAATGGACTAAGTCCCCCGGATTCAAAACCAACACTACACCTGGCAGTTCATCCGGAGTAGGACTTGCTACGTCAACCGTGATGTCTGGGCCTTTCTATTTTAGGAAGTGGAGGACTCTGAACTTCTTGCTACTCAGAGCTTCCAGGATCCATAGCTATTGAACTCAGTAAAAACCATTATTAGATGGCAAGAAACTCATGTTCCCCTAGGTGTAACGTGAGTGATTGTGTTATGTAGTGAAGTGCTACATAATACTCTGAATTTCTACAAGTTTAAAGGATGATAAGGTGACAAGGCTTTGAGATTCGACCATAGTGACTTTCATCGCGGACCATCTCAACCGTGCCATCCTGACTTCGAAGAACGATCTGTGTTAAAATTTATTATGTTTGTCGAGTTACAGTTCCGTCGACAAGCTTTGAAAGGTAATCATATATGCAGTTTTTCAACCAAGTTTAGATATGCAAGGCTAAAGCTCGTCGGAGTTAAGTGTTCAAGTATGCAAAAGGTAATTGGTTTCGTATTCAGCATGGTTCAAGTCGGATCGTTCCCCCAAAGCCGATGTTCATATCGATCACCCCAGTTATCAGTTACTTCTTATTGATCTGAGGAGTCAGGTTTCGTATCGATCAATCTAAGCATCGATGCTCTTCGTATCGATCCAAAGACCTTGGCATCGGATTGATCACCATGCCTCTTCCATCAATACAAATTGCTCCATTCTTGATCGATTAGAAAACTACTGCCTTCTCGCCTCGATTATAAAAGTTTCCTACGAACCACATCATGACATTCTGATCGATCCACATCGAGGGAGAAATGTGGAGTCGGTGACTCCATCGATTGATCTCCTTCTTCCTCGAGCCTCCAAGACGCCGTTAACTGCTCCCTTGACCTTACCCTAACCACGCTCTGACACCATCGGCGCTGGAGATGGCCATCACCATGAACGTAGTGGCATGAATCTCGATGTTTGTTAGTAGAAACGTGAATTTACTGGTTAGTTACCTAGATTGGAGAAATTTGGTTAAAGGTTAATGGGTTGACTATTTTGAAGATGAAGGCTCTATAGTTGTTTCTTTTTCCCCTATCATTACGAAGTAAAAATGAAAGCAAGTGGAAAATTTTCTAAGTCCAAAAACTATTTATATGTCTTTGTATCTAAAGAAAAAAATTTCGTATCCCAGTCACTAAACCGAGAGAAGCGGTCAACATCCATTGACACGAAGAGTGACTTTCGTAACCATCAGTGCAGGCTAGTCCAGAGCTTAACATTACGTATCTATCAATGTGAGGTCAGCATTTTGTATCTGTCAATGTGAATCGATCTGAAAACCACTAGTTCGTATCTATCAATACGACATCACTACCTGATTATGTCTGGATCATTCAACTCCACCAACACGAAACATCACTTTCGTATCCATCAATTCAAGAACCACTATGTTGTATCGATCGATACGCAACATGCCGTACTCAGTCTATATGGTATCGATAGCCATCAATATGAAGCATACCTTCATACATCCCAGATCGATCCAGGAGAGGATTGATACGGAGGAATGAACAAAAACAACCATCGATCGTTGTTGCTACTCAGATTTCAAGTCGACCCAGGAGAGGATCAATATGAAACTCGATCAAAATAAAAATAAAAAAACAACTTGAAAATGACCCGTGAACATGCAAACATGGACGAGAAAGTTAACATACATGTATGTATACCATATTATCATTTGATTTTCAAAGTTAGCAGGAGTTGAATGCTTACTTGGTAACATCGAGACTATAAACAACAGATTGCTAGCACTCGACCTTCAGTTACAACCAAAAACTGCATGATCATTGGCAGTCTAACTTAACATTTACATTACTGGAACTCTACCAAAGGTTATATCTCTTGATGAAAAGACAAAAACTATTCAGCAAGTCGGATGGAACCTTTTTAGAATGAAGATTGCAGCCTTTCAAAGCACGTCATGTTCACACAGGACATACTTTAGGGGAAAATTTTATCCCACCTTTTAGCAAGGCCGTGATACTAAAGGCTTGACAAGAGACTGAAGACAATCAACGCCAGAGATTGGTTATCTATAGGTCCACAATGGATACAAGAAAACTTGGTTCGATTCCAGATCGAGCAAAAATTAGCATAGTATGATAAGCAATGCTATGAAAGGCAACACTCCAAATTTCAGGTCAATCGAAGTTTGCATGCTTAAGTTATGGATCGATCAAGATCCACGTGGAACACATCAATTTTGTATCCATCAACCTACATCCATCATTTCGTATCCATCCAGACAGGTACGAAATGAGCACAAGTCCATCATTCAACCTCCATCCATTTTGTATCCATCGAGTTTGAACAGATTTCAACGTTCATGGACCGGTTGCGCTTCATTCAACCAACCAATATATGTTTCGTATCAATCAATTGTTTGATCGGTACGAAAAGCCGAGGCAAAGCATCGATACGAAAGAAGGAGGTAGAGATCGATACGAAGAGTATAACCTTGGATGGATACGAAGGAATAGGTCAAACCAAAGGAAACAGTCTGTAAGCATGAAATGTTGATCTCCAGCACCACGTCCTTGACACGCAACTGATCGATACACATTGCATCGATATGAAGTCTGTTGATACGAACATATCGATATGAAGCCTTTAGCTTTCCAAGGAAAATTCAATCTTGGATCGATCATAACTCTCAAATTACGAGTCCAAATGCCAAGAAATTTTAACAGAAGCCTGCTTATTCACTCAAGAACATCCATGATCGATCGCAGCTCTATTAGGCCAATCTTAATCGATACACAGAGGGTATGGATTGGTCATGATCGATTCCAAAGAACCCAAGATCGATCTGGTGGGCTCACCTATGTATGAGAAGAGGTATTCCGAGATTTGAGACAGATATCCCGGATTTACTCCTATAAATAGCATCCCTATGCCAACTGAAATGGGACTTTTGGAACTTCTACGTTGTTACTCTGTTGAAATTCCATTGTAAATTGAGTGCTAATGATTTACTGTTGTAACTCAGTTGAGAATCATCAATAAATAGCAAACTCTTTAAAGTGGACGTAGGCTACAACGCCAAACCACTACAAATTCTTGTCTTTTTTTATTTCTGCTTACTTTTCTTGGTGTGATTGTTAGATTAGCCTACTTTTCCATTTAATTTCTTCATTCTAATCTCTTCAATTACATCCGAAAAGTGTTGTGGCCAATTTTGATGCAAACACTCACTACGTAGCAGGTAAGTGAAAATGGCACTCCTAGAAATGGGAACAGTGATGCTGGGCCATAAGACTGATGCCAAAATTAAATTCAAGGCCCAAATCAACCCACAAATCAAGTCTAAGCCGGCCAACATTAACCCACTCCCACTGAAAAAGTAGGCCCAAGCTGCTTGCAATGACAACGATGCTATTTGGTTTTACGAAGGTGGTTCATCTTAAATGGAACTGGGAGAAAATAAGGTCGATGGTTAAAGATTCATATGGAAAAAATTGCAAAGTTTTGCCAACAAAACACAAAAGAAAAGGTTAGGGAAGATTATTCTTTCCAGTTCAATGAGACCATTACACAAGCAGATTTTCTAAAAAACTTTAAAGACTCATTAATCGACAAGTTCGATGGAACTACCAATCCAAATGACCACATCTGCGCTTTTGAGTAATACATGGACATTCTAAAGGTAGTTTGGATGGCTCGATGTATAGTCCTCCTGGTTTACTTAGCTGATGTAGACTCCTGATGGTTCAGGAGGTACAGACCAGACAAGGTCTGTTCTTAGCGACAACTATTCGTTGATTTTCTTAGGCAATACAACTCGAGGAGAGTGGCCTCCTTTGATGTAAACACCATGTTATGCATAAAGTAGGAAGAAAATGAAAGCTTGTGTAACTTCATAATGCACTTCGAATTAGAGGCACTTCGGATCGGAATAACCAGTGAAGAAGCGCTACTTATGGAGGTGCATGCCGGGCTCAAAAGAGGTACATTAATTTGGGAGAAAACCAGTAGAAAGCCGTGTCATAGCATAAAGGTTCTACGAGAGGGCCAATGGCTACATAAGGATGGAAGAGGCTGGATCCACAACATAAATTCAAAGAACTTCTGGCCCCAACAATGATAAGAAAAGGGGCAGAAGGGTATCATCCATCTATGAAATGATAAAAGGAGCTCTATTTTATGGCAAAAACTCCCCTCACCCATACTCTTGGACATATATATGAAATGACCAGGACCAAGCTTGTATATGATGTACCAAACAAAAGGAAGAAAGCAGAGAAGAATCGAGGCGGAGCATACAACTGTTTCCACAAACCAAATAGCCACCACACAGACAACCGTAGACACTCGAAATACAAAATAAAAAGGCTGATTCAAAAAGGATGCCTGGGTAGCTTCCAAAAGGCTAGCAATGAAGATAGGATTGGGAATCTCACTCCAAATCCAAACGGGAAATAAGTAGGAAATCCCTCCAACCTTATAGCCTCAATCCATGGAAGACCACATCTTGTTGGAGCAAGCAGGAAGACACATGAGAGATATGTGCCATAAGCTAAAATATAGCAGAGGGTAGTCTTCCATTTTAAGCGAAAGCCTAAACCACAATTAGTCTTCATAGCAGCTGACGTAGCAGGAGTTGTATTATCGCACTAGGATTTTCTCATTGTCACAGTGCAAATTTCAAAATACACCATGAAAAAGTCTTTGTTGATTCCAGAAGCTCATTCAATGTAATCTTTAAATCAACAAATGACCATATTAAACTCCCAACAAAAATTATAAAACCTAATCCTGAGCCAATCTATGGCTTTAATAAAACTGCAACCATCTCAGTGGGATTGGCATGCCTACTTGTTACAATAGTAATAATGCCTCTACACAAGTCATTCTATGTTAGCTTCTTGATCATTTACCAACCCTAACCATACAATGCATTTTTAGGAAGACCTACACTAGACCCGGAGGAAATCTTCTCACAAAGGGATCCGCTTATGAAGTTTAAGACCCCTAGTCGGATAGGGTCAATAAGGGAAGAACAATTGTTAGCTAGGGAGTTGTATAATGTAAATATTACCTTTAGCAATAAAATTGTTCAAAACTACTCTAATATCTCTTCTAGTACCAGTAATAGTAGCAATGAAAAAGAAACCAAATCAGTTCAAAGAACTGCACCGGTACTAAATATCAAAGCTGAGGCTAAAACAAGTCATATTACGACCATAACATCAGTAAAGAAAGAAAAGCGAAAGCATATGCACATGATCGACACCAATGAATATAATTTGCTCTACGAGCAGTAGTTCTCCAAAGAGGCTCAAAAACAAGCGCTCATAGTGACCTATCGACCAGAGGAAGAAATAGAAAGTAAAATAGACCCGAGATAAGAGGAAATAAAGAGAGATTTAAAGCCAGTCGATGACCTTGAGGACGTACAAGTTGATCCAAAGGATCCCACAAAGGTTCTTCAGATAAGAAAGAACCTTAGTGTAGAAGCCTGAATTGAACTAATAGACTTCTTAAAAAGATTAGCAAATGTATTTGCCAAGTCATATTTAGACATGGTAGAAATAGATCCATCCATCATCTGTTATGCACTCAACATCAATTTCGTTGCTCATCCAATCGGACAAAAGCATAGAACCCTAGATCAAGAAAGGTATAACGCACTACATGAAGAAGTCAAGAAGCTAAAGGAGAACACATTAATCAGGGAAGTGTACTACCCAAAATGGATCGCTAATCCAGTAACTTTGAAAAAAAAACCAAATGGAAAATGGAGGACCTTAAAGGTTATACCAACCTCAACAAAGCAAGCCCTAAGGACAACTTCCCACTACCTAGAACCAATCAACTAATGGATGCAACCAGTAGGCATGAATTGCTCTCGTTTATGGATGCATATTTAGAGTGCAATCATATAGCTATTTTTGAGTCATGTCAGGAGCATACTAGTTTTGTAATGGATAAAGGGTTGTACTGCTACATAACAATGCAATACGGTCTTAAAAATGCTATGACAACCTACCAAAGGCTAGTTAATCTGATGTTCTCAGACTAAATCAGAAAGAATGTTGAAGTGTATGTGGATGACATGCTAGTCAAGTCAAATTCAAACTCAAGTCACGTCCAAGGCCTAGGATAAACATTTGAAGTGCTAAGGTAGTACAATATGAAGATGAGCCATTTGAAATGTACTTTCATTATTCAATTGGGTAAGTTCCTGGGATATATAGTGAGTGCATGTAGGATTGAACTTGTTGAATATGCTAGTATATGATTTTTGTTTGATGATAATAAACATATGTATATATATTCATTTAAATGTATTTGATAATGTACTATTTTATTTTTCACATAATTAAATAAATATTTTTTAAATAAAATAAATAACATAGAATTTAAATTCAAACAGATAGTTTATTAAAAAAATATTTATTACAATTTTGAATAGTAAAAATTTGAGCTTTCACTATATATACACAATTTCGATTACAATACAAATTTGATTACGTTACAATTTTCTTTTACAAATGCACCTCACTACATATCACTCATTCACCCGTATTACTCTTCAACTCAATTCCAGATTAAATCCAACATCTGAGCAATCTGCAAAATAAACACTAACGCAGTAAAATTGGAAAGAAAATATTTTGCAGCGAAAAATAAAGTGTACATTTTGAATATTATTTGCCTCGGTTATTTTGGTTGTTCGTCGTCATTTAATTTGGAATGCATCATACACGAACAGCTTGTGACATGCACAGTGTATCACTGTACATGCCATAAGGCCGTGCACACCGATACACATTTGATAAAATCACAAGGACAGGTGAGAACAAGGACAAACCCAATCAAAAGCTGGGTTCAACTCAAGTGCAATACAAATAAATTCACGACATGAGCACAAGGTCAAAACCGAGCTATAAGCTGGATTCAACGCAGGTGCATGCAATACAAATCATTGTATTAAGACTCCAAGCATATTGCACAGTTGGACCAGGACATATAGCAGGAATATGTACATGAAGCTCAACTATGCACAAGAACCAAGGCCAGGACCAGTGAACTGCAAGTGTCGACCAGGCAGCAAACAAGAATAGTGATACAACATACATATGCACAATGATATGGATGGATACAAGTAGTGACTCAGCGCAAACAAAGCATGCACCAATTCAATATGCTATACAACCTGAACTCCAGACACTACAAGTTTACACTGACTCGAAGCAATGAAATCAGGCCAGAGGATCAAGTGCAGTCACAACTATACAAAACCAAGTGCAAGTCCAATATCTAAATGAAGACAACATGATGATATCCAACAGTGAAACAAACACAAATGAAGACTACAAGACCAAGCCGCGCACATGTAAACAAAACTAGGTACAAATTCAAGTGAAACACAGTACAAGCGCGACAACAAAGCTTAAATCAACACCAACTGAGTATAAGTTAGAAGACAAAATACTCCAAGGCAGACTAAAGATTCAAACATGAGTACAATCGGACAACTCGTCTAGGATGAACCAGATAGACTAGTGAACGGCAAGTGGCCAGAGGAGCAAATTAAGTGCATAAGTGAATGGCAACAAACATCAAAATTTCATATGCAATCAGGTCTCAACACCATAGACTCGAAGGAACAAGCCAATGTGACCGAAATGCATACAGACCAGACAAGATCATAGAGATGACATTAATGTACACAAATAAAACTATGGAAAATGCAATGTACAAGTATAGGATACAATGATGTAGAAGTTCGAACCAAAAATAAAGTCGAAGGGGTTTTCAAACCAAAGTCAAATTTGAATGACAGAAAATCGAAACCATGGTGAGCAAGAAAAATTCCTAAAGCAATTCGAAGCCGTGATGAGCAAGCCATCATCAAATTATAGAAATTGAAATAGTCAGAAATCATCTCACAAAGCCCTAATTTCAGAGCAAAGAGGAACAAACGAGCAATTCTCACAAAAAAGAAAGATAACAGGCCGGTAAAACAAAAAGGAGAAGAGGGACGTATTTTTTTAGGCCGGTTATTATATATTGTTTTGGGCTTTTATTTTTAAAATTAGGGTTTTGTTTTTAATTTATTTTTAATTTGTGTTTTCTCTTTTAAACATTTGTAATTTCTAGTCGTGTGACTAGGGGACGAACTACGGGGGTGTAGTTCAAGAATTCGCAACTCAGTGGCTGAGTTGTGGTAGGGTTTTGAGCGTAGAGTTAGGTTAGTCGATAGCGGGTGTCGCGATTTTACGTGTGTAAGCTTCTGACTACTTAATTTCTAGTAGAAACCTTGGGGTAGCACGTATGCAGGGTTTTTCCGAAGCTGGTGTTCTATTTCTGCATTTTTCTGCTATTATCTGTGCTGCTGTTACACGACTATTATCTATGCTGAAATTATTTTATATACTTGCACAATAAATTTTTATAATTAATAGTATCACCCTATTCACCCCCTCCCTCTAGGTTGAAATCAATCCTACAGAACCAAACCGTGAAACGATTGAAGCCAAAAGGATGACCAAAATCCTAACAAAGCTAAAGGATATCTCATCAGCTGAAATGGCAAAGTAGCAACGCTAAGCAGATTCATCTCTAAGGAAAAAGATAAGTACATACCATTCTTTAGTCAGGTGAAATAGGGATGAAATTTCAAATGGACTAAAGAATGCAAAGTCGCATTCCAAAACTGAAAAGACCATCTGGTCAACACTCCCATACTATCTAAACAGGTAAAAGTGAGGATTTGTTTGCATATTTAGTTGTAACTGATAAATTTATTAGTGATTTAGTGATTCGGGAGGACGAAGGAACCCAAAGGCCAATTTACTTCATAAGAAAGCATTTGTCAGGAGCGGAACTAAATTACTTAGTCATTCGAAGACTGGCTTACAACTTGCTCCTCATGACAAGAAATTTACAGCCATACTTCCAAGCGGATCACATCAAAGTCCTTACAGAAAAACCACTAAGTCAAATACTCCAAAGGCCAGAGACATCAGTTCGATTATTAAAATGGGCAATGGAGCTCAGTCAATATGACATCATCTACTATCTAGGAAAAGATATCAAACGCCAGGCACTAGCAGACTTCATTGCAGAATGTATATTCCTAACAAAGTCCTAACTAGAGGAAGAAGCACCATCCCTGCAGTTCTGGCAACTATTTTTGGATGGAGCTTCAAATGAACAAGGGCATGAATTGGGTATATGCTAATTACTCCAAATAAAAAAAACTATATGGGGCAGTATAGTTAGGGTTCAAGGTGACCAACAATGGGTAGAATATGAATCTCTCCTTACAGGGTTACGAATGGCTCTGGTAATGAAGGTAACCCATGTTAAAATTTACAGCAATTCCTAATTACCTATAAATCAAATGCAGAGCGATTACCAATTGAAGGAACTAACCTTAGCCAAGTATGTGAAACTTTCTAAGAAATTATTAGAGTAGTACAAACAATGTGGTATATAACAAATTCCACGTTAGAACAACTCTTCCACCGATTCATTAGTTAAACTTGTGAGCAGCAAGGTGGCAAATGAAATGAAGGTAGTTCAAATAGGACATCAGGTAGATTCAAGCATCAGAGAGGCTAGCCAAATATTGGTCTTAACTCGGGTCCGACGAGCAATGATCCAAAGGGCTCAAGGCCAAGAAGCATTGGAAAATCAAGGCATCCCCAGTCGAGCTCACACTTCAACTAACCTAAGAGAACACTTGGAGGAACCCTATCAATGAATTCCAGTTAAATGGGACTTTACCCAAAATAGAAATGAAGCCCAAAAAATAAGATATCAGGCATTATAATACTCTTTCTTTGGTAGCACATTATATAAGAGAGCGTATTCCACCCCTTATCTTAGGTGCATTTGCAAAGAAGAAGGGACACAGTTCATGAAAGAAATACACAAAGGGTGGTGTGGGGATCACTCTGAGGGAGCCAAGTTGGCAAATAAGGTGCTGAGGCAAAGTTATTACTGGCTAACCACACTTTAGGATGCGAGGGAATATGTAAGAAAATGCGATAGAAGTCAAAGATTTGCAAGTATC
Source organism: Allium cepa (assembly GCA_030765085.1). Taxonomy (NCBI): domain Eukaryota; kingdom Viridiplantae; phylum Streptophyta; class Magnoliopsida; order Asparagales; family Amaryllidaceae; genus Allium; species Allium cepa. The sequence goes on from CM060941.1 coordinate 705,307,526, forward strand.
CCCAAATATTCATGCCATTAGCTCATCCCACTAGCTAGTCCATGGCCCTTCAATGCATGGGGCATATACTTAATAGATCCACTTCCTATGTTAAAGGGGGAGCGAATTACGCTATAATGGCGGTAGACTACTCACTAAATAGGTGGAAGAGGAACCTCTAATGTAACGAACCGTACTTTTGACTATTGTAAGTTATTAAATATAATAAAATGGTTGGATAAATATGAGTATAAATAAAATATAATGATTTGTTAATATTGATTTGTTGGATAATTAAATTTGTTTAAAATTTAACTTTCGAAATTATTTGAGTAATTGAATTATGAATTTAATATGATTAAAAATGGTATCGAAAATTGATTTAATTTTTGTTTTAATATGAATGAAGATCGTTTATCTTTAAAATTTTGAAATTAAAAGTGAATAATTGGAAATTGAAAAATTTGTATTTATAATGGACGAGTAAAATAGTCATTTTGGCCACTGTCTTGGATTTCGACGAAACCAGTTTCACCGGATCCGAAATAGTGGGTTATTTTAAGAATTCGAATTTTGTAGCGATTGAACTTATGATTTGGTCGTGCGAGCTTGAATCACATACAAATTTATTTCGAAAATTGAATAAAATAATCGACTTTGTAAAGCTATCGTCCTCATATGATCGAATTAGGCCTTGGGACTAATCCCATTGCGTTCGTAATGGGGGTATAACCTTATAAACGTCAGGCGGTATGAGTCATTTGGAGTTTGGAATTTTCGTTGCTATTGGTTCGATATTCTCTAATATACACACACACACACACACACACACACATACATACTCGTTCGAACCCACGTTCCTTATCTTATTCCTTTATTTCGAATCTGCCTATTCAAAAACAAAAATGTATCACAAGATATAAAGAAATTGCCGATCCAATAAGAAAAATTTACAGATTGATTTAAACAAAAAAACAATCGAAGGTCGCAACCCCACTCGGGAAGGGCATCGCGAAGGAGAAAGGTCGATCCCCGGTGGTCATCAGGCGAATGCGGCGAATGCTGGCAAAGGGCGTGGTATCTGGAAAGCTCGACGTATTGAGGCGATGAGCAGCTTCAGGGTTTTAGGGCTTCATCACGTGCGCAAGTTGATTGGAAGTTGCTGGAGGTTGGCGCGGTGGTTGGAAAGGGTGGCGCGGATTGATGTTGTCACGTGAATTTAGGTTTTTGCATTTTGGGAAAAGTTCGAATTAGGGAGAAGGTGAGGTATTTTTTTCTTTCTTTCTATTTTGTTAAATTCAATTTAGTTTATATCAAAAGCCAATAAAATCGTAAAACTTTTATTCGACGTCCGTTTCGAATGAATCGAGTTGTAGCAGATTCATATCGGCATCATATATGGCATGAAATCAAATTGGAAATTTGTTTAAAGCCAGAATAATTTCAGTTTCAAATAAAAAGGTGAGTGTTTAAACCACTCACAAAACACTAAAATATTCCGATGCAAGTTAAATCGATATTATGAAATTATAAATTGAATTGGTTGATGATTGCTAGTATAGTTTTGATAGTTAAATTGATTTGCATTGAATCGAATTTAAATTGACATTTAATTTAAATTGACAGTTTAAAATTTGGAATTAAATTGCTAGTTGAAATACCCGATGTTGATAACTATGTAATTGTTGTGAACTATTGACTGTTAGGATGATTGATAGTGGTGGATGTTATTAGTTGATAATTTGGATGATTTGAATGTTATATTGTTTTATATATATCCTGTTGTCACCCTGCATATTATTTATACTATATAAAACTGTAAATTTAACTTTTTAGAATAAATTAAGAAATAGGTTGAAATGATATATACCTATGACATATATTTTGGATTGAAATGATATATATTCATCCCTGAATTAAATTGGTATAATTTATTCACTTGGACATAAGATAGAGAATTATATACGGACACAGGATTGGTTAAATTAAATGATTTTAAAATTTTGATTTGAAATTATGTAAATGATTTGGGGTTTAAGAAAAATAATCGAATTTATGGAAAACGAATTATTTTTGAATTGGAACCCGGGATGTTGAAATTTAAATTTGGTAAACGAAATTGTCTAATAATCGAATTTGAGATTTTGAAGTTAAAATTTAAATATGATTTGAATTTTAGAAATCAATTTGTTTTAGTGATTGGATTTTTATTCGAACTTTGAATATTGTTAAGTAAAAGTGATATGAAATGATATTTCGAAATTGAGCTCGAAATTTAATTATATTTAAAGATTTGGATTTAAAATTGGATATTGAAGGAAAATTTGATTTAAGTGATATTTGAAATAAACTCGAAATTGATATAAATTGAAACGGTTAAAAATTGGGAGTTGAAATTAATTTGAAATTAGAATTTAAATTAATTTGAAGTTGGAAGTGAAATTAATTTAGAATTGGCATTTAAATTAATTTGGAATTGAAATTAAAATTCGACTTGAAATAGGAATTTAGTCAAGTAAATCGAAATAGAAATTGATTTGGAATGGAAATTTTGGAATTAAATTAGTTTGGCTTGGAAACTATTTTTAAATAAATTATGTTAGTATAAACTATATCAAAGCTATTTTCTTTAAATATTCAAACTATTTTAATTTCCCAGCTATTTTACTATATAAACCATTTTATTACTCAAACTATTTTCTATTAAACTATTTTAACTATTTAATTTTTTTTAAACTATTTTCTAGAATCCAAACTAGTCAAAAGGGTGGAATGCGTATATTTAAGTCTTGAATTTAAATACGAATTGGGTTAAAGTGAAGTTATAACCTAAATTGTAATTCGAACAAAATTTCAAAGTGAGATTGATATATCGAATTTAATTGATATTTTATAGTGAAAATTAATTTTTGAAGTGAATATGGTAAATTTCGAAATGGATTTTATTTTGAAGCGAATATGATATTTTGATATCAAATACGAGTTGTTTTCGAAATATTAAAATACCAACTGGTGTGTAAAATGACGTTTGGTTGTTAAAGAGACCAGGGCCTCTTATTGGCATACTCTCTGGCAATATTGGAACCACTTTGACAACCGTGTACGCGGTGGATGATATCCAGAATGTAGTGGTTGAATTGGAGACGTTTACTGGAATGAAGTAAGAGAACGATGATGGATAGCCTTGACATTCGTGTCATAATTAAAATGACTAAAACAGGAGACTATGTCTTGCCATCGAGGTTAGCTACCTCTAGCGACTTTGATCTCTTGTATTACTATTATGATTTCAGATTCGATGGGTGCACCTTTTTGTTTGGATTGATTATCGCGATCGGACACGAAAGGGTTACGACCTGCCAAAAAGAGTAAACTTGAAGAATCCTACCTTGAGCATTGCCTCACGTGCCTTGTCATATTTATCCCTAAATGAGCCCATTATGACTTTGGTTTAAACTGTAAAAATGTGTTAAGGTGGATCAATGTAAAGCCTTAACGCTATTTTGATATTTATTTTACTGATAGACATTATCTATTATAGCTATGCTATTACATATATATAGTTTAACGGACCCTTAGGAGATGAAAAATCCTGTAACATCTCTTAAATTATTGCACTTATATTTATGATATTATTTGACTTGCATAAGAGTATTTTAGTCCTGACTTGAGTGTTTTGTCCTTTCATTACGTTTGGGCCAGTCCCGAGTTTTTCAGCATATTGAAGACTATTCTCTGGAGGACGAAGACAGAGTTTTGGTATAATACTATTATTATTATCCCCCGTATCATGCTATTCTGCTGTATTATTTATTTATCCCCGATGTGTGTGTGTGTGTGTGTATAACTCTAATAAATGTGTATAAATTAAAACCAAATGTATAGTAAACAGCTTCATGAATTGTTGTTTGACTATCATATTTTATCATTTCCACTGTGAGATTCTGTATTTTTTTTCCTTCTTCTCTTCTTATTTTCTTATTTAACCTCACTGATTATCTACGTTCCGGATTGTTTAAGTCAGACATGTGTAGATTATTGTCGATTTAAACCTTTCGAAATGTGGGTCGTCACAGTTGGTATCAAAGCGAAGGTTTAGCTATAACCTTGGCTTTGTGGGGTTTGACTCATTAGAGATAGGGTAGTAATACCATAGAATGAGTCAGTTTGAGTGTGTGTGTGTGTGTGTATGAGAGCATACTTGTTAGTGTTTTAAAATGTTTTATATTATGTTTACTTATCCGTTGAGTTATTTATGAATTCTGGTCGATGTGCGGGACGCCGTGTTATCGATATGGGGTTTCTAAACACTTAAATGAGGCAAGTGGGCATAATATTGTTTAAATCGGGTAAATAGAATAATTTTCCTAAATTATTATATATATAAAATGATAAATTTTAATGAATGATAGTTGTTATCATCAACTATTGGTTGAATTAAGAAATAAAACGAATACTCGATGATTTTATCTATGAAGCGTTTGTTAATTAAATTGGATTGAAATCAATTAAAATAAGAAGTGCTTAAGATGACCAAGTCCTAAATTAATTAAATATTTTGTAATAAGGTGCGAAAATTTGTATACGTATATTTATAATATAGCTTATATATGATTTTATCTATGAAGAATTTGTTAATTAAATTGGATTGAAATCAATTAAAATAAGAAGTGCTTAAGATGACAAAGTTGTAAATTAATTAAATATTTTGTAATAAGGTGCGAAAATTTGTATACGTATATTTATAATATAGCTTATGTATAGAAATGACTTTAAAAAAAATGAGAATTTTTGAATCTAAATTCTTTGTTCTCAAAGTTGTTTTCGAAGCCTTAAAAAATAATATTAAAATTATTTGAAAAGTTTTGACTAGAATATATTTTCAAAGGATTTTTGAAGAAAATAAAAGCATTAAACTCGCTTGTTCGCTAGGAAATGCCTATGGGGATGACTGCAGCATCGTTAGTATTCGTTTTCGAGTTACTGAGTGAGAATTGCTCTCGAAAGAAATATATTTTCGATTAGAAGAAGTTTTTATTTTGAAAAAAGATTCTAAGTATGATTTAATAAATATATGGTAATAGTTTTGAACTTATAAATTTAAAATAGTATAGAAAAGAAATTAGTTATGACTTATAAATTTGAATAGGAAAATAAACCAAATTTAAAGGGATAAATTTTGGTTAAGCAAACAAAGAATTTTGAATTTGAGATACAAAATAAAATAATTGGCTTAACACTGTTAAATTAAAGGAGCTAATGAAATGAAGTAAATAAAATACATTTAACTCATGAAGCTTAAATAAAAATGAATTGTATTTGAAATGAAATTGATAAAATAATAAAATGGAATATTTGATGAATAAATTGTATAACTTACAGATTTGAGAATATTAAGCCAAAAACAAATTTAAATTTGTTGAATGTGGATGATAAGAAAATTTAACTTATATAAGATTGGATAAAATGAGCAATGGATTCAATTAAAATGAAGTTTAACTTAATATTAAATAATTATTGAATTCATGTTCATAATTAATATCTCTCATGTCTGCTCCCCATGTCCTTCCCCATGCCCCTATCATCCCTACCATCTCCCCCGAAAGTACTTCTGTACCTACCAACTCCATCAACCCCATCAACTCAGTACTACCATCGTCCTCTACTGACCATGCGCCCCCTGTCACTTCAAGCCGGCACTACCCTCCTTGGTTTCCACATCATCTGTGGAACCTTCGTCCTTTTCTGTCATAGTACCTACTCCAACTGTCCCTCCGCCACCAGTGCCACCTGATTCCCTACCTTCTAGGCATCCTAAATTGCCTCTACAGGCACAAACCATTGTCCCATCCCTACCATCTCAAGGTGAACAGAAATGGGCTTCTCTATTTAAGCATAAACCAAAAAATGCTGGGAAGTACATCCCTGTTGATCTGATTCCTGAGTATGAAGACGATATGTTAGTTCCACCGCTAGAAGTACTTGATGCTGGTGCAATGATCTGGAATGAAACCTTAGTTGGTTTCTTCTTAGATAATCCACTATCATATACGATAGTCATACAAAAGCTTAAGTTCATCTGGAAGCTTAAAGGCTCTGTCAAAGTTAAATCAGATGGTATAGTATTCTTATTTAACTTCTCTTGTGATGAAGATAGAAGTAAAATCCTTCAGAGTGACCCTGTTATTATAAAAAATAAAATGTTCATTATAAAACCATATGATGCTGCTGTCAGTAATATCACTGGCTCTGTCACCGCAGTCCCTGTTTGGGTACACTTGTATAATCTCCCCTTATATGCGTGGTCGCCACTTGGGATCAATTGGCCGAGTAGTCATCTAGGCAAATTATTGTGTATGGATGAAATGACAGAGAAGCCAAATAGATTGAGCTACGCAAAATGCTTAATAGAGGTAAAACCAGACAAGGAGCTACCAGATGAGTTCATGCTTAAACTTGTAGAAGGAGGCTTTCAAAAAATCTATGTTCAGTATCAATGGAGGCCAGATGTATGTGTGCTGTGCAAAAAATTTGGACACGCAACTGTTTGCTGTGATGTAAAGGATAAAAGTAAAACAAACAAAGTGATAGAAGTAAAGAAGAATGAAAAGAAGGTTATCAAAGAGGATAATGAAGTCAATGTACTCGGTAATAAAAAAGACATTCCCTTCCAGACACAATATGCTAGGAGCTGGCAACGAGTGAATAAAAAGAAAATAGTTAATGTAGTGAAGAAGACGGAGAAGGAACAAAATAGAGGGAACAATGAAATAGAGGTGATTGAAACAGAAATAAACAAAGTTGATGATGGACATAGGGATGAAAAGGGTGATAAGATAGAGCAGGAAAATGAGCAATGCGAAATCGGTAAAGAAAATAGAAAATTTAACATTGAAAGTGAAGCAGTTAACTGTCATTCTCCTCCTGTAGAGATGGACGAAGAAATAAGAACAAAGAAAACCGAGAAATCAGTAGTTGAGGAGTTAATTGAAGATATCCTGATATCTAATAAATATGATGCTCTCCTTGAATTAGATGATACTGAGATGATGAGAGATATGCAGAATGAAAATGTTATAGTAATTTAAGAGAATGGTGAAGTTTGGGGGGATACTGAAGGAAAAACAACAAGTGAACCACAAAATAAAATTAAATAAGGAGAACATAGCAACAGAAGTATGAAAAAAGTGAAGATACCAAACACAATACAAATTCAGCAAGAAGAACAAATTTCAAAAGGCAAATTAGCAGACAACAACGGAAATATTGAAAGTGGAACAAATAAAGAGAAGGAAATTCAAGAAGGAACAAGCTCGAGTAGTAGGAAAATCAGGAAGAGTAAAAGCAAGAAAATCAGGAATACTGCTGATACAAATGATAACATGCACAATGAAGAAAAGACATGCACAACCAAACCAACCTATCATCCTGAAACTGAAATACCTCACAATCAATCTCAACCTCATTTTTACTCCAACATCAAGCCTCCTATGGCCTATAAACCTCCACCCAAAACACCTCCTCCCTCCTCCCAACCCATTCTACAATCCTCACCAACCTTACCCTCTCAGTCACAACAGAAAGATGGAACAACAAACAATGAAGTCACCCCACTTTCAGCAACTATTCCAAATTACTTGTCCTCAAATCATGCAGTAACTAGGAGAATGAAGATAGAAATGCTCAATGCTTGTGTCCTATAATGATGTCTACCATTGGAGCATGGAATATACGAGTGGGACACCACATTATCAAGTTTGATCAATGTAAAAAGCTCATTAGTTCTCATCAATTATCGCTACTGGCAATACTTGAAACAAAATTAAATCTTCCCTTGTCTCTCAAGGCAGCTGAATACATAAAACCAGATTGGAAACTCATACACAATCTGAATGAATCTCATACGGGAGAATTATGATACTATATAATCTCCTACAACTCCAATTAACTCCTATCCTCTCCACTACCCAACTGATACACTGTCATGCTCAGGATATCACTGATAATTCTGCATATTATATTACCATTATATATGCAGCCAACTCTACTGCTGCAAGAATCTCCTTACATGCTCTCATTCCTGCTCTCAGGCAGTCCACACATCCGTGGATAATATTTGGTGACTTTAATTGTTGTTATAACCTCTCAGATAGAGTTGGAGGGAACCCTCTGTCCCTTAGTGAGATACAACCACTTAAAACTACGCTTATTGATGCTGATCTTGTTACGGTTAGAACAGTTGGTATGCAATACTCGTGGAATAATAAAAGAAGAAATGGAATTAGGACCTTTTCTAGAATAGATCACACTTTCTCCAATCAAACTGCCCTACTTCAATGGCCTCTCCTCTACAACCATATTCCCCCTCCTCTCCTTTCTGATCACTCTCCTCAAATTATTCATCTTCGTGGAGTGGACAAGAGAGGAAAAACTAATTTTAAATTTTTTAACTCATGGGTTCTTGAACCTGACTTTTAATCTACTGTTATAAATGCATGGAACGAAACTAAGAATGGAAATCATTTATTTGTTTTGCAGGAAAAAATTAAAGAAATGAAGGAAGTCTTGAAGCTTTGGGCTTTTAAGAAGTTTGGCAAAGGTGATAGTATGAGCACTTCTATACAGATGAAGCTTGTTGATGCTCAAAAGGCTATGATGGCTGATGTTAACAATGCACATCTCTCTGCTACTGAAACTAATTTGTCTCAGCAATACTATGAAGCGTTAGCTAAAGAAAGTGATATGATACGGCAAAAGTCAAGAATTAAATGGTGGGAAAAAGGGGATAAAAATAGTGCATACTTCCATGCCAGTCTTAAAAATAAGAAAAGTAGAGAAAATTTAGCTTCTATCATTGATAAATATGGAGTTCTTCAAACTACTACTGAAGGAGTTAAGGAAGCCTTTGAACAACATTTCTCTTCGTTGTATGGAAACTCTAACAATTTCATACCTGATATAGATGAGATCCCCTCTGACATCTTGCCTAGACTTGATGAGAATGACTATAACTTTCTTTGCTCTGAAGTTACCCATGATGAAATTGTTAAGGCGATGTTCTGTCTTAAAACAAACTCGTGTGGTGGGCCGGATGGTTTGAATGCATTTTTCTATACCTCTTGTTGGTCGATTTTATCTACTGATGTGTGCAATGCCATAACCCTATTCTTCAAGAAGAGTAAAATCTACAGGTCGTTTAATTACACCAACATTGCATTAATCCCCAAGCTCAAGAATGCTCATGATGTTAAAGACTTTCGTCCTATATCATGCTGTAATACAATATACAAGTGCATCTCAAAGGTTATTGCTTCAAGATTAAAACATGTGCTTCCTCGTATCGTATCCAACAATCGGCTACTTTTCTTCCAGGTAGGAATATTCTTGATCACATCCTTCTGGCTCATGAATTAATAAAAGGTTATAACAGAACTAATACTCCCCCGAGAGCGATGATGAAGCTCGACATCATGAAAGCATTTGATATATTACAATGGGACAATATTGTACGTATCTTGGGTTATATGAATTTCCCCCCTCATATTTTAGCCTGGATATACGAATGTATTTCGACTCCTACTTACTCGATCAATGTCAGTGGTGTGATGAAAGGTTTTTTCAGTAGCAAACAAGGAATACGGCAGGGTGATCCGTTATCTTCTTATATCTTCATACTTGTTATGGAACTCCTTACGAGGATGATTAACAAAATAATACAACAAGAAAAATTTAAACTTCATCTAGCGTGTAAAGACCCTCAGATCTCTGCACTTATGTTTGCTAATGATCTTGTTATGTTTTGCGCTCCTGAGATCAATACTGTTCAGAACATAATGACTACACTTCAAAAATTTCATGCTCTGACTGGGCTAAAGGTTAATCTCCAAAAATCTGATATCATCCTAGCTGGTGTGAATATGGAACAAGTTGCTCAGATTACTCATATCACTAATTTATCTCTAAACCTTTCCACTGTCTCTTATCTTGGTCTGCCGCTAACAACATCCAAAATTACTACAAATCTGTGTCTCCCTCTATTTGAGAAGATAACATCAAGAATGAACTGCTGGACCACTAAGAAACTTAGCCAAGCTGGTAGATTAATCTTAATCAAGTCAGTTATTTTTGCTATGCAAGTATATTGGGCCAGAACCTTTGTTCTCCCCTTCAAGTTAATTAAAATGATTAGAAGTGCCATAATGAGGTTTTTTTGGACGGGCAAAACCATGGGAAGATACATTGCTCCGATTAAGTTTAATACTCTTGAGAAACCTATGAACAAGGGAGGTCTTGGACTACTAAACATAAAACAATGGAATAAAGCGGCCTTTGCGAAGCATGTTGACACTTTGTTTAATTGTCCAGACAGCCTTTGGGCTAGGTGGTCAGAGAGAAATGTGATTAAAGGTAAGAGTCTCTGGAATATGAATAGGCCCCAGAACTTGAGCTGGACATGGTAGAGTCTCTTCAAGCTTAAAGAACACTTTCTCCCTCTTATTCAAATGAACACCGACCCTACTTTCAGTGTCAACTTTTAGGACGATCCATGGCTGGAGAAGGGATTCATACTGCGTCGTCAGCTAACCTATAATGAAATTAATCAAACTGGAGTTCACTTAGCTACGAAAGTCAGGGACGTCCTCATTACTTTTCAAGGAGTACGTACTTTCTCTTCTAATCAGCGAGTACAAAACATATGGGACAAGATAAGAAAATTCACCCCAATATCTGCTTCATCTGCGAGAATTGTTAGGGGAGAGAAAAAGGTAATATATAAAATTGGTGATGCTTATGAATTCTTGCTACAGAACAGTGCCAAACCTACTTGGAAGTGGTGGAAGTGTACGTGGAATAAAGATAGTAGTATGCGTGAAAATTTAATACCGTGGAAGGTGCTGAAACGAGCAATCCTAACTAAGGTGAAACTAACGAGCATGGGAATGAATATGAATGTTTACTTCTCCTTCTGTTGTGAGCTACCAGAGACTACGGAGCATTTATTTTTTGAATGCTCAATAATAATGCAAGTGTGGACAGATCTGATGTTAAAGATTCATAGTACTGGTCCTTCTCATGACAACCTAATCGAGTGGGACCGAATCCATGCAATGACAGGGGAAAGCAGTAGCAAAAAAGAATATTTTCAGTGGTGTTGAAGAGTTTTGTCAACGCTGTTTGGAGAGAACGTAATACTAGAATTTTTGATAGCAACAATGGAAAGACTGATGCATTATTCAAGCTTTGGATAATGCATGAGATTAAAAGTTCCCTGGACATGCTCTTCACTTATGATCCGGGAATATTCGTGAGATTCCAGCTGTTGTAACTTTTGTTCTTTTGGTGTCTTCCTGTTGTATTCCTTTGTGATTGTAGCACTTGTGTTCCTCTGTTTTCTTTGAGCCTTTGCTCTTGTTGTTGTTTATGTTGTTCTCTTTAGTGTTGCAATAAAATGGTCGGGGACCATTCAACGCCGTCGGCCATGCAAATAATAATAATAATAATAATAATAATAATAATTGAATTGGATATTAAGTGAACATAGATAAATTAGTAGAGTGAAGAAATTCCACATAAGCTATAAATGAATCAATAAAATGAATACAACTTTAATTATAAAATAAAATGTAATTTAAATTGTAAAAGAAGTTGAATAAAAATAAATGAATGTAAGAGAAAAATTTGTATGAGTAATTGGATTTGATTTAAAATTGGATAAAGAAAACTTAAATTGCAAATGGAGTAGTTTAAATAAAATTTGAATGTTAGGTAATATAATATGGAATAAGTTATTGAAAAAAAAATTATAAGTTAAAGTGGACTTAAGAGAAGGTGAATGAATTAATTGTGAAAGAAAAAAGAGAAAGTTATTAATATGTATTAAGTTATAAAATAAAATTTATTTTGGTAAATTAATAATATGAAGTTGAATAAATAAAGTGAATCGATGAATTAATAATGTCTTATGGTATGAAGTAATAAAAATAAAGGTAAGTTGTGTTCTATAAAATATTTATAACAAACTTAGACAATTTATAAATGATGTCAGTATATAAAATAAAAGAAGAGGATATACTAAGTGGAAATAAAACAAATTTAACTTAAGGAGTGTTAAGTGGAACAATTTATAAATGATTCACCAATGATTTTATATGAAATAGGTTAAACAAAAGGTGAAACAATTGGAATTTCACAAATTGAATTGAATGAAATTGAATAATGAATTTGCAATGAATGTTAATAAATTTAAAGAAATAAATAGAATGTAAATTAAATTAAATGTGGATGAAACAAATGTAAATAATTGAAACAAATTGATTGAATGTAAGTATATTGAATTGAAATAAATCGAATGTGAATGCAATAAATATTGATTGAAAGAAAAGTATGAATTGAAAAAAAATTAGTTGAATGTAAATCAATTAAAAGCGAATGAATTAATTATAAATTCTTTGTATGATTCACGAAATGAATATTAATAAGTGAATGTGAATAAATTTTAAAATATATAGAATATGGTATGTAATTAAATTATTTAAGCGTAATTAATATATGAATGATTGAAATGAAATAAGTATATGTGAGCTTAATAACATTTAAATGAATGAAAAAGAATTTGACTACAAATGAGATTGAATATAAGTCGATTCAATGTTCTGAATAGATGGACAATAAGAAGATAAAATGTTAATAAAAATTTAATGTTAATAAGAATGAGAATGTATTAATTTAAATATTGACATTGAAATGTAAATTGTGATAGTTATAAATTGAATTGAATTGAATGAATATTGATTTTTCGGATGATTTGTTTTGTTGTAAATCCTTGTTTCATTGTTTTGAGTGCATATGATGGTTGCATGGTTGCATATTGGTGCTCGTGCTTGAGATTTGGATTCGGAATACATATTTTATACTTATTGGAACTTATGCAAGTTTTATATCTTATTATAAGTGACTAATGTTCCAAATTGAGTTGAGATAGGTACATACGAAGATCGTTTGGGCGAATACTGGGATTTATATGCTTTGCATTCTTAATACGAGCGAACTCGCTCGTATTAGTACTAACAAGGTACGTATCTCGGATTACATACCGCGATTTTATATTTTTGCCCTTCGGGATGCCTCATCATTCAGATGAGATGTATATTTGACATATATTGGTTATATTTGTGTTATATATTGAATTGTAAAAAAAAATTGATCGAATCGCGTAAAGGAGACTTTGTCGAAATTTTCCATAAATCTGGGAGTTAGAAATTTTTTGAAGTTTTTTAAAAAAAATTATAACTTGTTTTTCTTTAGATATTTTATTTTCTGCAAAATCTATATCAAAATGGCGTATTAGAAGCGTAGTAATAGTTTACGAATAAGATGCTTGTGTTTTATAAGTCAATTATTTTGAGAAAATATATCGTATGTTAAATTCCATACTTAACGCCTTTTCGAGGACGAAAAGTTTTGAGTGGGGGAGTATGTAACAACCCATACTTTTGAATATTGTAAATTACTAAATATAATAATTTTTTTGGTTAATTATGAGTATAAATAAAATATAATGATTTATTAATATTGATTTGTTGGATAATTAAATTGTTTAAAATATAATATTGGAAATTAGTTGAGTAATTGAATTATGGATTTAATATGTTAAAAATGGTATCGAAAATTGATTTAATTTTTGTTTTAATATGAATGATGATCGTTTATCTTTGAAAATTTGAAATTAAAAAGAATAATTAGAAATTGGAAATTGAAAATTTTATATTATAATGGATGAGTAAAATAGTCATTTTGGCCACTTTCTCGGATTTCGACGAAACCAGTTTCACCGAATCCGAAATAGTGGGTTATTTTAGGAATTTGAATTTCGTAATGATTGGACTTGTCATTTGGCCGTGCAAGCTTGAAATGGGTACAAATTTATTTCGAAAATTTATTAAAATAATCGACTTTGAAAAGCTATCTTCCTCATACGATCGAATTAGGCCTCGGGACTAGTCCCATTGCGTTCGTAATGGGGCTAAAACCTTATAAACTTCGGGGGTTAGGAGTCATTTGGAGTTCGGAATTTTCGTGGCTATTGGTTAGATATTTTCTAATAAATATACTCGTTCAAACCCACGTTCTTTATCTTATCCCTTTATTTCGAATCTCCCTTTTCAAAAACAAAAATGTATCCCCGGATATAAAGAAATTGCCGATCCAATAAAAAAAAATTTACAGATCGATTTAAATAGAAAAGAAACAATCGAAGGTCGCGATGCAACCTGGGAAGGGCATCGCGAAGGTGAAAGGTCAAGCTCCGGTGGTCATGAGGCGAACGCAGCGAATGTTGGTGAAGGGTGTGGTCGTGGCATCTAGAGAGCGTGAGGTATTGAGGCAGCGAGCAGCTTCAGGGTTTTAGGGCTTCATCACGTGCGCAAGTTGATCGGAAGTTGCTGGAGGTTGGCGTGGTGGCTAGAAAGGGTGGCGCGCGTTGATGTTGTCATGTGAATTTAGGCTTTTACATTTTGGGAAAAGCTCGAATGACGGAGAAGGTGCGGTAGTTTTTTTTTCTTTTTTTGATTATGTTAAATTTAACTTAATTTATATCAAACGCTAATAAAATCGTAAAACTTTTATTCGAGGTCCGTTTCGGATGAATCGAGTTGCAGTGGATTCATATCGGCATCATATATGGCATGAAATCAAATTGGAAATTTGTTTGAAGCCGGAATAATTTCAGTTTCAAATAAAAAGGTGAGTGTTTAAACCACTCACAAAATACTAAAATATTCCGATGCAAGTTAAATCGACATTATGAAGTTATAAATTGAATCGGTTGATGATTGCTAATATAGTTTTGACAGTTAAACTAATTTTCATTGAATCGAATTTAAATTAACATTTAATTTAAATTGACAGTTTAAAATTTGGAATTTGAAATTAAATTGCTAGTTAAAATACCCGATGTTGATAACTGTGTAATTGTTGTGAATTATTGACTGTTTGGATCAATGTAAAGCCTTAACGCTATTTTAATATTTATTTTACTGATAGACATTATCTATTATAGCGTATACTATTACATATAAATAGTTTAACGGACCCTTAGGAGATGGAAAATCCTGTAACATCTCTTAAGTTATTACATTCATATTAATGATATTATTTGACTTACATAAGAGTATTTTTGTCCTGACTCGAGTGTTTTGTCCTTTCATTACGCTCGGGTCAGTCCTGAGATTTTCAGCATATTGAAGACTATTCTCTGGAGGACGAAGACGGAGTGTAGGTATATTACTATTATTATTATCCCCTGCATCATGCTATTCTGTGGTATTGATTATTTATCCTTGATGTGTGTGTATATGTATATATATAACTCTGATAAATGTGTATAGATTAAAATCAAATGTATAGTAAACAACTTCATGAATTGTTATTTGACTAGAATATTTTATCGTTTCTTCTATGAGATTCTGTGTTCTGTTTTCTTCTTCTCTTCTTATTTTCTTATTTAACCCCATTGATTATCTACATTCCGGATTGTTTAAGTTGGACATGTGTGGATTATTGTCAATTTAAACCTTCCGAAATGTGGGTCGTCACATCTAACTACCATCACTACGAAAATTATAGTCACCTATGTTCTAATAAACATAATCACGAGGTTTGGAATCCTCCATAAAATAATTTCTAACAATGGGGCATAGTTTGAAACCAGGGAGTTTATGAAGCTCTGTGAAAAGAATGACATAATTAAAAATTTCTCCTCCATCATGCACTCACAAGCAAATTGACAAGTCGAAGCAGCAAAGGCTATCAAAAAGTTACCTATGAAAAGACTATGGATGGCAAAAGGGAAGTGGATGAAAGAATTATCCTTCGTATTATAGGCTCATAGAACTTCTACCAGATCTCCAACTAGCCATACTCCTTTTTCATTGACCTATAGATAAAAAGCCATGCTTTCTATCAAAGTAGAAGTCCCATCACATAGAAGGATATTGTACATGACAAAGAAGAACATGAAGCTGAAGGAAGCTGCCCTTGATTTTGTCCAAGAAAGAAGAGATGAGGCAACGACCATATCTGCTACGTACCGACAGAGGATGGCAAGAAATTACAATAGTAGGCTCATGGAAAGAAACTTCTACAAGAGAGATTTGGTACTGCAAAGAGTAATGGCCAACACAAAAGATCTAGTGGATGAAGCTCTATGCCCAAATTAGGAAGCCCTATTAGTTATAAAACAAGTTTTAGCTAACGGGGCATAACGACTAGTAAAACCCGATGAAACCTGGTTCCACGAACATGGAATTTGGAGCATCTCAGGCCTTATGTTGTATGATCTATGTTATTCATGGAATAAAAATTGTAATTATTATGAAAAGTAGTGATACAGTAAACTAGACATAGTGGTATTGGATGGTCCGAACCAATACAAAAAATCTCTTTGCGATAATCTCTTTGACATAGCGAAATAACCATGCTGGATATAGGGATATTAGATGGGCTGAACCGCTATCAAAACAAAACTGCGCAAATGCAGCCCGGCTTTTCAACCAAATAACTGAACTGGATATTGGGATATTGGATGAACCAAACCAGTATAAAAATCTCTCTGTGCTAATTGCATTAACATAGCCACACTTAACGTAAGGATATTAGACAGCATGGACCAATATAAAGAACCATGTGCATGAAATGAGAAGGTTGTAAATACGCGACCTGACTTTACAGTCAAACATCAATTCGCCCTCAAATGGCAAGACAGACCATGCCAAGCGCATGAAAAAGTAAAAATTCTAAGGTAATCAAGTTAACAAAGGTTGCACGGATAATAAATCCAAATATGGCAAGATAAAACAACACATGGGAGGCACAACAATTAAGATATCAAGCATAATCCCGGAAGCTACTTAAATGCTTGCCAGGAATACATAAAAAATAAAAAGTTTCCTTATATTTATTTCCTCTACTGCTCATTGGAATCTGTTTATATTCACATGACACATACCCCTACAAATGCTTTAAAAGCTTAAAAGAAAACGACAAACTTCAATCTATAGGTCTATAGGCATCGTGAATCTGACTCGGGTTCAGAGGAAGTATCAGTTGTGATCCTATTTTAGAAATAAGGTCTATAGGCATCTAATGCCGAACGCTGAGCAGAATTGTCCTTAAGTTGAAGAGTATGAGATGGGTCATTCAACTCGGTAATTACGACCGATGAGCGACCAGGAGTGACGCTACCAAAATCGACACAAGATTCATAGTTAGTGCCAGCCAAAACATCACTATAATCATGTGGATCATACTTATAACATGCATGATTGTATAATAAGGATAGATCAAGTGCAAGCTAGAAGCAAGTAAAGACATCGAACACACGCTTCGCAGCAATGTCTTCCATGACCCTTCTTACCTTCTCATCCCAGAGCTGCTCCATCAAGGAAACACTATCCAACCCACCTAGAGAAGTGGCAGTAGCATCGAGGTGGAGCAGAGACTCTAAAGTAAAAAATCTGTTTTCAAGACTGTTTACATGTTCCATAGCCACTCTCCCGACTCACTTAATCTCATCCAAATGTTGGCCCTTTATTTTCATGGTAGTCGTAGAGTAGCGTCAGATAAGTGTTAGGAAATCAATTCTATGGTTTCGATGATAACAACTATATAATGGAAATCAAATTTGCATATATATCTATATTTATAGGTAGTTGATAAAGTAACATCACCAAAGAGACAAGAACAAGACTCAAAAGAAGTATCAAGAGACTACAAGTCGACAAAATTGGAAGAGGGATGAAACAGGCACAGAAAAAGCAGCATGCAAAAATCCAGACGTCTGGGTGCACTAGCCAGACGTCTGATTGATTCCTCTGGTTCGAAACTCAGAAAGAATCAGACGTCTGGTTAATGAACTCAGACGTATGAAATGCAACCAGATACAAAAAATATGAAGACCAGATGTCTAAATTATTTTCCTGACGTCTATTTTTGAACTCGGCTGTGTAAAATCAAAGTACAACTGTCACATCTGAAAAGACACGTTCGCTACTCTTCACTGCAACTCTTCATCACCATGAGAAGCGACCTTAGGGCACTTACTAATAGTTGCAACTACACAAAGGATCTCTCCACCACCATAAATAGAATCGGGAATTCAAGAGAAGAGTTCACCTTACTCACTTACCCTCTTAACCCTTATACTCTGATTTATACCTGATCTCTAAGCAATCAAATACCTGTATTTAACTCTTTCATATATTCAGAACTCCTCATTCAATATTCTCTAGATAAATATATATATTAGAAGCATTTGTACTTAATAGTCAACATCCGTGTTATAGAACACATTCTTGATAAAGAAACTTTGCTATTGTAAACCTGTTCCTCCGGGTCAAGTGAGGGATAGTTGAAAGGAAATTCTGAAGAGGAGCTTCGGGACTGGACGTGGAACGGGAGGTCCGAACCAGTATAAAATCCTGGTGTGATTATTTTAATTTACTTTGCTACTATCATCTATTAAGTTTTAGTAGATATATTATATAGTTAGTTGCTTATACTTGCATACATATATATATATATATATATATATATATATATATATATATATTCTACACGACCCACTCATATAGACTTTCAATTGGTACCAGAGCAAGGTTTTGATCGAATAGTAGTAAGACGTTTTTTGAATCACTTTATTATGGCAAGTATTTTTCAAGAAGGACAATCCACAGCATAACCCCCACTCTTTAATGGATCTAACTATGCATATTGGTCAACACGTTTGAGAATTTTTATGGAAGCTAATGGTCTTGAAATTTGGTCAGCCACACAAGATAAATATGAAGCACCTACTACTGCTATGAACAGTTGGAATGATGCACAAAAGACATTAGCATCAAACAATGCTAAAGCTATGAATGTTTTATTTTTCTCTTTAGACAAAAATGAATTTTCACATGTCATGTTATGCACCACTGCATTTGATATTGGCGTACCTTACAAATTACACGCGAAGGTGCAACAAAGGTCAAACAAACTAAGATTTCAATTTTGCAAAACCAATTTTCTTCATTTAAAATGAAACAAAATGAAACTATTGTTGACATGTATTCTAGATTTCAAACTATCCAACATGATCTTATGGCATTAGGAGTTAAATTTACCGATTTTGATTTAGTTTCTCGAATACTCAATTCTTTAACATCAGATTGGAAAAGGAATGTTTTACCTATTGAAGAAGATAACGATCTGTCAACTCTCAAAGTTGAAGAGTTGATAGGAAATTTAATGTCCTATGAAGCTAATTTACAGGCACGAAAAGAACTAAATTCGGAGAAAAAGAACATAGCATTTCCAGCAGCAAAAAATGGCGACTCTGATTTAGATGAAGAAGAAATAGTCTTCATTGCCAAGAATTATAACAGATTCAAGAAATTTAGAAAGATGACCAAATTCCAAAAAGAAGGGAAGTCTAACACAACAAACTTGTCTCAAATCAAGTGCTATGAATGTGATCAATATGGACATATGAAGAAGGATTTCCCTAAACTCAATAATGATAAAAAGAAGAACAGAATTCAAAAATTCAAAAAGAAGAAGGCTTTCAAGTAACTTGGGATGACTCGGACTCCTCATCTTTTAAAAGTGATAGCGATAGTGACGGAGAACAGGCTAATGTGTGTTTTATGGCACAAACTGAAGAGGTACCCAAAATAAAAAATAAGGAGAAATGGATGCTAGATAGCGGTTGCTCCAACCTTATGACCGAAAATTCAAAAATGTTATCAAATATAACATACATCGATGGTGGAACGGTAACCTTTGGAGATAATTCAAAAGAATATGTCGTAGGTATTGGAGAAGTCATCAATTCTGGAATATCTAACTATCATATTATTACAATTTTTTTATTAGTAGAAAATCTAAAACACAACTTACTAAGTATTAGTCAATTATGTGATAAAGGTTTTCAAATAAATTTTGAAAAGGACAGATGTAATATTTAAATAATAACAAACAACTTATTTTTGAAGGTTTTAGAAACAAAAATATTTATGTATTAAAAATGAATATAAATTAAAATTCAAATTTATGTTTAACCGCCAAACATGATGATCCGTGGTTATGGCATAAACGATTTTGTCATATCAATTTTAAGAATATTAATAAATTGGCTAAATATGAACTAGTTAGAGGTTTACCTAAAATAAATTACAAAGTAGAAAATTTATGCGACGATTGTCAAATCGGAAAATTGAAGAAAATCTCTTTCAAGTCTAAAAATAATATTTCTACAAAACAACCATTAGAATTATTACATTTAGATTTATTTGGACCAACACAAATACGATCTATAAATCACAACAAATATGTTTTCGCCATAGTTGACGATTTCTCAAGATATACATGGACTTTGTTTTTAAAACATAAAAGTGACACTTTTGGTATGTTTAAGATATTTGCTAAAAGGATTAAAACACAAATGAACTTAATAATTAAAAAAATACGAAGTGATCACGGAGGAGAATTCGAAAACGATCTTTTTACTAATTTTTGTAATAAGAAAGGAATAACTCAAAAAATTTCTTTTCCTCGCACACCTCAACAGAATGGTGTTGTGGAAAGGAAAAATCGTACATTAAAAGAATGTGCACAAACTTTACTAAATAGCAGTGGTCTACCAAAATACTTTTGGACTGAAGCTATTGCCATATCTTGTTATGTATTAAATCGAGTAACCATACGTCCTATGACAAAACAAACTTGCTTTGAAATATTTTTTGGTAAAAGACCTAAAGTATCATATTTTAAAACTTTCCGTTCAAAATGTTTTACACTAAATACAAAAGATAACTTAGGAAAATTTGACCCAAAGGCCGATGAAGGTGTTTTTGTTGGATATTCGGACCATAGCAAAGCTTATAGAATTTTTAATAAACGAAATAACACTATTGAAGAAAGTTTACATGTCTCTTTCGACGAAAAACTTTTTAACCGTAATACAAATGATGAAGAAGAAATTATCCCACTAACAAATTGAACAAATTTCATTAGTGGTGAAACAAATGTGCAAAATAACACAGTGACATCATCTCCTAGAATACTTAAGAATCATCCAAAAAATAATATTATTGGAGATCTTAATTCTAGAGTAACTAGAAATCAACTCAATTAAATAAGCCATTTAGCATTTTGTCAAATTTTGAACCAAAAAATTATAAAGAAGATTCAAATGACAACTTTTAGATAATAGCTATGCAAGAAGAATTAAATCAATTTGAACGTAATAATGTTTGGGAATTAGTACCAAGACCGGAAGACCAATAAGTTATAGGAATAAAATGGGTATTTAAAAAAAAAGCAGACAAGAAGGGAAATATTGTTAGAAATAAAGCTCGTTTAGTTGCTTAAGGCTATAATCAAGAAGAAGGTATCGATTACGATTAAACCTTTTGCTCCAGTAGCAAGATTAGAGGCCATTCGTACATTACTTGCCTTTGCAACTCATCACAATTTTAAACTATTTAAAATGGATGTCAAAAGTGCTTTTTTAAATGGTTTTATTAAGGAAAATGTATACGTCGAACAACCACCATTATTTGTTCACGAAAAATATCCCGATCATGTTTTTAAATTACATAAAGCACTATACGGATTAAAACAAGCCCCTCGTACATGGTACGAACGTCTTAAAAATCACTTAATAACATCTGGTTTTCATATAGGCAAAATAGATACAACTTTATTTATTAAAAGAGAAAATAACGATATTTTAGTTGTACAAATTTATGTTGATGATATCATCTTTGGTTCAACCAACGAAATCTATGTAATCAATTTTCAAATATTATGAAAAATGAATTTGAAATGTCACATATGGGAGAATTAAAAATCTTTTTAGGTTTACAAATAAAACAACTTGAAAATGGAATTTTTATTCACTAAGAAAATTATTGTAACGATTTATTACGTCGCTTTGAAATGGATAAAACCTCAAGCAAACCAATACCAATGAGTACCACTGTTCACTTAGAAAAAGATGAAAATGGAAAAGATTTTGATGAAAAGTTATATCATAGCATGATTGGTTCTTTACTTTATTTAACAGCTAGTCGACCTGATATTATGATGAGTGTATGTCTTTGTGCTCGATTTCAAGCAAAACCAAAAGAATCTCATCTAAGAGCTGTTATGCGTATTTTACTTTATCTATCTAGTACTAAAGATTATGGTTCGTTTTACCCTAAAGGATCATCGTTTGAACTTGTTTCATATAGCGATGCGGATTTCGATGGATGTAGAACAGATCGTAAGTGTACTAGTGGAACTTGTCACTTTATCGGACAATCTTAAGTTTCATGGTTTAGCGAGAAGCAAAATTGTGTTTCTTTATCTACTTGCGAAGCCGAATACATCTCCGTAGCTCTAGCATGTGCACAAGTGATATACATGCAACAAACACTAACGGATTTCGTTAAAATTATCAATAAATATCCAATATATTGTGATAACACAAGTGCTATAAATTTATCAAAAAACACCCTGTTAATCACTCACGAACCAAGCATATAGATATATGACATCATTTTCTGCGAGACAATGTTGAAAAAGGAACCATTTCACTAGAATATGTAAATACCAAAAATCAAGTATCCGACATTTTTACAAAACCATTAAATGAACAACCTTTCATTAAACTCCGAAGAAGTTTAGGTATTTGTTCACTTCATGACCTTCTTCCTTAAAAATTAATACTTCATTTAAGACTAAGTTTAGTTATCTACTTTATTACCATAAATTATACTTATTTCTGAACCTTTAAATTTTTTAGATAATTTGTTTGACTATAAATAATATTTTCAGCTTATATATATACATAGTTACATAAAAACTATATACAAACAATTTATTTTTTTTAAATAACAAAATATAGCAATGTCTTATGGGGACTCCTATATAGCTATCTCCATCTCAACACCATCGACGGACAGCTCGGTTGACACGCCACAACGGCTTCCTACGCCTACACCAAATCAGGAGCCAACGAATAGGTGGTCCTCGTATCATACGGGTTTTACTCTCGACAATAAAAAATCCAAAAGTTCTCTGTTTGTCTCTCCTAACATAAAGGAGAAAATTGATGAAATTCATCATTATCATAAACAACAGATAGATCTTCAACGAGAACTATATTTCGAACAAAAAGTTACAGCACGTCGCCTAAGCTTTTTTAAACAAGTAGCAATGAAGTTTTTGTTCGTCACGGAAAAAAGATATCCATGAACCACTACCAAAACCATGTAGTTCTTTGGATCCCTCCTCTTCATATCGTACTCCTTCGGATCCTTCACCGAGACGATATTTTGGCTCTCCAAGAACCTATGAACGTGGAAATATATGGTCTCCACTTAAACCATAGATAGATAACAAGTCAGGAGATGACAAAACTCCATCCCCCTCTAAATAATTTATATTTGTTATTATATGTATCTATGCTTATATTATTTCAAGATAATAAAATTACTTATAACAATTCAAGAAATAAGCAAAAACCATCAATTTTATGCTATTTTTAGCCACACTGTGTATTTCAGACGTCTGACTATAGCCTTCAGACGTCTGACACAATGATATACTATTAAAAATTAAGCATTGTGCATATGTCAGACATCTGATATACCCCCTAGACGTCTGAACTTAAGCTCTGCCTCCTATAAATATAAACCAGAGAATATCAGACGTCTAAAAAAATGAACTAGACGTCTGACTTAATTCTCTGTCACAAAGGCTTACAAAATTTAACTAAACCAGACGTCTGACATATAATACCAGACATCCGATTAAACTTTATGCCTATTCAATCTTCCAAATTCGACCAAAACAGACGTCTACTCCAAAGACCAGACGTCTGTTTGTACCTTCTGTCCTACTTTTAGGGCAAACCAGACGTCTGATTTCAAATCTAGACGTCTGAAATTCAATCGACCCTTTATATACACCCAGATAACGTCATTTTTTACTTTTTCTCAAAATTGTTCCAATCTACCATTCACTTAGTGACGATTTTCTTTAAAATAAACATCTTTCACCAAATTAAGTCAGAATGCCTCCTCGCACTAAGAATCCCAAAGTATCAAAACACGAACAAGACCAGCCCACTTCATCTTCAAACCCACAGGTATGCTCCGATGATCAGATCGAGAGGTGGATGAATAAAGCACCACATTCCATTAAAAGGTATCAAGATATTCAAAAGAAAAAACTCCACATAGGACCATTCTATAATCTCCTTAAATTCCCTATGTATGATCTAGATGAACTTTGTGAAAATGCTGGATTGGAAACCCTAATCTCTTTTACTCCTAATGATGTCCAAATAGATCAATTAGCTATATTTTTATTCTACGCTAATCTAGATAGTACTTCAGTGTGGAACACTGAAGATAAGGACAACTGGCTCTGGTCTAGTGTTTATTGGAATACGTTAGATTAACTCCGGGTTTAATAGGTAGAACCCTGGGATGCTCGGACACCGGGGAAGATTTACACAACATTCCGGATATGCGCTTCAAGCCATGAAATAATATTACTCATCAAATTTGGGAGGACGAAATGCCGAAATTTGCTTCGAAATATTTACGTCCAAAAGCTTGACTCTTGACAAGAATGATAATCAATATAGTTGTTCCACTTATGGGGAGTCACGAGCAAATAACATAATTGGAGCACAAAGCTCTATATTCTCTCTCTAGTGGAACTCGGGTAAATTAGGCCAAATTCATCTTCGACGAGCTCAAGCACTTTTGGACTCGATCACGACCATCGATTATTTACCCAACCTATATTATGAGACTTCTTCGTGCACATAATATTCCTTCCTACCTATCGACATTCGAAGAAATCTCGCCTAAATATGCTTCCACCAAATTCTTCTATCTGATGCACCTACCTGAAATCCATCCAGAATTCACGTCCTTCGGAGATTGGACGCACAATCGTTAATCTAGAAGAGTTGAGCCTCCTCCTCAACCACATATTGATCCATCCCAATAGGAGGTTCAACATCGAGAAGTCACTCCTCCTCTTCCCGCACCATTTGATTATCCAGCACAGGATGAAATTATAGAGACTCAAACGGATACAAATCCTAACGAAAGTGTTCGATATCTCACTCTTCGAAACCAACAAATTCTATCTCAAAATCAGAAAATTTTGGCTATGTGAATTGACAACTTCGAAATATCATTTTCTACACGCCTAGCCACAGTTGAAGAATCCCTTTCCACTGTCTTGTCAGTTCTTAAAGAGGTACTACAACGGGTTCGTGGTCCAACACCACCTTCTGAAGATTGGGCAACCCCAGTACCTTCTCCTCTTGCAAAACCTTCCAAACTATCTAAGGATTAACCTCTCAAGGAAGCTTTGACATCTCCTTCAAAGGCTACCACTTCTGAAAAAGAAGAAACAAAGGAAGATGATCTAAATAAAGCTTCTCCAAAGGAAATATAGATTTTGGAATCGTAGTTTTTAGATTTTTTTTATAAAGTTTGTATAAATCTATGTTTGTAACCAATTCGAGTTATTAATGAAATTTTCTTTTGTTTGACGATTGGCTTCAATGTTATAATTTTTTTGATAATGCCAAAGGGAGAGAAATATAGGTAGAATCATAAAACATTAAACATAAGCACATATTCAAGGGAGATTTATAATCTATATATAAGTACATTGAATAGTTGTCATCATCAAAAGGGGGAGATTGTTAGGAAATCAATTCTATGATTTCGATGATAACAACTATACAATGAAAATCGAATTTGCATATATATCTATATTTACAGGTAGTTGATAAAGTAACATCAACAAAGAGATAAGAACAAGACTCAAAAGAAGTATCAAGAGACTACAAGTCGATAAAATTGGAAGAGGGATGAAACAGACATAAAAAAAGCAACATGCACAAATCCAGACGTCTGGGTGCACTAGTCAGACGTCTGATTGATTCCTCTGGTTCGAAACTCAGAAAGAATCAGATGTTTGGTTAATGAATTCAGACGTTTGAAATGCAACCAGATACAAAAAAAATGAAGACCAGACGTCTGAATTATTTTCCAGACGTTTGTTTTTGAACTCGGCTGTGTAAAATCAAAGTACAACTGTCACATCTGAAAGACACGTTCGCTACTCTTCACTGCAACTCTTCATCACCATGAGAAGCGACCTTAGAGCACTTACTAACAGTTGCAACTACACAAAAGATCTCTCCCCCACTATAAATAGAATTGAGAATTCAAGAGAAGAGTTCACCTTACTCACTTACGCTCTTAACCCTTATACTTCGATTTATACCTGATCTCTAAGCAATCAAATACCTGTATTTAACTCTTCCATATATTCAGAACTCCTCATTCAATATTCTCTAGATAAATAAATATATATATATATATATATATATATATATATATTGGAAGCATTTGTACTTAATAGTCAACATTCATGTTACAGAACACATTCTTGACAAAGAAACTCTGCTATTGTAAAGCTGTTCCTCCGAGTCAAGTGAGGGTTAGTTGAAAGGAAATTCCAAAGAGGAGCTTCGGGATTGGACGTAGGACGGGAGGTCTGAACCAGTATAAAATCCTGGTGTGATTATTTTAATATTACTTTGCTACAATCATCTACTAAGTTTTAGTAGATATATTATATAGTTAGTTTCTTATACTTGCATATATATATATATATATATATATATATATATATATATATATATATATATATATATATATATATATTCTACATGATCCACTCATATAGACTGTCAATAAGATCCTACGCAGTAGAAATATAAGGCGAATTGCTACTCCCAGTTTTTTTCGATCCTTTTTGTGAAAAGTTGTTAACTCGGTAAGCTTACCTTATAATAATCTTTCAATTCATTCTTCTATGTAAGAACAGCATCAGGGTCTACCCCGGGTGGGGGTGCAGGGGCATCTTCAACGCTAATTTGTCTCGTGATTTTCTCATTTAATTCCTCAACTTTACATTCAAGAACCTTAATTTCATTCATATATACAACCCCATATATGCCTTCAGCATTCTTCAATAAACATTCCAACCCGGCAATCCTAATCAGAGCAAAGGTAAGCTCTCCCTCCTGATCAACATTCTCTAGTTCTCAATCGAAAAAAGTCGGATGAATGTTAAATGAGCCTATAAAAAACAAAAAGGAAGTTCAACCAAGTAAAACACTCATAAGGAACTTACAAACTTCACAAAAATATTAATCTACATAGTATATGTACAAAAATATACCTACAAAGCCATTATAAGTCATAAATTCTTAAAAACGCCTAAGGTATACTAACTAAGGGCGGAACCGAGCTAGTGCGGATAGTCTTTCGTGGATCATAAAAGGCACCCACCCAATGATCTATTGCTCTTCTATAGTCACCTCGTAACTTGTGATGTTGGAAAGGAAGCTTAGACAAGCGTAGGATAGAGATAACCAGAACGTTCATGGCGCGCTACAAGGAAATCCACCCCATCTTGTTTTCAGTTTTCTCATATCTAAGTTTTTCTGTAAGTGCGGCAATCCTATCCTGTATGGGTTTATCAACATGTGCTTCCGCTGCATTGAAGGTAGCTCGGCTTCGCACAAAGAATCCTTATGCTCATAGACCTTGAGTGCAGCTTTCTCGCTCGTGCTTCCTAAAGTATCGATCGACAAAGCCTAACTTTTCTTGGTAATCCTTGAGAAACCACCAAAATGTCTAAGGGCATCAGTCCTCCACCCTTTCCTCCATAAAGGAGAAAGTGGCTTTGGCTCAAACTACGACATCTTACGCTTGTGGTGAACCTCCATCTCTCTAAGTTTGCCCTGGAAGTGAAGTTCCACTCTCCTTTTCCACTCGTTTGACAAAGAAAGGTTGACACCCACGAAGGAAGCAGGAACCATATCTAAAATGGGCCCCTCTACTGCTCTTCCTCCTTCAATGACTTCCTTATCTTCGATTTCGTGGACGAGTTAAGTAGACATCTCTTTTATAGTTTTATTCAATTTCATTACCTTCTTATAAAAAATGCCACAAAGTGCCTCGTCGTCTTTTAAGGATTGTGCAGTGCAGTCAACTTTAATTCGGCTGCCACACCCCCTTTGCATAACATAATATTAATTTGATGTTGATGGTTCAGCACAACTTTTGCCTCCTTAAGCTTTGAAAGTCTTCCTTTAAGTCTTTCTCAAGCTTCTCATTGATGAGTGTCAGACAGATATTCTCTTCTTTTAAGGCCGCAGTAGGAGTTATAACTGCAACCTCAAATTTGGGAACACTTGCATCGTCTAGGCCATGAACGAAGGGATTAGGAGGTATGTTAGATTCAAAGGCCTCGGTAAACTCAGATGCAGGCTCATGGGGAGCAACCTAGTAGGTGATAATTAAAACACGATTCAAGGGAAATCAAAATGTACTAAGTTAAAATTAAACATAAAAGACATATATATTCAAGAACATCATCACACAATAAATCCAAAGACTGTAGATACAAATGTGTCAATAATAGGCAGGGCCCAGCCATTATAAAAACTCTTAAGCCTACACCTAAACCACTCCTAGTAGGGGCTTCAGGTGGGAAGGAGCCGCTTTTTAAAGTATACTACTATCGGCGTAAAGCAAAATCTCTTCGCACCTCCTTTTCTGTATCCACTTGGACACTCTTGGAGAGCAAACCTTGGGTTTCCTTTCTAAGTTGTGAAAATATAACGATCCAAATTTTACGTATTGGAGGATCGTAAAATATTTTTATTTAATTTGTATGAGGTTGTGTGATGACTCTTAGGGATATTTTACACACCTATGGTTTTTTCCAAAATTTTACTTGACTATTTTAACCGTGGAAATCTTTTGTTGGCTATAACATTTGATATGAGTTAAATTAAGGTCTCAAACTAATTCCATTATTTCAGGATGATGGTTTCTTATTCCGTAGAATATTCATAATAGAATAATAGACTTACAATTAGAAAGTTATTCATGTTTTAAGTTTTTAATGCTACTGGCCAGGATTAGTGTGTAATTAATTATGCCCATTAGTGAGCCCATTAGTCTAATTAGAGAATACTATAAATAGAGGGCTAAAGAGTCAAGTTAAAAAATTTTCCTCCCATTCTAAATCAGATCTAAACCCTAATTAACCTTGGATCAATCCTAGTTTTGTCCAAAATAACCCAAATTTCTCTTTAAATCAAACTAGATTACGCATTAGAGATTAGATCATTAATCAAAGACAGACGTCATCGATCTTTTGGATTTGAAGTGAACTCCATTACTGTCCAAATTGGATCTACATTCATATTGGTTGAATTTGGTAATTGGTGAGTGGTTTATGCATTCTCATTATACTATGCATGTTTATACGTAGAATCATAGGATTTAACATGTTTTGAATCGATTTTTGGCCATAAAAACATTTTTAACTTTAATTACATGCAAAACTATGTATATGATCCAGACTGATTAGAAATCACCCTTGTTCATGCTCATGTTGTGATAACCCAGATTTTAGAATACCTGAAATTGATAAATTAACTGAATTTAATTATTGGAAATACTGATTTACAAGTTAAATAAATAATTCAGGTAATGAAAGTATATATCTGAGTAAGTATTGGTTTGATAATCTTTCTAGTATAATTATTTAAAATTTGCAAAAATTGATATTTTCAAACAATAATAATAATATGTTGTTTCCATATAGGCATAAATAGATTTAAAATAGAATTATCATTTACAAATTGAATTGGTTTTTGTTTATTTGATTTTTTTAAATTGAATTTTAAATTGAATTTGGATTAGGATATTGAAATTCAAAAGATAGATATATATATATATCTTAAAATATTTTGGATTTGAAATTATATTATATATGGCTTTATTTTGAATATAGTTGTTTTATATTATTTTCTTATAAAGGATTTTAATTTATATAAATTAAGATATGCATTTACTAATTAAGAAATTAATTACAAAAACTTTATAACCATTTAAAATCATTACATGCTCATGCATAATTACAAATGTTGATATATAAGTCTTCTAGTGACAAATGTTAGATAATTGAACAAGTGTCAAATTATCACATTGTCTTTTATTTTCAGAAAAATATTAGATGGATCAAGCTAAATATATCTCTACCTTATTTTCCCCAATTTTCTTTCCTATTCTCATTTTCAAAACTCAAGCCTATAATTCCCAAACCAGGAAAGCAATTCTAAAAATCAAAAGTTTGTAGAGACCTAAATTTATTGTAAGAAAAAAATCTGAAGTTATAATCCATCTCAATCTTCTTTCATTTATCTTCTTAACTAAACTAGAAAGAAATCAAGCAAAACAACTTCAGATTCAAACTGAGATAAAGCAAAATACAGAAATTCAAATTTTTTAAACCGGGTAGATTCTAAAATCAAGCATCAAACTTCCAATTAAAATCAGAAAGAAATTTCTAGATTTTTCAAGTTAAGTCTGCTCCTCTGTTCAACATACAGGTGAGTATAATTTTTAAAAATAAAATCTTTTGGTATTGATTGATCTGTGTGATGATGTTATAATCATGTTTGTTGTTTTAGATTTTTCATCTTGAATCTGATTTGTGATGTACAAATTTAAATGCATACCCGTATATGTATGTTTTATGTTCTCTGTAAATGTCTGTTGCAAGATCAAATATAAAGAAAAAAAAAATCAAATCTCCCTGCATAATCAAAATTAGACATTGATAACTGAAGAGAAGATGTTAATAACATTGTATTCTTGTTTTTAAAATTAATTTCAAGTGAATGTATTTGGATGATACTCTGTAAAATATAAGAATACAGTGGAAATCAGAAAATGGATAAATTTAAAGCACGATGATTTTCGAATTCACTTAGATAGTCTGAATCGCATTATCAAATCATGAATTTTAATATAAGATTTGTGATTTTTAATTTTGTATTTGATGTGAATTCGAATGGTTCAAATTTGGGGTTTTCAACCGACTACCATTGATCAGAGTCGAGGGGAAGGTCGAAGTTCGGCATGGAGATGGTCGTGGTGTTTGGGAACACGGGAAAAATGGTGGTGGTTGTCATCGATGGCTGAGGTGGCCGTGTAGAGGCGATGTTGGGTTTTATTGCTCTGTTGTATCGGCATGGTTGCTGTTGTTTTCTTGGCGTCTTTGGAGCATCGACTTCAAGCGCATGGTGGGGATTCGCAACGTTGGAAGGTGGCGCTGCTCTGGGAGTGAGGCCGTGGTTTTCGGTTGTCGTGATCATCTCGATAGGAGTTTTGTTCGTTCGAACTTATTTTCCCTAATGGGTGTTGAAAGCTCGTTTTCGAATCAATGGAGGATTCGTCGACTGAGGTGGCTGAGGGGGTCGTCGAGGTCAGTGTTGACTTGTAGGTGGCCGTAGTGATTGTTTGCACCAAAATTGGGCACAACACTCTTCGGAGGTTTTTGAAGAGATAATAATGAAGAATATAAATTAAAAATGAGGATAATCAACAAAAGCTCCAAGCAACAAGAAAGTAAATGCATAGACAAGCAATTTAGAGTGGTTCGGCGTGTTGCCTACATCCACTATGAAGATTTTTGCAGCTTTATTGATTCTCTTTCAACGATTACAAGTGGTTACGGCAATCAACAGCAAGTTACAACTGGAAATTCGAATTCAACAGCAATAGAACGATGCAGATCTCGATCCGGCAGAGCCTGGGCGCTTGAGAGTCAAAAGATCCCTCTTCTGTAGGCTTTGAGGCTCTATTTATATGCGTAGGAAGCTGATATCTCGCTCAAATTTTGGGTGACTCGTTCTGGCACGTGAGTGGGCCCACACGATCAATCTCAGAAAATTTTGACTCGATCTGTGATCGATACGAATTCATTTTGTACCGATCAAGATGATGACCAATCGAGCTGAAATTTGGTAGACACATTCCTTAGCGTGTATGCAAGCTTCTGTGAAAATTTCTTAGCATTTGGATCGGTGGATTTTGAGAAATGGTCGATGCGAAATGGGGTTTTCTGGTGGATGTTTGGTTCGAATCGATCGGATCAAAACGGTCCCTTCGATTCGATCACCCCACGTGGTTTCGTAATGATGTAGCGCGCACACTTCGCCTCGATCCGAGTTTCACTCCTAGTTGACCGTGTCGACTCCATAATTCTCTCCTTGGTCGTATCGAATTTGACACGTCACCCAGGTTTGTTGACTCGATGGATACGAAGTAGTCATCAGCCATAGATTCGAACAACAGTTACATCGATGGATACGAGCTAACGAAGGTCAATGGTTACGAACAGGCCTTTACTCGATGGATACGAGCCACATAGCTCCTTAATGGACACGAAGTCAATCGATGTGAACTGGAGTCTTTTGATGGATACGAAGTAAGGTAACCTGATGGATACGAATTTCTCTGCCTAGATGGATTCGAAGAGTGGTTTCCATGATGGATACGAAGCAGACATTTGGCCAATCGATACGAATCGTACTAGCTACTGATGGGTACGAAGTCCATCGATACGATCTCGATGGATTCGAACATTGCTGACCTGATCGACACAAACCCATGGGAATCAACCGATGCGAAGTGGGTGATGGATACGAACTGGATCGAGACGAACGGTGGTTCACTAATGGATTCGAAAACGAGGCTATTTCCTCCAGATTGTATCGATCATAACTCGAGCATATGAACTTGGATTGACTCGAAATTTGGAATGCTGGCCTTCATGGCTTTGCTTGTCATGTCCTATCAATTGTAGCCTTATACGGGCTTGGACAAAATTCATCGACGTCCATGGCGAAATAATATATAACCAATCTCAGAGACGAACTGTCTTTAGTTTCCAGTCATTTTTTGGGTGTCACGGCCTTGCCTAAAGGAGGGATAACATTTGCCCCCCAAAGTACGTCTTGTGGAAACATGACGTGCTTTGAAATGCTGCAGTTTCTTTCTGAACAATCATCGTATTTTTCGTTGAAAGTTGTACTCTGTATTGCTATAACTGACTGCCGTGTGATAGTGATTAGCTGTTTGTTGTCATAATCGTAATGAGATGAGTATTCGATCCCTGTGAATGTTGAAAATCGAATATTAGTCTGACATATATGCATATATGTTAACTTGACTCTCGTTAACGTTGCGCGTTCACGAGTCATTGTCAGTTTAGTTTGTTTTTTTATCGAATTTCGTGTCGATTCTCTCCTGAACCGATTTGAAATTTGAGTTGAAACAATGCTTGATGGTTGTTTTTGGACTACCCTCTAGTATTGATCCTCTCCTGAATCGATGTAAATGGTTGAAAGGCAGTTTTTCTATATTGACGCGGTTTTCATTGATGGATACGAAATGAACGTTCGTATCGATGAGTTTTGATGGATACGTAAACTACGTTCGTATCGATAGACCTGCACTGTTGTGAGTTGATGGTTGTAAAACAGGCATTTCGAATCATGGAGTCTATGCCTTTAGTGCATCCTTCGTTGTGTACTTCAAATCGATGAAGTCCCGTGGTAACTTCGCCTCGATGAAGGCAAAGTCCGATGGATTTGAAAAGAGCATTCGCACCGATCCGCTATTTGACCGGTTGCGACCAGTCATGTTGACTGGGAGGCAAATCGGCCCAGTTTCTCCTTAGGCTCCATATAAATATCTGGGACTTTTGCATTTTTTCACTTTTTACTTTTTACTGTTGCCTTCTGTCTTTACCTTCGTATCGATCTACGAACTCGAGAGGAAAAATTGTTCCTACCATCGAATCGATTTAATCCTTCGATCCTTCGAACTTAATCAATTAAATCAGGTAATTAATAGATTAAACCATTTTAAGAACAATGAAACTCGACATCTTCGCCATCCTTTTTTGTTTCTACGATCAGTTTTGATGAATTTAAGATCTGGACGAGCCAGAGCAAGATTGGGGATGGAGCGTGGCCATGGAGGTGAGGCCCCTTTGGAGAAGGAGGTGTGGAGTAATCAGTTTATTTCTATTTCGTGTCGATCTAGGATGGGAGTACGCGAATCGATCCAGTTAGCATGATTTCGTATCGGTACGAAGGCTAAAGCGGCGATTGATGCGAAGTCAGTGTTTTCAGACTGATGCTAGATTAGTGGACCTGGTCGACGCGAATATGTTATCCCTCGATCGATACGAAACGTATCGGTTCGAACCTGATCGATACGAAGCGTATCGAGTCGAAACTGATCGATACGAAACATATCGAGCCGAACCTGACCGATACGAATGTATCGATTCGAGCACGGTCGATTCGAAATGTGAGGTTCATCTGACTCGATACGAACGTGAACTGCGGCGACTGATTCCAAGCTGAAATTTGTCAAATTTAGTGAACTTTTGCATATCCTGACACTAGACTCCGACGAGCTTCTGGTATGCATAATCGAACTTGACCGTAGAAATGCACATTTGGCTGCCTTCTAAAGCTCGTTGACGGAACTGTAACTTAACAAAATTATAACGAACTTAAATTTGAATCGGTCATTAGCATCCGGATGGCGTGGTTGTGACGGTCAGCGATGTAGGTCATTCCAATCTGATTTTCATAGTTTTGTCGTTTACACACTTCCTTTAATTCCGTAGAATTTGCTCAAGTAATGCACAGCACCACACTGCACGACACATTCATACACTTTACACTGGGTAATGCACGGGCTCTTTAGCATCTAACGATGATTTCTCGTGAGTTAGTTAACTATGGAGACTTCAATCTCGCGGCCGCAAGAAACTCAGGGTTTAATTCCTCCCAGACTCGAAATACCAGACATTGAGGCCGAAGCCATCGGCCCAGCTCCGGACGAATTACCCGACGCATCTTTCATTGCCAGTCCGTCAGACTCCGTCCCATCCAACATTTCTGAAGATATGCTAGGGAGAATATGATTAAGACATGGTTTGTCGATGGACGACGTATTAGTGCCGGGACCAAATGACAGACCGCACAATCCACCAGAGGGATACACCGCATTCAATCGCCATGAGTGTGCAGCCGGGATGCTTCCTCCGTTCAATGAATATATAAGAGAAGTGTTGTCGTTTTTGGGGATCGCTCCATCTCAGCTACACCCGAATGGATACGCCTCACTCAATAGCTTATTCATTGCGTTTATCGAGTATCTCCATCGGCCGCCGCTCCTAATTGAGATCAGATATTTATTCAACTTCAAAAGTCGAACAGATAGTCCATCCTTTACATTCCTGGAGGCAGTAAGAAACAGGCAGGTGGTCATAGGGTCTTGGACTAGATTGAGCTACTTTAAGACAGAGTGGTTCTATGTTCGATGTCCTCCAGGATTTTCCAGGCAATGGCTATTCAGACGTGAGTATTGCTATCTTTTCGAGCAGTTGATAAGACATATATGGATGAATTCGGACTCACATCTCATTTTCTTTTCAGCAATAATCCAGCGACCCGAGGGTGAACATTTCAAGGAGGTAGTTCGGGTTTTCCAAGAAATCCCAAGTGAAGAGAGGAATATCGAATTGCTCTTGACGGATAGGAATCTTAGGATTCTTGGGTTGATCGAGCGAAGACAAAGTATAATGCTCGACGGTGCGTTAAGAACTGCCTCGAGAGAACGAGTTAAACGAAAAAAGCCTAAAGTTGTAGTAATCGAGGAGGCTGACTCCGAGAGAACTCATACCGATGAGGAACTGTTGGGAGAACCTGCGGATGTAGCCCAGGATACCAAAGAGCAGAGAAAAGGCAAGGTAGCCGTTGTTAAGCCATCTAAAAAGGGAAGATGGAAATTGGTTGTCACGTCCCGGCCCTCCTTCGAAATTAGAATTTCGGAGATGTCTCCCCCAACAACTGAGAATCTTTATGAAGGGCTTGCCGATCTTCCAATTCCGGATGATGTGTCCTTTCATCATGATGTCGGATTGGACGAAATTTCACAAGCCTTAGTTTTAAGCGAGTCTCTGCCCACTAGTGCGGTTGACACATCCGATTGGTCGGGGGGTTGCATACATATTCACACTTCACGACACTACACGATTTCTAAATGTAGTACGCTCACTGTGAGAGATTATTAACTTTTGTCTCCGTTTTGACTTGCAGATACCATATCTGGTCGAAGCTCGATGCCTTGCAGTCTTCGTAGCAAATGAAGTCTTCATCGTATTATGAATCATATAGAAGAGAAGGAGATAGAGACTATGACCAGGGGTACTTGAGTCATGAGCGCTCTGACATAGATAAATAGTATAGGCGTCGGTCTCGATCTCGTACGCCACCTCCCAGAGTCTCTACGCAACCTCCTGCCCACGCCTCGCGACCTTTTGAGACTCCGCGACACAAGCCATCCTCCCAATCGTCAAGGTCTGAAACTCACCGTAGGACTGAGATTGTGGCCCCCGCAACAACAGAGAAGGTACTAACCGAGCCTTCGGGGGAAGGAGCGGCGAGGCTTGCTCAACTGAAAAAAGATTTCCCTGACATTTGCTTCGATGGGTTCGTCTTCCCTCCGCGTTTGAAAAGGATACCAACGTCGTTCTAACCCATGATGCATGATTATCTTGTCGATATATTTTTCCAGTACCAGGAATGGTCAAAAACCGCGAAGAAAGCATCAAAGGTGGCCTTCGACCGGGCTGCAATGATTGAGAAACTAGAGAAAGAACTTGGCCAAAAAGACCGGATTATTCAAGTTCTTAATAGCGAGGCTGAGTCTTCTCACGAATCCGAAATCGAGGCTCTTAAGAAATCTGATGAAGCCTAGGCGGCAATGGATAGGATGAAGCGCGAGCATTATGCCACTGTGGAGGACATGGGCCACCGGAATACCGTCGTAGCTTCCGAGCGGGATGCAGTCCTGAAGGAGTTAAATGAGCTTAAGGCCAAAGTTTTGGAGATTATGAAGGAGAGGGACGCCGATAAAGTTTCCACATAGGAAGTGTGCGATAAGGCAGTGGAGTTCCGGAAGGAAAGAGATGCGGTCGTGGAAAAGGTCCATGAGGCGGTGGCCGGAGTTGAAGAGAAAGTTCGGTTGGCGAAGACCAAGCTCGAGTCAGAGATAGAGGAGCTTTTTATTACTTATAATGCCAATGTGTTGAGACAAAGGAGTCTGGCTTGGCTTGATGATTACTCGACACATCTATTCAATGCTTGGAATTTGTTTGTCAAAGAAGAGAAGGCGATGCTGTCGGGAGGTGCTCTCGATGAATTTGAATTGGAGAACCGCATTTTAAGCAAAGATGAAAAAAAAATTCTCCATGATTCTATGATCTCTCATGCAAGAGAGAGGTTGGGCGCCCAACATCTAGAAGTTGGTGAAGGCTCTGGCGTTGCACATCAGGTTACAAGTTCTGAGATGATTACTTCATCTGGATCCGAGCCGACGCCAGTGATTGAGCCGCAGCCGGTTCTGGGCTATGACCCTGATCAGCCACGCTTATCCCCCATAAAGGAACATCCTTCAGAAGCTGTTCAGCCAGCCATGAGTCGAGTAGAGGAAGGTACTCTGCACAAATCTTGTGTGTATTTGAAGTGAAGGGCTTGTTCTTGAAATGTGTTCTGACAACTTCTTCTTTTTCTTTGCTTAGTGACTGAAGCTACATCAGCTGCGCCTCCGGCGATCCAAGAGTTGCATCAAGGGCAGAAGGCCGTCATTACCGAGGCGGTTACCACAACTGCAGTCGCGCCGATTGAGATGACACAAGGGAGCTCAATTTCTTTTGACGAGAAGATGATGAATGAGCTCCTGGGCCAACACAGCGACCGTTTAGTGGACATGCCATTCGTTCTTGGCACGTTCCTACCTGCTACCATTGCTTCTCCATAGTCCAGCACTGCCTATCGTGAAGCCTGTGCCGCTCGTGAGGCTGAGATACTGGCTCAAATCAACGTAGAGATGGAGGCGGCAGCACACGGTGGTAGTTCCGAGAGTGTTATGACGGCGGTTGGCCCCACTCCTCATATGGTGGTATCTTCCGGGGACACGCCTGTTGATACCAGAATGCCCATTCTGCCGCCGGTTGTGGATCCGACTCCTCCCGAAGAGAATATTCCTTTAAGTTCAAGCTCGGA
Source organism: Allium cepa (assembly GCA_030765085.1). Lineage (NCBI taxonomy): Eukaryota > Viridiplantae > Streptophyta > Magnoliopsida > Asparagales > Amaryllidaceae > Allium > Allium cepa. The sequence continues at coordinate 705,345,591 of CM060941.1, forward strand.
GGAAGATGTCGATGTCACGCCTTCATCAGAGGATGATCCGCCAAAGGGTAAGGGCTCGAAGCGAAAGACTGTTAACGGTTCCAGTGGTTCCACGTCGAAGAAAAAATCTGAAGAATAAAAAGTAGATAATCCCCCTCTGGCGCATTTTTGGCACTTAGGAAGTTGCTTTTATTTTTCTTTCATAGGCCATGTATAGATGCAGGCTCGACCCCCTGCTTGTAGGAATTTTTTGGAATAACTTGTACATGTATCTTCACATACAGTTAGTTGGAATGACATTTAGTTTCTTTGCTTCAACTCTCATTTCTTTTGTTCTTAAGTACTTGCAGTATTTGACTTTCAGTCCAGTGTACTTGGGGTGTTTTTATCTTCAAGTTGAGTTCATTTTATTTGCCAAGTCTGAAAATCATGATCACAAGTCATAATCGGTGAATGAGTTGAATTTTAAACATTGTATCACTTTGGTTAGTGATGAACACTTAAGCTTTTGCCCCCAGTTCCGGGGACCAGCATTTGTATTTCGGTGGTCGATCGCACCTATTACAAATCTTGTGCACATGTCCATACTCCGGGGATTTAGGATAATCTGTGATCGATAATCTGGTTCGCACTTTGGGAATTTGAGAGTTATCGATGTTTGTAACACAGTTCGCATTCCAGGAACTTTGACTTGGTTTTTGTACTCTAATTCACACACTTGGAACTTGGAGTCGACATTTATATTTCGGTTCGCACTCCAGGAACCTGGATTTGATGTTTATACTCCAACTCGCGCTCTGGGACTCTAGAGTTAGCATTTATGTTTTGGTTCGCCCTCCGGGAATCTGGAATTGATGTTTATACTCCGATTCACACTCTGGGAACTTGGAGTTAGCATTTATATTTCGTTTCGCACTCTGGGAACCTGATTGATGTTTATACTCCAATTCACACTCTGGGAAGTTGGAGTTAGCCAACAGATGGTCGGTCACATCTGTTTAGGCTTTTTAGGAATTCGTTCACACTTTGGGAACGACGGATTTATCGGGATCGTGGATGGTCGGATCACATCCACCCCGAGTTAACAAGCGAGGTCGTTAGACGGACGGGTCCATCCTCCTCAAACTTGGTTAGGATACAGCCGAAGTCGTTAGGCGGATGGGTCCACCCTCTCCGGAACCGCATTTATATGTTTATACTCCAATTCACGCTCTAGGAAGTTGGAGTTAACCAACAGATGGTCAGTCACATTTGTTTGTGCTTTTTAGGAATTCGTTCACACTCTGGGAACGATGGATTTATCGGGATCGTGGATGGTCGGATCACATCCCCCCCCCCCCCCCCCCCCCCCGAGTTAACAAGCAAGGTAGTTAGATGGACGGGTCCATCCTCCTTGAACTTGTTTAGGATACGGTCGAAGTCATTAGGCGGACGGGTCCACCCTCTTCGAAGCCGTATTTATAGGTTTTGTACTCCAGCTCGCACTCTGGGAGTTTGGAGTTAGTGTTTATACTCTGGTTCGCACTTTGGGAACCAAGAGTTGATGTTTATACTCCAATTCGCACTTGGAGTTAGTTATAGGACTGTCGTGTGTCGGTCCAGTTCATCCTTTGATGTGATGGCTTGCCCCCGAGCTGAGGTTTCACTTAGTGAGTGGCCGGTCGTATCACAGTCACTCGCTATTTGAATAAATTCCATCGTGCGATAGAACTTAGCTCTTCATGCGTTGTGATTGTTGAATGTCGCATTCGGTGAATCACGGCTCTAGCTTGAAGAGATGGTAATTTATTGCTGGAACGGAAAAACATGGCAAAGTCAGTGCCTTATTACAAATTCAAACTTCAAAATGCAAAGAAAGTTGCAAAGTATTCATAGACTGAATAAAGCCTGTCATGTGTAACAGTGACGAAGATCCTCGTCGTTCCAGGCTCCTGACAAAGTGGGTCCGCCACTGACGGCGTTTATCACTAATCTCCCGCCAGGACAGGTAGAGTCCTCCTATCTCGATCGATCGGGCTCATTATTTTGATTTGATGGGCCCGCTCCTCCAGGCTGCGGCGCCCGAACAAACTATTCCAGCTTCCTTTCTCTAATCAATATTTCAACGAGATCTTGTAAGTGACGACATTCATTCGTATTGTGCTCGTAGCTTTCATGGAACCTGCAAAATTTTCCCGTCTGGATTTGCCTCTCTGACGATGGTTTTGGGGCAGGTTTTTCGTATTGAATTGTATTACAGGTTTGTAAATAAAAGTTCTCCAGGGATGTATTCAAAGGAGTGTAACTGTCGAACATAGGATTCTTGCGTTGTGGGCCACGATTTTGATCTCGCTTTCTAGTTTGATTCACATTCTCTCTTCGCTGAGTTTGTTTGTTTTGAACATTCAACTGAACTTTTCCGGAACTCTCACCGCACTGTTTGACCGCGACATTACTTTGGATCCCTTCCGCGCTTGGCCCTACATCAGTCCGCTTCCTAGACTATTTCGCATCTTCCATTCTCAGGAATTGAGCCGCCTTGGCGTAGAAACGGTCCAATGATGCAGTTGGTTTTCCAGCCAACCAGTTTCCAAACTCAGAATCGGGGTCAATCTCTTTAGTCAACGCCATAAGAATGGAGTTATCTTTCGGATTACTGATTTCCGCACATGCAGCATGGAATCTCTCTAAGTAGTGTCTGAGCGTCTCTCCAGGAGCTTGGGTGACGCTAGATAGAGTGTTGACATCTTTTGACCTTGCGACGTGCATGCAGAATTGCTCAACAAATTTAGTGGACAATTGGTCAAAGGAGGAAATAGATCGTGGTGGCAGTCGGGTGAACCACATGGTAGCAATGCCCCCCAAGGAAATGGGAAAACTACGACACTTCACTGCATCGTCATCTCTAGCAGCGCTCATTGACCATTCATATTTCAGAATATGCTGGTTGGGGTCAGAGTTTCCCTCATACATGGGTAGAGTCGGCATCCTGGATCGCCCAGGGGGTTCTGTAGTAAGTATATCGTCCGTAAAAGTAGTGTGACTTCGGGATATTCCCCAGTCATCATTCATGAGACCCTGGCTCTCACGGATCATTTGACGCATCATGGTCGGGAGATCCGACATTTGTACGCTCTGTGTGTGTTAAGTCGAAACGTGGTTGAGTCCCACATTATGAGGTTGGACCGGATGTTGTAGACGGTCCATATCTCGCCTTCTTGGCTCATAGTCTTCTGGGACGTAAGGTTCAGGAGTACGTCCATGCTGACGGCGGTCCAGGTCTGACTGATTTTGGGCATCGACCCCTGGTTCAACCGCGACAGTCGTGGCATGGTAGTCTGTGGTGTAGTGAGGAGTGGCACCCCCTAGGGAGGAGGGACCGGTTTGGAAGCTGGCCGATGGACCAACTCTCAGCTGTCCAATGGTCATTCCCGGTTGATGTCCAGCAGTTTGCATGTGACTTCCATTAAGTCGGGGTCGTGGAGATCGATGATGATAATCAGAAGATGAAGAACTTTCGCTGGAGGAGCGAGAAGCATGATCTCTCCTGGATCTCCTTCGCTTCTGACGATTTAGCTGGTTGGTTAGCTCGGCATTGGCGCGTAGCTATTCCGTTAGTTGTTGCCGACTTTGGGTCAGCTCTTGAAGTAGCAGCTGAAACTCTTGTCGGGTAACCGGACCTGATGGTTCTGAGTGTCCGGTGGCGTCTTGGTTAGAGGGAGGTAATGGCGTAGGATTCTGTCTATCCTGGTCTTCTTGATTGACAGCGTTGGAGGTGGTCCTTGTGCTAACCATCTTGGGGGTTGAACTCCTTTCCTAGACTTTATGCAAATCTGAATAGAAGGGAAGGAACTTGAATTAGTGATCTGGATCTCTCTTATAGATTTATTCAATTCGGTATCGACGACAGATCCAATGAGCAGGAGACAATCCGGGTTTTCTCTCAGTGAAAGCACCAAAGTGTTTGCACCAAAATTGGGCACAACACTCTTCGAAAGTTTTTGAAGAGATAATAATGAAGAATATAAATTAAAAATGAGGATTATCTAACAAAAACTCCAAGCAACAAGAAAGTAAATGCATAGACAAGAAATTTAAAGTGGTTCGTAGTGTTGCCTACATCCACTATGAAGTTTTTTGCAACTTTATTGATTCTCTTTCGACGATTACATGTGGTTACGGCAATCAACTGCAAGTTACAACTGGAAATTTGAATTCAACAGCAATAGAACGATGCAGATCTCGATCCGGCAGAGTCTGGGCGCTTGAGAGTCAAAAGATCCCTCTTCTGTAGGCTTTGGGGCTCTATTTATATGCGTAGGAAGCTGATATCTCGCTCAAATTTCGGGAGACTCGTTCTGGCACGTGAGTGGGCCCACGCGACCAATCTCAGAAAATTTTGACTTGATCTGCGATCGATACGAATTCATTTCATATCGATCAAGATGATGTCCAATCGAGCTGAAATTTGGTAGACACGTTCCTTAGCGTGTATGCAAGGTTCTGTGAAAATTTCTTAGCATTTGGATCAGTGGATTTTGAGAAATGGTCGATGCGAAATGGGGTTTTCCGATGGCTGTTTGGTTCGAATCGATCGGTTCGAAACGATCCCTTCGATTCGATCACCCCACGTGGTTTCGTGATGATGTGGCACGCACACTTCACCACGATCCGAGTTTCACTCCTAGTTGACCGTGTTGACTCCATAATTCTCGCCTTGTTCGTATCGAATTTGACACGTCACCCAGGTTTGTTGACTCGATGGATACGAATTAGTCATTAGCCATGGATTCGAACAACAGTTACATCGACGGATACGAGCTAACGAAGGTCGATGGTTACGAACAGGCCTTTACTCGATGGATATGAGCCACATAGCTCCTTAATGGACACGAAGTCAATCGATATGAACTGGAGTCTTTTGATGGATACGAAGTAAGGTTGCCTGATGGATACGAATTGCTCTGCCCAGATGGATTCGAAGAGAGGTTTCCATGATGGATATGAAGCATACATTTGGCTAATCAATACGAATCGTACTAGCTGTTGATGGGTACGAAGTCCATCGATACGATCTCGATGGATTCGAACATTGTTGACCTGATTGATACGAACCCATGGGAATCAACCGATGCTAAGTGGGTGATTGATACGAACTGGATCGAGTCAAACGGTGGTTCACTGATGGATACGAAAATGAGGCCGTTTCCTCCAGATTGAATCGATCATAACTCGAGCATACGAACTCGGATTGACTCGAAATTTGGAATGCTGGTCTTCATGGCTTTGCTTGTCATGTCCTATCAATTGTAGCCTTATCCAGGCTCGGACAAAATTCATCGACGTCTATGGCGAAACAATATATAACCAATCTCAGAGATGAACTGTCTTTAGTTTCCAGTCAGTTTTTGGGTGTCACGGCCTTGCCAAAAGGCGGGATAACAGTGATGATCGCCGTTGTCCAGTAACGTTGTGCACGTGCACTGCGTAAATCTTATGTATCCAGAGACGTTTATTTGGGAAGAAGGAGTTTTGGCCAATGTTTTCTCGAAGCTTGTCTCGTGATTGTAGTGGGGTGGCTCGGAGTAGTCGAGTGAGTTGTCTCGTGTGTATCTTGTTCCAAGTTAAGCTTGACCAATTTTAAGTAAAATGAAATTTAAAGAAAAATATTTTTTTACTAAAGTTTGGTTCCAGGAATCAAGTCATGTCCAGTTTTAAGTTGTAAAAATGAATTTAAAAAGTTTTAAGGCAAAACTAAATTTTAAAACAAAGTTTTAGTTAGCTTTTTTTAATGTATAAAATGAATTGATTTATAGTATGATGTTTAGAAAGGATTTTAGTTTTAAAATTTGGATTTTCAAAATTTAAACTTTTGTTTGAAAATAGTTTTGGTTATAGATATTGCTTAGTTAAATTATGTAATAGATATCTAAATGTTTTCAAATAAGATGTTGTTTATATAATTGAAATATGATTAAAGTAAAGGTGTTTAACTTGAATAAATTAAGAGATGATGATTTTGTGTAAACCAAACTCAAGCTTTTAAATTTAATTTAATTTAAAATGGAAGCTAAGAGTTTAATGTAATGTTTGGGTTATCTTAATTTAATCAAGTTTTATTTATAAAGGTAATTAAATTAAGATGAAATTAATTTGAGTAATTAATTTAGGGTAGTTAATTACTTGATTTAGGTCTAACTAATCTAAGTAACTAACATTAATTAATTAAGCAATAATTAATTAATGTATGTAATTAAGGGCTTATTACTTGATATAAAAAAGCTATTACTTAGTGTAATTAATTAAGTTAATGTGGTTAATTCTAATTAATTAATTAAGTTTAATTAATTAAAGAGAATTACTTAATGATGGGATTAAGTATAATTACTTAATGTAATTAATGAGGTGTAATTACTCAATAAAGTAATTAAAGGATAATTACTTAGGAGAAATAATTAAGGATTAATTACTTGGTGTAATTAATTAAAGGATTAATATAATTAATTAAGGAGTTAATAAATTAAGGCAAGTAATTACAGGATGGTTAATTACTGTTTATGATGGATTAAGGCTGATTAATGGAAGTAATTAATTTAGGATCATTAATTAATGCAATTAATTAATGTAATTAATGAAAATAATTAAAGATTAATTACTGTAAATGGTTAAGGATAATTAATTTGTGTAATTAATTAAACGATAATTACTTTACTTAATTGAAGATAATTAATCAAGGATGTTTAATTTAGATGGATAATTAAAAGATGATTAATTAATTGATTGTAATTAATTAATGATTAATTAAAGGTAATCTAAATGATTAAAGATTTGAAATTAATTTAATTAGAGATAAATTAAATTAACTGTGGGAATGATCCATCTTGTTTATGAATGATTGAATGATGATTAAATGCTTGGAATTGATGTTTTGTGATATGATATGTTTGTGTGGACAATGATAATATTGTTACCTATTGATGGTGAATTGCTGTGTAAAAAGTGACATCTTTTATTTAAAGGTTGAATTGGGTTTCACTTGAATGACGTGGGTTAAGATCGTATTGAATTCGAAGAGACCAGAGTCGGGTATTAGAAATACCCGAAACCACTTCGATTCTTCATAAATTGATATGTGGAATCAATTAGCTGAAATGGAATGATTTATGTGAATTTGACCATTTAATCTAAGTTTTGGTACTTAGAAATTGATGTGTGATGTAAGTGATATAACGACTTGTGAAGTTAAAAATTGATACAAGTTACCCCGGGTTTATATAAGTTGTATGCTTTTGTATTCCTTGTTAGATGGGTTTACTCACGCTGGTTTCCAGCCTGAACCCGGTGTTACTTTGTTGTAATGCTCGGGACAGACCGAGCATTAAAGATTTTCAGGTAAGGACGTTCTGGAGCTCAGGAGATGAGCTGGATGGTAGAAACGTATCCGAGACATGTTGATTGTTTCTATCCAATGTTTGTATATATGTTGTAACTATGATGTACAAAAGTGAAATTTGACAAGTACAGTTTTCCTTTGTATAAGTGTTATTATTTGTTATTATATTTATCTGCTGCGAATTGTGAGATGTTGGTTTTCTTGTTCTTCGTTTTCTTCTATCTCTTTCTTTTTTTTCCTAACTATCTGGAATTTTCGGGATCGAACGTTCCGGGTCATTACATTTGGTATCAGAGCTGAAGGTTAAGTGAGAACCTTGGCTCTGGTGGGAATTACTCTTTAAGGATAGGGTCAATGGTACCCTAGAATGAGTTGAGTGTATATATATAAGAGCGTACTTGTTATTTTCTTATATAAAGATTTTAAATGATTTTATATAAGAATATATTTTGATATATAAAGCAAAATTTCTTTCTAATGAATATTCAGGTAATTGGTTGTTAAATTATTGGAATTAAATTAAGTGGTAATAGAAATACAACCAAATTGAAATTAAATAAAGATAAGTTTGAAATGAATTCAAGCTGAAATTTAAGTCTTGAATTTGGGGAAGAGTTTCAGAATAAGATAATAATGAATTGGTTTCCGGATATGATAATCTTGGTTATTATCATAAATGGTTGTTGTATTTAATAATGAAATATTTTAAGGAAGTAAAATATTTAGGTAAGTATGAATTATAAATTGAAATTGAAGATGATCTAAATTGTGAAGTTTGAATCCTAAGATTTAAAAACATTTGAAATATGTTTTCAAATTATTAAAAGGAATAGTAAATAATATTATTTGAATGGGAGAGCTTGATTCAAACAAGAGTTGTTTGAAGATTTAAAGGAATTTGTTTTGGATAAAAATCAAGGGTGGTTTAAATTTTTAAGTATAGCCTGGTTGGTTAAGAAATAAATATGTATATGTATGGATATGCAAAATATCAAAGATGGCTTGAAATAAACTCTAAATGTTGAGTTTTAAATTTGGAATGAGATGTGATACCCAAGAGTGATAAGTTTTTGAACTTATAAGTGGGAAATAATTTTGAAATTTGAAATGGAGAATTCGAGTTTTGGTAAGGTTAATGGGATTAATTGAATTTAACTCGGAGGAAGTTAAATAAGTTTGAATGAACAAATTGATTTGGAAATTTCAAGATGAAATTGGGATTTAACTTGGGAAGTTAAATGGTTAATTTAAATTGGGAGTTTGTGTGATCTCAAAATGGGTTTGAGATCTAGAAATTGAAAATGGATGGATGTTTTAAAATAGTTTGGATAATACCATCCTATTGTTATTAATAATCTTTAAGTTGAAATTGGATTTGCTTAAATAAATGAAGAAATGGGGTATAGTAATATATCCATTATTAAGATAAAATGGAATTTGGATTCAGAATTAAATGTTTTAAAGAGATAAGTTAATTTGATTCAAAGGATTAAATCAACATTTAAAAATTTAACTCTAATTTATATAATTCGGGACGGTTTAAATTAGAAATTTGAATTGAATTAGTTCAAATTGAATTTGATTTGAATTAATTGGAATTATGATTGAAGATGGATAAGTTTAAAAATTCAAATGGAAAATTTAAAACGGATTAATTCGAAATGAAATTGAAGTTGAATGAGATCAATTCAAATGGAAATTGGGATTAATTCAAACTAGAATTGATATGAATTGAAATTGGTTCAATTTGAAATTTATTTAAATTAATTGAAATTTTATTAAAGTTGAATGAGTAAATTCAAATGGAATTTGATTTGAATTTAGAAAAGAAATTGAGGATTAATTCAACTTGAATTTGGGGTTAAATACATTTCAATGGAAATTGAAGTTATTTAATTTGGAATTGGGTCAATTTAAATAGAAGTGGAAATTTAAATTGAATTGATGGGAATGGAGATTGGAAATTGAACAGTTTGGCTCTGGACTATTTTCGAATAAATTATTTTAATATAAACTATTTTAAATCTATTTTTCCAATTATTTACTATATACAATCTTTCTTTTTAAAGCTAAACTATTTTATATTTATTTTTGGAACTATTTAACTATTTTTCAACTAGTTTACAAATTAATTATTATTTTACAACTATTTAGCAATTATTTAAAATTTCTATAATTATTTGACTATTTTCCTACTAATTTACAATTACTTAACTGTTTTACAGCTATTTTACAAATTAATAATTATTTTTCAACTACTTATCTATTTTAAAAAATTTCAAGCTATTTTCTAAATTTAAACTAGATAGAGCTCGAACTGTTTATGATCAAATATCCATTTGAGATAAGAATTGAGGTGATAATCCAAATGGGATTGAAACAACTGTGAATAAGTGAATAGAAATTAAAGTGAATGTGAATAGAAAAGGGAATTGATTTGGCTAATAATCAATAATGATAGATGCGTAGGATGTATGTATATTATTCTATTCACATAGTGATTTGATCCAGATCCGAGGATAGAATTTCGAGATAGTATATCAATCCGAGTTGGATTTTTTTCACTCGATTTTCGACGGCGAACCTGGATATGGATTGTTGATTGGTTCTGGATATTCTCTATCATAGCTAGGCTATGCAAGGAGAATGAAGGTTTCTGATCAAGAAACCAGATCTGTGTCTGCACTAGGAAGTCGGGTGGACAATACTAGTTCAGAAGTGAAATTGTGTGATCGAGTGAGCGATCGGATTGGTATAGCGTACGGATGATATGTGTATATCGTAAGGGTTTGAACGAAACAGATAATGGGAATTTGTGGATAAGAAATGTGAAATGGTTTTTGAAATGAAAGGTATATTTTGTGAAATATACGATGAAGTAAAGTGGAAATTGGATATTTCTATGGTAAAAATTTACTTTATGGAAGTAAGAAATTTGGTAAGTGACTTTATAGAGTAATCAAATTTGAATATTTGATTTGGAATAAACAAAGTTATATATCTTTGTTATATAAGATAAATCTCCCCTTATTGAATCTAAAGCCAGAAGAAAGGGTTTTGAAAAATATTTGAAATATAAAAGGAGTTTTATACAAGTTTGAAATGATCCAAAGTTTTTTAAAATTATATATATATATATATATATATATATATATATAAAGGATCTTATGAGGATTTTGCGAAAAGGTTTTTGGAACCTATGGATTTTGGAAAAGCTTTTGATTTTTGGGTAAAATCAATATTGGAATTTGAAAAGCCTAGTTTGAGAATTATCGATTTTAGGATAATTGATTTTAAGAAAGGAGATTTATATGAGATTCATGCTGGGTGTATGATTTGGAAGATACTATTTGTGTATAGTATAAAGTGTTTTGAAAATGGCTCTGGGAAAAAAGGCGCTCCCTTGAAATGAACTTCTCAGGAGTACCATAGGTTGGTACTGCCTTGAACCCTAAGGGGGTTTCTAAAGTTGATCCTGTGAGAGGTCCGGAAAAAACTAGTTCACTACACCAGAAAGGCGAATTAGGCAGTGCTTAGGGCCGTATCTAATGACATTAGGCACGGCCGTAAGCCGTATCAATATAAAGCGTGTTTATTAATTAGATACGGCCATGGGCCATATCTAATTTGCTAGTTAGATACGGCTCAGGGCCGTATCTAATTTGCTAGTTAGATGCGGCTCAGGGCCGTATCTAATTCCCTAAGTAGATATGGCTCATGGCCGTATCTAACTAGCAAATTAGATGCGGCCCATGGCCGTATCTGATTCGTATACTAAGCACATGAATTAGATACGGCTTTCGACCGTATATAATTGATGTAATAGATACAGCAATAAGCCGTATCTAATTCACAAAGCTCATGATCATAAATTGCAATACCATAGATACAGTATAATACAATAAAAGCAGTATCTAATTCACACAGCTCCTAGCCGCGAATTACAATAGCATAGATGCAGTATTATACAATAGAAGCAGTATTTAAAGCAGTAATAGATACGGCAATAGTTGGATTACAATAGAAGCAGTATTATACAAAATATGGTCAATATTATACAAAAGCAGTATTATACAAAATAACTGGAAAAGATGTTGCTCATATATGTTGCTGTTAAAGATATCCATACTGTAACTCCCACACTTTCCACATTGATATACCGATAAGATAACTACTTAATATTTCAGTAAAATTTCGAATAAAAATAATACAAGTGAAAGTATATCCAAACATATACATAAGCTTATATGCTTTCGAGAGTTCACCAAGTTCAAGATGAAGTGAAAGAACTATACATGAGAAAATTCCCAGATGTACACTTGCAGAGCCAAAATTTTAATAAATGGACATGAAAAATAACATAACATATAAAGCACATATTAATATTATGGTTGGCACTAGGATTTAGGAAACAATGTTTGACATCTCTGCACTTCTTACTTCCAAGAAATTGTTAGGAACCATGGAAAATGTAGCATACAATAGTAATACAAAACTTATGGTTTAAGTTTCTGATACATACACTAGTTTATCAGTCACTCTTGCACGCCTATCATTATTTCATGTTTGATTAACTAAATTATTGTTGAATACCATAGAATAGATAAGCACCTTACGCATTAGCGACCTCAGTTTTCCAGTTCAGCGTAGTAGCGCTCCATTGCAAAACTAAGTGCCACGATATTTGACATTACTGCAAAAGCAAGCAAGAAAATAGTTAGCCACAAACCGAATGCTCCCATCTTTACGTTTCCCTATTTTGAATTTTGAAATAAGACAACAAATGTTTGTAGATTTATGGAGTATATGGACTATGAAACCTAACAAACAAAAAGCCTGGAAAAATGTTATTAATATGGAAAGAGTTGACTAAACAAGATTGTGTAAGATACGAGATACCATCAATCTAAGTCAACTAATGAAGATGTCAAACGAACTTATTATATACTATATTGTAATTTGGAAACGGTAAATCAATCATAGAATAATATCATTAAATGAACCACTAAAAATAAAAAATGACCATGGTTTTTTAACACAAATGCACAATTTAATCCGTAGATGGCTATATGTCATCTATACTATACTACGATGATTAATGAACTTGGTTCCAAGAGCACAGAGCCCCTTGAATTTTGCACAAAACTTAACTATATCGAACTCTCCAAAAATCAGCTTTCAGGTAATTTTCCATCTTATTTTGTAAACCTTACTGAAATGAAAGAATTTGGCATCTTGGAGAATTTTCTTTCTAGGTCCATTTCATCTGAAATATTCAGCAACTGGCCTAATTTAATTTCCTTTCAAGTACAAAACAATTCATTTTCAGGGTATCCCGAAAGAGATTGGATTAGTATCAGAACTGAAATATATTTTTCTCTTCAGTAACAATCTAACTGGTTCAATTCCAGTGGAGATCGGAAATTTGGTTAATTTACTCGAGTTAGATTTCTCAGATAATTCACTTTCTGGTTCAATTCCGTTGACAATAGGAAACCTTACTAAGCTATTGGTACTCAGTTTATCCAATAATATACTTACTGGTACAATTCTACCAGAAGTTGGTAACATGAAATCATTGACAGGTTTCGATGTTAACATGAACCAACTAGAAGGTGACCTACCAAGTACGATTTCTCAACTTGAAAACCTTAAGAATTTTCAAGTGTTTACCAATAATTTGACTGGCAAAGTTCCTGAAGATTTTGGCAAGCATGGGCGTTTAACAGCTGTAGGTTTCTCAATCAATAGCTTTTCAGGTAAATTACCATCAAAACTTTGCAGTGGTTTTGCCCTTGTAAATTTAACAACAAATGGAAACAACTTCTCTGGACCTTTGCCTAAATGCTTGAGCAAATGCAATAAACTATGTCGAGTCAGATTAGAGATGAACCATTTTAGTGGTGACATATCTGAAGCGTTTGGAGTTCATCCAAAGCTAGTTTATTTGGATCTCACTGGGAATGAGTTGACTGGAACCCTTTCATCGAATTGGGCATAATGTAAAAGTCTTCAATTGCTGCATTTATATGGAAATAATATTTCTGGAAATATTCCTCCGAGTTTCGGTAAATTATCCAATTTAACAGATTTACCGAACTTCAATATGAAATGCGACAACCAAAGACAAGAAAAACGATCGCTTATATAACTTGCTTAGCCAAAATCCCACAGAAGATTTACAAACCAGATACATGGAAGGCATTCTTCAACTAAACAATGTGGTACACATAAAATCAATGCAAAGTTTGCAACGGAACAAATTCAGGTGGCTAACCCAAGGTGATAAACCATCCAATTTCTTTCACTCCGCGTTCGCTGATCACTCTTCAGGTATCGAAAATTTTCAACTTATCTAAATGTCTCAAATTCTATTGACAACATCAACAATAGTTTTCCTTCTATCACATGTAAAAAGATTGTAACAGTTCATGCAAGATTGGACATTGATAGGACATTTGAAATTGAAGAACTAAAAACATGTGGTTTTTCAAATTGATGATAATGGTAACCCAGGCCCTAACTGCTATGGAGCTAAGTTTTATAAAAAACCATTGGGACTTAATTAAAATAGTACTTCTAGAAACCAAGAATGGTGTCTATATTTCAGGTAGACTAATCAAAGAAGTTAATCATTTATTTGCTTGATTCCTAAAAAAGAAAAAAAAACCAGTCTCTTATCGACTATAGACCGATTTCACTACGTAATGTTCTTTATAAAATTTTAGCAAATTTACTCTATGGTAGAATGAAATTACCGTTGAATGATCTCACATCGGTAGATCAAAACGCTTTTATCCTTGGACGAAATATAAATGAAAACTTACTTTTAGCATATGAATTAGTTAGAAGTTTCAATAAGAGAACATCAAATAATTTATGTGTTAAAATTGACTTGCATAAAGCCTATGACAGAATCAGTAGAGAATTTATTATCCACATGATGAAATCAATGAGATTTTCCAATAAGTTGTTGAATTTAATATTCACTTGTATCTCCACTCCATCGTTTTCTGTCATGATCAATGCTCACTCACAGGGATTCTTTCTAAGAAATATACAAGAAAATCATTTTTTTTCTTTTAACTACTTTTACAGCCAACCCTCGTAGAATTTACACCTATCTATCTATCAATACCGACTTGCATGATGTTACAAAGAAAAGGAAATTATATGCATTTTAACATGGGAAATCTCTATTGTGCGTCCAGGTCCCATGTTGATTTGGAAATATCATATAGTATAACATATTATTTGCTAAGTAATAACCCGCTATACTATTAATTTTAATGCAATTTCAAATGCTGAGTTACTTTGATGCCTTTTCTTTCTTCGTTGAATGATGTCATATATCTTGGTTCGTTGCAATTTGTACATGAAAATCTATTCGCATCGTCTTTCCAGTATAATATGCAATCATTGATGCAGGCATCATAAGTTTTGTAATTCATCATAACTTGCTTAATTAACTTCTTCACGTCGGAGTACTTTGTCGGCAGCGTGTTACCTTCGGGAAGTAACTCCTTTATTAGTTCGAGGAGTGCAGTCACACTATTATCTGAAAAGCCGTATAGGGTCTTCAAGCTATTCAGTTTCACAATGGCATACAGCTTCATCAACCCTTTTGAACATGAAGGATACAGTGGCTCTTTTGCGCTACCAAAAAGTGATTTATACTTCTTACTTTCATTGGCCTGCCAATTGCCATCAATCGTAGACGGCTCTCCAACATTAGCATAATCAGACAACGGATTTTCAGGTTGAAAATGATGAAATCTATCTGCATCATTGACAAGATCTTCCATCATAATATGTTCAGACTAGTTGGTACTTGTGGCATGACTAACTGGTTGTTGTTTTTCCTTCTCTGCCCTTTTTTCCCCATGATAATACCATACAGTATATGATTGGATAAAACCCCATCTAAGCAAATGAAAATGAATGTCATCTAATTTGATCGTCTTCATATTTTTGCACCGAGTGCAAGGGCATAAATACACTCCTTTCTTACCACCATTTTCATCAACAAAACTAATAAACTTCTTCACCCCGTCTATATAGTATGTAGATCTTTGATCAGATTCATTTATCAACTTTTTGTCTATACTGAAAGACATAATGCCCTCCTATATCATATATATTAGAACATTAGACGTAAATATAATATATTTGCGATGTAATCAACTTAAATATAAACGTAAACCAACGAATTTTGTTTTGGTAAGTTATTTCTGTCTAACATTATCTTAATTAATCATACAATCAAAAATTTGTATACAACACCTCACTTCTGTCTAAAACAAATTAAAGCCATTTTGGGACTAAATGCTTTAATTTCGACAGCGCTTCACTTCTTTCTCTTCTACGCATAACTTTGCATCCAAGGGGTATGTTGTTGTATTTTCTAAAATAAATTAAAGCCCTTTGGGACTAAAGGCTTTAACTTGTTATTGTTGTGTTTGTTAAATAAATGCATTTCTAGGTGGATAAGAAAACTTCTCTTGTATAGAAGCTGATTTATGCTCAAATAGTACAACATGGGGGTCCTAAGACTCTGAGATACTATGAGAGAATTGGGAGGCTTCGCAGATAGCTGATGGAGCAGAGACTTTGAACAAGTTCACAATTTTTTTGGTAAACTAGCTGAGTCGAACATGCAATGATGTAGGAAATAATTTTAACAACATGATTTAAGAAAATAGTGCAGATGGAGTTGTTGAATATGTAGGGAATTCACCAACAAATAAACTTTTAATAATAAAATATCAGAGTATGAACTATTGCAAAACATAGTATATATATAAAAGTAATTCAAACTTTAACTTGCAACAGTGGAAAAGATAGTAATCATCTTTTGACACATTTGATAGAACGCTCAATCAAAATACGCAAAGAGTTATCATTTTTCTTTATAAAAAAAACCTCTACTTTTTCTTGGTGACCCTTATTGCAAGTTTCCATCTACTTAAAAATGTGTTTCCATCAAATTAGAAACGTGTTTCACTAAATTTAACTTACTAAAAAACGTCAGTCTGTTACAAGATTGCATCCATATGATGTGTCTCAAGGCACACACTACTAAACTACTAAGGGAGGTATAGCGATAAATTTATTATTTTTCATGTTAACTGATGTTACAAAATATGATGAAATTACGAAGATCTAAGATACATAACCTTAAGGCAATTGTCGCACCAAATCACAACCCAACCATGAAGCTAAAAGTAGAAGGAAAAAAATAATAATATACAAAATATAGTACTTAGTAGCCTTTCTACAGCCTGCCACTTCTGAAAATTCTAAGAACTCTGTGAATACAATATTTTTGAGTTCACATTATATTTGATTGGTTAATTTAATACTGAAATTGGATAAGTAAATAGTTATATATCTTGTACCTCTTTCTAGAGCCTGACCCTTCTGAAAACATGTCATTATGTTGAGATTTGGTATATTAAGTAGTTTAATTTTTTTTTACTACGGTGATGACTATTACACTGTGATTCTACAGTCACAGTCACAGCCATTTGAATCATCCCTTTCGACCATATCAAACCGCCTTACCGTCTGTTGTCCAGTCCACTCATCACTACATCAAATACTGACATGCTCTATAACATCACATTCCCAGTTCAGAGAGTATTGCCATAACTACATCAAGAAAATTGATGCACGGTGTCGCCAACATCCCACAACTGCCTACAACCTTCACTCAACATAAATATCCTCACTCTCCCAAACATCAAATATGTCTCTGCCTACCACTTCTTGAACTAAAACTGCCATCCACTGTTACATCTGCGTATCAGTGCATAATTTCGCATCTGTTACATCTGCGTATCAGTGCACAGAATTGAACAACTGCACTTAAACTCCGCATTTTCACTCCTCTGCCTCATAGTGATCATCCACCACTGTCAAGCTCAACTTACTCACTGCAACAGTTCAACATTGCCTGCATACAACTGAATCACCTCATCACACCACAGACCAACAACCAAAAACACAAACCAACTTGCCAATACCTCGTGCCCCATCACATTGCACCATCTTTAACCATCCGACTCAATTACTATATAACTATTCACAACATATCAAACTAACATCCACTGCCACCTACGATACTTCACCATATTGCCAAACTGTGCAATCTGACCATCACTTCACCACATTCATGCCACTCTACAGTAGTTCTCTGTCCATCACCTATCTCTACCTATCTCGGCCATTTCTACCAACCTAACACCCATCATCCCATCACTTACATACTTAAAAATACTTACAATCATCCACTTCTGCCATACCCATTGCCTAATCACTCCATGAAACAAACATCCCCATACCATCATCTCTCTGCACATCAACCACCATTCAACGGTGCACATCACAACCCTTCATAATAGTGCACACTAAACGCTGCACTTCAAATCTACCATCATCACCCATACAAAAAAAATTTCATTATCCTCCATACCATCAATCTCACATCCATATAATCACCAACATCATACATCTGCCAACCTCATCCAGTGTGCACATATAGTACACACACTACTGCATTCACTTCAGACCCACAGTTCCTCCTCTGTCATCCACTTCCTACTGCAAATCCAAACAAACTAACAAACCCATACACTACCTTGTATCCCCTCCTTGCCTACATATATACAATATTTCCAAACCATAGTCATATCAGTACTCCCACCAGTAACATCTCAACCATCACCAAGCTTCAATCCTTCAACAAACTACTACTTACATTAAACTCCTACTCATTTCATCCGCCGTCCAGTAACCTTCCACAAACCACACTCAGCCAATGATCCACAAAAAAAAACCACCTGACAACCATCGACCATCGTAAATCATCACCTTCTACTGCCTATTCCCACCTTCTTAACCAAACAGCAGCCTCCCTTTCCTTTTGCCTTCACCAGTACAGCCACTGCCCAGTACTCATCATCCACCCTTCCACCCACCGCCATATGTCAATAGTTTAAGTAGTAATATAACTTTAGCAAATCATCAAAAACTTACAATCACCCTCCGGAATATATATTAATGTTCTAAGTATATCATCGCAACATCCATATTTGGCAATATCAGCTACAAATTTGAAGCAATGAACATTATACTAATAAACTGCAGGTTTGAATTGGCAACAAAAACAAACAATATTCATAAACTACAGCAGATTACACATATATACTACAATCGTATCCTAGTTACCCTGCAGTGCCCACACATGAACAAAAATCCAGATATAACCAGAGAATAATATTTTTACCCAATAATCCACAGCAAAAGAGTTCGACGGTGGGAGCAAGCGCAACCTTCAATCGCCAGCAAATCGATCCGAACCGAGGTTCAGCAAATCACGGTCGTGAGTTAGGGGAAGAGCAAAGTGATTTAGAGATTTGGGATGCAACGGAAGTGAATTTGGGGGAAAGAGAACGACATTTATGTTTTGAAGGGAGAACGGAAAAAAACGAGGGGAAGGAATGAATTTGGGGGAGACCATGCTTTCCAGGGTGTATGATTTTCCAGCCAAAATAGGCACGAATTGATACGGCTCAAAGCCGTATCAAATTTAATACGGCTAAAAGCCGTATCTAAAATTTTAGATACGGTTTTTAGCCGTATCAATTTGATACGGCTTTGAGCCGTATCAAATAAGTCGGATAGGGGTGTGGCTAAAACAGCTTTGTGGTGTAGTGGTTCCTGAGGATTTTTTGTAGTGTGCAGCGGATATCAAGGGCGCTGATGCCTATAGAGACATTTGAGTTATGCTGTGACGACAGTTTAACTCGATGTCACTGTGATCTACTACAGACAATAGCGAAAGTCGTGTGTGCCGCTGAGAGCCAACGTTTGATTTTATATCGGTAGACTGCGACATATGGTAACATAGCGGAAGTCGTGTGTGCCGCTGAGAGCCAACAGTCTGCGTTTGATTTTACATCGGTAGACTACGACCTATGTGGGAGTGGAGAAGTTTCATTTTAGCAGCGAAAATCGAGGGCGCTGATGCCTACAGTTACATGGACTTTTGCTGTGATGGAAACGTAACCCTGGAATGTAACTACGATCTTCCGCGGGTTCCATGGCGTAATCGAGGGGCACGGAGTGCCTACAGTAACATGGACTTTTGCTGCGATGGCAACGTAACCCAGGATGTAACTGCGACCATGAATGGAGGTGATGATTTCCAGAGCATTCTCACCAAAGATATTTCCTCTATTTTCAAAAATTTTTTCTATATTTTCAACAAATTATTTTTTAAGTATTTTCACTGGGTGATATAGATTTTCAGTCTTATGCCTGATCAACATATGACCGAATTTCTATAAGAACGAGGAAGGATTTGTTGAAACATCGAGTTATAAAATGATATTTCTATAAAAACTATTTTGGTAATATTGTATATAGATTTTAAAGAAGTGTTTTAAAAATGATCAAAGAAAATTTACCTGATTTTAAGCATTTTAATAAAGACCAGCTTCATTCCTTTTCGAGGATGAAAAGAATCAAAGGGGGGAGGAATGTGATAACCTGGATTTTAGAATACCTAAAATTGATAAATTAACTGAATTTAATTAGTGGAAATACTGATTTATAAGTTAAATAAATAATTCTGGTAATGAAAGTGTATATCTGAATAAGTATTGGTTTGGTAATCTTTCTAGTATAATTATTTAAAATTGGCAAAAATTGATATTTTCAAACAATAATAATAATATGTTGTTTCCATATAGGCACAGTAGATTTTAAATAGAATTATCATTTACAAATTGAATTGGTGTTTGTTTATTTGATTTTTTTTAAATTGAATTTTAAATTGAATTTTAAATCGAATTTGGATTAGGATATTGAAATTCAAAATATATATATATATATATCTTAAAATATTTTGGATTTGAAATTATATTATATATGACTTTATTTTGAATATAGTTGTTTTATATTATTTTCTTATAAAGGATTTTAATTTATATAAATTAAGATATGCATTTATTAATTAAGAAATTAATTAATAAAACTTTATAACCATTTAAAATTATTATATACTCATGCATAATTACAAATGTTGATATATAAGTCTTTTAGTGACAAATGTTAGATAATTGAACAAGTGTCAAATTATTACATTATCTTTTATTTTCAAAGAAATATTAGATAGATCAAGCTAAATACATCTCTACCTTATTTTCCCAAATTTTCTTTCCTATTCTCATTTTCAAAACTCAAGCCTGTAATTCTCAAACCAGGAAAGCAATTTTAGAAATCAAAAGTCTGTAGAGACCTAAATTTATTGCAAGAAAAAAAAATCTGAAGTTATAATCCATCTCAATCTTATTTCATTTATCTTCTTAACTAAAACTAGAAAGAAATCAAGCAAAACAACTTCAGATTCAAACTGAGATAAAGCAAAGCAGAAATTCAAGTTTTTCAAACCGGATAGATTCTAAAATCAAGAATCAAATTTCGAGTTAAAATCAGAAAGAAATTTCCAGATTTTTCAAGTTAAGTCTGCTCCTCTATTCAACATATAGGTGAGTAAACTTTTTAAAAATAAAATCTTTTGGTATTGATTGATCTGTATGATGATGTTATAATCATGTTTGTTGTTTTAGATTTTTCATCTTGAATCTGATTTGTGCTGTACAAATTTGAATGCATACCTGTATATGTATGTTTTATGTTCTCTATAAATGTCTGTTGCAAGATCAACTATAAAGAAAAAAATTCAAATATCCCTGTATAATCAAAATTAGACACTGCTTACTGAAGAGAATATGTTAATAACATTGTATTCTTGTTTTCAAAATTAATTTCAACTGAATGTATTTGGATAATACTCTGTAAAATATAAGAATATAGTAGAAATCATAAAATGGATAAATTTCAAGCATGATGATTTTCGAATTCACTTAGATAGTCTGAATCGCATTATCAAATCATGAATTTTAATTTTGTATTTGATATGAATTCGAAATGGTTCAAATTTGGGGTTTTTGGTCGACTGCTGTTGATCGGAGTCGAGGGGAAAGTCGAAGTTCGGCATGGAGATGGCCGTGGTGTTTGGGAACACGGGAAAAATGGCGGTGGACGTCATCGATGGCCGAGGTGGCCGTGTAGAGGCGATGTAGGGTTTTATTGCTGTGTTGTGTCGGCATGGTTGCTGTTGTTTTCTCGGCGTCTTTGGAGCATCGGGTTCAAGAGCATGGTGGGGATTCGCAACATTGGAGGGTGGCACTGCTCTGGGAGTGAGGTCGTGGTTTCCTGTTGTCGTGATCATCGTCGGTAGGCATTTTGTTCGTTCGTGTTAGTCCATGAGATGATGGTTTTGATGACAACAACCTTAGAATAGATTATAAAATATAAATACTGACATTATAAGTTTAAATATATATGTATATGCAGGATTTAACCATCCAGGTACCAAGAATGAAGACTGTACAGTATAGAGATTCAAGATATCAAGATAGAAGACTCATGAGTATCAAGATTATCAAGAGTTCAAGATTTCAAGGTTAAGTATTTTTATTAGGAATTTTGTTAAAACTCATAGAAAAGCACTGGCATCTTCAAATCCAATTTATTCGTGGAATGGAATCCACTTTGAGCCCGTTAAAGGGAAGGAACCCTATGTAGGATGGAACCTACGAAAAATCTAGTGGAACATTGTTTTGTATCCGCTAACTTTTTATTCAAAATGATTTTTCAAAATTATATCCTTTTTTCGAAATGTTTTTCAAAACTTTCCTTTTAAAACATCAAAACCCTCTATCATGATTTTAAAAAAATTTAGCCTCAAAATTATCTTTAATTTCAAAGTCAAATTACTCCTGATTTTAAACTACCTTTTTAAATTATATATTTAACTTTTATACTTAGATTTAAATATAAAATTATAGTTAAAACCTATATATATTATCCTCAATATTTACTTATGAATTTTAACTATAGTCAAGTATATTTGTAAAGTTTAAAATAGTTTTAATATAAGATAAAGGTTATTTTCAAAGAAAATCAAATCATCAAAAGTTGCTTTGGGATGTCGACATGCCTAGGGTAACCATGTTGACATGGTGTCAGTTGAATTCAAAATTTAAATTTCAAAAGAAGTTTCTATTCGCCATAACTCTTCATGAATGGACATGGATGTTGTTCTTCTATAAATAGGGGTTAGTTTCAACGAATTTTATATCAGATTTTCTGGTTTTTCACTCCTCTTCTTCTTCCACATTTCTTAATACATATTCCTACCATTACTCTGCCGAAATCAACATTGAATCGAACTCGATTACTTCTAGTTTGATTCTCTATCACTATTTCTACAAGATTCTTAGTGCTATTCAGAGTTATAGACTTCTTTGTAATCTATTAAGTGAGAAAATGTGTGATTGTAGCCTTGGAAATCAATCAAGAGAGAAAAGGTGTGATTGTAGCCTTGGTAAATCAATTGGGTAAACTTGTGGCCCGGAAATCAAGTATCTCTACCCAGAGGATAGAAATTCTAGAGGGTGTACCTCGTAGCCTTGAAACTGAGGGTGTAATTGTACAATTGCTTTTGAAAGGAAATTTGTACTTATGTTGCAGGACTGGATGTAGGGTAACTCCGAACCAGTATAAAATCCGGTGTATTCTTTCCTTTACTGCTTTTATTTTATTTCTGCATCTGTGTTTGTTTCTATGATCATATCTGTGTCTGTATATTGCATACATCGGTGTCTAAATTAACATAAACTCAAAAATATTTAGTAATTCTTTATTAACACTATTCACCCCCACTTAGTGTTAATCCTAGCCTTAAGATCCGTAATCCGCATTTCTCACAATTGGTATCAGAGCAAGGTTTTCAGAGTTTCATAATCTGATTTTTGAAAAGTTTTCAAAATGGCTACCAACACTGGTACTGTTACTAACACTAATATCCCTGTCACTAGTTCATTTGTAGAGAGTCAGTCTACTGTCAGACCACTACTTTTTAATGGAAGTAACTGTGCATATTGGGCATGTCGGATGAAAATATATTTACAATCTATAGGATTAGACACTTGGAATATCACACAAATTGAATATTCTGAACCCATAACTAATTTTGCACAGTGGACCGCTGAGCAAAAGACTATTGCACAAAATAATTCTAAGGTATTGAATATTCTGTTTTGTTCACTGGATAGAAATGAATTCAATAGAGTGTCAGTTTGTAAGTCTGCATATGAAATCTGGAAAACTTTGCAAGTTACTCACGAAGGAACAAGCAAAATTAAATAGACCAAAATTTCCATGCTCACAAATCAGTTTCAATTATTTAAAATGAATCCTAATGAGTCTATTTCGGATATGTATAGTAGATTTTTAGGGTATTGTGCATTCTCTTATATCTTTGGGAAAGGAATTTCTGAAGAAGATCAAGTCAGAAAGATTTTAAATTCTCTAACTCCAGAATGGGATCAAAAGACACTTGCGATCGAAGAGGCAAATGACATCAGTACTTTAAAGATAGAAGTTCAAATGATTGGGAGAAGAGAAAGTAAAGCATATGAAAAGAAATCAATGGCATTCAATGCATTGACCGATGGATCAGACTCAAACAGCGATAATGATGAAGAGATAGCCTTTATGACCAGAAATTTTAGGAAATTCCTGAAATACAGAAAGATGAATAATCTCAAGAGAAACAACTATAAGAATTCTGGAAATCAGAATGTAGTGCCAAATAATGATAAACGTTACAACTGTGATAAACCAGGCCATTTCAAAAGAGACTGTCCGTATCCAGATAGGCAAAATTCTCCTATGAACAATGATCCAGCAAAGAAACGGAAGCGTGCATTTACTGCTACTCTAGATGACTCAGACTCGTCCTCAAGTGATGATGATCAAAAGACAGATAATTCGAATTTGTGTTTCACAATTCTTCATGACTCCGACGAATTCAAAGAAACAGACTCAGAAAAAGGTACACGTTTACAATACAATTGGTTGAAATTGCTTGCTTAGAATTAGTCCCTTGATTGTTTGGTTGATTGATTTTGAATTGGTGTGTTGTTTGAATTTTAAAATTTGTTTTCTATTTTTTGTTATTATTTCATTATTTGATTATTATTTTTATTATTTTTTAATAGTATAATAATATTTTTTGAAATATACTTGAAGTTTAATAATATTTCAGATATATATATAGGCATGAAAAATAATATATATATATATATATATATATTAGAGAACTTAGGAAAAATCAATTCACGAAAATTCAAAGGAACATGTCGACATGGTCCCTACCATGATGTCGACATGGGTACCTTAATTTGAATTTCAAAATTCGAATTCAAATGTTTAAATTTCCCTCCACCTTTTCACTTCATTCAATTCTCTGAAAAGCTGCCTTTTGACCAGAGAATATATCCTTTAAGAATTTATTTATTCACTATCTTTTATCATATCTTTTCACTCTCATTTTCAAATTCAAACTCTCTCTTCATAACTTCAAGCTCCCTACTCTCTACTTTAATGGCTTCTTCAAGCAACACCTCCACCATGAGAATTTCCAAAAAAATCAAAGAGCAATTGTTCAATGATCCGGAGGCAATAAAAGCAAACATCGATTATGCTAACTATGCCAAAGTCCATCCCGAAAAATTTGTTATTTTTCAAGATTTTTCTTCTTATGAACTTGATTTTCATTTTGCAAACAATGGAGTTCTTAGTCTTATTGATGCTTCTCAAAATGATTTTGTTTGCTATCCAAATCTTGTCAAAATTTTCTATGCTAATTTAAACCGTGAATTTTATCATGGAAATGAGGATGAAATTTAGAGTAGTGTCAAAGGCACTAGAATTTCTTTGAATTATGATCTTTTGGGTACCATTCTCAATTGCAAGTGTACGGGATTGGATCTTTCTAATTTTAAAATCGATGAAAATGATCGTGAGACATTTCATCAAATTTTCGAAGGGATTGATAATTTTGAATTCAAAAATCGAAATTTTCGTCCAAAGGCAAGAATTGTCGATCTTCTTTTGCAACATACTTTGACCCAAGATCGGGGAATTTTAACAATCCTACATCAGAAGTTTGCAAAGCTCTTTTTGCTATTTTTGGAAATTATGAGATAAATTGGGCGCAAGTTATTTTGGATGAACATTCCTAAAAATCTTGAAATGGGTGAGAATACTTTATACCATGGAATTTATCTCACTCGGATTTTTAACTATTTTTGGAGTGGATTTCAAAGGCGAAGAATTTGTTTCTAGAAAAGTTTTCAATCATTCCAACATTTCGCTTATGAAAATTCCTTTTGTTTTTCAACCTTATGAGACCCTTGCCGAAAAAGAAGAGCTATTGGCTCATGAGGAAATGGAAGAAGAGGAAGAGGAAGAAAAAGGGGATGAAATGGAAATTGAAGAAGAAGAAGAAGAAGGTGAAACCTCTTTGGAAAGCATTGACTATCCTCCTAATCCATCCACCAAAACCCTTCTCAAAAACCAAAATACGATTGTTGAGAATCAACGGATTCTTAAAAGATCCGTTACTAAGAAGTTGGACAAAATTTCATCCAAGATGAACAAGTTCATTTCCAAAGTCAGCAAGAAACTTAGACTATCTTCATCAGCATCATCCTCTAACTAGTTTTTTCTTTTCGTATCTTGTTGTATTTGTTTTAGTTTGCTTTATTTCGAATGTTCATGTAGTTTGTTGTGTGCTTA
The DNA here is from genome assembly GCA_030765085.1 of Allium cepa. Classification (NCBI taxonomy): domain Eukaryota; kingdom Viridiplantae; phylum Streptophyta; class Magnoliopsida; order Asparagales; family Amaryllidaceae; genus Allium; species Allium cepa. The sequence continues at coordinate 705,371,659 of CM060941.1, forward strand.
ATCATTATATTATCGTAGTATGCAATGAAATGAAATTTCCTTTCTGTTATCTACCTTATCTTATCTCCATAATAAATTTTAGTATATTATATAAAAATATATATACACATAATTATTCACAAAATCAAATTAGTCATAATTTTCACTAACCCATGTCGACATCCCCTATACGACCTTGTCGACATGTACTAGTCAAAAGTGACAATTGTTTTTGAATTTGAAATTTGAATAACTACCAAATGTCTATTCATTTCAAACGAATTTCTACACCTATAAATACCTGTTTCTTCCAGAATTCTTCAATAAATTTTATTTCTTATCATCTATATCCTTTATTTCTTTCACAAATTAAACTATGGCTAATCCTATTCACAATCTATCTGAAAATCTTGAAGAAACCCTTAATTTTTTTAAGAATATTCTCTCGTTTATTCTACGTAACCAGCGTCACTTAGAATTGAGTCAAATGCAGATGATCAAGGAACAAGAAAGGCACTTCGATGCGATACGATGGATGATCTCCAATCTGCACAAGGATGATAACGAAGCACATCCTCCTGTCTCTCTCACCAATGACAATGATAATCGGGATGCTATTAAGGCAGACCCAATCTTTGGAGAAGAAGGATGGGTGGAAGTTCCACGTAAGTTTGATTTTTATTTGTTTGCTTCGATTGATTTGGTCTGCATTGATACTTTATGTGCATTGATTTCTTGATATTGGTTTGAAGTTTGTTGTATAAAACATACATATATATATACATTGAAATGTATATAGTCTTTGATTAGTTATCATGTTCATAAGTATAATTATTTCTTAATCTATATATTATATATTCCGTTGTATAGTTTATCAATGCAGGTACTGAAGCCCAAGAATGAGGGGGAGTGAGTTTTTTGTTGATGATAAAGGGAGAGAAATATAAAATAGGGTAGTTAGGCAAAAATTAAGGGGGAGTTTATTTGTTTTAGGGGGGGTTATTAGGATAGAAATAATATTTTATAAACAAAGGTTATCATCATCAAAAAGGGGGAGATTGTTAGTCCGTGAGATGATGGTTTTGATGACAACAACCTTAGAATAGATTATAAAATATCAATACTGACATTATAAGTTTAGATATATATGTATATGCAGGATTTAACCATGCAGGTACCAAGAATGAAGACTGTACAGTATAGAGATTCAAGATATCGAGATAGAAGACTCATGAGTATCAAGTATCAAGAGTTCAAGATTTCAAGGTTAAGTATTTTTATTAGGAATTTTGTTAAACTCGTAGAAAAGCACTGGCATCTTAAAATCCAATTTGTTCGTGGAATGGAATCCACTTCGAGCCCGTTAAAGGGATGGAACCCTAAGAGGATGGAACCTACGAAAAATCTAGTGGAACGTTATTTTGTATCCGCTAACTTTTTATTCAAAATGATTTTTCAAAATTATATCCTGTTTTCGAAATATTTTTCAAAACTTTCCTTTTGAAACATCAAAAACCTTTATCCTGATTTTAAATAATTTTAGCCTCAAAATTATCTTTAATTTCAAAGTCAAATTACTCCTGAGTTTAAACTATCTTTTTAAATTATTTAACTTTTATACTTAGATTTAAAGATAAAATTATAGTTAATATATATATATATATATATATATATATATATATTTATAAATATATATTATTCTCTATATTTACTTATGAATTTTAACTATAGTCAAGTATATTTGTAAAGTTTAAAATAGTTTTAATATAAGATAAAGGTTATTTTCAAAGAAAATCAAATCACCAAAAATTTCTTTGGGATGTTGACATGCCTAGGGTAACCATGTCGACATGGTGTCAGTTAAATTCAAAATTTAAATTTCAAAAGAAGTGTCTATTCGCCATAACTCTTCATGAATGGACATGGCTGTTGTTCTTCTATAAATAGGGGTTAGTTTCAATGAATTTTATATCAGATTTTCTGGTTTTTCACTCCTCGTCTTCTTCCACATTTCTTAATACATATTCTTACCATTACTCTGCTGAAATCAACATTGAATCGAACTCGATTACTTCTAGTTTGATTCTCTACCACTATCTCTTCAAGGTTCTCAGTGCTATTCAGAGTTATAGACTTCTCTGTAATCTATTAAGCGAGAAAAGGTGTGATTGTAGCCTTGGAAATCAATCAAGAGAGAAAAGGTGTGATTGTAGCCTTGGTAAATCAATTGGGTAAACTTATGGCCCAGGAATCAAGTATCTCTACCCAGAGGATAGAAATTCTGGAGGGTGTACCTCGTAGCCTTGAAACCGAGGGTGTAATTGTACAATTGCTTTTGAAAGGAAATTCGTACTTGTGTTGCGGGACTGGATGTGGGGTAACTCCGAACCAGTATAAAATCCGGTGTGTTCTTTCCTTTACTACTTTTATTTTATTTTTGCATCTGTGTTTGTTTCTACGATCATATCTGTGTCTGTATATTGCATACATCGGTGTCTAAATTAACATAAACTCAAAAAGATTTAGTAATTCTTTATTAACACTATTTACCCCCCTCTACTGTTAATCCTAGCCTTAAGATCCGTAATCCACATTTCTCACAGTTCGAACTTATTTTTCCTAATGGGTGCTGAAAGCTCGTTTCCTAATCAATGGAGGATTCGCCGATTGAGGTGGCTGAGGGGTCATCGAGGTCAGTTCCGACTTGTTGGTGGCCGCAGTGATGACCGCCGTTGTCCAGTAACGTCGTGCATGTGCACGGTGTAAATCTTGTGTATCTGGAGACATTGATTTGGGAAGGAGTTTTGGCCAATGTTTTCCCTAAGCTTGTCTCATGATTGTAGTGGGGTGACTCGGGGTAGTCGAGTGAGTTGTCTCGTGTATATCTTGTTCCAAGTTAAGCTTGACCAGTTTTAAGTAAAATGAAATTCAACGCAAAAAAATTTTTTACTAAAGTTTGGTTCAGGAATCAAGTCATGTCCAGTTTTAAATTTTAAAAATGAATCTCAAAAGTTTTAAGGCAAAACTAAATTTTAAAACCAAGTTTTAGTTAGTTTTTTTAATGTATAAAATGAATTGATATAAAGTATGATGTTTAGAAAGGATTTTAGTTTTAAAATTTGGATTTTCAAATTTTAAACTTTTTTTTGAAAATAGTTTTGGTTATAAATATTGCTTAGTTAAATTATGTAATAGATATCTAAATGTTTACAAATAAGATGTTATTTATATAATTGAAATGTGATAAAAGTAAAGGTGTTTAACTTGAATAAATTAAGAGATGATGATTTTGTGTAAACCAAACTCAAGCTTTTAAATTTAATTTAATTTAAAATGAAAGCTAAGTGTTATCCTGCCTTTTTCAGCAAGGCCGTGATATCAAAAGATCGACCGAGAAAGCCAAAGATAGCTCGTCTTAAAGATTGGTCAACTCAGCATTTCAACAAAGCAAGTTCTGTTGAATGATTTCTCATCTAAGATCCCCTACGGAGGGGGGTCCAGAGGGGGTGCCAACCCCCCAAGGTAGGGGTGCGGGGGCAACGCCACCGCTACGGTGTTCGACCTGCCCGGTCAGGTCGCAGGGGTCAGCGCCCCGTCCAAAACGGTATGCAACTTAGAGCATGGAGTATCCAACAACCTAAAGAATGCAGCGACTTAGCCATGTACCCGACCTATCGAGTTAAGGTTTCCAGCGACCTAGTCCCCTATAGAACAAACAGCGACCTAACATTCTCCAAGTCCCCGCGACTTAACTTCTCCAGGAGCTACAGTAAGCTCACGACTTAACTGCAGACTCCGACCTAAGATGGCTCCGACCTAAGATGGCTCCGACCTAAGGACTTAACGAGCTAACAGGCAGGCGACTTAAGCAACAACGAAGATATCGCGGCCTAAAGATGAGACGACTTAGCGACCTAAAGAAGTCTGCGACCTAGCGGCTTAGCCACATGTTCGACCTAGCGACCTAATTATTTCGCAACCTAAACCTACCGAAGCTCATCCCTATACCTATCTCCTTAAGTCGTTCCTTACGACCTAATCTCCTTAAGTCGTTCCTTAGGACCAAACTCCTTAAGTCGTTCCTTACGACCTATCTCCTTAAGTCGTTCCTTACGACCTATCTCCTTAAGTCGTTCCTTACGACCTATCTCCTTAAGTCGTTCCTTACGACCTAATCTCCTTAAGTCGTTCCTTACGACCTAACTCCTTAAGTCGTTCCTTACGACCTAATCTCCTTAAGTCGTTCCTTACGACCTAACTCCTTAAGTCATTCCTTACGACCTTTCTCCTTAAGTCGTTCCTTACGGCCTAACTCCTTAAGTCGTCCCCACCGATCCAATCTCCTTAAGTCGTTCCCACCGACCCAATCTCCTTAAGTCGTTCCTTGCGACCTAACTCCTTAAGTCGTCCCTGCCAACCTAACTCCGATTTCACCTATAAATACTCCATCTGCTCCACCTGGAAGGGGGACTGGCCCGGATTTCATGGAGCCTATACTCTGCTGATTTCTCGACTCTCCAAACACTTCAAACACCGAAGAATCTTCATCAAGAGATCTACTTCATTCAACATTAATCCAAAGATCAATCCATCGTCAAAGTTAAAACTTCTTTCTCTGATCGTGTTGTAATGGTAGGATTGTGTTGTAAAAGTGTTGTAATCAAGAGATCGTGTTGTATAAGTGTTGTAATCTTGTAAAGTGTGCTCGAAAAACATAATGGAGGATGTAAAGTGGATGTAGGCTTATTAGAAGCTGAACCACTATAAAAATCTCTTTCTCTTTTACTTTCCTGCTATTTTCTTTTTACTTTGATTCACGTGCAAACGGGTGGTGCTTTCACTTCATCACCAGCTACACCGGGTGTTAGCGTTAAAGTTATTTTTATCGTTAAATTTTGATGCTTTCACTGAGAACCCAACTCAGGAATTCTACTAATCAAGACTTGAATCCAAGAGATTGAGAAATTTGAAGAATTATGGTAAGGCGATCCCGTAGATTGCAAAGACCAGAGGATAGTCATCACGAAGGAAGTCAAGAGGCTTCTTCGAGGGCAAGCCACACTTCAGCCTTCGTTACGAGAGAGGAGATGGAGGCAATGATGAAAAGGCAAGAGGACTTGATCTAGAATTTGTTCCATCAAATTGGGCAACTTGGAGCACAAAGTCAAAGAGGAACAGAAGCTCAACCGGAGGAACAGATTCCACCATCCCCTCGTGAACTCGGGGGGCAAGATGAAAGCATTGGGCGTGGACAATCACTTGGCAACAACGATAGATTGGTGGAAATGGTCAAAAAGGCTATGATAGGTGATTTGGTAAACAAGGACTTGGAGGACGTGAATAGGAGTCCTTTTACCACATCAATCAGGCGAGCTAAGAACCCACCAGACTTTAAGCTACCATCATTGGATATGTATAATGGAAGGACTGACCCTACAGTTCATCTAACAAAATATATGAGGCATATGGAAGTGCTGGGGGAACCAGAGGAAGTGATGGCCCGATGTTTTCCATTATATTTGACGGATATTGCGTCACTATGGTTCAGACAACTGTAGAATGGATCGATCAAGACATGGAATGATTTGATCGAAAAATTTATGAGACAATTCAGGGTCCACATCTCGAGGCCTAAGAATGTCATGAGTTTGACAACACTAAAGCAAAGGACTGGAGAATCTCTAAGAAGTTTTTTAACGCGATTCAATGCAGCTGCGACATCGGTGGACCGACCAGATCCATCCATGGTTTTAATGGCAGCCGTGTCAGGCATAGCAAACGGCACAGAGTTCAAGAATTCATTGACCAAAGACCCTCCTACGGATTTGGGAGAATTTTTCCATGAGGTCGAAAGATTCTTACGGTTAGAGGACGCAAAGGCTGAAATAGAGGAAGGAGAAGGAATCAATGTTTTTGCAGTCAAAGGTGGGAATCCTCCCGAGAAGGGTGCAGAAACTAGCAAAGGAAAATGTAAGGCTGAGGATAACAATGATAAGTCAGCACGACAACAAAAGGGATCAAGATTCACCTCGTAAACGGAGTTAACTGAGACTCTGGAGCGGATTTACCAAGAGACCAAGGGACAGGTTCCTTACCGAAAGCCAATGAAGAGGGATCCAACCAACAACGAGAAAAAGTCAGACAAGTATTGTGTGTTCCATGAGCTAAATGGTCATAGCACGAACGATTGCAGGCACTTGAAAGATGAAATTGAGGGACACATCCAGGATGGTTTGCTCTCACAATATGTGAAAAAGAAGGCAGCAACGGTGGAACAAGAACGACCACCTGCACCAACTGGAGACGCCTCAGGATCAAAGCGTCGACCTGTCATCGAATGATTGACGTTATGACGAATGAGTAAAAAAAAATCTACATCAACATAGTTAAGTTGTTCACACATGTATAGGACCACGATCGATCCCCAGGCATGCTCTTCATACCATTGTAGATGTTTGCACTCGGACGTCAATTCTTTGCTTTTGAATTTTACTTCTGATGGTTGACTATTTTACTTTCATATTCTTACTTCTGAGGACTGATTACTTTGCTTTTGATGTTTGGATTTGGCTTGACATTGCTTTCATGATTTGTTTCTGATGATTGAGTTTGACTCTGCGTTGCTTTCATGATTTGCTTCTGATGTTTGAGTTTGACTCTACATGGCTTTCATGTTTTTCCTCTGATGTTTGGATTTAATTCCACTGTGTTTTCATGATTTGCTTCCGATGTTTGGATTTAATTCCACATAGCTTTCATGATTTGCTTGGGATGTTTGGATTTGACTTTTTCATACATTTCTACTTAACAACTTTTCAGTTGAATCTTTGATTTTCATGATTTTGAAATGTTTAAGCCCTACGAACGGGCACCTCAAAGCCCTACGAACAGGCACCTGACTTAGAACAGTCAAAAACTCGCCTCAAAGGGCAAAAACTCATGGATTTAAGTGCTTGACCGCCAACAGTCGCTCGACTATGGTCGGCCGCGCTTTAATTCATAACTCGATCCTAAGCGATCGTCACATAGATTTAAGTGCTTGACCGCGCAGGGCCGCGTTTGACCTCATATGACTCGATCAGGAATGATCGTCATTTGAAGTTACGCGCTTGACCATGAACGGCCGCGCTTCACAATGCCAACAGTCGCACTTTCACTTCAAATGGTTCGATCCTGAATGATCATCATTTGAAGTAAAGCGCTTGACTGTGGGCGGTTGCATTTCAACTCACTTGGCTTGATCCAGATCATCATATAAAGTAGAGTGCTTGACCACGGACGGCCGTGCTTTACCTCAAATGGCTCGATTTCGAACGGTCATCATTTGAAGTTAAGCGCTTGACCGCGAGCGGCCGCGCTTTACCACTTGATTGCTCAGGGTCGCACTTTACTACAAACGGCTCGACCCCGAATGGTCACCATTTGAAGTAAGGCGCTTGACCATGAACGGTTGAGCTCTACCACTAGACCGCGTAGGGCCGCACTTTACCATAAATGGCTCGACCCTGAATGGTCATCATTTGAAGTAAAGCACTTGACCATGAATGGTTGTCATTTTGACCACGCAGGGCCGCACTTTACCACGAGTGGCTCGACCCCGAATGGTCATCATTCGAAGTAAAGCGCTTGACCATGAATGATCACATTTCATCACAAATGACCCGATCCCGGACGATCGTCACATGGATTTAGACGCTTGACCACTCAGGGCCGCACTTCACCTCAATTGACTCGACCACGAACAGTCGTCAATTGAAGTAAAGCGCTTGACCATGAACGGCCGCTCCTCATCTCAAATAGATTGATCCCGAACGGTCATCATTTGAGGCCATATGAAACTGTCAATTCCTTTGCAGGTCATCAACAGGATATGATCGTCCGGATTATGGCATTACAAAACACACCTTCCTACCGCAAGGCATGTTTTGGGGGGCAAGTGTTATCCCGCCTTTTTCAGCAAGGCCGTGATATCAAAAGATTGATCGAGAAAGCCAAAGATAGCTCGTCTCAAAGATTGGTCAACTCAGCATTTCAACAAAGCAAGTTCTGTTGAATGATTTCTCATCTAAGATCCCCTACGGAGGGGGGTCCGGGGGGTGCCAACCCCCAAGGTAGGGGTGCGGGGGCAACGCTACCGCTACAGTGTTCGACCTGCCCGGTCAGGTCGCAGGGGTCCAGGGGGCAGCGCCCCGTCCAAAACGGTATGCAACTTAGAGCATGGAGTATCCAACAACCTAAAGGATGCAGCGACTTAGCCATGTACCCGACCTATCGAGTTAAGGTTTCCAGCGACCTAGTCCCCTACAGAACAAACAGTGACCTAACATTCTCCAAGTCCCCGCGACTTAACTTCTCCAGGAGCTACAGTAAGCTCACAACTTAACTACAGACTCCGACCTAAGATGGCTCCGACCTAAGGACTTAACGAGCTAACAGGCAGGCGACTTAAGCAACAACGAAGATATCGCAACCTAAATATGTGACGACTTAGCGACCTAAAGAAGTCTAGGACCTAGCGGCTTAGTCACATGTTCGACCTAGCGACCTAATTATTTCGCAACCTAAACCTACCGAAGCTCATCCCTATACCTATCTCCTTAAGTCGTTCCTTACGACCTAATCTCCTTAAGTCGTTCCTTACGACCTATCTCCTTAAGTCGTTCCTTACGACCTATCTCCTTAAGTCGTTCCTTACGACCTAATCTCCTTAAGTCGTTCATTACGACCTAACTCCTTAAGTCGTTCCTTACGACCTAACTCCTTAAGTCGTCCCCACCGATCCAATCTCCTTAAGTCGTTCCCACCGACCCAATCTCCTTAAGTCGTTCCTTGCGACCTAACTCCTTAAGTCATCCCTACCAACCTAACTCCGATTTCACCTATAAATACTCCATCTACTCCACTTGGAAGGGGGACTGGCCCGGATTTCATGGCGCCTATACTCTGCTGATTTCTCGACTCTCCAAACACTTCAAACACCGAAGAATCTTCGTCAAGAGATCTACTTCATTCAACATGAATCCAAAGATCAATCCATCATCAAAGTTCAAACTTCTTTCTCTGATCGTGTTGTAATGGTAGGATTGTGTTGTAAAAGTGTTGTAATCAAGAGATCGTGTTGTAAAAGTGTTGTGATCTTTTAAAGTGTGCTCGAAAAACATAATGGAGGATGTAAAGTGGATGTAGGCTTATTAGAAGCCGAACCACTATAAAAATCTCTGTCTCTTTTACTTTCCTGCTATTTTCTTTTTACTTTGATTCCCGTGCAAACAGGTGGTGCTTTCACTTCATCACCAGCTACACCGGGTGTTAGCGTTAAAGCTATTTTTATCGTTAACACTAAGAGTTTAATGTAATGTTTGGGTTATCTTAATTTAATCACGTTTTATTTACAAAGGTAATTAAATTAAGATGAAATTAATTTGAGTAATTAATTTAGGGTAGTTAATTACTTGATTTAGGTCTAATTAATATAAGTAATCTAAAATTAATTAATTAAGCAATAATTAATTAATGGATGTAATTAAGGGCTAATTACTTGATATAAAAAAGCTATTACTTAGTGAAGTAATTAAAGTAATTAATTACTCAGTGTAATTAATTGAGTTAATGTGGTTAATTTTAATTAATTAATTAAGTTTAATTAATTAAAGAGAATTACTTAATGATGGGATTAAATATAATTACTTAATGTAATTAATGAGGTGTAATTACTCAGTAAAGTAATTAAAGGATAATTACTTAGGAGAAATAATTAAGGATTAATTACTTGGTGTAATTAATTAAAGGATTAATATAATTAATTAAGGAGTTAATAAATTAAGGCAAGTGATCACAGGATGGTTAATTATTGTTTATGATGGATTAAGGCTGATTAATGGAAGTAATTAATTTAGGGTCATTAATTAATGCAATTAATTAAAGTAATTAATGAAAGTAATTAAAGATTAATTACTGTAAATGGTTAAGGATAATTAATTAAAGGATAATTACTCTACGTAATTGAAGATAATTAATCAATTATGATTAATTAAGATGGATAATTAAAAGATGATTAATTAATTGATTGTAATTAATTAATGATTAATTAAAGGTAATCTAAATGATTAAAGATTTGAAATTAATTTAATTAGAGATAAATTAAATTAACTTTGGGAATGATCCATCTTGTTTATGAATGATTGAATGATGATTAAATGCCTGGAATTGATGTTTTGTGATATGATATGTTTGTGTGGACAACGATAATATGGTTACCTATTGACGGTGAATTGCTGTGTAAAAAGTGACATCTTTTATTTAAAGGTTGAATTGGGTTTCACTTGAATAACGTGGGTTAAGATGGTATTGAATTCAGAGAGACTGGAGTCGGGTTTTAGAAATACCCGAAACCACTTCGATTCTTTAAAAATTGATATGTGGGATCAGTTTGCTGAAATGGAATGATTTATGTGAATTTGACCATTTAATCTAAGTTTTGGTACTTAGAAATTGATGTGTGATGTAAGTGATATAACGACTTGTGAAGTTAAAAATTGATACAAGTTACCCCGGGTTTATATAAGTTGTATGCTTTTGTATTCCTTGTTAGATGGGTTTGCTCACGCTGGTTTCCAGCCTGAACCGAGTGTTAATTTGATGTAATGCTCGGGTCAGACCGAGTATTATAGATTTTTAGGTAAGGACGTTATGGAGCTCAGGAGACCAGCTGGATGGCAGAAATGTATGGAGAGTTTCCGCTGTATTATATTATTGTATATATCTGAGACATGTTGATTGTATTTGTCCAGTGTTTGTACATATGTTGTAACTCTAATGTACAAAAGCGAAATTTGACAAGTACAATTTTCCTTTGTATAAGTGCTATATTTTTTATTATATTTTATCCACTGTGAATTGTGAGATGTTGGTTTTCTTGTTCTTCTATCTCTTTCTTTTTTTCCTAACTATCTAGAATTTTCGGGATCGAAAATTCCGGGTCGTTACATTTGGTATCAGAGCTGAAGGTTAAGTGAGAACCTTGGCTCTGGTGGGAATTACTCATTAAGGATGGGGTCAATGGTACCCTAGAATGATTTGAGTGTATATATATGAGAGCGTGCTTTTTATTTTCTTATATAAAGAATTTAATTGATTTTATATAAGAATATATTTGGATATATAAAGCAATATTTCTTTCTAATAAATATTAAGGTAATTGGTTGTTAAATTATTGGAATTAAATTAATTGGTAATAGAAATACAACCAAATTTAAATTAAATAAAGATAAGTTTGAAATGAATTCAAACAGAAATTCAAATCTTGAATTTGGGGAAGAGATTCAGAATAAGATAATAATGAATTGGTTTTCGGATATGATAATCTTGGTTATTATCATAAATGGTTGCTGTATTTAATAATGAAATGTTTTAAGGAAGTAAAACATTTAGGTAAGTATGACTTATAAATTGAAATTGAAGATGGTCTAAATTGTGAAGTTTGAATCCTAAGATTTAAAAACATTTAAAATTTGTTTTCAAATTATTAAAAGTGTAACGACCTGAAATTTTCAAACCCGAAAATTCCAGATAGTTATGAAAAAGAAGAAAGAGATAGAAGAAGAAGAACGGTAACATCAACAACTCACATTCGCAGCAGATAAAATATAATAATAAATAATAATAGTTTTCAAAAGAATACTATATATGCCGATTACATTTAATATACATCGGAGTTTCACATTATATACAGTCACTGAATATTTACAATTATCATGTAAATATTGATATCTGGAATTTCAAGTTAAAATTAACCTTTAAATATTTAAAATCGCTTAATTATTCCAATTTAAATTTGTTAAAATTTCCGGGTCGTCACAAAAAGGAATAACAAATAATATTATTTGAATGAGAGAGCTTGATTCAAACAAGAGTTGTTTGAAGATTTAAAGGAATTTGTTTTGGATTAAAAACCAATGGTGGTTTAAATTTTAAAGTATAGCCTAGTTGGTTAAGAAATAAATATGTATATGTATGGATATGCATAATATCGAAAATGGCTTGAAATAAACTCTAAATGTTGAGTTAAAAATATGGAATCAGATGTGATACCCAAAAGTGATAAGTTTTTGAACTTATAAGTAGGAAAGAATTTTGAAATTTGAAATGGAGAATTAAAATTCGGGTAAGGTTAACGGGATTAATTGAATTTAACTCAGAGGAAGTTAAATATGTTTGAATGAACAATTTGATTTGGAAATTTCAAGATGAAATTGGGATTTAACTTGGGAAGTTAAATGGTTAATTTAAATTGGGAGTTTGTGTGATCTCAAAATGGGTTTGAGATCTAGAAATTGAAAATGGATGGATGTTTTAAAATAATTTGGATAATACCATCCTATTATTATTATTAATAATCTTTAAGCCGAAATTGGATTTGCTTAAACAAATGAAGAAATGGGGTATGGTAATATATCCATTATTAAGATAAAATGGAATGGATTCAGAATTAAATGGTTTAAAGAGATAAGTTAATTTGATTTAAAGGATTAAATCAACATTCAAAAATTTAACTCTAATTTATATAATTCGGGATGGTTTAAATTTGAAATTTGAATTGAATTTGTTCAAATTGAATTTGATTTGAATTAATTGGAATTATGATTGAAGATGGATAAGTTTAAAAATTCAAATGGAAAATTTGAATTGGATTAATTCAAAATGAAATTGAAGTTTAATGAGATCAAATTCAAATGGGAATTGGGATTAATTCAAACTAGAATTGATATGAATTGAAATTGGTTCAATTTGAAATTTTTAATTTAGTTGAAATTGTGATTAAAATTGAATGAGTAAATTCAAATGGAATTTGATTTGAATTTAGAAAAGAAATTGAGGATTAATTCAACTTGAATTTGGGATTAAATTCATTTCAATGGAAATTTAAGTTATTTAATTTGGAATTGGGTCAATTTAAATAGAAGTGGAAATTTAAATTGAATTGATGGGAATGGAGATTGGAAATTGAACAGTTTGGCTCTGGACTATTTTTGAATAAATTATTTTAATATAAACTATTTTAAAACTATTTTTCCAAATTATTTACTATATACAATCTTTCTTTTTAAAGCTAAACTATTTTATATTTATTTTTGGAACTATTTAACTATTTTTCAACTATTTTACAAATTGATTATTATTTTACAACTATTTAGCAATTATTTAAAATTTCTATAATTATTTGACTATTTTCCCACTACTTTACAATTACTTAACTGTTTTACAGCTATTTTACAAATTAATAATTATTTTTCAACTACTTATCTATTTTAAAAAATTTCAAGCTATTTTCTAAATTTAAACTACATAGAGTTCGAAATGTTTATGATCAAATATCCATTTGAGATAAGAATTGAGGTGATAATCCAAATGGGATTGAAACAACTGTGAATAAGTGAATAGAAATTAAAGTGAATGTGAATAGAAAAGGGAATTGATTTGGCTAATAATCAATAATGATTGATACGTAGGATGTACATATATTATTCTATTCACATAGTGATTTGATCCAGATTTGAGGACAGAATTTCGAGATAGTATATCGATCCGAGTTGGATTTTTTTCACTCGATTTTCGATGGTGAACCTGGATATGGATTGTTGATTGGTTCTGGATATTCTCTATCATAGCTAGGCTATGCAAGGAGAATGACGGTTCCTGATCAAGAAACCAGATCTGTGTCTGCACTAGGAAGTCGGGTGGACGATGCTAGTTTGGAAGTGAAATTGTGTTATCGAGTGAGCGATCAGATTGGTATAGCATACTGATGATATGTGTACATCGTACGGTTTGAATGAAACAGATACTAGGAATTTGTGGATAAGAAATGTGAAATGGTTTTTGAAATGAAAGGTATATTTTGTGAAACATATGATGAAGTAAAGTGAAAATTGGATATTTCTATGGTAAAAATTTACTTTATGGAAGTAAGTAATTTGGTAATTGACTTTATAGAGTAATAAAATTTGAATATTTGATTTGGAATAAACAAAGTTATATGTCTTTGTTATATAAGATAAATCTCCCTTTATTGAATCTAAAGCCAGAAGAAAGGGTTTTGAAAAATATTTGAAATATAAAAGGAGTTACAAGTTTGAAATGATCCAAATTATGAGGATTTTGGGAAAAGGTTTTTGGAACCTATGGATTTTGGAAAAGCTTTTGATTTTTGGGTAAAATCAATATTGGAATTTGAAAAGCCTAGTTTGAGAATTATCGATTTTGGGATAATTGATTTTGAGAAAGGAGAATTATATGAGATTCATAATGGATGTATGATTTGGAAGATACTATGTGTGTATAGTATAAAGTGTTTTGAAAATGGCTCTGGGGAAAAAGGCGCTCCCTCGAAATGAACTTCTTAGGAGTACCATAGGTTGGTACTACCTTGAACCCTAAGGGGGTTTCTAAAGTTGATCCTGTAAGGAGTCCGGACAAAACTAATTCCTGAGGATTTTGTGTAGTGTGTAGCAGAAATCGAGGGTGTTGATGCCTACAGAGGCAATTGAGTTATGTTGTGACGACAATTTAACTCGATGTCACTGCGATCTACTGCAGACCATAGCGAAAGTCATGTATGCCGCTGAGAGCCAACAGTCTACGTTTGATTTTATATCGGTAGACTACGACCAATGGTAACATAGCGAAAGTCGTGTATGTCGCTGAGGGCCAACAGTCTGCGTTTGATTTTACATCGGTAGACTACGACCTATGTGGGTGTGGAGAAGTTTCATTTTGGCAGCGAAAATCGAGGGCGCTGATGCCTACAGTTGCATGGACTTTTGCCGTGATGGCAACGTAACCCTGTAATGTAACTGCAATTTGTCGCGGGTTCCATGGCGTAGTCGAGGGGCGCGGAGTGCCTATAGTTACATGGACTTTTGCTGCGATGGCAACGTAACCCAGGATGTAACTGCGACCATGAATGGAGGTGATGATTTCCAAAGCATTCTCACCAAAGATATTTCCTTTATTTTCAAAAATGTTTTCTATATTTTCAACAAATTATTTTTCAAGTATTTTCACTGGGTGTTGAAAACGGGTTTACCAAGTACTTATAGATTTTAAAGAAGTGTTTTTCAAATTATATATAGATTTTAAAGAAGTGTTTTTAAAAATGATCAAAGAAAATTTACCTGATTTTAAGCATTGTAGTAAATTCTTACTACGTTCCATTTCGAGGATGAAAAGATTCAAAGGGGGAGGAATGTGATAACTGGGATTTTAGAATACCTGAAATTGATAAATTAACTGAATTTAATTAGTGGAAATACTGATTTATAAGTTAAATAAATAATTCTGGTAATGAAAGTATATATCTGAATAAGTATTGGTTTGATAATATTTCTAGTATAATTATTTAAAATTGGCAAAAATTGATATTTTCAAATAATAATAATAATATGTTGTTTCCATATAGGCATAAATAGATTTTAAATAGAATTATCATTTACAAATTGAATTGGTATTTGTTTATTTGATTTTTGTTGAATTGAATTTTAAATTGAATTTGGATTAGGATATTGAAATTCAAAAGAGATATATATATATATATATCTTAAAATATTTTGGATTTGAAATTATATTATATATGACTTTATTTTGAATATGGTTATTTTATATTATTGTCTTATAAAGGATTTTAATTTATATAAATTAATATATGCATTTATTAATTAAGAAATTAATTACAAAAACTTTATAACCATATAAAATCATTATATACTCATGCATAATTACAAATGTTGATATATAAATCTTTTAGCGACAAATGTTAGATAATTGAACAAGTGTCAAATTATTACGTTGTCTTTTATTTTCAGAAAAATATTAGATAGACCAAGATAAATATATCTCTACCTTATTTTCCGCAATTTTCTTTCTTATTCTCATTTTCAAAACTCAAGCCTATAATTCCCAAACCAGGAAAGCAATTTTAAAAATCAAAAGTCTGTAGAGACCTAAATTTATTGCAAGAAAAAAAATCTGAAGTTATAATCCATCTCAATCTTCTTTTATTTTTCTTCTTAACTAAAACTAGAAAGAAATCAAGCAAAACAAATTCAGATTCAAACTGAGATAAAGCAAAGCAGAAATTCAAGTTTTTTAAACCGGGTAGAGTCTAAAATCAAGCATCAAACTTCCAGTTAAAATTAGAAAGAAATTTCCAGATTTTTCAAGTTAAGTCTGCTCCTCTGTTCAACATACAGGTGAGTAAACTTTTTAAAAATAAAATCTTTTGGTATTGATTGATCTATGTGATGATGTTATAATCATTTTTGTTGTTTTAGATTTTTCATCTTGAATCTGATTTATGTTGTACAAATTTCAATGCATACCTGTATATGTATGTTTTATGTTCTCTGTAAATGTCTGTTGCAAGATTAACTATAAAGAAAAAAATTCAAATCTCCCTGTATAATCAAAATTAGACATTGGTTACTGAAGAGAAGATGTTAATAACATTGTATTCTTGTTTTTAAAATTAATTTCAAGTGAATGTTTTTGGATAATACTCTATAAAATATAAGAATACAGTGGAAATCAGAAATGGATAAATTTCAAGCACAGTGATTTTCGAATTCACTTAGATAGTCTGAATCGCATTATCAATTCATGAATTTTAATATAAAATTTGTGATTTTTATCTTTGTATTTGATGTGAATTCGAAATGGTTCAAATTTGGGGTTTTCAGTCGACTGTCATTGATCGAAGTCGAGGGGAAGGTCGAAGTTCGGCATGGAGATGGCCGTGGTGTCTGGGAACACGGGAAAAATGGTGGTGGATGTCATCGATGGCAGAGGTGGCCGTGTAGAGGCGATGTAGGGTTTTATTACTCTGTTGTATCGTCATGGTTGCTGTTGTTTTCTCGACGTCTTTGGAGCATCGAGTTCGAGCACGTGGTGGGGATTCGCAACGTTGGAGGGTGGCGCTGCTCTGGGAGTGAGGCCGTTGTTTTCGATCGTCGTGATCATCGTCGATAGGCGTTTTGGTCGTTCGAACTTATTTTTCCAAATGGGTGCTGAATGCTCTTTTTCGAATCAATGGAGGATTCGCCGATTGAGGTGGCTGAGGGGGTCGTCGAGGTCAGTGTTGACTTATATGTGGCCATAGTGATGATCGCCGTTGTCCAGTAACGTCGTGCACGTGCACGGTGTAAATCTTGTGCATCTGGAGACGTTGATTTGGGAAGAAGGAGTTTTGGCCAATGTTTTCTCGAAGCTTGTCTCGTGATTGTAGTGGGCTGACTCGGAGTGGTCGAGTGAGTTGTCTCATGTATATCTTGTTCCAAGTTAAGCTTGACCAGTTTTAAGTAAAATGAAATTTAAAGCAACCAGGAATCAAGTCATGTCCAGTTTTAAATTTTAAAAATGAATTTCAAAAGTTTTAAGGCAAAACTAAATTTTAAAACAAAGTTTTAGTTATTTTTTTAATGTATAAAATGAACTGATTTAAAGTATGATGTTTAGAATGGATTTTAGTTTTAAAATTTGGATTTTCAAAATTTAAACTTTTGTTTGAAAATAGTTTTGGTTATAGATATTGCTTAGTTAAATTATGTAATAGATATCTAAATGTTTTCAAATAAGATTTTATTTATATAATTGAAATGTGATTAAAGTAAAGGTGTTCAACTTGAATAAATTAAGAGATGATGATTTTGTGTAAACCAGCTCAAGCTTCTAAATTTAATTTAATTTAAAATGGAAGCTAAGAGTTTAATGTAATGTTTGGGTTATCTTAATTTAATCAATTTTTGTTTACAAAGGTAATTAAATTAAGATGAAATTAATTTGAGTAATTAATTTAGGGTAGTTAATTACTTGATTTAGGTCTAATTAATCTAAGTAATCTAACATTAATTAATTAAGCAATAATTAATTAATGGATGTAATTAAGGCTAATTACTTGATATAAAAAGCTATTACTTAGTGAAGTAATTAAAGTAATTAATTACTCAGTGCAATTAATTAAGTTAATGTGGTTAATTTTAATTAATTAATTAAGTTTAATTAATTAAAGAAAATTACCTAATGATGGGATTAATTATAATTACTTAATGTAATTAATGAGGTTTAATTACTTAGTAAAGTAATTAAAGGATAATTACTTAAGAGAAATAATTAAGGATTAATTACTTGGTGTAATTAATTAAAGGATTAATATAATTAATTAAGGAGTTAATAAATTAAGGTAAGTGATTACAAGATGGTTAATTACTGTTTATGATGGATTAAGGTTGATTAATGGAAGTAATTTATTTAGGATCATTAATTAATGCAATTAATTAATGTAATTAATGAAAGTAATTAAAGATAAATTACTGTAAATGGTTGAGGATAATTAATTTGTGTAATTAATTAAAGGATAATTACTTTACGTAATTGAAGATAATTAATCAAGGATGATTAATTAAGACGGATAACTAAAAGATGATTAATTAATTGATTGTAATTAATTAATGATTAATTAAAGGTAATCTAAATGATTAAAGATTTGAAATTAATTTAATTAGAGATAAATTAATTTTGGGAATGATCCATCTTGTTTATGAATGATTGAATCATGATTAAATGCCTGGAACTGATGTTTTGTGATATTATATGTTTGTATGGACAATGACAATATGGTTACCTATTGATGGTGGATTTTTGTGTAAAAAGTGACATCTTTTATTTAAAAGTTGAATTGGGTTTCACTTGAATAACGTGGGTTAAGATGGTATTGAATTCGAAGAGACCGGAGTCGGGTATTAAAACTACCCGAAACCACTTCGATTCTTTATAAATTGATATGTGGAATCAATTAGCTGAAATGGAATGATTTATGTGAATTTGACCATTTAATCTAAGTTTTGGTACTTAGAAATTGATGTGTGATGTAAGTGATATAACGACTTGTGAAGTTTAAAATTGATACAATTTACCCCGGGTTTATATAAGTTGTATGCTTTTGTATTCCTTGTTAGATGTTTTTACTCACGCTGGTTTCCAGCCTGACCCGTGTGTTACTTGGATGTAATACTCGAGTCAAACCGAGTATTACAGATTTTCAGTTAAGGACGTTCTGGAGCTCAGCAGACGAGCTGGATGGCAGGAACGTATGGAGTGTTTCCGCTATATTATATTATTGTATTATATTATTGTATGTATCTGAGACATGTTGATTGTATCTGTCCAGTGTTTGTATATATGTTGTAACTCCGATGTACAAAAGTGAAATTTGACAAGTACAGTTTTCCTTTGTACAACTGTTATTATTTGTTATTATATTTTATCCGTTTCCAATTGTGAGATGTTGGTTTTCCTGTTCTTCTTTTTCTTCTATCTCTTTCTTTTTTCCTATTTATATGGAATTTTTGGGATCGAAAATTCCGGGTCGTTTATCTATGTTAGAAAGACTTGTTTTTCTTATTTTGACAGATTGCATGTTTGATTAGATGAGATTTCTTGTTATTCCATGTTGCATGATGTGATTTGATGTTGTATGTTGGTGTCGTGATTGCATAGAATGTTAGGTTAGAAAATTGAGTATATCGAAAGCAAATTTGGTTGGAATTGGACGATACTTGGAGGGGAAGCTCTAGTGTATGGGAGTGTGATGACCCGGAATTTTAAAGCAATATCAATTTAATAATTTGAAATAAAAATTAAATTGATTTGATAATCTTTGTAATAAGATTTGAATTAATTTAATAATTCAATAAAATAAATAGTTAATTGATAGATTTTATCTTTTTAAATCTAATAAATTGTTTACATTTATAATATATATAGAATATTGTATATATTGTGAATAGATATTGTTTTAATTTAATTAATAAATAAATCTTGTTTCCTAAAAATATGTATATATTTAGTAAAATTGGAAATTATGATTTTTATTTAAAAGTTAAACTTTTTAAAGCTATTTAATAAATAAAATATGGTTTTAAATACCTAAGATAAACATTGAAAATAATTTAAAATATGTTTAACTCAAGTTTAAAATTTAAATAAATAACAATGAGGTTATTTTGAGTTTCTTTTAAATATAATGTGATAAAATAAATAACTTATTAATAAGAAGACAATTTCTTTTAATAGTTATTTATGGTTATTAAATATTGTTATTTCTAAAAATATAATAATACATTATTTCAACAAATAAAAATAATTGTTTTTCAAAAATTCAAATTGTGCAGTTATATTTGTAAATAAACTAGATTTCAAAATTTATTTTGAACTTGAATTCAAAGTTTTTTTTAAATTTAAAGTATAAATGTTTTTAATTTGTTTTGATTTTGAAATATTTGTATAAGTTTAATTTTATAAATATAGTTTGATTTATTCATTTTAAAATCTATATACATATGAATAAATACATGATTAACTAATTTATTTAAACATAGGTTTACATTTATCATGTATTAACATCTAAATAAATAACTAATTAACATTTAGGACAAATGTAAACATCTTACAAATTAAATAATCATGTTTTAATTAATTAACATACTTACTTGACAAATGTAATATGTAAGGGACAAGTGTCAAAATTTTAATTAGCATTTTCTTTTTATTTTATTTTTATTGATTTTAGTTTTTATAAACAAACTCTCTTCCATCTTATTTCTTTTTGAAATTCTAAAGCTAAGAAACAATGGAAAACCAAAATCTGAAACATATTCAATCCACTTCTCAAACCAAAGGCATGCAAACCAATTATTTTCAAATCATCTTCAAAAGCCCCCACATCTTCAAGTTTAAAAGCATATCTGTCGCCATTTTGAAATCAAGAAGAAAATTTTGCATTTCTGGAATTAGCCTGCATGCAAACCATTTGTCTTCAAGCCAATTAAAGCATACCTGCATTTTCAGAAATCTAAGATCTGTGCAAGCAAACCTGCATTTCTTATTCAAGCTGTTAAAAGAATTCAGTGATAAAGCTTTCCAATTTTTTTTAACTCAAGCAATCCTAACAACTCAAAGTTTTTAAAAGCACAAGTTTTTCAGTTGCATTGCTCTGCACATCAAGATCTAGGTGAGTAACATTTCTTGTTTTCTTAAAGTTTAAATTTATAAATAGGTTGCATGTTTAATATCTGTGATAAAAATATGTTGAATGCATATTTGGATGAAATCTGCTGTGATTTGCTTGTGATTTTCAGAAAGTACTCTCTGTTATATAAGTCATATGTTCAGGTTTTGATTTAAATTCAAAATCTATAGATTGTGTCTCTGATTTAACTTTAGATTAAACCAAACTTGCTTGTTTATGTTAAGCTTTAATTTAAGATTTTAGTTAAGTTAAAATAACATATAAACATCTCTGTAAACCAAAAATTTACAGATTAAGTTTGAAAATGTGAAAATTCATATTTAATAAATTATAAATTCAGTACTATGAATTAAATACCTAGATCAAACTATGATTTTTAGGACTAAAAGTAGGATTTTTAGTTAAGAGTTAGGGGTACAGTTCTGTGTTGAACTGTAAAGGGAAATTTTGAAATTTTGGGGGATCTGAGAAAATGTAAGGGTTGGGATTCTTCTAGTAGGTGGAGCAGTAATTCATGATGATTGGAAAAATGTGTGGAGTTGTTGCAAATCAACATGGAGGCGGTGATATTGATTCCTTATCTGAAGCCCTAGTTTAAGTTAAGTAATTTGATTTGGTCAGTGTTACTTATAGAGGCGATCGAGTTGTATGAGTTTCTGGAGGATGATAATAGGTTGATGGATGGACTCGTGGCCGGAGTCACTGACATGTCGGTGGTCAGAAGGTGGAGGAAGAAGGTTTGACAGGTTTGGGTTTAGAAACTGTATCTTCTGTTCCACCTTTGAGCATGCGTCTCAAATTCAATTCTGTAATTTTGTAGGAGAACTGATGATGGTGGTTGATGGTAAGGATGGTCGTTGATGTTTGGAGGTTGCTGAAGGAGGAGGTTGATGGCCGGAGGCAAGGTGCACGTGCACCGTGCAAAAATCTTTGAGGTCTGTTGATTTGGGTACTGTAGTATTTAGAACTCGAAGTAATACGCGAGTGTGGCTGTACATGGCTCGAAGGAGGGGGCTTGCTGACTCGAAGCAGTTTTAAGATGGCTCGGGTAGTTTGAACATTACAGTTTTTTTTTAAAACTGTCTGCAGTTTTAAAATTTAAATCAAAATTTAAATGAACTAGTAGTTATGATATTATTTAAACAAAGTTTAAATCTGCCGTAAGAGTTATAGTTTTAAGGGAGTTTGAATCTTATATGTTTTAAAATTTGAAAGTGGTTTCAGTTTTTTTTTTTTAAAATAGAATTTAAAACCTGCATTTAAAAAGGAAAGTAAAGTTTTTAAAAGAGATATAAATCTAGTTTTAAATCTGAGTTAAGTTTTAATCTAATATATATTTAAGTTTTAAATGATTTTGAAATCTTATAAGTTTTCAAATTTGAAAATGGTTTTCAGTTTTAAATTAAAAAAAAGGAACCTGGCAGTTTCCTGGAAATTTAAATATGAAAGCTAATTTTAAATTAGCAGTTTGAATTCAAATTTAAGTCCAGTTTTCATAAGGATCTTTAAATCTTCAAGTTTTTATTTTTAAATAAGAAGTTTAAAAATCAAGGTGTAAAGCAAGAGTTCAATGCAAGTTTAAATTCAAATAATTTTAAATAAGGAATGGTTCAAATGTTTTAAATTTAAAAACAGGATATTTAAATAAGTTTCAAAATTTTAAATGTTTTCAAACAAAACTAAATTTAAATTGTTTATTAGAAGTAAATTTGTTTCAAACAAATATTTTAAATTTGATTTACCTTTTTGAATGAAATCATTATAAATGGTTTATAAAGGAAGTTAAATGATTGTTAACCTAAATTATAATCCAAATTATAATATATTTAAAACTTAGTTTAATTAAATTAAGTAAATTAAGACTTATCTTATATAAGTTTTAATTATAAGTAATAAATGTTATTTACATTTATTTTGGAAAGAATAATAAATGAAATTTAAATTGGTTAATTCTTAATATCATTTTGAATTTTAGATTCAAAATGAAATTTGAATTTAAATTTTAAAATGAAATGTTCTAAGTACATTTTAATATTTATGAAATTATTAATAAGGAATGGATTTTCTTAGAAATTATTAAGATATTAAATTATAATTAAATAAATAGGATAATTAAGGAATAACTTATTTATTTATTTATTTATTTAATTAATAATTTGGATTAATTTAAATTAGAGATAATTAAGAAGTAATTAAAGAAAAGGAATTAAAGAATTAATAATAGTTAATAATGGTCATTAACTAAAGTTTATTTAGTAATTAATTAATATGATTAATTTTTAATAATTAATTAGATTGATAAATTAGTGATAATAAAATTATGAAAATTTATTTAAGTAATTAAGACATTAATTACTTAATATAATTAATGGAGTTATTGAGATTGGTTTAGATTAATTAATTTAGTTTAATTATTTTTAAACATTGGATTGATAATAATTACCTGATGTAATTAATGAAGTGAAATTACTCAGTAAAGTAATTAGAGATAATTACTGGATGTAATTAGTGGATAGTGTTGGAATTGTGAAATAATTTGGATTAAATTATTTTGTATAATTAATCAAGGAATTAATTAAAGGAATTAATTCAGAGGTAATTAATTTGATAAGTAATTAAGGGTAGTTAATTACAGAATGAAATTAATCAAAAATGATTAATAATTATGGTTTAAGTGAGATTAATTACTAAAAGTAATTAATTTAATTGAGTAATTAATTGAATATAATTAAGAGTCATTAATTAATATAATTAATGAAGTAATTAAGATTGATTAATTAAGATTAATTAATCAAATAATAAGTTATTAGGGTAATTAATTAATTGTAATTAATTAAGATTAAATGTAATTAATTTTAGTTAATTAATTAATGAAGTAATTTAAGGTCAATTACTGTATTTGGTTTAGAGTAATTGATTTTGTGAAATTAATTAAAGTATAATTAATCAGGGGTGATTAATTAAGATGATAAAATTAGAGGTTAATTAATTAATTAATTTGTAATTAATTAATGATGATGTAAGTAAGATTTTTATTGTGTAAGTAATTAATTTAATTCATTTTAAATTAATTATAGATGTTATGATTATAAGTCATTGCTTATAGATGGTTGATATTGGTTACCCTGAATGGTTTGAATCTAAGTTATGAGATTAGTAATGTTGATTGATATGGATGCATTGGTTGCATTGTGATATTGATATGGATTATCTTTTGATAGTGATAATGTGGATTATCTATTGTTATGATAATGATAATTATCTGTTGTGAATCTATGAATTACCTATCTGTGTATATAGATAATATAATTGAATTGTTTTAAAACTTTAAAACAACTTGGACCTAAAAGACACGCTTTTGGATTTCGATGAGACCGGGATCGGGTTTCCATATTTGGATATCCGAAAGCCACATCAATCCGAATTAACGATAGGTCATGAATCTTATGTGAAGAGTGAAGACTCGAGGTGTAAGGGCTATACGTCAGTATAACTCTATGGGTGATTCTGTAATGAGTTCGACGGAATAATACATATAGATTCGAGATGGAGATTAAGAGTGCAAGGGTTATCGTCGTTAACTCTGAGGGTGATTCCAAAATGAGTGTAACGAGATAATGCCTTCGGTTTCGTTCGTACCCGGAACGAACTTGTATGGATTGAATGCTTTCAGAATATCGTCAGGTGGACGATGAGCATTCTAAGATAATGAGTCCTATAAAGGTAATCGTAGCCTCAAGCCTCATCAACCGGGAATGGCTAAAACAGGGGAGGTGCAGCAAGGCTTCGTAGGTAGCCCCCACTGGAGAGCAAGATTTTCCCCTGTCTAGAGGTCCCTTTTTATTCGGCTTAGTGGGCAGTTGGATATGCGCACCAACTGCGGGGTTGTCTTGTTCGGAACTGTTCAGTAAGGAATGGGTCCGGCCTTGTGTTGCAGGAGAGTTAGGGTGGCTCCTCGGTACGTTGATCTAGGC
This sequence comes from Allium cepa, assembly GCA_030765085.1. NCBI lineage: Eukaryota > Viridiplantae > Streptophyta > Magnoliopsida > Asparagales > Amaryllidaceae > Allium > Allium cepa. The sequence goes on from CM060941.1 coordinate 705,396,691, forward strand.
CACGTACTGTGACGGGCGGTACCCCAGTAGCCCTGCCATTGTATGGAATCCAAAATCCAATAAGTGCCAACGGTTTTGATTGTATTACCCACTTTTGTGGCTAGTAGCTGGAATTTAATCATGTAACAATTTCGGCTATTTCATATTTACTTGAAAACCCTAGACCTATTATAATATCACTGGATTTCCTATCAAATGTTTTGGTTAGCGTAAGGTAAAAACTTTTCCATGTTTATGTGTGGGAAGTCTTACGTGATACCTTTCTTTTCAAAAGGGTTTTTGAAAGTTAAGCAACTTTAACCTGTTACTCACACCAGACCCATGTCTGACCCAGAGTTTTTTTTTTTCATAAACTCTTGGGTACTCAAATTTTTACGAGTAGCCAAGGGATTCAGGTTAGCTTTGACGAATATTGGAGGAGCAATGGAGCTGGAGGCTTCTGCGTTAGATATATAGTAATTCAGATGTGTGTTCTGTGTTGTCTCTGGATTGTATTATGTTGTAAATACTAGACAGGTGTTTATAACTGTCTAGTATGTGTTGTATATCTGTGTACTCTGATAGTGGTTGTAAACTATGTAATATTTTATGTTATTAATATAATTTATTTGTTCCGTTGTTTAGATTCTGATGTGTTGTTTCTTCTTCTTCTATTTCTTTCCCTTTTCTATCCCTTTCTTTCTTATTAGCGATGCGACTTCTTGGAGTTATGGAAGTTGGGTCGTGACAGGGAGAAGCCTGGGTTTCAATTTGTGGGTCCTAATTCACTAAGCACAGAAGTCAATATCTACATGAGAGGTCGATACCGAGTTCGTTAGGTTAGTCCAACAAGTCGTCGGGTTAGGGGAGAGTATGGGTTTTGCTAGTAGAGGTTGCCTAAAGTAATGGATAGGTGATTGGCTAAGTTTTGAAGGCTATGCCGACTTGTTATCTAGAATTTGAAGTAGATGCTTTGGAGTGAGAACCGAGTTGTTTGGATGGATTGGTTGTGATCAAAACATCTAGGCATCGAGTACTAGAAATAAGGAAGGGGAGAATGAAACATGGCTAATAATTAGCCAATGGGAGAGGTTTGTACCTACATGCGAGGTCGATGTTGACTTCCCATAGTGAGTCCAATGACTGTAAAACTTTTAGGAGGTGAAGTATAGGTCATGTAGATAGTGCTAGAGGTATTGACTCATTCATACCAGGTTGGATGATGATATAACATCATGATGAAAATCTATGGTCTTGGCTCGTGTTGGGAGTGGGTTCCAAAGATGGCGGCTCTTAAATGGGTGGGCGTATGATCGAGAAACGTGGAAGGGTTCCTCGTGAATAATGGAAATTGGATTGAGCAAGAAGGGCTCGGTGTCCAAATGAGTGTATGTGCTAAGGAATCGTTGATGCTTAGAGTATTTTCTGTTGTACTCGAAGTAGAGGTATTGTAAGTGGGGATGCCCATGGATTGGTAGCAAGGATCTGTATATCCTGGACCCGTGGCTTTGGGTCCAGTGTCTAGATTTGGGTTGGGAGACACATATCCAGCTTTGGGCTACAATATATGACAGTACAACGGAGAATCAGGAATTCCAGTCCCTGGTAGAAAGGAGGCTATAAGAGCTATTATATTTTCAGAGCATATGGGGTGATAGTTATGATCGTTTGACGGATGCTTTCTTTGGTAAGCTATCACCCACAAAAATCAATGGAAGTAGGTATTGGAGATAGGAATACCTAGAAGATAGATATCCTATATTTGATTTGTGGTATATTTTTCTATGATATTGTATAGTAGCATATTATTGTGTTATAAGCTAATTTTTTGGTTGCAGGGATAGGACAGGTATGGTTCATGTATTCTTATTTCTTACCATATTATCCTATTTAGTATTTTAAGACTCAATTACTGCTTATACCAGACTGTTGTCTAACCCATTGGTTTATGCTTTGCCTCTTATTTTGTTGGGTACTCTTAAATGAGTAAACTAGATAAAAGGTCCAGGTGACACGGTAGCCGTCTAGAGGACGAGATGGATGGAGCTATCTCATAATGTGTGTGTGTGTATGGAGTCTACACTTATTCCACTAAGTAACTTCGTTGAGCCCGTGACAGTGATTGCTTATTTCTATTTATTAAGATAGTTTGTTTGAGTTTACTTATGTTGTACGAACTCCACTACATTTGATGTGTAACTCTATGGATCTATTGCTATGATGATGATTTGTTTACATAGTTATTACTATATCATATTTTATATCTGTGATATTATATTTTGTCCATGCCTTATGAGATATAATAGGTTATATGCTATATTTGTTCATTCTAAACCATCGTGATCGTTCTATATCGACCGGTATTAGCTACAGTGCACTATTTATATACTATTAGTGCCGATAGTATAGGGAAGTCATCACAATTGGTATTAGAGCTTTGGTTACACGATTAACTAGAGTTAATACCTGATCCAGTAGAGATAGGGAAGGTGTTATTGCCTTAGATTGGATCGAGAGTATATATGTATACGAGAGAGTGCATACTTGTTATGAGTTTGGTTTTCAAAATTATATAGTAATACATTCTATAGTATAAGGTGCATGCACATGAGCACTATGGACATAGTTTTCTTTATGAGTGTCTAATCATTCTTGTCACAGATAAGAAAGAGCCGGCATATAAGGAATGTTGTGAGGAATTCCACTATAGGAGTAGAGGAAGGGGCGGGATCTGGAGCTGTTATGCCTGATGTCCAAGCTGTGTTCAATACTATGATGAGTAATATGATGAGAATGCTCCTGGAGTGGTGATAGGTGGAGGTGCTCCAGTGCAAGTGCGTAGGGCTAATTTTTCCAAGTTAAGCAAAGATTATTCTACTCTTGGATAGAAGCCCTTTCTTGGGACGGAGTCAACCATAGAAGTGCAAGATTGCTTAGATACTTATGAGAGCATTTTTGGTGAAATGGATGTGGAAGATGCAACGAAGAGGAAGTTGTCTTCGAGACAGCTTCAGGGTTGAGTTATGAATTGGTGAAATTTTGTTGCTATTTCTACTCGAGAAGACCAATTTGCTTAGGATCAGTTTAATACAAGGTTCGAGGAGAAGTTTACTAAGTTGCTCAGAAGTCGGTTTTATTTAGAAAATTTTCCAATCTCAAGCAGGAAGGGATGACAGTTTCTGAATATATGGTAGAATTTAATGTTTTGTCTAAGTATAGGATGTCATTCATTGGCACTCCATTGGGGAAGAATGAGAAATTTATTATTGGTTTGGATGACTACTTCAGAGAAAAGCTGGCAGACCATATAGATGAGCCATTTGAGTAGCTTATGAGAAGGCGCTTTGCCATGAGAGCTTATAACCTAAGGCTAAGACTACTATTGTTGTTTATGCTAAGAAAGAGGAGCCAAGGACGAAACAAGGTAGTGAAGGCAAGAAGAAGTGTAGTAGGAAGAGGAAGCCACATTAGGGTATGGGTAGCAAGAAGAAGGGTAAATGGGAACCTAATTGCTTTGGATGTAACGAGAAGGGTTGTCTAATTACAGACTGTAAGATGGGTGAGAAGAAGAAATGCTATACTTGTGATAAGGTTGGGCATTTGAAGAAGAATTATTCAGTAAAGGATAAGCAGATGGTGAAGGCATATGCTTTGGACGCAGTCCCAACTTTGTCGAGTGCTACCTCAACGAAGGAGAAGAGGAAGGGAGTCGTCCTTCAAAGTATGCTTTCTATTAGTGATGTTCATGTTCGATTTTTGTTTTATACCGATGATTCTCATTCATTCATCCGTAGTGACCTAGTAGATAGATTGGGATTGAAATTGGAACCTGAGATATAGATCGACCCCTAATCGTAACGAACTCTATAGGAGGCTCTATTAGTAATTTGCATGGTTGGTTGTGGCGTAGTTTTATCGTGTCATGGATGTTCTTTGGTTTACGATTGCTTTATTTTGAGCTATGTTGGTTCAGGATTATCTTGGTTATGGAATGGCTTTGGAAGAATGGACTACAGTGGATTGTGAGAAGCTGTCGGTGACAATCGAAGATGTGGATGGGCGAACGGTAGTGATTGGCTGCCTACCAGAGGATGGAGGGGTGGTTAGCTTTCTATATTCACTTAAGGTTCCACATGTGGGGTTTTCATCGGTGCCTATCGTTAGAGAGTATCCAAATGTTTTCCAGGAAGTGACTAGATTTATGCCGCACAGAGAGATCAAGTTTCGAATAGAAATGTGAAGGAAGCTAGACTGATAGTTATGCCTTTGAGGCATATGGCACATAGTGGGAAAAAATGGAGGTGCAAGTTAATGACCCATCGAGGAAAGGGTTCACTCAAAGAAGCATATCTGAATGGGGCACGTAGGTAGTATTCACGACGAAGGTGATGGCTCTTTGAGGTTGTGCGTGCATTATCATGAGCTGAATAAAGTGACAAAGAAGATCAAGTATCCACTCCTATGCATTGATGACTTATTTGATCAAATGAATGGTGCAGAAGTGTTCTCCTAAATGGATTTGGTGACGTGATTTCACCGGTTGAGAGTAGCGAAGGAGAGTGTGCCAATTACCATGTTTCGTATGCCTTCGGGTCTCTATGAGTGGCTGGTGATGCCATTTGGATTGACCAATGGGCTGATACTTTGGGGATCTCATGAGGGTTTTTAGAGACTAGTTGAATAAGTTCATGCTTGTGTTCATGGATGTTATTTTGATTTACTCCAAAACTGAAGAGGAGTACAAGATGCACTTGAGAATTGTGCTAGAGATATTGAGAAAGCATAAGTTGAGAGCAAAGTTATCTAAATGTCACTTCTGGAGAGAAGAAGTGAGATTTCTGAGTCACATTGTTTCAGGACAAGATATAGTTATGGATCCTACGAAGGTGGCAGCGGACCAAGATTGGAATCAACCCAAGAGAAGTTTCCTAGGATTAGTGGGATACTATAGATGCTTCATAAATGACTTCTTGAAAGTAGCAACATCGTTAACTAATTTGATGAAGATGAATCAGACCTTTATATAGGATGCGAAGTGTGAGCATGCATTTGTGAGTCTGTATGAGAGGTTAATGAGTGAACCAGTGTTGACCATTCCAATAGAAATGACGAGTTGACAATATACACCATTGCTTATGGTACTTGATTAGATGAGATGTTGATGCAGAAAGGGAAAGTTATTGCTTATGTCAGTCGTCAGCTGAAACCATATGAAAGAAATTACCCAAGTCATAATTTAGAATCAGGGGCAATTGTTTCTGCTTTGAAGATATGGAGGCACTATTTTTTTGGAGAAAGGTTTGTGCTATATACAGACCAAAAATCCTTTAAGTACCTTTTCCTCAGAAGGATCTCAACCTTCGACAGCAATGGTAGTTGGTTTTCTTGGCTTCTTATGATTTCAGTATCTCCTAAACTCTAAGAAAAGGGAATGCATTCGTTGATGATTGAGTAGAAGACATGCGGGATTGGGAGCAATGTTCTTGGAATAGAAGAAGATGGAGTATATTGCTGGGTTTGATATCAGGCCTCACTTTGAGCTAGAACCTGAAATGTTAGTATGTTTATCAATTAAACTTACTCTAACTAAAAGGATATGTACTAGTCAGAAGCGAGATGCTAGAATAGCAGTGATCATAGAAAAGATTGAGGAAGGTGTAGAACCTAAAGATATGAAGCAATATGAACTCGACCGAGAAGGTTGGCTTTATAAGGATAGAAGATTATTTATTCCCGATGTCGATGGATTGAGAGACGAAGTGTTAAGAGAGTGTCATCATTCCGGATTAACTCTTTATCCCAGTGGTAACAAGATGTAACAAGATATGAAGCGGACCTACTGCTGGGAAGGTATAAAGAAGAATATTGGGTCATTCATCTCGAGGTGCATAAACACCAGTTGGTAAAGCAGAGTAGAAGAAATCTAGTGGATTGTTGCAACCAGGGAACAAGTATTGATGTATTTTATTCATGGATTGATGAGTACTCGAGCAGGGTACGATGGCATTTGGGTCATAGTAGATCGGTTGACAAAGAGTGCAAGGTTTGTACCTATCAAGTTAAGTAGAATGACATTCACACTGGTAGAGTTGTATGTAAAATGGATAGTATGATTTCATGGTGCGCCGAAGAGCATTGTGAGTGACGGAGACCCGTTATTCACTAGTGGGTTTTAGAAGAGCTTACAAGAGGCGTTAGGGGCAGAGCTACGTTTTAGTATAGCTTATCACCTATAAACAGATGGGTAGACCAAAAGAGTAAATCATATATTGGACGATCTCTTCGAGTATGCATATAGACATTGGTGGACCATGGGATGATCATTTGCATTTGGTGGAGTTTGCATACGACAGTAGTTATCAGTTGAATGTTGGTATGGCTCCGTACGAAGCATTGACTGGCCAAGCATGTAACACTTTTTCATGTTGGTGGGAAGTGGACGATAAACTGATACTTGGATCAAATACGATTAGAGAGACTTCGAAGAAGATCGAGGTCATCCGACAACTAATGAAAGCTGCTCAGGATCGACAAAAAAGTTACGCCGATAAGAGACTAAGATATTTAGAGTATTCTATCAAAGATATAGTATTTGTAAAGGTTTCTCCTCTAAAGAATGTAGTTCGATTCGGTCAAAAGGAGAAGTTGGCACCGAGATTCATAGGACCTTTTTCGATAGTTGAGAGAATCAGAAAGCTAGCATATATGGTCGACTTACCTTAGAAGATGGCAGGCATGCAGTACATTTTTCATGACTCTTATCTATGGAAGTTTGTGCATGACTCAGGCATGATGACTACACCGAATCAGCTAGAAGATGTTGAGGTAGAATGAAACAGCCCACATCCCATAGTATACCCAAAAAAGGACACACTAAAGAATATGGTGCATTTTAGGTATAGCTAAAATCTTTACAGAGACTAAGATTCACAAGACAAATAGATAAAACAGCAGAAACATTTGAGTAGTAACTTATTAAAAATTAAACTTCAAAAATAAGTCATAAAACAAAATCTATCTCAAAATACCAAATACACATGTCTTATGAATAATACCATCTCAGTCACTGCATCGGAGTACATAAAATCACCCCTCTCACAAAGTACTAGTATATCCAAAAGTCAAATGAAAATAAATCTGAAAAGAAGAAGAATACACAAATAATCTCCAAGAAGGATGAAAATCTACTACCTTTTCCTCTACTGGCTTACGGGGGGAAAAGAGGAAAATCGATGAGTGGGTCAGACTAAAAGTTTAGTGAGTGAAAGTGACTACTAGTATTTTTAAGCAAGGTAAAGAAAATAGACTTAGCAACTGTTCTAGTATAAAAGGAAATAAAAGAAAAGATAAAGATGGAATAAAATATTGTTTAAATGTTTGCTTTTCTTAGATAGTTTTGATTGGATTGTTTGCACTTTTCTAAAACTACTTTGATTGGCTGAAATCCCAATCCTAGTTTAATTAGGCTAAAGTCCTAATTCTACCCTTTGATCGGCCTTCTATCTCTGTTGTGCCATGGTGAGCTAGTCCTATCCCATGGGTCCCACAGCGAAGGACACCTATTTAGGGCTTTGGAACTCAATAGCAACTTATATCCCTGCTCCAAGGTCGCACGCTTGGCCACCGTTGGCTCGCACTATCTGTTGCTCCATCTTTTGACCTCTTATTTACCCGCTTTAGCATCAGCGTGTCCAGCCTCACCTGATCTATTGTGAGACCATCAGTCCTAGTCTGATAAGGTCCTGCCCAACATCACCTAAGTGTTTTGTGAGACCAACAGTCCTAGTCTAAAAGGGAAATGCTGCCTGATACGGGTCCTAACAAACAAAATCTAGTTGCGCCCCTTGCCCAAATCCCCGGATTTAAGCTTTTATATATTGACCACTTATTTACCATTACTTCAACATAAGCGTGTCCCGACCTCACCTAATCTATTGTGAGACCATCAGTTCCTAACTGAAGTGCAATGCTGCAGTTACGGGTCCTACTTCTATCTTTGCTTATTAACTTAGTGTAAGTTTCAAAATAAGCCTCTCCTATTATTATTGCTACGTTTGCTTATTAACTTAATCTAAGTTTTATAATAAGTCTCTTCTGTTATCCTTACTATTGTGATAACCTAAAATTTCTTTGCCATCAGATAATTGTATAATTTTTAAAATTGGATTTTTAAAATTGAATTTGAACTTGAATTTGGATTCAAAATTTGAATTTGAAAAGATATATATCTTAAAAATATTTTGGATATAAAATATGGATAAGATTTTTATTTAAAATAAGATTGTTTTAAATTATTTTCTTTAAAGGAAATTTATTTATAGAAATTTGGAAAAGTATTTATTTAATAGTAAGTAAATACAAAAGCTTTTAAATTAGTATTCAAAAATGGATTAAAAATAGTACTGATTTTATTTAAATTATGATTGGTTATTTTCTTATTTTATTTTAAAAAGTTTTATTTTTATAAAATAAGACAAGGCATTTATAAATTAAGAAAACACTTGCTTATTAGGAAAATTTATAATAAAGGCTTTTAAATCAGTTAAAAATAAGAAAATGACAAGTGTCAATTTTTAAAGCTTGTTGAATACATGTATTAGGAACTAAACAATGGTTTTTGACAAATGCAAGGATATTTAACAAGTGTCGTTCTCTTATTTTCTTTTTCATTAATTTTATTAAAACATAAGTTTACATCATACAAAACTTCAATTTTTCTTTCTTCATCCATTTTCTTTCAAATTCAAGCAAGAAATCATGGCCACAACCTGAAAACATTTCCTCAAAAAAATCAACCTGAAAGAATTTTACAAAGCTCAAATTCAGAATTAAAATCTATGCCCTTTTCCTTAAAAACAAACCTGTTCAACTTTTCAAACCAGGAATTGTTTGAGAAAAAAACTGTTATCTCCCCTGAAATAAATTTTCAAGGACTGTAATCCAAACACTGCAAGCCTGGAATGAAGTTGAATCATCATGTTCCAGACCAGTTAGGCAATTCCAGATTGGCAGAGCAAATCAAACTGTTCTCTGTTCATTCATACATAGGTGAGTAAACTTCATTTTAAAAATAGTTTAAAACCTATGATTTTAACCTGATGCTTATGATGAATTTTGTGAAAATATAGTTGCTTTTGTTATGTGTATGAATACATGAATGTATGTGTATGATGTGCTGTATATATCTGATGCATGTCTGGAAATGGATGATCACCTCTCTGCTTAAACTTGTGAGTAAACAAACTTTTTCAAAAGCTAAAAAAAATCATTTATTTCTTAATGCAAGTGTTTGATCTATGTAAGTGATGATGTATATGTGAGAATATGTATGTGAGTGTTTATACATGGATGTGATATGCTGGTGAATGCCTGTGAATATATATATATATATATATATATATATATATATATATAAGCTCTGTTTGAATAACAGACTCGGACTTTTCTAAGAAATTCTAATTGCTCTTTACCCAATCAGTTTTAGGTCCTGACCTCTAAATGATATCTGATTGTACGAATGAAATATTATTTTTAAAAACAAATCCAAGAGTTTATATTATGTATTTATTTCTAAAAAGAAAGAATACATTAATAATCCAAAAATAATTCAAAAAATAGATGTTATAATTTCGAGTCTGGGTTTCATAATCAGAATCAAAGTTGAGATTAATAAATTTTAGTAATCAAATCAAATTTTTTAGAATGGTATAAATTGTGATGTGCCGAGTTGTTTGATTTTGGGTGTTTTGTAAATCGTCGGCGATCATGAATGAAATGAGGCACGGGATTGAGATCAAGGGTGGCTTATGAGCTGTCGATCACTGGAAAATTGATCGATGATGTTGCAGTATGTTTGGGAGGGAAAGGGAATGTGATTTAAGGTTTGAAGACCTGTTTGGTCGACGAGGTAAATGGGGCTCGTGTGACGTCGTGGGACCCTCGGAGATGATCGCGAATGTCGGGGCAGTTGTGTGGATCGATGATGATGTTGTGGTCGAAGGTATATGGGTTTCGGTCACCTAGATCAACGTGGAGAATTATTTTGTTCGAAGGGAGTTGGTTTTGTGGTTGATCGATTTGCTCGTTTGGATTGTGTGGTGAGATCTTCGGATCTGGGTAGTCTGAAGGGTAGTGGAGGTCATCGGCGATAGGTTGAGGTGGTCGCTGATGGTCGGAACGGCGAGAAGTCACCGTGCAAGTGCACGGTGCACCTTTGACTATCTGAAGAAGTTTAGGTAGGGAAGAAAAGGGGATGCTCGGGAGTGTCCTTGTGATGATGCATGATTGACTCGAAGACCTTGAGTGTCGAAGCTCGAGTCATTTATTTGGGGTTATAGAGTTTTTTTTTTAAAAAAACAGTCTGATTTTCAAATTTTAAAATGGATTTTAAAATCTGAAAGAAAGTTTATACCAAGTTTTAAATCAAGTTTAAATATGGATTCAATTTAACTTTTGTATCCTAGTTTTAAAACATTCCATTGTTTAAACAAGTTTAAATGTTTAAGTAATTTTTAAAATGAAATGGTTTTCCAATAAAATATTTGAACTTTACTTATATAAAATTCTTTATAAAAGTTTCTTTAACTTTTGATTTAAAAGGTTTATAAAATTGATTTAAATTTGGTTAAAGTTAAAATTTGTTAATCGTTTTAAATCTTAAATTAGAAATAGAATTTAAAAGTAAATTTAAAGGTGAAATGGTTTAAAATGCATAAGTTAAGGATATATAAGTCAATAATAAAAGAAATAATTTATCTTAAAGATAATTTAGATTTTAATGATTAATAATTAAATAAGTTAATTAATTAGTGAAATGGTTATTAAAGATTAATTAATTTGTAATTAATAATGATTAATCTAAGTTTAATTACTTAAGAGAAGTAATTAAAGAATTATCAATAGTTAATGGAGATCGTTAACTAAGGATTATTAGATAATTAATTAATGTGATTAATTTTAATAATTAATTATATTAATTAATTAAAGATAATCATTTATGGAAATTGATTAAGTATAATTACTTAATGAAAGTAATTAGATGAATTAATTACTCAAAAGTAATTAATTAAATTATTGTGATTAGTTTAAGTTAATTAATTAGTTTAATTAATTTAAATAATCACTGGATGACGGGTTAAGTAAAATTACTTAGTGAAAATTTTAAAGTATAATTACTTAGATAAGTAATTAGTGGGTAATTACTGGATGTAATTAATTGAGGAATGGTAGTAGTTTTGGGCTTAATTAGTTTGTGTAATTAATTAAGGATAATTACATAATGTAATTAGAGAATGATTAATCAAGATAAATAATTATGGGATGACTAATTAATTGAATATTCATAATTAATGTTAAATAAGCAAGATTTATAAGTAATAAAGTAATTAATTTAATTCATTGGTAGTTAATTAAATTAATCAGAAATGGTATGACTAATTTATCTTGCTTATGAATGATTGAATGATATTTGAATGTCTTGGATTATTTGTTATCCCTGGTTTGTGATTGTGATGCTAAATGATATGAAATGTTTTTGTAATATGATATGTTGGGTTGAACAGAGATAATGTGGTTATCTATGATGAATTACAGTGTAAAAGTGACATCCAGTATTCAAAATTTAATCTCTTGAATAACTTGGGGTAAGATAGTATTGAAGAGACTAGGGTCGGGTATCAGTAAATACCCGAATCCACCTCGATTTGAAATCTCTAATAAATCTATATAGATTTGACATGTGAAATCAATAGGCTGGAATGATATGGTCCTTTGAAACTAAGTATGGGTACTTAGGTACTGATTTGTGAAATAAGTGTTGAGCATAACAAGTAATGAACTCGTAGTGAAGTACGAGTTACCCGGGGATTTTCTTTTATGGTTTGAACTTAGTATTTCAAATTATATGGGTTTACTCACGCTGGTTTCCAGCCTGACCCGGGTGTTACTTTGATGTAATGCTCGGGTTAGACTGAGTATTACAAATTTCTAGGTAAGGAAGTTCTGGAGCTCAGGAGACGGGTTGGATGACAGGAACGTATGGAGTGTTTCTGCTGTATTATATTGTTGTATATCTGGAACAAGTTATTTTAACTTACCAGTGATTGTAAAATGTTGTAACTCTGATGTATTAATGTAATTGACTGATACAACTTTCTTTGAGTAAAGAATATTTTTGATATTATATTTTATCCGTTGCGAATGTGGGATTCTGAGTTTGGTTTTCTGTATTCTTCTTCTTCTATCTCTTTTCTTCTTTCCTAACAATCTAGAATTTTCGAGATCGAAAATCTCGGATCGTTACATTTGGTTTGAGAGTAGAAGGTTAAGCGAGAACCTTGGCTCTGGTGGAATTACTTATTAAGGATATGGTCAATGGTACACTAGAATGAGTTGAGAGTGTGTGTGTGTTATATATATATGTATATATATATATGAGAGAGTACTTGTTATTTTCTTATATAAATATTTTAAATGGTTTTAAAAATAAATAATTTTTATATAAGATTATGTTTTGATATATAAGGCAATATTTCTTTCTAAATAAATATTAAGGGAATTGGTTGTTAAGTCCTTTGAACTAAATATAAGTGGTAATAGTAATACAACCAAATTTAAATTGAATAAAGATAAGTTTGAAATGGATTCAAACTAAAATTAAAATCTAGAATTTGGGAAAAAGTTCCAAAATAAGATAAAAGGAATTGGTATCCAGATATGATAATCTTGGGTATTATCATAAATAGATATTGTGTCTAATAATGATATATAATAAGTAAGCCAAATGAAATGTTATAGGGAAGTAAAACATTTTGGAAAATTTGACTTATAAATTGGAACTGGAGAGGATCTAAATTGTGAAGTTTTAAATCTAGGTCCAAAAATTTGAAAATTGTTTCAAAGGTGATAAAGAAATAATAAATAATATTATCTAATGTATTTGAATGAAAGGGTCATATTTCAAACAAGAGTTGTTTGAAAATTTAAATAAATTTGTTTTGAATTGAAACCAAAGGTTGTTTAAAATTTAAATGTAATTTGGTGTGTAAAGGAAATAAATATGTATGTATGAGGAATATTCATAATATCAAAGATGGTTTGAAATAGACTCTAAATGTCGAGTTTTAAATTTGGAATAAGATGTGAAACCCAAACTGAAGTAAGTATTAAACTTAAATGGGAAGGTTATTAATCTGAAGATTAAAATTTGAATGGGAATTCAAATTGTGTAAATTTGGTTGGATTAAATAAATTGAATTTAACTTGGAAGAAGTTAAACCTGATTTGGAAATTTCAAGATCAAACTAAGATTTAACTTGGGAATTTAAATGGTTGATTTGAATTGGGAGTTTGAGTGATCTTAAAATGGGTTTGAGATCCGAAAATTGGAAATGGATGGATATTTTAAAATAATTGGATAATATTACCCTATTGTTATTAATATTCTTTAAACCGTGAATTGGATTTGTTTAAAGAAATGGGTGTGGTAATATATCCATTATTAAGATAAAATGGAATCATTTTGGACTTAAGATTTGAATGTTTAAGATAAAACTTCAAAGGTTTGGTTTCAAAATTGAAATTTTGTGATAAATTGAATTTCAAAGATTTAGTTGTTTAAAAAGGATTTGAATTATTATTTAAACTTCGAAATAGGTTAAAAATGGAATTGGGATTAATTCAAACAGAAACTGATATGAATTGAAATTGGCTCAATTTGAAATTTATTTGAATTAATTGAAATTGAGATTAAAGTTAAATAGGTTTAAAATTCAGCTAGAATTTGATTTGAATTCAGAAAGAAATTTAGGTTAATTCAACTTGAATTGGGATTAAATCAATTTCAATAGAAATTGAAGTTATTTAAATTGGAATTGAGTCAATTTAAATGAAAGTGGAAATTTAAATTGAATTGATTGGAAATGGAGGTTGGGAATTGAACAGTTTGACTTTGGACTATTTTCAAAATAAATTGTTTAATATAAATCTATTTTTCCAAACTATTTACCATACAACTTTTCTTTTTAAACCTAAAACTATCTTATACTAATTTTACAAACTATATTTGGAATTATTTAACAAATTTTCAACTGTTTTATAAACTAATTACTATTTTTCAACCATTTTACAAATTAATTACTATTTTACAACTATTTTGCAATTACCTAAATATTCTATAACTATTTAAATATTTTCCAACAATTTTACAATTTCTAACCTATTTTACAGCTATTTTACAAACTAACAAGTATTTTTCTACTATTATCTATTTTAAACCTTTCAAGCTATTTTCTAAATATAAGCAGAACAGAGTGCAAATTGTTTATGATTAATTACCCAATTGAGATAAGGATTAAAGTTATAATCCAAATGGAATTGAAATAATGTGAATAAGTGAAAAGAATTAAAGGAAATGTGAACAGAAAGGAGATATTGATTTAACTAATAATCAATAAAGATGAATAAGTAGGATGTATGTATATTGTTCTATTCACATAATGATTTGATTCGGATTCGAGCATAGAATTTCGAGATAATATATCGATCCGAGTTGGGATTTTTCACTCGATTTTCGACGGCGAATCTGGATATGAATTGTTGATTGGTTCTGGATATTCTCTATCATAGTTATGACTATGCAAGGAGAATGACGGTTTTTAATCAAGAAACCAGATCTGAGTCCGCACTAGGTAGTCGGGTGGACGATACTAGTTCGGAAATGAAATTGTGTGGTCAAGTGAGCAATCAGATTGGTATAGCGTACGAATGATATGTGTACATTATACGGGTTTGAATGAAATTGATACTGTTATTTCATCATATATTTCACAAAATATACCATTCATTTCAAAAACCATTTCACATTGGAAATTGGATATTTCCATGATATAAATTAACTTTATGAAGGTAAGTAATATGGTAAGTGACTTTATAGATTAATCAAATTTGAATATTTGATTCGGAATAAACAAAGCTATATATCTTTGTTATGTTAGAGAAATCTCCCCTTGTTGAATCTATTGCCAGAAAAAAGGATTTTTGAAAGTATTTGAAGTATAAAAAGGGAATTTATACAAGTTGAAATGATCCAAAGATTTTTCAAGGTTATATATATATACATGTATATATACACACATATATAAAGGATCCTATGAGAATGATTTTGGGAAAAGGTTTGGAACCTTTGGATTTGGAAAGGCTTTTGATTTTTGGATAAAAATCAATATTGGAATTTGGAAAGCCTGATTTGAGAATTATCGATTTTAGGATAATCGATTTTGAGAAAGGAGATTTATATGAGATTCATACTAGGTGTATGATTTGGAAGATACTATAAGAGTATAGTATAAAGTGTTTTGAAAATGGCTCTGGGGAAAAAGGCGCTCCCTTGAAATGAACTTCTCAGGAGTGCCACAGGGTGGTACTGCCTTGAACCCTAAGGGGGGTTCTAAAGTTGATCCTGTGAGGAGTCGGACAAAACTAGTTCCTGAGGATTATGTGTAGCGACGGTCGAGGGCGTTGAGGCCTACAAAGGTATTGGGTTATGATGTGATGACAGTGTAACTCATTGTCACTGCGATCTACTGCAGACCATAGCGAAAGTCGTGTGTGGCACTGAGAGCCAACAGTCTACGTTTGATTTTATATCGGTAGACTGCGACCTATGGTAACATAGCGAAAGTCGTGTATGCTGCTAAGAGCTAACAATCTGCGTTTGATTTTACATCGGTAGACTGCGACCTATGTGGGAGTGGAGAAGTTTCATTTTGACAGCGAAAATCAACGGCGTTGATGCCTACAGTTACATGGACTTTTGCTGTGATGGCAATGTAACCCTAGAATGTAACTGCGATCTGTTGTGGGTTCCATGGTGTAATCGAGGGGCGCGGAGTGCTACAGTTACATGGACTTTTGCTGCGATGGCAACGTAACCCAGGATGTAACTACGACCATGGATTGATGATTTCCAGAGCATTTTCGCCAAAGATATTCCCTCTATTTTCAAGAATGTTTTCTATATTTTCAACAAAATATATTTTTTCCAATTATTTTCACTGGGTATTGAAACAGGTTTACCAAGTACTTATAGATTTTCAGTCCTAAGCCTGATCAACGTATGACCGAATTTCTATTAGAATGAAGATGAGCTGGTTGAAACATCGAGTTATAAAAGTGTTTTTATAAAAACCATTTTAGTAATAATATATAGATTTTTAAAGTGTTTTAAAAATGATTAAAAAGTGATTCAATTAATATTAAGTATTTTAATAAATTCTAGCTTCGTTCCTTTTTGAAGACGAAAAGATTCAAAGGGGGGAGGAATGTGATAACCCAAAATTTCTTTGGCATTAGATAATTGTATAATTTTTAAAATTGTATTTTTTGGATATAAAATATGGATAAGGTTTTTATTTAAAATAAGATTGTTTTAAATTATTTTCTTTAAAGGAAGTTTATTTACAGAAATTTGGAAAAGTATTTGTTTAATAGTAAATAAATACAAAAGCTTTTAAATTAGTATTCAAAAATGGATTAAAAATATTATATATGATTTTATTTAAATTATGATTGGTTATTATCTTATTTTCTTTTAAAAAGTTTTATTTTTATAAAATAAGACAAGGCATTTACAAATTAATAAAACACTTGCTTATTAGGAAAATTTATAATAAAGGCTTTTAAATCATTTAAAAATAATTTAAAAATAAGAAAATGACAAGTGTTAATTTTTAAAGCTTGTTGAATACATGTGTTAGGAATTAAACAATGGTTTTTGACAAATGTAAGAAGATTTAACAAGTGTCTTTCTCTTATTTTCTTTTTCATTAGTTTTATTAAAACATAAATTTACATCATATAAAACTTCCATTTTTCTTTCAAATTCTTTCTCTTTCAAATTCAAGCAAGAAATCATGGCCTCAACCTGAAAACATTTCCTCAAAAAAATCAACCTGAAAGAATTTTACAAAGCTCAAATTCAGAATCAAAATCTATACCCTTTTCCTTAAAAACAAACCTGTTCAACTTTTCAAACTAGAAATTCTTTGAGAAAAAAACTGTTATCTCCTCTGAAACAAATTTTCAAGGACTGTAATCCAAACACTACAAGCCTGGAATGAAGTTGAATCATCATGTTCCAGACCAATTAGGCAATTCCAGATTGGCAGAGCAAATCAAATTGTTCTCTGTTTCTTCATACATAGGTGAGTAAACTTCATTTTAAAAACAGTTTAAAACCTATGATTTTAACCTGATGCTTATGATGAATTGTGTGAAAATATAGTTGCTTTTGTTATGTGTATGAATGCATGAATGTATGTGTATGATGTGCTGTATATATCTGATGCATGCCTGGAAATGGATGACAACCTCTCTGTTTAAACTTTATGAGTAAACAAAATTTTTTAAAAGCTAAAAAAATCATTTATTTCTTAATGCATATGTTTGATCTGTGTAAGTGATGATGTATATGTGAGAATATGTATGTGAGTGATTATACATGGATGTGATATGCTGGTGAATGCCTGTGAATATATATATATATATATATATATATATATATATATATATAAATAAGCTCTGTTTGAATAACAGACTCGGACTTTTCTAAGAAATTGTAACTGCTCTTCACCCAAACAGTTTTAGGTCCTGATCTCTAAATGATATCTGATTGTATGAATGAAATGTTAATTTTAAAAATAAATACAAGAGTTTATGTTATGTATTTATTTCTAAAAAGAAAGAATACAGTAATAATCCAAAAATAATTCAAAAAATAGATGTTATAATTTCGAGTCTGGGTTTCATAATCTGAATCATGGTTGAGATTAATGAATTTTAGTAATCAAATCAAATTTTTTAGACTGATATTGATTGTGATGTGCCGAGTTGTTTGATTTTGGGTGTTTTGTAAATCGTCGGCGATCATGAATGAATTGAGGCACCGGATTAAGATCAAGGGTGGCTTATGGGTTGTAGGTCACTGGAAAATTGATCGGTATTGCTGCAGTATGTTGAGGAGGGCGGGGGAATGTGATTTAGGGTTCGAAGACCTGTTTGGTCGACGAGGTAAATGGGGCTCGTGTGACGTCGTGGGTTCCTCGGAGATGATTGCGAGTGTCGGGGCAGTTGTGTGGATCAATGATGATGTTGTGGTCGGAGGGATATGGGTTTCGGTCACCTAGATCAATGTGGCGAATCATTTTGGTCGAAGGGGGTTGGTTTTGTGGTCGATCGATTTGCTCGTTTGGATTGTGTGGTGAGATCTTCAGATCTGGGTGGTCTGAAGGGTTATGGAGGTCATTGGCGATAGGTTGAGGTGGTCACTAATAGTCGGAACAGCGAAAAGTCACCATGCATGTGCACGGTGCACCTTTGACTATCTGATGAAGTTTAGGTGGGGAAGAAAGGGGGATGCTCGGGAGTGTCCTCGTGATGATGCATAATTGACTCGAAGACCTTGAGTGTCGAAGCTCGGGTCAGTTATTTGAGGTTACAGAGTTTTTTTAACACAAACTGTCTGATTTTCAAATTTTAAAATGGATTTTAAAATTTGAAAGCAAGTTTTATACCAAGTTTTAAATCAAGTTTAAATATGGATTCAAATTATCTTTTGTATCCTAGTTTTAAAATATTCCATTGTTTAAACAAGTTTAAATGTTTAAGTAATTTTTAAAATGAAATGGTTTTCCAATAAAATATTTAAACTTTACTTATATAAAATTCTTTATAAAAGTTTCTTTAACTTTTGATTTAAAAGGTTTATAAAATTGATTTAAATTTGGTTAAAGTTCAAATTGGTTAATCATTTTAAATCTTAAATTTGAAATAGAATTTAAAAGTAAATTTAAAGGTGAAATGGTTTAAAATGCATAAGTTAAGGATATATAAGTCATTAATAAAAGAAATAATTTATCTAAAAGATAATTTAGATTTTAATGATTAATAATTAAATAAGTTAATTAATTAATGACTTAGGATTAATTAAACAAGTAATTAAAGGTTAATTAAGTTACATTTAAGCACTTAATTTGTTAAATAATTAGAGATTAATTAAAGTATTATTAAAGATTAATTAATTTGTAATTAATAATGATTAATCTAAGTTTAATTACTTAAGATAAGTAACTTAAGAATTGTCAATAATTAATGGAGATCATTAACCAAGGATTATTAGATAATTGATTAATGTTTAATTTTAATAATTAATTATATTAATTAATTAAAGATAATCATTTATGGAAATTGATTAAGTATAATTACTTAATGAAAGTAATTAGAGGAATTAATTACCCAAGGTAATTAATTAAATTATTGTGATTAGTTTAAGTTAATTAATTAGTTTAATTAATTTAAATAATCACTGGATGATGGTTTAAGTAAAATTACTTAGTGTAAATTTAAAAGTATAATTACTTAGTGAAGTAATTAGTGGGTAATTATTGGATGTAATTAATTAAGGAATGGTAGTAGTTTTAGGCTTAATTAATTTGTGTAATTAATTAAGGATAATTACATAATGTAATTAGAGAATGATTAATCAAGGATGATTAATCAAGAGAAATAATTAAGGGATGATTAATTAATTGAATATAATTAATTAATTTTAAATAAGAAAGATTTATAAGTAATAAAGTAATTAATTTAATTCATTGGTAGTTAATTAAATTAATCAGAAATGGTATGACCAATTTATCTTGCTTATGAATGATTGAATGATATTTGAATGTCTTGGATTATTTGTTATCCCCGGTTTGTGATTGTGATGCTAAATGAAATGAAATGTTTTTGTAATATGATATGTTGGGTTGAACAGAGATAATGTGGTTATCTATGATGAATTGTTGTGTAAAAGTGACATCCAGTATTCAAAATTTAATCTCTTGAATAACTTGGGGTAAGATGGTATTGAAGAGACCGGGGTCGGGTATCAGTAAATACCTGAATCTACCTCGATTTGAAATCTCTAATAAATCTATATGGATTTGACATGTGAAATCAATAGGCTGGAATGATATGTTCCTTTGAAACTAAGTATGGGTACTTAGGTACTGATTTGTGAAATAAGTGTTGAGCATAACAAGTAATGAACTCGTATGAAGTACAAGTTACCCAGGGATTTTCTTTTATGGTTTGAACTTAGTATTTCAAATTATATCGGTTTACTCACGCTGGTTTCCAGCCTGACCCGGGTGTTACTTTGATGTAATGCTCGGGTTAGACTGAGTATTACAAATTTCTAGGTAAGGAAGTTCTGGAGCTCAGGAGACAAGCTGGATGACATGAACGTATGGAGTGTTTCTGATGTATTATATTGTTGTATATCTGGAACAAGTTATTTTAACATTCCAGTAATTGTAAAATGTTGTAACTCTGATGTATTAATGTAATTGACTGATACAACTTTCTTTGTGTAAAGAATATTATTTGATATTATATTTTAACTGCTGCGAATGTGAGATTCTGAGTTTGGTTTTCTGTTTTCTTCTTCTTCTATCTCTTTTCTTCTTTCCTAACTATCTGGAATTTTCGGGATCGAAAATCTCGGATCGTTACAAAACTTAATTATAAGTATTAAAATAAGTCTTTACCGTTATCTCTAATTATAACTTGTGTGTTATAATTTTACTAATTAACTTAACCCAAGGTCTAAGTTTAAAAAATAAGCTTCTTCTGCTATTTCTTCTATCTTCTCTTTTTAGTTATAATTACATGTTATAACTATGCTTGCAAATGTCTTAAATTTGCCTATTTCAGCCTATGTCCAATTTATTACAGTTCTTCTTATTTTACATCTAATTTCTTTAAATTTAGTGTTCTTGTATTTTAGTCCATATTAGCGAATTATTCTCTTTTATTTATTTTATTCGCGTAAAAAGAAACTACCATTTACAGACTAAATCCCAACGTAGAATAGATGTAAATAAGATGTAAATAACAGTAAATACTGTATATAACTGTAAATAACTATAATAAACTGAATAAAATAACTGAATAAAAATAACTGAATAAAATAGACTGAAAAGAACTTTAAAAATTAGCTGTAAATAACATATATAGAAATTGTCTCAAAATTACAGAAAAAATACAACTATTGAGAACTCTATTATTTTAAATTACTTAAGAAACTAAAATAATTACTTAAACACTCATCTATAGTCCTTAGCTCTTTTCCTTGGCCTTCGTGGATCCACTTCTAGGGTATAAAATATTTTAATTAAAAAGATCTTCTCCTTGGAAAAATATTCCTTTTATGGTCCAGCCTCAGGCAATGAACCCAGATGGAGAAAATCCGAATGAGAAAAATAGCTAGGCCTAAGGTCTTATTTATAATGTCACCTGGGGATCTCAGGCCGTTGGACTTTAAGATTAAATCTGGTGCAACCACGTCATAGGCTTGTTGGGAACCGTCGGATGGAAGCACGAGCATAGATGATCGAATTAAAATACAAAAGCACGTCATTTCTTCATTTGGACGAAAGCTCGTCCAAATGCTTTGGCGGGTCGACCCATCTGTCGACCTGCATAAGCATGGGGTCGACCTATAGGTCAACCCTAGGGTCGACCTGACCTATATTATTTATTTCTTTTTTCTTTGTTTTCTTGTTCAATACGTATCTTCTTCGTTCTAGCTCAGATTTTGACAATCTATATATGGAAATTGACCAGAAAATTATCATTGATACAATAGTGCAACTCCCATGGCTCAATTCTGATAATTTCACAAAGTTATTTTATTACTTAATTAATTACTATGGCTTAGATTTTGGATTGCTACATTCTTCCCTCCTTAAGGGATTTCGTCCTCGAAATCTCCAAGGATAAAAGAATGAAATAAATATTTTCATCCAAGTTCTACAACCAACTACTCAACCATCGACCATTACATCCATTGTCCTTAAGTTTTTATAATGCAATTCATAATATATATGCAGATAGTGTAGTGTCAGTGTCCATAACTAATGCAAAAGATTAGGTGGTCTGCCGATTCAATCGACCTCCTTTTTATGCGATCATGTCCGTGTTATATATCTAAATGAATGAAAATTTTCTAATGATAACTAATAGTTCTATATGCGTGGTACAGTCATCATCCAAATGCAACAATCATATGATAATCATCTATTAATAGCTACCATGGAATAAAATAAAAATGCAAATGCACACGCTTCCATATGCATATGCTCTAGTGACCTAGTCTGGCCAATCCCTAAGAGATAATAGTGCCTAGTGTAAGTATATGCGTCCATTAGCATCCACTAGCAACCATTTTCAATCACTAGCATCCATCATACATAACATGTTCTAATAACATGTTTACATCAAATCATACCATCCATAGGTTAAATCCTAAGGTATACCCTCCCAAAGGATAATAAAGGAAAGAACCTATTCAAAACTAAATATGGAAATAGAAAATTCAAAAACTTACTATCAAAGAGATGCGGATAAGGGGTATGCATTTTCTCTTAATCAAATCAATCTTCTTCGAAGTCTCTCTAACCATGTCGGGACCAAGTAGCAAACCTTTGTAGACTCTAACCAACAGGAAGGCGGCTGCATGGTCTACCATAAAGAGCTTCTAAAGGTGCCATTCCAATGCTAGCTCGAAAACTATTATTATATGTGAATTCCAATAAAGGAAGAAGCTCCTTCCAACTTCCTCCAAAATCAAGAATACACATCCTCAACCACGTGTGTCTTACTATCTTACTAATATCACATTACTATAAAGTCTACACACATGAAGCAACAGTCCTAGGTTCTCATTAGTGTCCTTTACGCTTTAAGGAAATTTCTATTATTACTTCTAAGAGTAATCATTGCTATCTTCTACGTAGCCTTACACTTTTTTCGTAACACCTAGGAAATGATTCCAATTTACTCCACATTTAAAAGTTTGGTGTTATCATTTTATTTCAAAAAGTAAAGCTTCTAAAATTAAGACATTAAATCCCAAAATTTTTGCCTTTAAAAGTGTTATTTTCAAGTCTCTATTAAATTCAAAGATATTTGGTTACTTAACATTTTATCTTTCTAGACTTGCATCCTTACAGTTTTTTGAATTTACATTATTCCCCAAACCTAGAGGGAAAAACTTACAAATTCTAAGTTCAAAACTTATTCCTCATTTTCTTTTAAATACCTTTACAGCTTTCTATAAAAATTTGGATTTTTAAATTTAACCGTTACTAAATTTTCGCTTATAAAAACTTATTTACTTTTTCACCTCTAAAAACTTATTTACTTTTTCACCAAACCATTTTTCTTGAAGATATCTTTAAAATGTCCTCACTTGTTTCAAAACATCTTCTGTTCATAGATTTTCAATTTTGCAAAAACTGGAGTAGATAAGAACAATTATTTTATTAAAAACCCCTTAACTTTCCAATTACCTAACCTTGGAGAAGTTTCTAACTTACTACAAATCAGGACTTTCTATAAAGGCTCTCTATAATATCTCTCCTAACTAATACTGTCTCTAATTATTACACTTCTTATTACACCTAATGGTTTTATATATACCTTAATATATTGGAACTACTTTCTTTTATAAGAAACTATTAACATTAAAACCTTTTCTGAATCCTTTAAAAGAGGACTTCATCTTTATGTGAAATTACAAGGAAATTATTCTATATTTTTCGAAATAGGCTATACAAAATATGGTGCTTCCCATAACTTGTACATCTCTTTCACATACTCCTTATAACTTGCACAAAACATCTATATTTGTGATTTGGTTTTATAGAAAGTTATATCATTATTCATTTCATTCCAATATATTAAAGCATGTTTAATATATATTCTCTTACAAAAGACATTTTCTATGAAATTTATTAATTTCCTAATATTTAACTTATACTTTTCTTTTCAAAAAAACTTATTTTCAAAACTGTTTTAATATACAACTAGAAACATTTCCTCATACTTTTTTAAATAATAAGTGTGCTTACAAACCACTTTATTTCTACACTTAGAAATTATCTTCAAAACACATTTTTGTTTGGGTCAAAATAGATGTTGCATAAAACACTGCTACTACAGCCCAAAAATACCAATGTATGGATTCAAAAATCAATACTAGTAAATCTCATATATTATGTAAAAACATTTCCTTTGGGAGTCACTTACTCTAACAGTAGTGTTATAACATATGCTCCATTTATTTCTCATGAAAACATCTATTACCACAATAAATGTTGTAATCTAACTTTCCAATACTTAATACACTCTAGATTTTTATACTTAAAATCTTTGTTTACCTACAAAGAAACTAGCACACTACATATATGCTGTATAATTATAAAACGAATTTCGCTTTTAACAAAATTTACATCATATAAAAACCAATTTAAAATTTGTAACACTTTTTTTTTTCAAAAGCCCAATATTTACGTCCTCAAAAATATTAACAACTATATTTTTATCTTTTCAATTCTAACAATTTCGTTTTATTCGGTTAGGCATAAAGTGCATTTTCTTCTTACTACCCTAGGAGTACCCTTCCTAAACTTTGGTAATCTAATTTCCTTACTGAAGTCTTTTGTTCCTATTCCTTTTATATGCTAATATTTTTTCTAAAGTACAACCGTTAAATCCACTTATCTAAAACAATTATAATTTTTGCAATTATTTACACATGGACTTTCCTCTTTTCAACTGAATCTATTGTACATCACCAATCGTTGCCTACAACTCTTTGGATTTCCATAATCCGAAACTAAATGTACAAAATCATTTCCCAAACTCTTTTCATGTGTAGAACTTCTCTATGCCCCAAGAAATGCATTTACTTACGCAAAAAGTGACACTTCAAGAATTTTGCCTTCAATTATTGAACGCGATGTGTACAAAGAACCTCCTCTAGATGAATAGCATGCTCTTCCATAATTTTGGAAAACACCAAAATTTCTTCTATGAATACTGCTACGAACTTATTTAGGACATTTCCAAAAACAAGGCTTATCAAATCTACAAAATAGGCTGTGGCGTTGGTTAAATGGCATAACCAACCACTCAAATAATCCATCTGATGAAGCCTTTCTCCAATAGCTTACTAATCTGCTTACTTAACTCCTTCCTTCCATGTGTCTCATCGACATTGCCACTAGTTTAGCACTGTCATTCATATAGATCCTAAAGTCGATCTCTCTCTTAGGGGCAGTCCCCTGACCTCCTAAAAAATGTATAGGAAATCTCTAACGACTGGAATGGAATCTAGCTCTCCTAGTGATGAATCAAGGGAATAAAGGGAACTCAACATGACTGACCCTTATGGGTAGCAAGAAAACTCAAGAGTCCTAATTCTTCATACCTCTAGTCTAACGACTCTCCTCTCATAGTCCAATATCGCTTCATAAGTGGATACCCAATCCATCCCTAAAATCATCCCTTACCCCGAAAATCCCAATACATAGGACGTCATTGTCAAACTCTATGCCTAGTATAAAAAAATAATTCAAACCCCTACAAATCATGGATAAATGTGCCGATCCTCCTATGGGGTTTGAAACAACTATGCAGTCTGCTGCTAAAGGGATATCTAAGTGTAAACAATCAACCAAGGAATTAGAAATAAAAGGATACGATGTTCCAGTATAAAAAAGAGTCTGAATAAGGAAAATCCGAAATAGAGACCAAACCTTCTACAGAGACTTCCCTACCTCCAACTGGTCCACTACTAGAAGGTGCTGCATCCAAAGCATGTACTTTCACTGTAGGTGCGCCTACTCTTTTCCCCATCCTTTGTGGACAAGCTCTACTAAGATGACCAGGCTGCCCATAGTTGAAACACCTCCCCTTCATCATTTTATTCTTACTGTCCTATGCGTAATGACCAACCAATCTATAGCTACGACATTTTCC
Organism: Allium cepa; assembly: GCA_030765085.1. Classification (NCBI taxonomy): domain Eukaryota; kingdom Viridiplantae; phylum Streptophyta; class Magnoliopsida; order Asparagales; family Amaryllidaceae; genus Allium; species Allium cepa. The sequence continues at coordinate 705,422,536 of CM060941.1, forward strand.
GCTTTTCTTTATCCGCTTCTGAGGTCCTTCTTCTTTCCTCTTGTTCTTATCCATTTTGTTCTTTCACCATGGCTTCTTAGAGCTTTATAACTTATGAACTTCTTTTAGCTCTCCCTTCAGCTGCCAAAATGCAGGCTGAACTGTCGGTCCTCCAATCCTAACAGCCTAAATATTCGCTCAGTATCCTTCAACCTAGCTCATGCCTTCTTGAAATCCTCTGTGCCAGAAAACATCTTTCCTCCTAGACTAGCGAAGTCCTTGCATAGCTTAGAAAAACAGGCTGCAGTAAGTGTACTAATAGGATCCCTACCTGTTGGTTCTATATTGGACGCTTGCTCTTGCACTTCTGGTACCGTAGCTCTACGAGACCAGTTAGCCATACTATGCAAAGAAAAGAGAATTTAAGTTGGAAAGAATCAAAAGAAGGTTGAACTGGACCTTGAGGATATTTTTAAAAAAACTCTCTTTTATACTTGAAAAACTATTTCTATAGTAAGAGTTTCTTGATATATTACTTTTAAAATAGGTTACTTTTGGAAATAATACTTTATTTTTAAAACAATTTTTTAGAAATCCTGTAACCTTAGGCTTTGATACCAAGTGAAACATCCAACACCCCTTAGTATACCCAAAATGGTTACACTAAAGAATATGGTGCATTATAAATATAGTTAAAAACTTTACAAAGACTAAGATTCACAAGACAAATAGATAAAATAGAGGAAACATTTAAACAATAACTCATTAAAAATTAAACTTCAAAATTAAGTCATAAAACCAAATCTGTCTCAAAATATCAAATACACATGTCTTATGAAAAATACTATCTCGGTCACAAAATTAAAGTACATAAAATCATCCCTCCCACAAAGTACCAGTATATCCAAAACTCAAATGAAAAGGAAACTGAAAAGAAGAAGAATACACAAAGAATCTCCAAGAATACCTCTCCAAGAAAGTTGAAAATCTACTGGCTCTGCCTCTGCTGGCCTATGGGGAGAAAAGGAGAAAATAGAGGAGTGGGTCAGATTAAAAATCTGGTGAGTGAAAGTAACCACTAGTATTTTTAAGCAAGGTAAAGATGATAGACTTAGCAACTGTTCTAGTATAAAAGGAAATAAAAGAAAAGATAAAGCGGGAATCATATGCTGTCTGACTGTTTGCTTTGCTTAGATAGTTTTGATTGGATTGTTTGCACTTTTCTAAATCTGCTTTGATTGGCTGAAATCCTAATTCTAGTTTAATTAGGCTGAAGTCCTAATTGTACCCTTTGATCGGCCTTTTATCTCTATTGTACCACTATGAGCTAGTCCCATCTTGTGGGTCCCACAACAAAGGACACCTGTTTAGTGTTTTGGAACTCAATAGAAACTTATAACCCTGCTCCGAGGCTACATGCTAGGCCACCGTTGTCTCGCACTATCTATTGCTCCATCTTTTGACCTCTTATTTACCTGCTTTAGCATAAGCGCGTTCAGCATCACCTGATCTGTTGTGAGACCATCAGTCCTTCTGATAAGGTCCTACCCAGTCTCATCTAAATGTTTTGTGAGACCATCAGCCCTAGTCTGAAAGGGAAATGCTGCCGAATACGGGTCCTAACAAACAAAATATAATTGCGCCCCTTGCCCAAATCCCATGATTTGAGCTTCTATTTATTGAACACTTATTTACCATTACTTCAGCATAAGCGTGTCTCAGCCTCACATAATCTATTGTCACACCATCAGTTCCTGATTGAAAGGGAATGCTACCGGTACGGGTCCTACTTCTATCTTTGCTTATTAACTTAGTGTAAGTTTTAAAATAAGCCTCTCCTATTATTTTTGCTCTGTTTTCTTATTAACTTAATCTAAGTCTTAGAATAGGCCTCTTCAGTTATCTCTGCTATACTTTCTTATTAACTTAATTATAAGTTTTGAAATAAGCCTTTACTGTTATCTCTAATTATAACCTGTGTGTTATAATTTTACTTATTAACTTAACCCATGGTCTAAGTTTAAAAAATAAGCTTCTTCTGCTATTTCTTCTTTCTTCTCTTTTTAGTTATAATTACATGTTATAACTATGCTTGCAAATGTCTTAAATTTGCTTATTTCAGTCTATATCCAATTTATACAGTCCTTCTTACTTGACATCTAATTTGTATAAATTTAGTGTTCTTGTATTTTAGTCCATATTAACGATTTATTCTCTTTTATTTATTTTATTTGCGTAAAAAGAAACTAGCATTTACAGACTAAATCCCAACGTAGAATAGATGTAAATAAAATGTAAACAACTATAAATACTGTAGATAACTGTAAATAACTGTAATAAACTGAATAAAATAACTGAATACAAATAACTAAAAAAAATAGACTAAAAAAAATTAAACACTAGTTGTAAATAACATATATAGAAATTGTCTGAACATTGCAGAAGAACTACAACTATTGAGAACCTTATTATTTTAAATTACTTAAAAATCTAAAAAAATTACTTAAACACTCACCTGTGGTCCTTAGCACTTTTCCTTGGCCTTTCCAGATCCACTTCTAGGGTATAAAATATTTTAATTAAAAAGATCTTCTCCTTGGAAAAATATTCCTTTTAGGGTCCAGCCTCAGACAATGAACCCGGATGGAGAAAATATTAACGAGAAAAATAGCTAGGCCTAGGGTCTAATTTATAATGTCGCTTGGGAATATCAGGCCGTTAGATTTGAAGATTAAATCTGGTGCAACCACATCATATGCTTGCTGGGAACCGTCGGATGGAAGCACGAACGTAGAGGATCGAATTAAAATACAAAAACACGTCATTTCTTCATCGGGACAAAAGCTCGTCCAAATGCTTTGGCGGCTCGACCCACCTGTCGACCTTAATAAGCTTGAGTCCGATCTATAGGTCGACCCAGCTATGGGGAAGGTCGACCCTAGGGTCGACCTGACCTATATTAATGTTTTTCTTTTTTTCTTTGTTTTCTTGTTTAATTTGTATCTTCTTCGTTCTAGCTTGGATTTTGACAATCTATGTATGAAAGTTGACTAGAAAATTACCATGGACATAATGGTGCAACTCCCGTGCTCAATTCTAATAATTTCACAAAGTTATTTTATTATTAAATTAATTCGTTAATTAATTACTATGGCTTGAATTTTGGGTTGTTACATAGAACCAGAAGTTTCTATATCTCATAGGCTGCTTCATATTATTGGGAATGGTATGAAATAGCTTAGGAGAAAGATGGTAAAACTAGTGAAGGTATAATGGAGAGGAAGTGGTGACAATTGTACATGGGAGATAGAGGAGCACATGAGGATTAAGTATTTGAAGCCCTTTGTGTAGTAAGATCCATCGTTTATCGTATCTACTATCACCATTGTATATTATATTTGATAGGTTAGTATTCTGCATGATAGGATGAATTCACTATACTATTATTTGCACGGCTGCTTGTTTGATATGAGTGATGGTTGCTTATGATTGGTAGGCATGTAGGATGGTCATGATTGCTTATACATTGGCTTGTTTGGGGATTTTGGGGGCGGAATTCCTAAATGGGGGTGGGGAGAATATAACGACCTGTATTTTAATTATCAGAGGATCGTAAAATATTTTTATTTCATTCATGTGAGGTGTGAGGTCATTTGGTTCTATAATTTGGGTATATGACTCATAGGGACTGTTAACGCTAAAATTTGAACGCTAACACCCTGGTGTAAAGGATGTGATTGTGAAAGCACCACCCGTTCGTACGGGAAACAGAAATAAGCAGAAAGTATGCAGAAAAACAGTAAGAGACACAGTATTTATAGTGGTTCGGCTTATAATCCAGCCTACGTCCACTTTAATCTTTTTATCTCTAGTTTGATTACAATCCTTTACATGATCTTTCAATTACAACACACTTCAAGTTATAGGATATGTAAAACAAGTGGCTCAAGCTTTGAAGTAGTCTGGAATTCGGCAGAGTAATGGCGCTTGAAGAGAATGAGCAAAAGTCCCCTTCATGTTGAAGGTAGGGTGGTATTTATAGGCAAAGATTAGGCTCGGTCTTAACTCCTCACCGACCCAGTTAAGTCGCAGCCGGCTTATAGGAGCTCTGATATGGTCAAGCTGTGTTGATCCTTCTTCGCTGAATTTGCACAAGTCCAAAGTCGTTACCGGGTCAAGCTAGGTCGCGACCGACTTATCTTATCCCTTCGCCGATCTAACGAGTCAAGCCCTACGACTTAATGGAAACAAGCTAGGTCGCTACCGAGTTAGTATGTCACATGCTAAACTGCCCCGCTACTCCATCCTTTACACCCTTAGATCGGTTACGACTTACTATAAGTCGGTAAAGTCCTCGAGTTGCTAGATCGGAGCATACACTAGGTCGGCTTCCATACTAGGTCGGAACTTTCCTTAGGTCGGCATAGCCTCGTTAGACCGGCATCCCTTCAAGCCTTAGGTCGGTATTTCTTCATGCCTTAGGTCGGTATTTCTTCATGCCTTAGGTCGGTATCTATGGGAAAGCATTGGATCGGCGCGTTTCTTAACTAATTAGGTCGGCACCGAACTAAGTCGGCCACCTTGTTAATTGGTTAGGTCGGCAAAGTCTTTGGGTTGTTAGGTCGGCAACTCTTCTGAGTCGGCATCTCTTGAGTCGGCGCCATCTCCACGTACTAGACCTGCTGAGTCGTAACCGAGATAGGGTTAACATTTGCCCCTCGAAGTATACGCCTTAGGCTTAAGTCGTGTGCTTCGAAACATCTCTTATCTCGGCCCTTCACTGAGTCGGCACGTCATTAGATCGGGCACGGTCCAAATGTTAAGCCGGCGAATTGCCGCTTCAGTTCCTTTCACTACGAGGTATAAATCATATCCCCTTCTTCTTTCTCATTACCTGCTCTCTTAACTCCGCCATTAAAATTCTCTTGAGTTCTTTAAGGCGATTCCATCCTACCTGATCACCAGCAATTCCTACTATTCAGAGCGTAAGTGAATCCGTCCCCTTCTCGATCATAGATTGCTATTGGTTCATGAATTCTGTCACTTGAATACGAATACGAATTGTCTCTTCGCGCAACGTTCCATCACGAATCTCACTATACCTGTAGTCGATGAAGTTTAGGTTACTCGATTTTGGCTTCAGATGATCGTTGAGATGATGAAGAAGGTTTTATCACTCAGGTTCAATGATCTCTGAAGGCAGAGCAACGGACTTATGCGATTTGGAGCTGTTTTATTGGATGATCCGATAGCTTGAATGAAAGGCTGCTGTTGAAGAAATGGCTATTGGGTTATCGGGTTTAATGCTACGGGATGTTGGCTCGAAGGCGAGTTAGTGGGTTTAGGTGGCTTAGCCTTCGACCGATCTAGCTCTTACACGACCTTAAATCGTGGTTGAGATAATGCTTGAAAGAATCTCGCCGACCTAAACATTAAAGCTTAGATCGTGACCGAGTTAAGACTTGGAGGAATTCCTGCCTTTCGACTTGGAGCTTGCCTTCTTATCTCCCCCGTGCGAACTAGAGGAAATGAGTCGCCAAGCTGAACCACCTAGATTTTGACCCGTTACCGACTCAGTCTTATCTCGCATGAGAATTTTTGAATCGTAGCCGAGCTAACACTTGGGCTCTGGACGTATTGACACTTAGAAACATAGGCCTTCTTCAAGTATTTTAACCCGGACTACCGAACTAAATTGAATAAACCTTGAACCGGGATTAAGATTTGAAATGCCCCAACTTTAAATTTGTTTGAATGTCATTGTGTCACTTCACATATCATTCTCACTTTTGAGCTGTAAACCTGTTGATAATAACATACAAACAAAGAAAACCAAGGCGCACATACTGCCATTGACTGCCCATATCAAATGACAGATTAGTTAAGACAAGATAAGAGATATGAACATATTGCATGAAATGTTGTAAATTAATTGACTAAAGTAGAATATTAATGCAAAGTATCAACAATTTGAACTGATTTGTTTGCATCAACATTGTATTTGCATATTCAAACTCAAAACAAAGATTCCTGGTTTTTATAACTAACAAATGTTTGCTAGGTTTTATTCCAGTTACCTTTGCTTATTGTTTGATTGATACTTGTACAACACTTCACACACTTTAGGAAACGTGCACCTTCATGTTTGAATATCCAATTGCTTGTGTAGAATGACTTCCCATCAAGGAGAAGAAGCAGCAAGTCAAGAAGAAGAAACTTTCCCGATAGCTGTTCCTATAGAGAATCCTCCGGAAAGAACTTCGACTATTCTATCTTCGAGAACATTTATTCAGTTGCGTACTCAATTCGGCTTTGCTGAAGATGATGTCATATTTCCTGGACCGAATGATACTGCTGACAGACCTCCCTATGGTTTTGTCGCGGTTAATCGTCAAATGTGCTTAAGTGGGGCGATCCCACCTTTCAATGACTTTCTTCGAATTCTTCTTCTTCGGATGTCAATTTCTCCGTTCCAACTTCATCCTAATGGTTACGCTATCTTGATGGGGTTGGGTGTTTTGTTCAGAAGAAATCTTGACCGACTGCCGAGCTTCGAAGAAATTCGCTACTTATGCTCGTTTGCAAAGAGCAAAGACCATCCTTCTCTTATCATTGTGAGAAGTGCAAGAAACCGCAAGCTCATTCTTGATCTTACTGAAAGTGTCCATGGATTTTTAAACCAATTTTTCTTTGCCCGCAGTCCCCCAGAGTTTTATGCTTCTTGGAGAGTAGGAAGTAAGATCATTTATTTCCGTCTTTCCACTTTCTTTCTTAACTCTTTTCGGGGTCCAAATTGCTAATCTCATTCTTTGCTTTTTTCAGCACTTCCCCTTCCCTCTAGAGATCCGATACATAGGCAGACTTTTGATAGACTGAGCGCTGTAGCCGCAGAAGAGAGAAGTATCAAGTTTCTACTAAGCGACGAATTTCTACATCAATACGAACTTCTCCACCCTTCTCGCTATACTCAGCTTTGTGAAGCTCCGACTGAAGTTCCCGATTCCCCGACTGAAGCATCGGATGCCCCCGTTACTATCGAACAACCCTCATCAAAAGAGTCTAACATCGAAGCTTCATTGGTGAAATGTTCCACCCCTACCGACATTATGGGGTCATCTAGTAAGACGGCACTTGCCCCGATTGAGGAAGAAGAAGAACCTTCACAGCCTCTCGGGGGATTAGCTGATGTAGGAACTGAGAAAACAAGTCTCACCGAGCATGATGGTGACGATGTTTATGATGGGTTGAGCGACATAATAGTGACCTCACAGGAGCTTTTTAGAGATGACGTGTCTAAAACTATCTCTCCTATAGTTGAGGCGACGTCCCTTCTTCGACTAACACCAACACAAACACCAACTCCTCATACCCAAGCTATCATCACCTCTACACCAATGAGTGGTTTGTAGCTTAATGCGCGTAGCTTGCACATCACACAACACTTAGGATTTTTTGGCATTTGTTCACATTTAACTTCTTTTCTCCGGAAGTTTCTAAGACTTGCTATTTTTGCCTTTTCAGATTCCTCTATGGGGCGCAGCGGCAGCGGTTCTTATTACAAAGACTTTCGACGCTATGGAGGGCGTGGCAGCTATGATTACAAGCAATACTATACCGATCCCAGAGAGACCAATGAGCAGAGAGCTGCGCGAAAAGCTGAAGAGAGGAGAAGGTATGAAGAACGTCATGAGGGAGCGGGCACGCGACATGAATCTTTCCCAAGGGATGATGATTCCCATAAACGTAAAACGCACGATGATAGGGGGAAGAGCCATATTGAGGATTCGAGAAAGCGGACCAAACTTGGCGAGGAGCACGTGCCCGTGACATCTGAGAGACCTGGTGCCTCAGTTTCTATTGACATCCCTTCCAAATCTCCTGCTCTTGAAGGAAGTGCCATCCAAACACTTCTCAACAGGCCTTCATACCATGTTGAAAGGGGCCCCCCGACTTTGCAGAGCCGATTCCCGAACTGGTGTTTGAGGGGGGTACGCTTCGACCTTGATTTGGTCCCCATCGACAAAGAAGCTATGTACAGAAATCTCGATGCTGTCAAGCTTGATATCGATAGAATGTCTGGATGGCAAAAGCTGGTTGATGAACTTCAAAGAGTTAATCGGGCTAACATCGAAGCAATGCTGACCATGGAAAATGACAAATCAGAATGGCAGAAGATTCTTGATCAACACAACACTGAGATGAAGGAGATAGCCGAATACAATGAAAAACTCGAAGCTGAAGTAAAGCAGCTCAAAGATGATCTTGCCTCTTCTACTAATACTTACACCCAAAGAGAAGAGGTATTGCAAAAACAAGTGCGAGATGCGCACGCCAGCCAGAGGGACGCTGAAGCTAAAGCTGAGAGGTTGGAACAAGCTGTAGAGAACCACCGCACTGATGTCACCCAGCTGCAGAATAAACTGAGCGCCCGGGACATGGAGATTGAAGCGCTAAAAGCCCAACTTGCTCAGACCGAAAAAGATCGAGATGAGGCCATGGCTGGCAAAATTGCAGCCGAAGAAACTGCTCAGACCATGGAAAACGATATCAATTCGACTTTATTCGATTTTTATTTACATTGTGTCTTGGGACGCGGCAGCCTCTCTTTTCTTGGTCCTAAGTATGAAATCACCCTGGCCGAGGTGTGGGAAGCTGCTCTTAACATGTTTAAAGACGCCGAGTATGGCGATGAAGATTTTGAGGCGCGTTACCTGGATGAGGGAGCTCGCGCTGCTCTTGCGAAGGGGCGAGAACAACTTGCCAGGATGAGAACTGGAATGGCGGAAGAGGAATGTTCTGGAAAGGAATTAACGCTTATTTCCTCTGTCCATCCTCCAGTTTCTCCTGTGGTTGACATCACGGGTTCTAGCTCCTCTACTCCGCCTGCAACTAAGACAGTAACTGAAACTACAAGTGCACAATGCGGGGATGAAGGTGGTGAAAGCAACGAAGCACAGCGATATGAAATCAGCCTCAGAGATCCAACTACCCCAGGTAAACTTGACACCGGACCAGCTCAAGTGGTGAACTGCTCGTTCGCTCCTTGTGAACTTGACGATCTTCTTGATTATTTTTCAAATGTCAATGAATTCCCGACTTTTGATGAGCCGTCATCCCCTCTCTTTTCGAAAGATACTGATATTTTAAGTTTTTTCTCCTTTGTAGAGAAAGCACCGAGTCAAACTCAAGCTTCTTCTCCCCCGGTGATCCTTCCTCCATCTCTTCAAGTGGCGCCTCCTTCTGCTTCGCAACCTGGGTCACAAGAAGAACAAATAGAAGCTCTCCATGGCCTGGATGATCCCATTGCTTCGCAAGAGCAAAAAGATGAGGGACTTGAGGGAGGTGACATATCTCCGGAGCGGACTCCTTCTGACGATATAACTTTATCTAAACTTGTCACTCCAGGAAGTGAGTCTTCCTCAAAGAGGAGAAGGAAGCAAGGAGCATCAAGGAGGAGAGGGAAGATAATCACTGCCACTGAAGAGGAGCCAGAAGTTGGGCCAGCTGCGCCTACCTCTCCTTCCTCCCTTATACCCACTGGCCGACCTGAAAAGCTGGTCATTCGGTCGGGTAAAGGGTCCAAAGGCAGTAAAAAGAAGTGAAGACTTTAGCTTTTTGTCTTTTGTATGAACTGGCCGAGAGTTGTGCGGGTATCGGCCTCCGCTTTTATTTTGAGAACCTGTATCTGCATTATAGTTGAATAAAATGATTCTTCGTTTGTACAAACTTCTGTTTGAATTTGAGAATGCATTTACTATTTATTTTTGCACAAGTTTGTTTATATAGTGTTGCAGCGGGCTTGTGGTATGTTGCTTGAGTATTACTCTGCTGATGCATCTATACTACTATACCATGTTGCCCCCATACCTTAAGCTTGCTGCAATATTTTATACTTCGAGGGGACTTGCACTCTTATTTGCTAAAGAATAATTATTTTATTCTTTAAAGAAAATTTTATAGAGTACAACTCCCTTCGTATAAGTTTTTACGCTTGGTCGTTCGAAGAAATCACTTTTTTCTTTTGCTTATGTGCATATCTCATCAAGTGAATTCCTCTATGTGGTAAAGCGGACCTCTGAAGGGTACTTTAACTTCTTTTCTTTTTACGATCATTTCCCATAGTAGGCAAATTACTTTTCCTTTGAAAGTTAAAGTACGCTTTTGATGAGGATTTTTTTTTATAGAAAGTTGTACCTCTGAGGAGGGATTTTTTCACGTTTCAACACTTGGAAGTTTTATTTCAATCTCGGTGAAACGTGTACCTCCAAAGAGTTATGCTTTAGAAATCCTTTTCACGTTTCAACACTTGGAAGTTTTATTTCAATCTCGGTGAAACGTGGGTTTCCAAAGAGGTCTTTCTTCTTAATTGTGTTCCCGGGAGGGGGTTGTACCTCTGAGGAGGGATTTCTCACGTTCCAACACTTGGAAGTTTTATTTCAATCTTGGTGAAACGTGTACCCCCAAAGAGTTGTGCCTTTGAAGAAAGCCTTTTCACGTTTCAACACTTGGAAGTTTTATTTCAATCTCGGTGAAACGTGTGCTTTCAAGAAGGTCTTTGTTTTTACATTTCAACTTTGGTGAAGTGAAATTCCGAAGAGCGGCTGCTACACTTCAACTCCTGGCGAAATGGGCCTCCGAAGAGGGCTTTTATTTTGTTTACATTTCAACTCTGGTGAAGTGAAATCCCGAAGAGCAGTTATAACACTTCAACTCCTGGTGAAATGGGCCTCCGAAGAGGGCTTTTATTTTGTTTACATTTCAACTCTGGTGAAGTGAAATCCCGAAGAGCGGTTATAACACTTCAACTCCTGGTGAAATGTGCCTCAGAGAGGGTTTTCATCGCCTGGAAGTTACTCTCTCATGGTTGGAGGGTCATGACTCCTCCAATCTTTTTTGTTGAGTAGAGAACTTTCTTTTTTGTGGCATATGACCCATTAGAGGTCTTTTATTATCCGAAGAGTTGCGCCTCCGAAGAGGACTTGTGGCGCTGATGGTAGCTTTGGTTGTTCCTCTGTTCACTTGCTTATGCCTTTTCAGCGATCCTTTTTTTTTTTTTTTTTTTTTTTTTTTTTTCTTCTTTCTTTTCAAGTTTTCATCCCCCTTTTTCTCACAAGTGGCTTGTTTAATCCAAGGAAGTGTACTTCATTGCCAGGCAAGTTCGTGAGAACGGGCACCAGCTTCCTAATTGGATGTTTGTTTGTTTAAACAATCTCAATTTATCAGCAAGGGCTCGTTCCTATCGAAATCATTAGCCGTTCAATTGAAGCATTTCCTATCTAGGATTTGAATTCGGGGTCTTTGTGACTTGAAATTTGTTTGTTGAATGATGGTGAGAATCGCTCGGTCTTATTATGCGCAAGTTTTATCTCCACTGTCTGCAAAAATTTAAATCGATATTTCAGCAATACATTTTGTGTATTTTTATATCGAAAACAAAGCAAACATATAATGATAATAAGGAACACAAGATTTATAGTGGTTCGGCCATGAAATTGGGCCTACATCCACTTTATATTCTTTCATTATTTACTTGCATCAGTTTCACAATTGCTTTCAATTACAGGAATCATACATTCATAATTCTTTTTACAATGTTTCAACAAAATTTTCAAGTAAAGTATGGACGCAAGTGATTGCTGTTCCATGCCCTTGGAATTTGATCTCCATCAACTGTGGTGAGCTTGAATGTGCCGTCAAGAAGTTTCTGACCTATCACATACGGTCCTTCCCAATTTGGCCCAAACACACCTGTCGCTGTCATAATTCTTTTTAGGACTAGATCTCCAACTTCAAAGCTGCGTTGACGAACTTTGGAATTGAAATGTCTGGCTATCCTTTGCTGATGAGCTGCAACTCTGAGGTTAGCTTCATCTCTTTTTTCATCAAGGAGATCCAGCGCTTCAAGTTGCAGCTTTTCATTTTCTGCTTGATTGAAATGGATTCTTCTGTGTGAAGGGACCTCTGTTTCAACCGGGATCATTGCTTCCGATCCGTATGCTAACGAAAAAGGAGTATGCCCAGTTGCAGTTTTGTGAGTAGTTCTGTATGCCCATAGTGCAAGCGGTAGTTTATCGACCCAACCACCTTTTGCTCTTTCGAGTTGCTTTTTGATGGTTGATTTGATGATCTTGTTCACTGCTTCCACTTGCCCGTTTGCCTGCGGATGAGCTACTGCCGAAAAGCTTTTCTGGATTTTGAATCGCTTGCAAAAATCCTGGAATTCCTCGCTTTCAAACTGAGTACCATTGTCTGTGATTATTTTCTGAGGCACACCGTATCTGCAAATGATATTCTTAGTCACAAAATTTATCATCTTTTTGGAGGTGATAGTTGCCAATGGTTCAGCTTCAGCCCATTTAGTGAAATAATCTACAGCAACAATGGCATATTTGATTCCAGATTTGGCGGTTGGTAAAGGTCCGATCAAATCTATTCCCCAAATCGCAAACGGCCACGGACTGGTCATTTGTGTGAGCTCAGTAGAAGGTGCTCTAGGAATTTTGGCAAATCTTTGACATCTGTCACATTTTCGAGAGTAATCTGCAGCATCTCGATTAATTTCTGGCCAAAAATATCCATATCGGAGAATTTTCTTTGCTAAAGTTTGACCACCTGAATGATCCCCACATTCTCCTCCATGTACCTCTGATAGGATTATTTTGGCTTCTTCTTTGGATACACATCGAAGCAATGGCATTGAGAATCCTCGTCTGTATAATTGACCATCCTGGATTATATATCGAGAAGCTTTTCTCAGTAGCTTTTGTCGTTCTTTAGAGTTTTCTGGTAAAGAGCCATTGAGTAGATACTTTGTTATTGGAGTCATCCATGATTCTTGCTCTTGCGACATACTCATAACCCAATCGATATCCATTTCATCAATGCTCGGATTTGACAAAACTTCCACTGGAACTAACCCTAAGGATTGGGCTTCGCCAGAACTTGAGTATTTTGCGAGAGAATCTGCTTTCATGTTTTCTTCTCGAGGAATATGACTTATCGTGTAATGGTCGAATTCATATAAAAGTTCCCAAGCCTTTGACACATAAGCGGGCAGATTTCCTCCTTTCGTTTGAAACTCCTTCTTGACTTGACATACTATAAGCTGCGAATCACTGAAGATCTGTAACGCTCGAATGTTTAGTTCTTTAGCAATTTTCAAACCAGCGATCAGAGCTTCATATTCTGCTTCATTGTTTGTTGAAGGAAATTCTAATCTTAGCGCATAGCATAATGACCGGCCTTCAGGAGTTTCAAGAACAATTCCAGCACCTGAACAGTAATCATTTCTTGCGCCATCTACAAATAACTTCCATTGGGTTGGGGAGTTCTCGATTGTTTCTTCCTCGCTGTTACCCTTGTCTGTAAATTCTGCAATAAAATCTGCCAAAGCTTGTCCGTTGATCGCTTTTCTAGGATGATAAGTGATGTCATATTGGCTCAATTCAATATTCCACTTTAAAAGGCGGCCCGAAGTCTCAGGGCGAAACAAGACTTGCTTTAAAGGTTGATCAGTGAGGACTTTGATAGGATGAGCCTGGAAATATTGCCTCAACTTTCTTGAGGCAATCAATAGACAATAGGCGAGTTTTTCCAACTTGGAGTAATTCATTTCTGCCCCAGTGAGTCTTTTGCTGATATAGTAAACTGGATGTTGAATCCTTTTGTCTTCCCGTACCAGCGCTGCACTTAAAGCATGAGATGAAACTGCCAAGTATATAAGAAGATCCTCGCCATCGCCGGGCCTGGAAAGTATTGGAGGCGTTTCCATATGTTGAATCAATTCTTCAAAAGCTTTCTGGCATTCGGGAGTCCAGTCAAAGTTTTTCTTTCCTTTCTTTAGAGCGTCGAAGAATGGAATGCATTTATCAGTAGCTTTGGATATGAACCGACTTAAGGCGGCAATTTTTCCATTGAGACTTTGCAATTCCCTCTTTGTTTTAGGAGCTTTGACTTCTTTTAGAGCAGTGATTTGAGCTGGACTAGCTTCAATGCCCCTAGCGCTCACGATGAAACCCAAGAACTTCCCAGATTCTACCCCGAAAGAACATTTTAAAGGGTTAAGCTTCATTCCGTATCTTCGGAGAATTGCGAACATTTCTGCTAAGTGTTCGATGTGATCCACTGCTTTCTTAGATTTTACTAGCATGTCATCAACGTAAACTTCCATAGTCTTTCCCAACTGCGGTTTGAACATAGCATTTACCAGTCTTTGGTATGTTGCCCCCGCATTCTTCAACCCAAAGGGCATAACTCTGTAACAGTAAAGACCGACATCAGTGATAAAGCTTGTGTCCTCCTGATCTGGCTCATGCATCATGATCTGATTATATCCGGAGTAGGCATCCATAAAAGACAACAATTCATGACCCGCTGTTCCATCTACCAGTTGATCGATCCTGGGTAATGGGAAGCAGTCTTTGGGACAGGCCTTGTTTAGATCTGAAAAGTCGATGCACACTCTCCATTTACCATTGGCTTTCTTAACTAGCACTGGATTTGAAACCCAATTTGGATAGGTAGATTCTCTGATGAAATTATTCTCCATGAGCCGGTCAACTTCCTCTTTCAATGCTGTCGACCTTTCTAGACCTTGGATTCTTCTTTTCTGCTTTACTGGCGTGAACTTTGGGTCAATATTCAGAGCATGTACCGCAACTTCTGGGGATATTCCGCACATATCGGCATGGGTCCAAGCGAAAACATCCAGGTTTGCTTTCAAAAAAGATATCAAGGCATTCTGAACTGACACATTAAGTTGTGAACCCACATTCAGCACCTTGTTTGGGTCCTTCAGATCAACGGGCACCGGTATCGTTGTTTCTGCTGGTACCACCCTACTCTCCCCCGCACTGGCCTTTCTAGGATCCATCACTTTTCGTGCCCCGCTATGCTCGCCAGTGCAGGGTCCGCCCTGTAGTTGCTATAGGGTTGGTGTTTTGATGCGGATTGGGGTTGCCGCATCTTTCCCCATTTCTCTCTTCCTTGTTTCTCGCAGCTCTGTCATATAACATTCTCGCCCAGCGTTCTGGTCTCCTTTAATAACTCCTACCCCATTGTCTGTAGGGAATTTAATAGTAAGACACCATGGGGCAAGGACAGCTTTGAATGCAGCAAGAATAGGTCGACCAAAGAAAGCATTATAAGCAGAAAATTCATCTACTATCACAAAAGTCTGCTTGCGAACTACTTTTCTTTCTCCTTCTCCGAGTTCCACAAGCAAGTCAATGGTTCCTACTGGTTGCTTTGGCTCCCCAGTGAAGCCAACAATCTTCTGAGATGAGGCTTGCACATCCGCCATCGGGATTCTCATCTGGTCAAACGTTTTCTTGAAGAGGATGTTGCAAGATGCGCCGCAATCAATAAGAACTCTTCTGACAATAGCCGGTCCAATACCGGCCGAGATGACTAACGGGTCCAAAGTAGGGGCCTCAATGCCCGTGGAATCTCTAGCCCTGAACACAATATCATCATTAAAAGTCCTTTGTTGTTTCAGGGGTGTAGAGTCCTCTAAAACAAAGACATTCTCTTCAGTTGGCATATGTTTCAGAGCTCGAGTGTACCTCTCCATTTCACCCCAGCTTCTGCCTGCTGGGTGGGGTCCTCCTGTGATGACATTAATAACTGGCCTTCCAGATTCATGTCCTGCGGCCTTCTCATTTGTCCTGGGCTGATGAGCAAGAGCTTGTTGCCCCTGACTTGACGAAGCAGGATCATTACCACTCTTCTTCACAAATTGCTGCAGCTTATTTTCTCTTAGCAATTCTTCGATTATATTTTTCAATTGACGGCAGTCGTCTGTGTCATGACCAGGCTGATTATGGAAGCGACAGAACTTCCCACTTTGCACAGCTTTTCTTCCGGTTCTGAGAACAGGAGGTTTGGGATACTCAAAAGAATCTTTTGTAGCCAGGTAGATGCGCTCTGGTGTCTCTAACAAAGGAGTATATTCTGATGGCTTGAAGGATCGAGGCTTCTTTGAATTGTGTTGTTTCCTTCCATCATTATTTTCTCTTTTCTGTCCCACAGATCCATTCTTACGTGGCGCAGCAGTGTTGTCTTCAGCTTTCTCTACTGTTGCCTTTGCCGGGACAGGACGGCTTTCCAAACGCATGAATTCATCCGCCTTTTTGTAGAACTTTTCCAGAGAATTTGGCTCCTTCATGTTCAGCCACTTTCCGAATTCACTTGACTTATCAATAGCTCTCATCAAATAGGTCAAGACCATGCGGGGTTCTGCATTATCCACCTCAGCTAACGCTATATTAAAGCGATTTAAAAAAGACTTGATAGTTTCCCCCGGATTCTGTTCCAAACCGGACAACGACATGATGTCTTTTGCCTTTGAAGCATACAGCCTAAATTGCTCTTTAAATTTCCTGGTTAGGTCTGAAAACTGATCGATGGACCGGACAGGCAGTTTTGTGAACCAAAGCAGAGCTACCCCTTCCAAATACACAGGAAAATAGCGGCATTTTATCTCGTCAGAAGCTCTGGCACCTGTCATGTGCCAATCATATTTGTACAGGAACTCATTTGGATCACTTGTCCCTTTGTAAGCTGGAATGGTCGGAGGGACGAACTTCCTTGGGAATTCAGCTTTTAGGATCTTTTCAGTAAACGGAGTCTTGCTCGGAGCGAAACCCCACTCTTTCTCATCTTCGACCCTTTGCATACTTTCTTTCATAATCTGTCGAACCATACCAGAAAGATATTCTTCGTCATTCCTATTTCTGGATCCTCCAGCCTCAGGCAATGTCTGTTCAAAGGGGCTAGCAGCCCTTTCGGGAATGTTTCTAGTTTCAGCATCATGGACATTACCGACAAAGTTCCTTTCATTATTCGCAGGTTGACGGTTTGCCCCGAGCAGATCGTTTAACCTATTCAGAATCAGAGCATTCTGAGCATTCTGAGCTTCCAATTGCGCGTTCTGGGCATTTATTTGCTGATTCAACCCAAAGATAGCAGCGTCCAATTCCGCTTTTGAAACTCCAACAGCTGGAGTGGCTTGATTTGGTGTTGGGGAAGCGGAGGTTCCCTCTTGAATGTTTGCAGATCTCACAGATTTACTTTTCCTTCCAGGAGCCATGATTTCGGATAGACTTCTGGTTCTTAAAGAAACTCTATCTACAAATCTTTCTGAAACAATGATGATAGATGTCCTGAGTTCAGTTCTCAGTGAAAGCACCAAAATGTTAACGCTAAAATTTGAACGCTAACACCCTGGTGTAAAGGATGTGATTGTGAAAGCACCACCCGTTCGTACGGGAAACAGAAATAAGCAGAAAGTATGC
The DNA here is from genome assembly GCA_030765085.1 of Allium cepa. Taxonomy (NCBI): domain Eukaryota; kingdom Viridiplantae; phylum Streptophyta; class Magnoliopsida; order Asparagales; family Amaryllidaceae; genus Allium; species Allium cepa. The sequence continues at coordinate 705,439,809 of CM060941.1, forward strand.
AGAAAAACAGTAAGAGACACAGTATTTATAGTGGTTCGGCTTATAATCCAGCCTACGTCCACTTTAATCTTTTTATCTCTAGTTTGATTACAATCCTTTACATGATCTTTCAATTACAACACACTTCAAGTTATAGGATATGTAAAACAAGTGGCTCAAGCTTTGAAGTAGTCTGGATTTCGGCAGAGTAATGGCGCTTGAAGAGAATGAGCAAAAGTCCCCTTCATGTTGAAGGTAGGGTGGTATTTATAGGCAAAGATTAGGCTCGGTCTTAACTCCTCACCGACCCAGTTAAGTCGCAGCCGGCTTATAGGAGCTCTGATATGGTCAAGCTGTGTTGATCCTTCTTCGCTGAATTTGCACAAGTCCAAAGTCGTTACCGGGTCAAGCTAGGTCGCGACCGACTTATCTTATCCCTTCGCCGATCTAACGAGTCAAGCCCTACGACTTAATGGAAACAAGCTAGGTCGCTACCGAGTTAGTATGTCACATGCTAAACTGCCCCGCTACTCCATCCTTTACACCCTTAGATCGGTTACGACTTACTATAAGTCGGTAAAGTCCTCGAGTTGCTAGATCGGAGCATACACTAGGTCGGCTTCCATACTAGGTCGGAACTTTCCTTAGGTCGGCATAGCCTCGTTAGACCGGCATCCCTTCAAGCCTTAGGTCGGTATTTCTTCATGCCTTAGGTCGGTATTTCTTCATGCCTTAGGTCGGTATCTATGGGAAAGCATTGGATCGGCGCGTTTCTTAACTAATTAGGTCGGCACCGAACTAAGTCGGCCACCTTGTTAATTGGTTAGGTCGGCAAAGTCTTTGGGTTGTTAGGTCGGCAACTCTTCTGAGTCGGCATCTCTTGAGTCGGCGCCATCTCCACGTACTAGACCTGCTGAGTCGTAACCGAGATAGGGTTAACATTGACATTTTACACACTTTAATTTTTCTCGAATTTCTATGTGACTATTTTGACTCTAAAAATCTTGTTTGAGCTATAACTTTTGACAGGAGTTGAATTAGGATCTCAAACTGGTTTTATTGCTTTAGGATGATGGTTTTCCATTCCATGGATTAGTCATAATAGAAAAAGGACTTACGCTAAGAAAGTTATGCATGTTTTAAATTTTTAAAGTCGTTGATTAATGTGTAAGTAATTAAGCCCAATGGTGAGACCATTAGTCTAATTACAGAATACTATAAATAGAGGGTTGAAGAGTTAATTTAAAACTTTTCCCTCTCATTCTAAATTAGGTCTAAACCCTAATTAGCCTTACATCCATCCTAATTTCATCCAAAATTACACAAATTAGTCTATAAATCAAACAGATTGCGGATTAGAGATTAAATCATCAATTAGAAGATAAATATCATTAATTTGCTTGAGTTGAAGTGCATTCCATTGCTATCCTGATTGGATCTAAATTCATATTGGTTGAATTTGATAATTAATAAGTGGTTTATGTTTTCTCACTATACTATGTATGCTTATATGGAAAAATCATAGGAATTAACATGTTTTAAATCAATTTTTAGCTATAAAAGCTTTTCTAACTTTAATTACATGTTAAACTATGTATATGATCTAGATTGATTAGAAATCACCATTTTTCATGCTTATATATTCATGTTATATGTAGATATATGTTAGAAATTGACTCGTTGTCTTATTTTGATGGATTATATATTTGATTGGATAAGATTGCTTGTTATTCTATGTTGGATGATATGATTTGATGTTGTTTGCTAGTGTTAGAAAGTTAGGTTGGAGAATTGAGAAAATCGAAAACAAATTTGTTTGGAACTGGACGAAACTTAGAGGAGAAGCTCTAGAGTATGGGAGGAGATTGTGGTTCAAGTCGTAGATCCAGATTCACTAAGCACATAAGTCAGCACCTAAATGAGAGGTCGGTACCGAGTTCTATGGGTTGGTCCAATAAGTCGGCGGTTTGAGCAAGGGTGTCACCAGTAGAGGTTTCCTAAGGTGGTGGATATGTCATTATCTAAGTGTTGAAGGCTATACTGACTTATTTTCTAGAATTTGAAGTGGATCCTTCGGAAAGAGAACCGGATTGTTTGGATGGATTGGTCAGGGTCAAAGCATCTAGGCATGGAGTACTAAAAGCAAGGAAGGGGAGGAATGTAACTTATAGTAATTGGCTAAGGGGAGAGGTCGGTACGTACATGAGAGGTTGGTGCTGACTTTCCATAGTGAGTCCAATAAGGATAAAACTTCTTAAAGGTGAAGTAGAGGTTTTGTAGACCGTGCTAAAGGTGTTGGCTAGTTTGTATCAGGTTGGATGATTATATAACAGTAGATGAAAAGCTATAGTCTTCAGATGTCATGTTTTGGGAGTAAGTCTAACGATGGAGGCTCATAAAAGGGTAGGCCGTATGATCGGGGAATGTGGAAGGTTCCTCGTGAATAGTGAAAATTGGATTGAGCAAGAAAGGCTTATTGTCCAAATGGAGAAAAGGTGGGCTCGGTTGTATGTGCTAAAGATTCGTTGGTACCCGAAGTGTTTTCTGTTGTACTTGAAGCAGAGGTATTGTAAGTGGGGATGCCGATGGATTGGTAGCAAAGATCCCTATGCCCTAGACCTATGGTGTCACGTTCCAAATTTTAGCGTTCAAAAATCTACACCCGTACTCCACTCGTACTTGAATGCTACAGATCCAAACGTCAAAATTTGACTCGTGCCGGATCTTATAACACATTAAGTACAACAACACAGCGGAAGAAAATGAATAATACATATACAACATCTGATACAGTATCTGATACAATGATGATACAATAGAATGATACAATGGATATCAATACTATCAGAGGTACAAGAAATAACAGCGGAAAGATAATGACTTCAATGGAATATGTCTCCAAAATGCGACTGCAACACCATCTCCAAACTAAAGATAGCTTGAACAACCATCAAGTTGCACCAAGCTAAGCAAGGTCAACCGTGAATGCTGAAGTGTAGAAAATGCGATCCACAAATCCAAAAGGCTTCGAAGGCTATCGAATCTACACCTACTATGGGATTATCTGAAAAACCCAACTCTAGGCTGCCGCTGTGGAAAATAGTGGGCACGCAGAATTTAGGAAAGGAACAATAAACTCCAGGTCAGTCATGGGACTGGTGTGAGCAAATAAAAACAGTTTTTATCTTTAAAACAAAGAAAAGAATTTAAATTGAAATCGCAATGCTTTTGAAAAATGAAACTACCATAAGGCCTCCCGGCACACACACAATGCAATCGCACACATGGGAAGATTTCTCCTTATGATAGTCAAATGTGCTTACTACGCAAAATTCATCTTTTATATTATTATTAGTTCATAGTGGAAAGACATTTCAAAAGTATAATATTAATTTTAACCATCATAGGTACCATTATATTATGCCAGCTATAGCTACCACCTGAGGTGGCAGGTTATACAACTAAAACCGTACAAGGCTCGTATTATTTTGTTTGGATTTCAAAACAAATGGTCAGGCTAAGGAACTTCCTATTGCCACATGAGAACGCCTCTGGAGGGAAGCCCTGAGAACCTACCCAGCTCACTGCCAACACAAGGCCGGTTACCCCCTTCCCGAAAGTAAAACCTAAGATATGCCACCCCCGGTCCTTTGGGACCTTTATACGAGGATCATGTACACCAACAACATCACACAGTAATAAATATACTACAGTGTCCACATGTGTAAGTATATGGGCTCCATACCATGATACTACCCTTTTCCAGAAGGAATGGTCATACCCTAGGGGAGCTACCCCTGAAAGCTTGTCGCGTCTTTCCTGTTTTGACCATTACCAGTTTGTGAGGCTCGATGAGGTCTCGTCCACAAAGCTACACTTTTTTCACAAAGTCATGCTTTGATCAACAAATGATCATCAACACACAGCAGCACTTAGCATGCCACGTTACCAAATTGGGAGTATATCGTTGATAACCTTCAATTACATAACCTCTGAGCTCGTACGTCTCAGAGAAGGGTGTTAAGCTAAGAGAATAAATTCTCCTCCACCAACAGATATGTATTTGAAAGAAATCCGCTTTATATCTAAAAGTGTAATGTCAGACATACAACCATACAAGTCTGTTCCGGAACAGAACCGAAGGCACTTCCAAAGAAACCCTTGCAATCCAAGTATTCACAATCCCGATCGGACGTCCCATCACTTAGGGAATCTCTATACCGACGCGACTCAGTGCAGTGACAATCGACGGGTTATCCTTTCGTTCTCGAAAATACCCGGTCTTCACCACCGGTCTTCAAATGCTATCCATAACGACGTGTCATTATTCAGAATGGGTTATACGACACAAGGTCCTCTCCCGGCTAAACCGAATAATGAGCGTAATATTTAAAAACATATGGATATAGGATTTTAGTCAAGTCACACTTATAATCCAAGACCTTTCTTTTCAAATGGTTTAAACAAATTACCATTTCAAATCTTTTAAACACAAAGGTTCATTTCACAAAGTTCACCAATTTTTCCATAAAGGTTCATTCACGGCTTTTCAAAACAATTCCATTTCAAATTGGATTATCTTATCCAATCTTTAAGTGAAAGATTTAATTCATAACTTTCAAACCCTTTCCAATGCACATCTTTATATGAAAGATATACTATTTAAATCCTCTTTGATTTCAAAACAAGATTTAATCATCTTCACAAAGGTTAATTTATAGTTTTTCCAAACTATTTACAATTTCATTTCAAACTTGAAATCTTTCGACATAAATTGGAAATCCTTTTTTTTGTGAAAGTAATTATTATTTGAAACAAATAGTTCTTGGTTTGGGAAAAATTGATTACAATTTACATAAGTTAAAGCCGTTCAAGTATAAAACTTGGGTTTAAATTTAAATTTCCAAAATCATACTTTTTAAATGGTTAAAACCCATATAAATACCTTTATAACTCGTATAATCTTTTTAGACCATAATTTCCAAAACATTGAATTCAATTTCAAATATTGAATTTAAATTTAAATCAAATTATTTAAATTTGAAGTTTTATTAAGTTATTTAAAAATAGCTTTTATTTTTGAAACTCATTTTCAAAAGCTTTGAATTCCAGTTCCAAAACTATTTTGGATTCAAAAATTCAATCTTTAAAATTATTAAAAATCTGTGACTTAGCCGATTTCCTCGTGCAATCCATATTTGTGTGTGTATGGTGTAGTCTAGGGGTTTCACACAATAGTGCAACATCATCAATCATCACATCACATATTTAAGTACATCAATATTGATAAGCGGTATAATCTATAACGCTTACCGTACATTCACAGATTCACAGATAAATAATATAAATTTATCACAGATAAATTACATTCATCACAGATCACACCGAAATAATTCATAGTACAAAGCATATCAGAAATGTCAAACAGTTCGACAATCAACAAATTCAAAACATCCATAAGTAACTTAATTAATTATCTGATTTATTTAAATCAAATAAGTCATCAATCATGGTTAATTAACATTAATCGATTTCAAATCATTTGATTAATTGTCCTTTAATCATTTATTAATTAAATTAATTAACCTTTGTTTAGTAATAATTAACTTTTAATTATCCTTTTAATTATTCAACTAACCTTTAATTAATTCACTTACTTATCATTAAAAATCTTTAATTAAACCTTTTAATTATTAATAAATAACCTTAATTATTAATTAATAGACTTAATTTATCGATTACTAATTCTTAATTAACTTACTTAATTAGTCAACTACTAATCATACATTAATTAGCTTTAAGTAGTTAAACACAAATTTATTTATCACTTAATCATTAATTAACCAATCTCTAATTACTATTATAAAGTAATCATTCTTAATTTCTTTCTAAAATAATTAATATTAATTATTCATCTTAATTAACATTTTAAAAAAATCTTCTTTAAACTTTGAATTCAAATTACTACAAACTTTAATGTTAATTAAATTTAATACTTAACTTAAATTATTTACTTAATTAAAATATTAATTAAGATTTTAGAAAACGTTGTTAAGTATTTTCTTAAATAATTAAAATTGTAATGAAGTCTTAACTTCAATTTGTCAAACATTAATTGCAGCATTACTTAAAATTGTTCAAAAAAACTTGCTTAACTTACTTTTTTATTTATACTACAGGTTTGGTGAGTCAAACCGAGTATTCCCCCTGTTGTCTCGAATAAACACTCGAGTTCTTCCACAACTTCCCCGAGTACTTCTTCTCTTTCTCTCGTGCATTCTTATTATTTTTTCCAGTTAAAGTTTAAGTCACAGTTAAATCAATGAGATCAGGTAACCCACTCACACACTCGAGTTTCATCCCGAAGTAGCGCATTCATTTTCTCGAGTACCAACTCGAGTTGCTTAAAGTTGACTTCCTGACACCAATCCATTTTCGTGCACGTGCACGACACTTCGCCGGCATACTGGCGAACCGCGCCACCCCAGCAACTCGCGTACGATCTCAACAATCGAGAACATAGATTAATTCGATGCAAAAATTTCCAGATCGCTATTAAGCCCTTCGTTCGAACTTTTGAAACTCGACTCTCCTCAGCAAATCACTTCGCCCCATCCATGCTGTCCACCTGAAGCGTCGTGACTCCGGCCTCACCTAGTCAACCCCCTACACTAAATTCCCAGAGTCTCATGCAATCGGCCAATCAGAGGTGACGAAATCACCTCGTTTCCAGACCACATCAATTTCGAGTCTAAAACCCTAAATTTGATTCGTTCAACCGATTCGTGCATTAGAAAAATTGTTCAACAATTTTTCTGAAATCCTCAATGTTCAAATTTACTTCAAGCAAAATTTCAACAGCAAATATTGGATAGATCAGCGGAAATTTGTAAAAATGGAAAATCTATTCAACTGTGAACTGCATGTGGCATACACCACTAAAAATCTCCATTCTTGTTTTAAAAATCCTTTCTTTTGCTGTTAATTCATGTTATACAAACAAATCAATGTTTTAAATTATTTGAATTTATCATATATTTGTCTATTTCCTGTAAAACTGGATTTACAGAGTCTTTTCTTCATTATCATGCAGAAAACAAATTCTTATGCCATAATTAAATTTAAACGAACTTGTTTTGTTGATACTTTAAGCCTAATAAAGGTTGATGATAATATTTTGAAACTTGATTAAATATTTGACTCTGTAACTACAACAAAGAATAACAGCATATTTAATTTTCACAGAACAAACTTATATATATAACACAGAAACTATATTCAAAACCAAAGCATGTACAAACCATATTATCAATGAATTCTGTACTGTTTTTACTTAACTTAAAGCTTTAAAGTTTATGTTTACTCACTTGATTAAGAAATGAACAGAGCTTCTTCTTTTGAACCAGGCTTTGAATTCCTAGCTGAATCCTTTCTCTTGATCTTTGGGTTATATGAATTTGTATTGTTGTTTAAAGTTGAATTTGGTTTAAATTTGAGATGATGCTTCCTTTAGATGCTACTCAGTTTTGATGGACGAATAGAAATGAGGAAGCTGATATATAGGAAAGAAGTTTACATGGTGATTATATTTTTGTACAATGGTCAGAGATTTTTTTCTTTTGTTTGTTGATTAAGCTAATTTTCTTCGTGCTTTGGTGGCTGAAATGATATTTATTTTGCGTGTTATAGATTCAAGCATTAATTGTTGTTGTCTTTATTTTCATGAGTACATACTTGAATATACATCTTCTTTTGCAAGCTTCATAGATATTTATAATTTCTTTTGTTCATACTTATCTTTATCTGTTCATGTTTGAATGTATTTCATATGTTATCTTTATTTTTTTCAATTTTTAACTTATATTGTAACCCCAAGAATCACCTATATATTTTTATATCTATTTCTGGTATAAATACTTATTTTTATTTCTTTGTCTTAAAGTTTAACTACCAAACATTTAATTCATATTAATATATCTTTATGCTTTTTAAAACTAACTACCCATAATTTTATTTACATAAATAATATTTTCAAACCCAAATCATTTTTCTAAGTCATTTGTTTAAATTCAAATACAAATTCAATATTCAAATTCAAATTCTAAAGACAGATTCAATTTTTTTTTTGAAAATTGGTTAATATCTTTATTGCTCACAAATAGGCCGAAGCCCAATATGTTACAATGAATGCTTAATAGTGAAGTACAGAACTCGAACTAGAACATTCCTTATCTAAACCTCTTTATCTTCCTCTTCGCTGAATCTCTATCATGGCGGCTCCTGAATCTCTAATAGACTTCCTTCATCGTCTGCCCTCCACCTCCACTTCTCCAGTAGTGATTTTTTTGTTCCTTTAGGCTGGTAAGCAATCTCTTGTTTATTCTCATCATCATCAATTTAACGTCTCTGTCTATTTGCGCATTCACTGACTCAGTGTTCATTTCTTTTTCGTTGAAAGCCCTGTTGTTCCTTTCACGCCAGATGTTCCAAATGGTAGCTGCGGAGCAAATTTTGAATATTTCTTTCAGAAGGTTCGCACTGTTTCTCCGATTGTTCAGGTAAAAGATTTCATCTTTTAGTGTTTCAACTGTCGCCAATCCAGTACATTTCATTTTCTGAAAACCCCAGACCACTTTAGTGAATTTACATTCAAAAAATAAATGTTCATGACTTTCATTCCGTTCCTTGCACAAGCTGCATGTGGTCTTATCTATTATCCCCCAATTTTTTAAACGATCTTTAATGGGCAGTCGGCCAAGGACTGCTTTGTATGTTGTGTGTGCCATTTTTGGGGTGACCGATTTGCTCCATATAAGGCTGTACCACTCAACCTTTTGATGTTTGAATCTGATTTCCTCCATTACTTTACTGAATTGAAATTTCCCTGTTGTTGAGTTTTTCATGATCCATTCATCACATTCTCTTTGTGAATATATTGGAATATTCTGAATTTCGTGAGCGAAATTTCTTATAACAACTTGTTTTTCACATTTCCAAATTCCTCCTTCAATAATATCTGAAACAGCAATGTTCGGTTGTCCATAGTCTGAATATCCTTCCAATCCTAATCTTTCAATTAAACTTCTATTTTCAAACCAAGGATCTCTCCATAGATCAGTAGTATTTCCATTAGCTATTTTCCTTTCAATCAGAGTTTTCAACACTCCTCTTTGCTTCATGATACTTTTCCATACCACTGATGCATTATTGTCCAAAGAATCTGTCTAGAAATTTGTCTTGATGTATTTAGCTCTCATCCATTTTGGCCATAAGTTATCAGATGATATTATGTTCCACGCCAATTTGATCCCATAAACCTTTTTGAGTTCAAATAAATTTTTAAGGCCTACTCCACCTTCCTTTTTAGGTCTGCACAAGTCCTTATAACTGATTTTGTGAAATTTTCCCCTCCATATAAAGTCAACACATATGGAATTGATTTTCCCAAGAGAGCAGTCCGGAATCTGGAATGTTTGGAGCCAATATCTGACTTTTGATGTTATTACTGTGTGTACTAGCTCCACTCTCCCAGCAAATGATAACAACTTAGATCTCCATCCTTGTAATTGTTCTCTAATTTTATCTAGGAGTTTAGCACATTCTTTATCTGTAATTGAGTTAGTAGATAAAGGAACCCCCAAGTATTTAACTGGGAGAACTCCTTCTGTCACTCCAATTCTGTCTATCATATTTTGTTTGTTCTTGCAGCACTTTTTAAAATAGCATTTAGTTTTGCCTTCATTGAGTTTTAGCCCTGCATATTTTTCTAATTCATAAAATATTTTTTTGAGTTCATCAACTGCATGTGTAGTAGCTTTCATGACTACTAACGAATCATCAACGTATACAAGGTGATTTACCTTTGGTGATATTTTATGTACAGGGATGATCTTATTATTATGACATGCTATTTCCATTTGTAGGGAAAACCACTCCATTGCTACTGCAAATAGGTAAGGGGATAGAGGGTCCCCTTGCCTAATTCCTCTATTGCTAGAGATGTGTCCTTTAGGAATTCCGTTAATCAGAATTGAGAAAGTTGGGGAGAAAATACAACACTTTATCAGCTTTAAAAGACTCTCTGGAACCCCCATTTCATTGAGCATATGAATAATAAAGTGTCTGTTCACTTTGTCATAAGCTTTATGCAAGTCTATTTTGAGGCACATTTTGTCTGCTCCAGGTTTGTTAAAGTCTATAACAAGTTCATGAGCTAATAGAGAGTTTTCAGAAATCAATCTTCCTTTTATAAAAGCATTTTGATTTTGTGCAATCAGGTTTGGGAGGACTTTGTTCAATCTATTACATATAATTTTGCTCATAATTTTGTAAGAAACATTACAGCAAGATATGGGCCTGTAATCTTCTATTCTATTTGGTTTTTTGATTTTTGGAATAAGAGATATAAAAGTGTGATTAATTTCTTGTACAAACTCACCACAGTCCATAGCTTCCTGATAGGCCTCTAACATGTGTTCTTTCAGGTATATCCAGTGCATTTTGAAAGCAGCTGCCCCCATACCATCTGGTCCCGGACTGGCATCAATATGGATGGACTGAATAGCTCTCTTCAGTTCCCTTTCCGTAATCCTAGCTGTGAGCATGGCGCATCCCTCTTGAGAGATTTTTCTTCTGCATTGAACTTCAGGTAAGCTTTGCAGAGACTCCCCATTGTATAATTCCATGAAATATGTAAGAGCCTTGTTTTCCATTTCCTTCAAATTATTCACTACATCACCTTCTTCATTTAGACAATTCAGGATATTATTATATTATGTTCTTTGAGACATTTTAGTGTAGAAATATTTAGTGCATTCATCCCCCTGTGTCATCCAATTTTCTTTTGCTTTTTGTTTGATTTCCATTGATTGTTTTTGAAGTTCTTCTTTGAGTCTGCTCTTTAACTGATAGAATTGTTTGTTAAGCTCTTCATTCAATGGGTCTTTGTCTAAAGAATCTTGGATGGTCTGAAGCTGAATTTGTGTTTTTATAATGATATCCCGATCTTTTGGCCTTTTCCTGTTCCATTCTTTGAGTCTTTGCTTCATTGTCTTGAGCATCATTATATATTTATACATTTTATTACCTGGGGGATGTATTATATTTTCTATCTTTAAAGCTTCATTATATCCCTCTAGTAGATGCCAATTATTTGAATATCTGAAAGGCTTGCCTTTACTATCATTACTGTCATTATTAAACCTTACTAATAGAGGACAATGATCACTAGTTGAACTAGGAAGAACTATTGTTTGTAACCCCGGGATAGTGTTCATTAGCTCTGAATTGCATAAACATCTGTCAATTCTGGAAGATATATTTTTCCCTTCACCACTCTTCCATGTAAAATGCAGGCCAGTGTGGGATGTTTCCAGGAATCCACTTGCCAGTACACATTCATTGAACTCTGCTAATTGGGCCACGGTCAGAGTATTACCTCCTATACTTTCTTTTGTTTTTAAAACTGCATTGAAATCTCCCAATACTAACCATGGCTTTATAATTTGAATGGAAAGCTCTTTTATTTGCTGCCATAGTTCTATTCTTTCAGACGCTAGATTTTTTGCATACACAAAAGTAATACATATTTCCAGACCTCCTACGTTTTTAACATGTATAGTCATCTGTTGTTCTTTATTGTCAATAACAGTTCCTGTCCATGTATTCTTTTCCCATAACACTAGGATTCTCCCCTTCATAAGCTGTGTAATATTATGTTCCATCTGTCATTGAGCACCTATTTGGTTTTTAAAGCTTTCCAAACTATTATCTGAAAACTTGTTTTCCAGTAAACCACCTATGGATGGCTTATGAGAAGCCATAATATTGTGGAGGTCTAACTGACGAATGTCATTGTTTAGACCTCTCACATTCCAACAAAGAACTGTCATTTGATCTTATTGGATTTGCTCCTAGTAATTAGAGCATCTCCAACCTTAACCCTTTTGAAGGTTTCTGTATTTGATTTGGTAGTAAATATATCATTGTAATTCTCATTTGCTTTAGTGTATTTACTAATGTCTTCTATCTCATCTTCACTTTCTTCTGCAGACGACTCAATCTAGATATTCATCTTCTGAATTTCCTCCAGAGATTCTGGCAACTTATCATCCTCAAGAGATTCTGGCAAATTATCATCCTTCTGGATTAGGTCCTCCCCAATATATGCAGGCTGATTTGTCTCTGGACTCTGAGCTGGACGAGATACTTGCAATGTTGCAGAGCCCTCAACACTGACTGACCTCTGACTAGTATCTTTATTTTTTGTGACTATATCATTTTTTGGGCAACTGGGTGGAGAATTTTGTATTTTGTTTTTCTCTACCCATACTTGTTCTGGCTTATTCTTGTTAATATTGCAATATGTAGTAGCATGGCCAAAACACTTACACTCAGTACACCTAGGGGGAACAAACTCATACTCTATATCCTGTGTGTATACCACACCATTATTATTTTTTGCTTTAACACTTGCTGGTAGTTGATAATCTGCCTTTATTTCAACAAGTACTCTGGCATAATTAATTATTTTCACTTTTCTTGTATTCTCATCGATAGCCAATGGTTTCCCAATCATACTAGCCAGTTTACTAATGCATCTTGTATTCCATAATGTTAAATCTAGGCTCTGCATTTTAATCCATACTGGATACGATGATAGCATATCTTTCTCAAAATTGAAATCTGCTTCCCATCTTTTCATAATGATTAATTTACTATCCATAAACCATGGTCCCCCTTTCAGGATTCTTTCAAAATCATCTTGTTTTTCAAATTTTATTAGATAGAAACCATTGTCTCTATGAAAAACATCCCATGAACCGGCAGGGTTCCAAACACGTTTTATGTAAGCATTCAAGTGGATAATATAAGGTCTCTTTCCCGACATATATATGTATATAGAATTTTCCCAAATCTTCTGAGCTTCGGCATAATCTTCTTCATCAATTAGTTGATAGATTTCTTCTCCTTCCATTATTGGTTCTATGTAGTTCAGATCTCCTTTGATTTCGATTTGTTTCCCCATCGCTTCAACCCAAGATCTAGGGCTTGGCCTTTGTTTTCTTTGGAGAACTTCCGCAAATGTTTCCTTCCTTCCCTCCTTCTCCTTCCCCTTCCCCTTACGTCGCACCTCCACCCAATCATCTCCAGGATCGAAAGTTATGGTGGGATCAGGAATCGATTTTCTAGGGTTTTCAGTCGCCATAAGTTTTTATGCAATTATAAATAGTTGTATATATATATATTATACAGACATATATACATATACATACATACATACATACATACATATATATATATATATCTAAAATTCAAATTAATTCCAAAATTTATTCCAAAATTTACATTGACTATTAATTTAAAATTAATTCAAAATTGGGATCGTTACATGTGGCTTTTAGTTTAGTGTCCAGATTTGTGCTGCAAGACACGTATCCAACTTTGGGCTTCAAGATACGAGAGTACAACGCAGAATTGAGATTTCAGTTAGCCCCTGGTAGAAAGAAAGCCATACGAGCTATCATATATTCAGAGCACATGGAGTGATAGTTAAGATTGTTTGATGGATGCTATGGTTGCTTTGATTGCTTTTTTTGATAGACTATCACTCATAGGTATCAGGGGAAGTAGGTATTGGAGATAGGAATATCAAGAAGACCGATATCCTTTATTTGGTGTATGGTATATCTTTATGATATTGTAGAAAAACATAGTATAGTGTTATATGCTAACTCTTTGGTTGCATGGACAGGTCAGGTATGGTTCGCGTACTCTAGTTCCTTCCCATGTTTGCCTGCTTAGTTTCTTGTGACTCCTTTACTGCTCACACTAGACTATTTTCTGACCCAAGGTTTTATACTTTGCCTCTTATTGTCTTGGGTACCCTTAAATTAGTAGACTAGATAATAGGTCTAGGTGATGCAGTAGCTGTTCGGAGGAAGAGTTGGATGGAGCTATCTCGTATTTTATACATATATGGAGTCTACACTTATTCTGCTAAGCAATGCTATGAAGCATGTGATAGTGCTTGTTTATTTCTGTTTGTTGAGACTGTTTATTTGAGTTTACTTCTGTGTATAAAATCTACTCTATTTGATGTATAACTCTGTCTATTGCTCTGATGATGATTTTCTCATATATTATCACTATCTCTGCTGTTATATCTGTGATATTATATTTTGTCCATGTGTTGTGAGATATTACAGGTTATATGCTATATTTGTTCATTCTAAACCATGATGATCATCCAACATCGACTGGGCATGAATGTATTGCACTATGTACATACTATTAGTGCCGACGGTATTGGACGGTCGCCATAGGAAATGACTCATCCAACTCTTTCTCACACCTAAGAATCTTTAACTTCGCAACTTTTCTACCCTCACAGGTTAACACTAATATACCTACGGTGTATACATGCCAATCATCCAAGGGTCAGAAAGGCATATCGTTGGGATGAAAGAAAGAAAGGGCGGAATAGAATCTCACAAAACGTGATGAGTAATATATAATATAAAGCAAGTCTTTTTAAAAGGAAAGAACATTAATATGATTACACACATCAGAATAAAATTACCATATCATTAGTCCTGGATAGTTATAACAATCTATCATTACCATTGCCGATAAATATAATAAGAACAAACAGTGAAAGATAAAAGAGAAATATAGAAGTACATCTTAGAGGGATCCATCTTGTCTCCTAAAGCTCCAAAAGTGTCTAGCTAAATCTAGAAAAGATGCTCGGGTGACCCGAGCATTATAAGGAAAAAAACATCCGGATCAGTCTGGTAAAACTAGCATGAGAAACACAATCAATTGGATTACTTGATGTAATCAAAACTCTTCATAAATAAAAGTATATAGTAAGACCACGCCCACATAAACATAGATCAGTTTTATCTTATGATAACAAATCATTTTATATGAAATCCTGTGATATTATGATAATGTCCAGGGTAAAATAAATAATAATCGTAGCTGAAATTGTTACATTAATTAAATTCCAACATAATAGGTATACAACTAGATTCGTAAGGGCTCACATTGGAGATTGGACTTTCATTAATGACCGGGCTACTGGGTACTGCTCGTTACAGTACACCTCTAGACAAAATGTACCGAGGTCAACAAGAACTTGTTGCACTCTTGCTACACAGAGTCGGCTGCCACTTTAACATGGCGTACTTGATACATCACTCCCCTGCACCAAGGCTCCAAAAATAATGTGCAGCAACCATGGACCCACTCTTCGCACACATGCCAAATCCATATATACCAAAATTAGATCGAGGACTGATGCTCATAATGATAGCGAACCACATAGCTCTACTGTATATCCCATGTTTCAGTCATTACCGGGTTGTAAGGCTTATGAGGTCATGATTACCTTTTTCCTCTCTTAGCAAATCCCATTTGGAATGCTATCATTACCTTCCAGGCACCAATGCAATGCTAACATTCATCTATACAAGTTGTTCATGATAAGAACAAACTGAAGGAACTAACTTTTACTACATCCATTTTGGAATCGCCCTCGGGATTAGTAGCAAGTAGCCCTTGAACTTCAAAAAATTCCATCTTCAACCATCTTGAACCACCCCTGAATCTCTTCCAATGCATCAAATACGTATATGGTTCTTGAGTGGTCACAATTTTGAGTCATCTCGTATAAGAACATTCCCTCCTTACCAATCGCTACAAAACCAAACCGATCGTAATAATAAACTCAACTTCGGTTCTTTTGTAAATAATCTGACAATACATAAGAGTGGAGATCACCTCCAAACCGTTTAAGGGGATGGATTTCCTTATCATTTATCCTAGGTGAGATTTACATGCATAGTACAACATCATCGAAGATGACTATGTCATATAATTTATGTGTTTCTTCTAGATATTTCTAGATTTATATTTCTGACCAAGTTTTGTTAGTCGATTATTTAACTACCAAATAAATAAACAATCAAACATTGATTAAATTCCACGTTGGATCCACCAAGCCTCTATTAATTAATCTCTCATTAATTAAAAGCTCTTTCAATTATCTGATTCACGATATCTTTATAAAAGATCTAATCATAACTTCTTATACACTTTTCAATACTTGAAAAAACATTCATATACTTTTCTCATCGGTATAAGTATATTGCAAACCATTATATTTTCAATACTTAGACAATACCCATATACTTATTTTCAATCGAATAAGTATATTAACAAAACTTAAAGACGATTTTCCTCTTTTACAAATTGATATTTTAAATGGGCCAAATATTATTTCAAATTTTTTTACTATAAATAAAACCACTATCCTTCTGTGCTAAGTATAAAAAGGAATGTTTCCATGCCATCATAATTAAGAATGATTATTTATTAATATCAAATCTCATTCCTTTTATTAAATTTTCTTTTTATAAGCTCATTTCATATTTACAAATCCTTTTATAAATATCCACATTTATTTATAAAACTTCTTTTATAAATCTCTAAAATGGTTTATGAAATTCATTTTCATTTATAAAACTCTTTCCTATTAATATAGCTCCTTTCTATTAATAGAACTCTTTTATAAATCCCCTTTTATAAACTCCTCCATACAAATCTTTTATACAATTCTTAATAAGAAATATTTGAAAATTGTAATTATTTATTTAATATAATCTATATTATCGTTAAAATATCACTTATAAATCAATTATTTTATTTATAAATTAACGTTTATAAATCTCTTTCAAAATTCACTTGTAAACTCCTTTACAAATTATCATTTATAAATCCCCTTTTCAAAATATCATTCGTAAATCCCCTTTACAAAATATCATTTGTAAATCTCTTATAAATAAATCCTTTTATTTAATAGAATCCTCTTTATAAACCAATTTATCATCTATAACCTCTCTATATCTAATAAATGAATTACCTTAAAACATAATAAATGAAATAATCAGTTTACATTAAAACTGTGGTAAGAAAATAAATTTAATTAATTAAACATCCTTAAAAAAGAAATAATTACTTAACCCATCAAATTAAATAAATTAACTAACTTAAATAACATTAATAGTATAATAAATAACATTAATAATATAATTAAATATCTTTAAACAACATAATTCATAAAATTAGATATTTAAACAATATTAATAATATAATTAAATAACTTCAAACAACATTAGTAAAATAATTAATTAACTTGCGTTAAATCATCATTAATTAAATAATTAAAATCATTTATAATTAATTTTTTTACTTAGCCTCAAATTTGATATCAAATTGAAGTTATTTTAAATCCATAACTTTATAAGTTCTAAAAAAGCTTAGCGTCCACAATGGTACTTAATCAAGTTACCATTTAATTCAATTTAACTTCCATGTCACATAACTAGTATTTACATAAGCATCATATGTGTAAATAAAATCATCAATTCACGATCATTGGTTAATTCGTCACATATTCAATATTAATTAATCCACATATTAATTAGATGGCATAGGATAAATGTCCAAACCAATATAATAATAGAACAGGAATTTATTCTGCTAATAATATGTCATCAATAATCTACACATTTTATTTATAGTGGAATAGTGTTTTATTCGGCTTAACAGATGTTCTCAAAATAATTAAATTTATCACATGGGTGTTTTTATTTGGCCAAACAGATGTCTCCGATAAGGTATAATTAATTTAACGACGTTTTTATTTAAAATAACATTTTAAGTCCCTTTTATCAATATTTTAAACGTCGCAAAATATATCAAAAGTTATACTATAATGTTGTGCTCGTCAATACGAGTCCAATGCAAAATTCATGCGTAAATCGGATTTCAAACGAGCAAGTTATCACATTTTTAAGTTTAACCCATTTATTATTTTAAATAAACCATATATATATGTATTCCTCACCCCTAGGGTAGATCAGTCCAGCCCACTTGCAAAAACCCCACCCGCTGCACCATCTTTTTCCCCTGTTTGCGCAATCGAGCACATTAAGAAGGGCCTAAGTGCAAACCATTTGTTATGAATAGTAACAGGTCCACCCACTTTTTTCCCTCAAAAACGAAACTGCATTGCTTCTTTACCTTGGCTCCTCCACCTCGGCTACTCCAATTAGCGCAGATCACTCCATCAGGACCATACCCCAACATTCCACCAATGAGCCCCTCCTCAATGATGGTGACTCCACCTCTACCGACAGAAACTATAAATACCGAACCTAAAAATATACCAAACTCAAAACCTCACACTACAACAAAACAGTCTTTTTACAACGGGCAATGTCCGTTGTAATATGGTTTTCGCAACGGGCATGTGCCCGTTGTAATAGACCTCGTTGTAATAGCCACCACATTTTACAACGGGCAAAGCACGTCGCTGTATACCTTTTTACAACGGGTTATAACCTTTGTAATAGACTATAATACAACGGCCATAACCCGTTGCAATAGACTAACCATACTAGTTGCATAGTCTGTTTCACAACATGCATTGACCGTTGTAAGAAGCTCATATAACAACTCACATTGCCCGTTGCAAAATAAATGCAAATTTAAAAAAAATTTACAGTAGCATCCATGCAATACATCCATACTAATACTAAGTATTGTCGTAAAATAATTAAAATCACATACGAAAAGACTAAAAGGTAGAGTCATAGAATTCTAACACTCCAAAAAGTTAGATAAGTTTACATGCCAAATACATAAAGCATTAACACCCTAAGCCATACATCCCCAACTTGACTGCAATTCACATACTTCACAGCACAACATTAAACCAACTGCTATCCACTTCTTGCTCCAGACCACTGCAGTGCTCGAACAACAGACTAACCTCACTGCCAAATTGACAGTTACTTTCCTCGAACACCCTACACACATACAATTGATGCACCTGAACCAAACTCAAACACTTCAAATTTCAACAACCATCCAAGCAACTACAACTTCCCATCAACCATTTCTGCACATATACTTGACCAACTTCAACATACAAAATCACCTTAACCACCACTCCATCCACACTGCTAAATTTATAAACCATTCACAGTTCACATCCCTCTACCTCCATACAATCTACATCACCAAGCAACTGTCTTATAACACACTCTGCCTGGCAATACAACACAGAACTCACTTCACCCTTCATATCACAAACATCCAACCAACTGACCTTTCACTGACATTCAAACACACTACACCCTGTCCACCAATTGCCAATACTTTTGTCACATCACTTCACTGATCCAACATATCACATTGCTATCAACCACAGTTCCACTTCTAGCAACATCAGTTCAACAGCATTGAACCTCAACTACTCAAACATCTCCTTTGCACATACTAGCCATCAACATCAAGAAACTTCACATATTGTTCCACTACTGCAGCAGTGCACACCCCCATCTCACTACATATCCTCCTCGGCCATTCAAACTCCTACTACTACATTGTTCGAAACAACAACAACAACCATAAACCTTCGGCATATTCAAACCCAACCACCTACTTAATCACAAAATACCACCTCGGTCATCCCTTCATCTACAATTCAGCCTGCCACTGTCCAAGCAAATATTTTATTTATTTTAAATCTGCTTTTTCCGTGAAATACATGTACTACTTTTCATAAAACTGAGTCAACGATAGTGAAAAAATTACCTGGCTAGTAATATAACATGAAGCAGGTGAGGGAGCAGGAAACTCCACCAACCCAGCAACTTCTTCTGGCTTTCCATACCTCCCTGTAAAATGGGAACACCATTCAAGCATGATAATAACTTTTATGTTCTTTTTTAAAATATCATGACATTAGAATCAGAGAGCAAATTAGATTACTAGCTCAATATTTGACATTACCATGTAAGCTTAACTTTGAAATTTTGAGAATACAAAATAAGAATTTCAACACGTAGAGTAACAAAAGAAAGAATAGAATGGTTTACCTATTGGGATAGTCTGCAAGATTTTCTTCTCAATTTCATCTTCGAGCTCAGCAGTCATATCAGATGCGATGAATCTAGGAGCAACTGCATTTACCTGATCATACATTCAGCTTCAAAGTTTAGCATCTAATAGATTTCTCTAAGTGTACAATTTACTAGACAATTGATTGATTATATGTCAGTATGGATGAACTCACCGTAATGCTTCTGCTTGCATATTCTTTTGCAACAGTTTTGGTTAAACCTATAACTCCTGCCTTTTGCAGCACTATAGTTGGCTCAGCAATGCCTTCGACTTTATTGGTGTTAATATCAGGAGTCACAACAGAAGCTAGCAAGCATCTTCAAAATTTTCTTCTTCTAATTTGGTCTAGAAGATGTTAATTATGTAATAAGTTTCGAGACCATTATAGGCACAGACATGATTATTTTCTTCGTTCTATTCTGTACGTTCATTGACAACAATCTTTACTATTTCTAACTACTGTGTACTATGAGTTTAGGAAGCGAAGATCTTTCCTTCTTCTTAATTATCACGCCTATGTACTAAAGTTGTCACAAGGCCAGTGACTCAACATGTCATACAATAAGCTTAGTGAAAATACGTCAAAATGTTTTTTTATACATTATTCAAAGGTGATGAGATTTTAAGCCAGGGTCGAAAAGTGGGATAAAGAAAAAATCTTAGTAATATATATAATACAAAATATCAACCACAGACTAAACAGTGATTTGTATGTGGTATTCCTAAAAGCAAACAAGTTTAATGGAAATAGGAGAGTTTCCCTTGCCTCATTTTATCTCTCTCTCTTTATTTTCTTCCTTCCATTCAAACTTCTCATCATTTGGGCACCAGAAACAGTACAATTGAAAATAAACTAATAAGCCACACCATCTTTGCTTGCTCTTAGCATTACACCAGTTCCTACGTGCCCCACTGCCATCACCTAGAATTAATAGATTGTAGCATTAGTCCGTAAATCCACATTGCTCAAACAATCAGTTTTAAAGTATAAACATGCTAAAGGTGCAACATTGTGAAAATTGAGAAATATAGGACGGACTTCATACAAAATGAATACCCAAATGCTAATCATGTTAGCATACTGTTGAGTGTAGCTATACAAATTACTTGTTCATTACTTTATTCTAATGAGAATCTAAGGCCCTTGACATCTCCACTCAGATATAATTTCTTTGATAAAATACTATAATTAAAGATCAATTATGCACAATGCAATATTCTTTTACTGAAACACGCTGTTCAAAACAGTAGATTAAGCTTTGTCATTGTTTGTCTGAATGTAACAATTAATTATAAGCCCTTTCTTTATCATTATTTGAAGTTAAAACAGTACAGACAACGATGCAAATATATTCCTCGATACTAGTTATTATAAACTACATAAAGGCTAACATTGTCCCCATTGACAGTACAACATTTGAAATGTTTATGAACAAGAGAGTCAAGCCACAATCTCAAAGTTCGTGTGCAAAGTTTGGCGGTGGGTCATACTTGCATGTGTGATTAGCAAAAAGAAAAAAAAGGAAGACAAATTAGGATTTCTAAATTAATACATTTTTCACTGAATGGCATGACCTCCTCTACATGGCACATTATACCATTAATTATGAACTCACATTACATGCCCACTAATATATAACTAATTATACAAGGAAGTAACAATATGAAATAGTATGACCGAATTTTCGAATTTGATCCACAAAGAAAAATTCAACATTTTTGTGTTGCTGAAACTAAACCCAATTATGTATTATTTTTGTGAAGGAATACAAGGTTCAGTATTATTTCAATTATTGATATGGAATTAAGTAGACAATGACAAAGATATTGAGAGGATATGACATTACTGGTAGAAAATAAATAAGAAAATGATGTAAAATGTGCACTCTTGCTAGCTCCTACATGCAAATGAAATTTTACAAATTCCACAATTAAGAGTCGCTGCTGATAACAGAGGCAGTTAAATGGTATATTTGTATATCAACCAAGTGTAAGAGGAAGTTCAGATTTAATACTGGTCAGAAATTTGCCTCCTCACGTAATCTTCCATCCCTGTAAATTTGAAGCAGTAATTTTTTCTCCCATTATCAGCAGTGTTGGAACTTCAACTTTGGGAAGCAAATTCAGGTCAACTTCTCCCTCTCCAGGCCTCTTCAGAATTCTACACATAAAGTTCTATTTGAGCCTGTTCTGCAACATCTTTTTATAGTTCTAAGCAAATAATAATTAGTAGAAGCGTTTGGATAGAAATTTGAATGCCTGATAAAATATACTTGTAAATGACAAAAATAATTCATAGACAAAACATTCTATTTTTGAAAACCTGGTTGGCAACAATTTTTTTTCAATACCACTAGAAAAGAAATTGAGCTATAGTTTGTAAGTAGTCTCCAAAACAAAAAAATAAATCCACAAAATTAATGATAAATTCAAAAACATAAAATTCAACCGTAATAATGTTTGTGATTATAAGGTTAACTATTTACGGAGGTTCCTTCGATTTATAACTCGTAAAATTGAAAGTTATTTTAATTAAGAAACAACTTGTATGGAATTTGTAGTGGAAACTTGAAACCGGATTTCTGATAAAGATCCGCATATACTTGAAGGTCTTCTTCAGTGAACCACGATTGCAAAGGAGTAGCCGGATCTACAAGATCCATTATCTCTTGATTTGCATCTGTCGCGATGGGAATCTTAGAGCTCGAACATAAAATGTGAACGTTGGGTATAACAGTCTTCACATCAAAGCGACCAAAATCTACCTCTGCTCTTCAAGGTTCCTACATGTCTTCACATCAAAGCGGCACCACAAAACCCTAATTTATTGAAGAGGAACGAACGAAGAGCAAAGCTTTTAGTTTATTGAAGAGGAACGAACAAAACCTTAGTTGGGCCGGCTCCTTTATAAACTGCGCTTTTAGTTTTATATATTACAACGGGCGTAATATGCATTGTAAAATTGGCACCTTTTACAACGGGCATTTTGTGACCGTTGTGAAGTTGGCATCTATTACAATGGGGCCTGAATGGACCATTGTGATAGCCTTCTGTTACAACGGGCAAACAATGTCCATTGTAAAAAGGACATTGTATATGACATCTTTTACAACGGGCTTGAATGGACCGTTGTAATAGTCTTCTATTACAACAGGCAACCAATGCCCATTGTAAAAAGGACGTTGTAATAGGGTATTTTTGTTGTAGTGTGATCAATTCGCAGACCACCACTGCTCCATCTCGCTGCCTCATCGTCAGCGCCGCCTACTACCCATCTCAAACTAGAATTCTGCATCCACTACCGTATATATATCCTTCTTTCTTAACCTGCCACTATCCTATACACGTCATCCTTCTCCATGCATGTATACACACCATACATGCACCCACAAGCCAAAAATCATACATACCTCATGACCATGCCTGCCACCAGACATGATGATGTATAGCTTCAATTACTTACTCCAGCTCTGCATACTACTTGTTCTTCCCCCACTGCAACTTGCTAATGCTCAATACCAGCAAGCTAAAGCTTGGGTTTCACTTTGCTATTTGGTATAAAAAGATGTCAGGAAGCCTATCTTTGATTTATAGGAGTTTTCAAGAATTTTTTTTAATTTGATTCTTAATTTAGAAAGGAAGACAGGAGAGGGATATAGTTTTTTTTTGTACGCAAAGAAGAAAGGAAAATTTTGTTTACAAATTTGTGAATTTGGACAAAAGAGATCTGGATATTTTTATTGCCATATGAGAGAGAATGCTTAGATATGAGCCAACTGCATATAGTACGAGATGTATGCATATGCATATACAAATATATATATATATATATATGTATGTATGTATGTATGTATGTATGTATGTATGTATGTATGTATGTATGTATGTATATGTATATAGATATATATATGTGTGTGTGTGTGTATGTAAACTAAATCCTAAAAATAAAATGGTTCCTGCCTTACCTCACGTGTGTTCTTGTTGTGAACCAATGTATATAAGGAAAGTTCTCCTTAAAACCAAAGGACAAACCTTAAAGATAAGCCACCAAAAGGACAACGAAAGATATGTGAAAGGATACGTGTTGAGGGTTTGCGTGTAAAATTTTGTTTAGGTATAAGTTTTGTTTTTGAAAAGTTAGTTTTTTTTTTGCGGTACAACTCTGCACAATATCACGTTCGCGTACGAGCTGCGAACGATAGAAATAAAAATACTACCATACACAACAATGCGACATGATCACAAAACAACAATAAAATACAATAGTTAATTTATTCTGTGAAGTTTTAAAAATACAGACGTTTGTCGCAAGATGCGTTAAACGAAAATTTAATTATTCTTCAAATTAAAAATTATGAAAAAATCCCATACATTAAATTAAAAATACATCACAAAAATCGGGTAATTATTTGAAACGTACATTTTATTATATTTAAATTTAAATATGAATAATTAAATAAATTAAATATTCAAACTAGAAGATTAAAAAATTACGGGTCATCACATTCTTCCCCTTTAAAAGAATTTCGTCCCCAAAATTTCATTATTATAAAAGCAAGAAAGAAACAAGTACACATAAGTACTTAACATTGCCCATAAGCCCTTACGACTTATATAGATCATATGTACACAATATTTGAACCGAGCACTTACTCAAATACATAACGTTTCTCCCTAGCTAGTATCGCCCACCTGATTTTCCCATTGTGGATTCTGATCGGACTCCTTGATTAGGAACCTCCGTTCTTGCATAGCCATATACTATAATAAAAAACTTTGGTATCATAACTAGAACCCTCGCCAAGTGTTCGCCATCAAGAATCGAGTGATAAGTTCTTATTTGGATCGATGT
Organism: Allium cepa; assembly: GCA_030765085.1. NCBI lineage: Eukaryota > Viridiplantae > Streptophyta > Magnoliopsida > Asparagales > Amaryllidaceae > Allium > Allium cepa. The sequence goes on from CM060941.1 coordinate 705,464,617, forward strand.
GAGTCACTTCAAAGTCGTGTACTCAAATCTTGAATCCAAAATAGTTATGCAAAAAAAATTATCTATGTACAACTTACGTGCTTATTATTATTGGTTCTTACTTGTACCAATTTTCTTTGTACTTCCAAATTCATTTATGAAAATATTTCATAAAGCTTAACTTGAGTCTACTAGCATTTTCTAATTCAAATTCATATTCATATAATACACCTTCAAATCATAAGAGTATATATAAAATATCCTATTTGTTTTGCGAAATTAAGATGTTCAACAAATTTAAAATTTGTCTTAACTGACTATCTCTTCAAATTTATAAGTTATAATAACTTATTGTCTTATATTTTCACAAAACAACTATTTATTCACTTTCAATATCACTTTGGAAGTTTACGACTATCCAAAATTGCTGAAAATTCCATTTCATTCCGACAGATAAAAAATAGCAAATACGATGCATACCAGTCTTCCCTGATGCATAGAATATATGAGTCCATATAATACTTAACCAAAAACTTAAGAACTAAATAGCCGGGTATTATTTAAAATCACTTGAAATAATAATATTTATATTTATAACTTTAATATGTTAAATCATATCTCAGTATTTACTAAAAATTTGTTTTACTAAAAAATTTACAAAAACTACTATGGTAGCAATCCATCACTTAGAAACTCGAAAATGAACACCATGCAGTCATCATCGGAATCATTATCTAGCAACCGAAGTGAGTTCATTGCTTCTATATCTTTTAAGATCTCAATAAAATATTTATATTCATAAATGTTGTTAAATAATATTATTATCATCTCCTCCAAACTTTGAAAAACAAATTTTCAACTACACCGGGATTTAAGTTCTCAAATTTTAAGTTTAGATCCATTTTTATTTATAAACCATACTAATAAAATTTCAATTCACAAATATATAACCATGTTTATTAAAATAAACCTCCCTTAATGAAATTAAATTTTAATCCAACATTAATATCGAATGCTTTAGTGTCAAATTGTGAAACTACATTCACAAGATGTTCATTTCAATGTTCCAACGGTTACTATCTACCCAACCCATGTAGTAAAATGGTAAAAGTGCTCATAAACTGACTGAATACAACCAATCAAAAAATGAATGATAATAATTAAATATTATCATTTCCTGTCAAGCAGACATATCATAAATCTACAGAAATGTTTAGAAATTATTCTTATATATATATATATATATATTAGAATCCTAAGTAAAAATATTTCATTTACCAATTTAAAACGATACCATGTCAGTTTTCCTTGTTCAAGTGTCTAAGAATCCCTATCGATAACGTTTATCTGACGCATCGAGCAGAATTCATAAACCACCCAATAGACCAATCAACACAAATACTTGCTCTTCAATATAGACACACTCCGACTCATTTTAGGGTGTCACTTACTGATGTACATGTAAAAGTGCATATTTTTACTTCAATATTAATCTACTTTTATTTAAATAAATGAGCATATTATGGTATTTTACATGTTTAAACCAACATTTAAATTGTTTTCGAATCATCATTTATTCATCTTCATTTGGGGGTAAAATGGTAATTTTATGTATGATTTAACTTGAGAAAATTTATTTGCACATTTTTATTTTTATTCGTAGGAAATGAAGTGCAAATATGAAGATTCATGGATGAATACATGCGCATATGTTGAACGCAAATGAAGAAAGGAAATAAATGAATTTTATGCAACATGGAGGAGCCCACTAACCCACTATCATATGGTCCATAATTAAAAGCACATGCACATGTCAATGGAGGTTTAAAGGCATTTTAGTAGGGATTAATTAATTCCCTAATGATTACTCAGAGGTTACGCTTCCTAAAGGGCATTTTAGATAGTCCTCTAAAATATGAATTGGGGTTTTGAGCATGTATAAATACCTATTATGTCTCATGTAATTATCTACTTACCTTTCACGTCGTAGCCACAAAATCAAAGATAAAATAAAAATTTCTTTCATGCATTCATAGTCTTCATTTTACTTTCATACAATTTACATTTATGCTTTCTTTTATGCTCTTTTAATTCACTTATGCACCTTTTTCATGTCAGTAGCTATCTCTCTTTTATTTTAATAGCTCTCATTTTCCTTCTCTTTTTGTGTTGAAATCATTCTATGTTATCATGAATTCAATTATATGTAGCTAAACCCCTTCAATTTAAGGGTGATGAAGCTCTCATGATTCATAATGAATCAACAAAATGATTTCATATTATGGTCTTTGTTTTTTGTGCTTAATGACCAATTGATGTTTATGTGATTTTGTGTTTGATATTGAGTTTGATAGCCTATGTTATTCCAAACAAATATGCAATGCTTAGTCATATGAATCACTAATTACCTCTTCATTCTACATATGATTATGGTAATGAAAATATAATTCGAATCAAAATTTGATGGTTTATGTTACTAATTAAATAGTAAATAAGACATGCTTAAATTAGATTCTATTTTTAATTTCATGTCATTTTCATTAAAGTTAGTAAGTAGGTTAGAGAGTGCATTAGAGTTTGATGGTTTAAGTGTGTTAATTAATAACACAATTAGACCATGCTTCTGATAAATGCATCAAATAAATCATAAATGACAAAAATAAAATAAAAGAGCATAACTTCATGAATGTTGATTTATATGATCATGAGAGTATATTTTCTCCTAAATTTCTTTTAATCTCATACTTAGTTCTCAAACTTCTTTTGTTTGTTTTTAGTAATTTTAGTTAACACGTCTTCAAACTTTGATTTAATTTGATTGAGTAGAATTTAAAATTAATTCATTTCTCTATGGATCAATCCGTACTCGCATACGTACTACAACTGTACACCATGCGCTTGCGATTTATAACAATAATATTTTTAACAGCGATTTTCTAACCGATAGAAAATCCATCATTAATAACACTTACTCTATCTCTAATGTGTTTACCCCTAAATATAACAACCCGACTTTTGGACCCTCAGAAGTCGACATTAATACAACCACGGTATTCACATACCGAACATCCAAGTACCGAAAAGATAGATCATTGGGGTGAAAGAAAGATAAGACAGAATAGAATCACACAAAACGTGACAAGTAATATATATAATATAACACAAGTCTTTACAAAAGGAATGGACTTTAATATGCTTACACACATAATAGTACAATTAACCTATCATTAGCCTTGGACAGTTATAATAATCAGTACTTATTGCTGATAAATACAACAAGAACAAACAGCGGAAGATAAAAGAGAAATACGAAAATATGTCTTAGAGACATCCAACTCATCTCTTGAAGCTCCAAAAGTATCCAGCTAAATCTAGAAAATATGCTCGGACTGACCCAAGCATTATATGAAAATAATGCCCAGATCAGTCTGGTAAAATCAACATGAGAAACACAATCAACTTGATTACTTATTGTAATAAAAACCTTAAGAAATAAACGTATCTCGTAAGACCACGCTACACATAAACACAGAAGGGATTTACCTTAAGATGACCAAATCATTTTATAGGAAATCTTATGATATTATGATAATGTTTAGGGTAAAATAAATACTAATCATAGCTAAAACTGTTGCATTAATTGAATTCCAGCATAGTAGGTATACAACTAAATTCGTAGGGGCTTGTATTGGAGATTGGATTTCCACCAATGACTCTGCTAATGGTATAGCTCCCGTTATAGTACACCTCTAGATAATATATACCATGGTCAATAAGAACTTCTTCCACCCTTGCTACATAGAGCTGGCTGCCCCCTTAACATGGCATACCAGATTACATCATTCCTTGAACCAAGGCTCTAAAAACAATGTGCATCAGCCATGGTCCCACTCTTCGCGCGAATAACAAATCCATAAATATTGAATCTAGATCGCGGGATGGTGCTCCAAATGGTAGCGAACCACATAGCTCTGTTGCATATCCGCTATTTTAGTCATTACCAGGTTGTGAGGCTTGTGATGTCATGGTTACCTTTTTGGTCTCTTTGCAAATCCCACGTGGAATGCTAACACTACCTTCCGAGAACCAATACAATGCTAGCATTCATCCATATAAGTTGTTTAGGATAAGAACAATTCTACAACATCTATTTTGGAATCACCCTCGAGATTATTAGCAAGTAGCCCTTGCACTTCAAATAACTCCATTTTCGATCTTTTCGAACCAACCTTGAATTTCTTCCAAAGCATCAAATAGGTATATGGTTTTGGAGTGCTTATGGTTTCAAATCATCTCATATAAGTACACTCCTCGCTTACTGGTCACTCTAAAACCAATTCATCGTCCTGGAAAACTCGACTCTGATTCTTTTGAAAATAATGTGACAATACATAAAAGCGGAGATCACCTTTTAGCCGTTTAAGTGGACAGATTTCCTTAGTCCTAGGAGAATAGAAGGAGATTTAATGCATAGTATAAAATTATCGAAGATGTCTATGTCATATAATTCATGTGTTTCTTCTAGATATTTATAGAGTTATATTTCTGACAAGATTTGATAGTCATCTATTTTAACTACCAAATAAATAAATAATCAAACGTTGATTAAATTCCATGTATGATGCACTAAACCTCTATTAATTAATCACTTATTAATTAAAATTTGTTTCAATTATTTGATTCATGATACCTTTTTAAAAGATTTGTTTGCTTAAAAATTGGGCAAACACCTGTTAATCTGATTTTTGGTTTAGCCTTGTAGGATTGTGTTGATTTTGTGACATTATAGACGTTTCAAGTTATAATGAAATGATCCTTAACAGATGCTAAAGTAATTTGCAAATTCAAGATTCATAAAAGCAGATAAGTAAAGCATAGGTGACATAGGGTTTTATAGTGGTTCGGCTAGAATGTGCCTACATCCACTTTCCATCTTATTGTCCCTTCTCATTTTTGGTTACATGTACAAGATTTCTTGGAATGATTAGAGAAACTAGAATAACTAGGGTGATAGATCTCAGCACCTTTTTTCCTGAACCTCTCCCCATTGTTGTTGAGAAGCTCCGGAATTTATAAAGTGAGATTGTGAGGTGTGGAGGAGAGGTTATAACTGCTTGGGTCTGGTTCGGTATTAGTGTCTGGGACTGGTGGCCCAGTAAGCTTAGATCGGCAATCTCCATCCCTTGTTTGGCCCAGCAATCTTCATCTTCCTTGGTTCGGCAATCTTTACCTTCCTTTGGTTCGGCAACCTTCGCCTTCCTTTGGTTCGGCAACCTTCATTTTCGAAGGACCCTCTTTGCTGGTTCAAACATCTAGTTCGGTGTGCCTTGTACCGAACTAAATGTTTGGTTTGGTAAATGATGGGTCATGCCGGACTAAGTATTTAGTCCGACATACAAGAGAATGCCGGACCAAACATTTGGTCCGGCACTTCTAGGGATGCCGACCAGATACTTGGTCCGATATACTATAGGGTACTGGACCAAATATCTGGTCCAGAGTGCTGGTCCAACTGATTTTTTTGACAATTTTGTCGAGCCTAACGTCTAGTCTGAGTAGCTCGGCACTTGCTCCATTTGCTTGCCTTGGGCTTCTTCTTCCTTTGCTTGCCAGACCAGCCCAACACTTGCCCCCCAAAGCATGTTGAGCATTTTCTCTGCATGCTTTGTTTTGGTCCGGTCAGTAGCTCATACCATCGAATGCCACTACCTATTACTATTCATCTTCCCATCTTCTTCCTTAAATACCGCCTTCCTTCTCCTTTTTTCTTCCTATTTTCTCGATCAAAATTTCCTAACCTACTTTGTTCAGTTGTAAACAGCTTCTAGGTTCTTTCATCACCGCTAATCTTCGATGCTTACATGTTTTTCGCAATCCCGAGGTAAGCGCTTACTCTCTTCAATACTAGGTTTCGATGTTAGGTGACTTGATTTAAATTGTTGAGAGGTTGGAGTAGTTAGGCCCTCATTCTCTTAGGGGTGTTCCGGGTGTTGGGAGATTTGCATTGGTTATGTGAGCGCATGTAATCATTTCGTCCATAACGTATTCGATCCATTGCATGAATAGTTTGTCACTGGCAGAGGTTATAGGGGTAGCACATTCGTTTGTATGATTGTAAGATGGAAGCTAAGGTTTCTCTTGATGAAGCCATGGGAAGATACACTCTGGACCAAAAAATGGGTATGTGGCCCTATCTGGTTTGGCATTTGCTCTTGACAATGCCGGACCATGTTCGTCGAGCGTTTTGTCCATGGGTTTGCCGAGCAGAATTTGATGAGGCTGCGATTGTGGAATTATAGTTAGGTTTGATGATGAGAGATTCCAAACTTGTGTTTGGCCTCTATTTATATTTTGGACCATTTGCTGATGTTTGCCTTCTTTTTCTTTTAAATAGGAACATGTCTTCTGGTCGCGAAACTCGTTCTAAGTTTGCAGCGTCACGGCCTGCGTAAGCAGGTTCTTCTACGGATGTTCCAACTAACCTCCTTAAGCAACCCAGCTCTGCTTACTCACTAGTGGAAGGTTATGCTCCTAACCAAATGTTGTCTAAGCCTTCTGATTGCTATCCCTGTACTAATGACTGAGAAGTTAAACTCTATAGTTACCGCGTTCGGGGTAAATCATAGAGATATGCTATTGACAGGCCCGGATGATAGAGCTGCCTTTCCTCCGGGCATGTATATGGTGTATAGAAAATGTCATTGCATGCGCGGAGCAATCCCACCGCTTAATGCTTGGATTGCAGGCTTCGTCATTTATTTGAAGCTTGCTCCAATGCAGCTTCAACCGAATTCTTATGCTATCTTAATGTCTCTATATCTGATATTCGTGAAGCGGTATCAAAGGCCTCCAACTCATAGGGAGATTAGGCATTTGTACAATGTGAGGAGCTATAGGAAGGGTAGCCCCTTTATCAGCTGGGAGTCTGCACATAAGTTCATGCCCGTCCTGGATTTGCATTCAAAATTCAGCACGTTCAAGAAGGAGTATTTCTTTGTTCTCGACGACATTGTGGCTCAACATTCTTCCACCTCTTGATGTAAGTAGCTACTTTTCCCTTCCTCAGTTTTCTTTTACCTTGGTTACTTATTCCTTCATAACTTCTAGGTTACGTGAAAACGGCGGAGGACGACAGTTTAAAAAAGATGGCCAAGGAGATATTAGTTATTCTAGAGGCCGAGCGAGAGGCCTCGTTCCTACTTCGTGATGCAGCCCTTCGATTTTACAATTTAGTCGGGCTCAGGCAATACGTGTACAGGATTAGGCCGAGTTCGACTGAGAGAGAAAAGAGGGATGATGAGACAAAGGGGATCAGGGAAAAGGTCTGGATGAGGAGGTTGATGCAGCTAAGGCCTCGAAAAAGCTGAGACATAAGAAGCGTGTGGTTAACCCTCCCCGCTTTGGGAAATCCTTGCACATTCAAGATGTCTCCTTTCCTGGTGATGAGGAAGGTTTACATTTGGAAAAGGAGAGTGAAGAGGAGGAAAGGTCTGAGAGTGATTCCGAGGCGACGATAGGGGAAGCTCGCGCCTCTTTAGATGTGGGTATAATAGGTAGTGAAGGCCCTAGTATGGATCCTTTAAAGGATGTTGAGGCTATGAGGAGGTGTTCTGATCAGTTGGAACGCCCTGACTCAGCCCCTGGACCGCCACCTATTGCAGACCCTCATCGAGAAACGTGGCTCCGAGTGACTCAAGTGAAGTGCCACCACCTCCACTATCTGGTGAAGCTGGCATTGGCGAGGAATTCTTGCTTTCCTCGGGTACTTTCAATTACGGTACGGATTTTGAGATTCTACTCGAGAATTTTTTTATTTTTTGATAGATCTCAGCCCTCACCTGATTCTTACTCCAATGATGTCCTATTGCCGAGAGTTCTCCCTTTGTCGAGCGGTGTTCTGTTCCAGAGTGTTTCATACCTAAGTGAGATCCTGCCTCGGCCATACGATCCACCTTATTCTAAGGGTTTGTAGCAGCTTGAAGTGTCCTTAGTGTCTTAAGTGTTTTTGCTTCTTGAATTCTTTCTGCTTCTCAGTTCTAATGCGACTAATTATATTTCAGGGAAAGTAGGAATCCAAGGAGGAACAAAGTATCTAGGCGTTTGGAGCAATTTAAATGAATGAAGATGACCCCCATTGCTCCCCCAATGGCATCTCAAGGGGGAAGAATTGTAACGATCCATAATTTTCTATAATTTAAAATTGTTAATTTAATAAGTTTTAGTAATTTAATATGGAAGAAAAAAACTTTGTAATTTAATAATGAAAGGAATGCTAAAATGAAATGTAACCATGAATTCAAAAATATGATTTAAAGTTATAGTAACGGTGGTAAGTTGCTGTTTAATTGGTCAAATAATCTAGTTGTAAATGTTACATTTGGGTATAAAATGGAATATAATTAAACAAGGGTAAGTGTTATATAAATAAATGAATTTGTATATAATTTATGGTAGTTGAATGAATTCAACAATATGTAAGCAATTATGATAATTAGTGGAAATAATAAACTTGAGCGTAATATAAAAATAATGATAACATTTATTGCAAGTTACCTTTTTATTTAGGTTGCTCAATTTAAGATTGGAAATCAATTATGTTTAATTGTGAGTAAATGTTCATTAATGCGAGTTAGGTAATTATAAAGTGTGAATGCAATAAAATAAAGGGAAATGTATATTTTGTTCATAAGATAAAATAAAGGAATGAAACCTAGTTGAATAGATTAATTGGGATTTTAATTATAATATATATATATATATATATATATATATATATATATATGACAAATTTAATATAATTGAAAATAATGGTTAATACATAGGAAAGATGTAAATTTGAATATATAAATTTAAGGAATGACAAGCAAATATTAACTAGGTTATAGAGTAATAATAGACTTAATAAAAAGATTAGAATTGGATCAAATCATTTTATTTGGAATTTATCAATTGGAATTCAATCTATAACAAATGGATTAATAGAAAGTAAATGAAACTAAATACTATGTTAATTGAAATTTGGATAAAATAGGAAATATGAATGTAATAAATATAAACCAAAGATAATTATACCCATAAGATAATAATTGGCTAAATAGTAAGATTTAAAATCAAATAAATGGATTGCTGGAATTACAATCGATAATTAATTAATTTACTGAAATTGAAACTTGATACTGTAATTGGTTAATAAGTTAACTTTAAATTGATAAAGAAATTTGTTATAGAGGATTATAAATTACTAGAGTAATCCAAGATGATAAATATTATAAATTTTAAAATTTGAATGAAAAGTGATTTAATTTAGTTTAATATTTATTTATTTAATTGACTAAAAAATAGCCATTTTGGCTACTGACTCGGATTTCGACGAAACCAGTTTCATTGGATCCATAACGGTGAATTATTGTAGGATTTCAAGTTTCGTAACGATCGGACTTATCGTTTGATCATACGGACTCGAAACATCTATAAATCAATTTAATTGAAATCAACTGAAATCAATTTGAAATAAGCAGATTTTAACATAACTTCTTCATACGAAGCACTTAGGACTTGAAACCTATTCCATTGAATTTAAAATATTTAAAAACATCTATTTTGATATATAGGTTGGCCCATTTTCGTTCCGGAGGCAGAACGGGCTCTTCCGGTCGTTTATCGTTCAATCAAATCTTGTCCGTTCATTCTATTTTCAACTTTGCCTATAAATAACCCGTTATAAACCCAAGCCACTTCTTGTTTTCATTTGTCTGTATATACATCTCCTTTTCAACTCCTCATTTCAATGGCAGACAAAACCTAATTTCCAAATTCCAAAAATTAATTTCAATTTCAAAAAAAAAATGCAGATCTGCAGCAACTTCGGGTCGCGCTTCGGGTTTCAGAGGGAAAAACCCTGTAGTGACTTCGGGTAAGGAAAAAAATGATTCAGGTCACTCCGGGTCGTTTTGGAAAAAAGTCGGAGCAAGCACCGGGGATTTGAGGCGGCGGACCGAAGTTGAACCTGGAGTCGACCCAAGACCAGAATTTTCCAATCTTCTAATTTTCATAACTTTTTCATACGAGCTCAGATTCACCCGCGGTTTGTTTTGCTGGGATCATATCGGAATTACGGACATTTTAACGCTAGTTTGGACAAATTCTAAGACCACTCAAATTTTGGGCTTGTTTTGAATTTAAATTCAAAGGTAAGTGTTTTAACTCACTCACAACTTCTAAAATTTCTTATGTATGTTAAATTTAATTCATGGTGTGATTAGGGATCTATTCATGATTGTTTGTTATATTTTTAATCATCATCTCAGTTAAATTGGATTTATTTGAATTAAATTGTTATTTAATTTATTATTGCATATAAACTGCTAGTTAAATACCAGCTATTTATTATCAGTTTTTATATTATATTTATGGATTGTTTTGGATGATGATTGTGAAGGATATTGATTGTTGATATTGGTTGAATGGATGTTAAGTTTATATCGTTATAAACTATAAGTTTGTTGTGGATTATTATTAATTCGGGATTGTGGTTTGAAATGATATAACAACCATAAACTATTAAATTGCGGATTGAAATGATAAATATCCCTATCACTTGACCATAAGATAGAAAATTATATACAAACACCATGGTCTATATATAAAAATATTTTGAAATGATTTCTATGGTTTTGTAAAGAAATATATGGTTTTATATAATTATTGATTTTAGGTATTATACAAATGTTATTTTATTCTTGATTTTAAGCTATGTATAAATTTATTTTAATATAGAATAAGTTTGATAATAAAGTTGATTTTATTGAAGATAATATGGTTAGGTATTTAAATTATATTTTAATATAGAGTTTATAATGATTTAAATAAATTAAAGTTGGAAGACAAATTTGAAATTTAATTGAAATTGAATTTATTTAAGAAATAAACTCAAATAAGTTTGATTTGAATTTATTAAAATTGAAATTTTAAAAGGTATGATTTTTATAACTTGATTTTGTTTAAGATGATTTAAAATGAATATTTCAAGTTTAAATTAATTGAAGGAACATTTAGTGATTTGGAATTTGGTTTTTTTTAAAGGATATTGGATTTGTTAATTAAATATTTCAAAACTGAATAATAATGAAGTTAAATTAAGGTATATATGACGTTATCAAATTTAGTTTTGAAACTATGGAATATTTAAAGCTTTGAAATATATTGGTATTGAAATGGTTTAATTGAGGTTTCAAATCTGTTTTGAAATCGATATAGTTTGAAATAGTTTATTTAGAAACCGAACTTAATTGAAATGGATGATTTGAGATTTGATTAAATTTGAATTTTGGAATTTGGGTTGATTTGAAATTGATTTATGGAATTTTAAGGGAAACTATTTTACTTTATAAACTATTTTATTATATATGTACTATTTTAATATCTAAACTGTTAAGTGATGGAAGTTATTTCTTCAAAGTTATGAATTTCAAAGTATTATGTTCTGAAAGGGTTATATTTTCAAGTGTTTGGTTTCGAAAATGTTTGGTTTCGAAAATGTTGTAACTTTGAAAGTTCTATGATTTTTGGAAATGATATCGTGTTTGGTTTTGAAATGGTAATGATATTTTAGTTTTGAAGTATAAACTATTTTGAAATGACCGCGGTGTTATAATAATATTTGGTTGTTAAAGAGACCGGGATCGAAAGTTGTCATACTCTCTACCAACTCCGAAAACCACTTTAACAACCGTGTATACGGTGGAGATTCCAGAATGAAGTAGGATGGTGGCGATGTTCTATTAAGGTATATACGTGGACCCGACTCCCGTGAGTTGGCATAAGGTGGCTAAAACAGGAGCGATTCCATGCCAATAAGTTAGCTCCTCTTATCAGACACACTTCTTCGATACCATTCTATTACTTTGTGATTGATTGGGTGCACTTTAATTTTGGGAGTGTGGCTCGGGGTGGGCGGCAGTGGCTGCTATGCGTTACCACCAATCCGGATGCATAATTGGTATATCTACATTGGCATTTCCTAGTTGTGTCGTGTCACCTACTCTAGCACGCCTTGCACGATTTTGGTTTTGTGTCATAGGCTATGGAGTATCCTCTGGTGGCTTACCGATCAGTAGGGACTATGATACTGGATAGACTATTGAGATTATGTATGTGTTAAGGTGGAAAATGTAAAGCCTTAACGCTATTTTTAAGTAAGTTTATTTTACTTTAGATATTATTATAGTAGCGTATATTACTACATAGTAGATAGTTTAACGGATCCTTAGGAGATGTGAATCTCGAGCATCTCTTAAGTTATTGCACTCACGTTAGACACTGGATAGGAGATGTCAAATCCCGTAAACATCTCTGACGGTGTTCCACTCATATTATTTACCGTTGATTTAACTTAAATAAGATCTTTTAGTTCTGACTCGAGTGTTTTGTCTTTTCAATTCGCTCGGGTCAGCCTGAGCATTTCAAGGTTTGAAGACCTTACTTCTGGAGGACGAAGACTAAGATTATATTACTATTATTTACTATATTGTTCCATTGCATCACATTGTTCCGCTGCATTGTTATTTATTATTCTTTTGTATGTGTAACTCTGATTCTATGTTGTATAAGCGTAATCAAATGTTTTTGTAAAACAGCTTCATGAACTGTTATTTGACTATTATATTTTGTCATTCTGCTGAGAGATTTTGTTTTGTTTTCTTTCTTTCTCTGTTTTTTTTCTTATTCACCCCAATAACAATCCGTCCTTCTGTATGGTTTGAGTCGACATGTGAGTCTGCTTAAACGTACGAAAGGGCGGGAGGTTACAAGAACCATGGTAGAGGAAGTCAGTAGGGCCTCGTTGGGTTTGGATAAGGGAGAGAGCCATGGATCTTCCCAAAAACACGCGAGGTCCCCGGAGAAGGAGGCCACCTCCCTAGTCTCCCAAACCTCCTCATGTCATCGACATCATTTCCCTATGGGTACGGAAGTGCACGAAGTGACGGGTGAGTTGGGAGAAGGTATCGCAGACCCTGCATCTCCAGTTCATCAGCAGCGCATGCAAAATCCTTTCGAAAGTCATCCTGATATCAACCTTGATTATGTGGGTCGTCGTACCATGGATCTCGATATTGAGTTTCTTCTTCCTCGCAACCCCTTGGTCCGAATATTAGATGAGGCTAGATTATTGGATTTTTCTAATCTGACAACCAAGATGGTTCAGATCACCGATGAGACTCGTAATATTATAGACTATCAGACTCACTTGAATAGAGCTAGTGAAGAGGTTGGGAATGCCAACTTGCGGCTATGTTTAGAGATGGAGGATCTCCACAAGGAGCTAAGGGAGAAAGAGGGTGAATTGGCAGTGGTTGAGGCATCTTGCGAGTCTAAAATGGGACAAACCAAGGAAGAAGCCATAAAAGAGGCCAATGATGAATCAATGAAGGAGGCTACCACTATATGTCAAGCCCAGATTGATTTGGCTATCAGCTCTATGGATGAGGCCTAGGAAAAAGATATGGAGCGACTTCGCTCCCTTAAAGATAGAGTGAAGTAGTAGAAAACAGCCCTGTCTGAGCTGAAAGAGTCCAGGGGTGTATGGCTAAAGGAGAAAGACTCATACTGAGCTGAAATTGATAGGCTGAGGGAGAGCTGGTACACTTGAAGAAAGATAAGGAGGTTTATTTGAATAAGGTGGTATCCCTCCATACTGAATCTGACAAGGATAGTGAATTTTGCGACACTGTTAACCGGATGCTGAAGGATACTTATTACATGTTCTGGAAACACAAGAACCATCAACGGATGGATGACTACCCTCAGGTGGTGGCAGGAATACATGCTCGGCTTATCGAGGTGACTAAGGCTATAGTCGCGTAGGAAGAAGGGGCTGTGTACGAAGTTGGGATGGTGAACAGCAAGTACATAGTGGAGGAGACCAAAACCATTACCAAGGGGTATGAGTTGCTGGCTGGGGACGAGGATAATGAGGACGGATTGGATCTCAAGGGGATTGGTGATCCAAGTCACATCACCGCAAGTATCTCACCTTTCTACTTTAGCTCTGCCATTACCTATTCTGGACTGCAAAAAATATAATTATTTTTACTTGCATAATGTCGGGATGTCTTCGGGGCATGTTGAGCCTTCATGAAAGGAAGGCGAGTCTCTAGAGCAATCCGAGCTCTCGAAGGGCATAGTTGGAGGGAGCGGTCTGAGTGGCAAGGACGTCCCTCCTTCTTAGTCAAGGAGATTTCCTTTTCCCTTTTTTGCATGCATTTTTGGGGATGTACGGACGTTCTGCATATGTGTGTGTGTATAAGCAATAAGCTTTGTATAAGAAAATTTTAACATTGTACTATTCAACTTCTTTTTTTATATGTTTATCTGAAATGACGTTTGTGATGCGTGCTTTCTATGGTCTGCTTTGTCTATTTGTGAACTATTTATGACTTAGTTAATCATTGTAGTGTTTAGTGACACAAGAGCCATAAAAGCATTATTATATTCAAGGCCGATTGCGAACGGGCTAATGCCTGTGTCATGAGTATTATTCAATTTATGGTTTCCAGCGTGTGTAATGCCGATCGTCAAGTGCGAACTACCCCTGGCTGCGACCATGCCTTAATCATGGGGTTTATAATCGGTTTGCAATTTCCGGCAAGCCAAATGCCATTGTTGAACTGCCTAGGCTATTATTTGTGCCTCTTTCATGGGTTATGATCAGTTTATTATTGCCAGCTTGAGGGTGCCGATGGTCAGTAGCGAATTTCCAATGCATGTTTCATGCCCTTTATTGTGGCTATCTTACTTTCACTGTTGTCGGTGAGAGTCTGTGATTGCTCACTGTAGGAATGGTCATCAGATAAAATAATTAAACAAAAGAACATTTAAATAAGATAAGTAAGCAAGACACCGGATTTTTATAGTGGTTCGACCGAAATAAGCCTACGTCCACTGTCTTTCTTTTATTTCTTCAGTACATATTTCTTTACAACTCTAGAGATATAACGGCGGCGATGATGGAGATTCCATGCTTTCCTAAACACCTCTCCATCTATCGTTGAAAAGATGTAAGCTCATTGTAAAGGTCTTTATGAACAACAAACGGTCCTTCCCAAATTTGATATAACGCCCTAGGTCGTGGGAAGACTCGTTTGAGAACCAAGTCTCCTTCTTGCAGTGTGCGAGGCTTTACCTTGGAATTGTATTGCCTCGCCACCTTCTGTCTATGAGCGGCTGCTTTGAGGGCGGCGTCATTTCTCTTTTCCTCGATCAGTTCGAGTGGTATGTTTAACAGCTCCTCGTTTTCTTTTGGATTATAGTGTAATCTTCGGTGCGAGGGGACAATTGTCTTGACGGGGAGCATGGCTTTCGCTCCATATGCCAGTGCAAATGGAGTGTGCCCTATCGTGGTTTTATAAGAAGTTTGGTAGGCCCATAAATCTGTAGGCAATTCGTTGACCCATGCCCCCTTATATTTTTCCAATTTCTTCTTGATCAGTGTTTTCAACATCTTGTTCATTCTTTGACTTGTCTGTTTGCCTACAGATATGCCACAGCTAAAAAGCATTGGGCAATCCCATGTTCTTGGCACCAATTGGCAAATTCTTCGCTGTTAAATTGGAGTCCGTTGTCTGATATGATTTTCTGTGGCACCCCATACATGCACGGGATGTTACGTATTAGAAAATTTATCACTTTGGTGGAGGAAATCTTATTTAAAGGCTCCACTTACACCCATTTGTTGAAGTAATCCACTGCCACTATGGCGTATTGTGCTCCTCCTTGACCCATAAAAAGTTCCCCAATTAGGTCAATCCCCGGATGGTGAAGAGCTAAGGACTAACCATCTGGGTAAGACCAGTAGGTGGCAGTCTTAGGACTTTGGCAATTCTTTGACACTTGTCGCATTTTCTGGCAAACTCGGTTGCATCTTTGTTTAGTGTGGGCCAAAACTACCCGTAGCGCATGATCTTTCTGGAAAGAGTTTAACTGCCGGTGTGGTCATCGTAACTTCCTTGGTGTATGTTATTGAGAATATGTTTCGCTTCGTTTCTCGCGACACACTCAGTAGGGGATTGGAAAACCCACGACTGTATAGGACGCCCTCCCGGATGGTGTAGCGGAATGCCTTCATTAGTAAATTTTTAATCTCATTACGATTTACTAGTAGGATTCCTTCTTGTAAGTATTTGATGATGGTGGTCATCCATGTCTCGTAGCTGCTACTGATGGGCGTGATCTGAAGACACTCGAAGCTTGGTGTGGTTTGCATCATGAAGGGGGTTGCTCCTGGCATCAGCTCGTTTCTCATGCTAGCTTCTTTGGTAAGGGCATCTGCTTCTCGATTCTCCTCTCATGGGATATGTTTATTACATAGTAGTCTAGCTCGTTCAAGAGGGTTTTAAATTTGTTGAGGTAAGAGGTAAAGTCTTTGCCCGCGAGTCTGGAATTCCTTAAGGATTTGGTTTACTATTAGCTATGAGTCACTGTGTATGCATACTGATTTGAACCCTATTTCCCTAGTGATTTCCAAGCCTGCTATTACTGCTTCGTAGTCAGCGTCGTTATTGGTTGCGATGAATTCTGGCCACAGTGCATAACTTAACTTTCTTCCTCATTGAGGGCAGTTGAGCATTCCATCCCCATGCATCTTTTCTTCTGCTTGACAGGGATTTTGGTTGGGTCAATGTTTAGGTAGCTACAGGCTATTTCGAGGGATATTCCCACCATGTCTTCATGGGTCCATGCAAATACATTCAAATATCTACGTAAAAACTCTACCAATTAGATTTTCATATTTTTTTCTAGCTGCAACCCTATCTTGAAAAGCCTTGTGCCATCGTGATCATCTGCCGTGACAGTTCCATAGCCTCCACGTCTCGGCGCTGGCCTCCTCCTCTCTATCTCTCGGATCCACTTCATTAAACGAGTCGATAGTATACTCGAGAGGAGGTGCCTTCTTTGATTGCTGTGCTTCCACGGTTTTGGTACAGAGGGCTACCTCTACACTTTTACCCTTTTCCTTCCTTTTGTTCTAGCGGAATTCTGTCACATAACAATCGCAGGCTGCATTTTGGTCGCCTTCTACTTCTCCTACTCCCTCATCGGTAAGGAACTTAATTTTCAAGCACCAAGGGGCTAAGACTATTTGGAAATCTGATAATGCAGATCTATCCAGAAATGCGTTATAAGCAGAATATCCGTCTACCAGCACAAATGTTTGCTTTTGGATAATGAATCGAGGGTGACTTCCTAGTTTAACAAATAAGTCCAACTGCCCTAGCAGAATTGTGGCTTCTCTAGTGAATCCGTATATGGGCTTATTGCATAGCAATACATCTTTCATTGATAACTTCATTTTACTGAAGGCATGTTTGAACAATATATTCACCGAGCTTCCCATATCGACCAAAATGCGGAACACCTCTATTGGGCCGATCCAGGCGAAAATGACCATGGGTCGGTATGTGGGTACTGTTTTCCTACCAAATCCTCATCGCTGAAGGTTATATTAGTCCTTTCTCTACATTTGGCGAGGCGCCCTTCTGTAATGGAATGAACATATCCTTCTCCATTCCTCAAAGGTTTTTCATACCTCTCCATCTTAGCCCAACTTTCACCAGCTGAATGTAGGCCTCCTGATATAGTATGGACAGTTATTTTTTCCTGATTTGAGTGACTCACACTTTCTTCTTCTTTGTTATTTTTGTGTCACAGTGGCCCTAGCCCTTCGTGGGTTGGAGCGGGAGGGTTACGTTTTTGCTGCACGTATCGTTCTAGCTTTTTTTCTATTTATTCTTTAATAAGGTCCCGCAAATGCTGACATTCTTTTATGCTATGTCCGTGAGACTTATGGAAGCGACAGTACTTTCCCGTCCTGGTCGCAGCTTCTAATTCCTTCTTACATGGAGGGCGTTTGTACTCAATTCGTGTTGAGTGGCCATGTAAATGTTTTCCACATTGTCATTCAGAGGAGTGTAGGAATCAAATCTTGGTCCCGGTTTGTATCGTCGTTTATTGCATTTTTCAATTACGGGGTATCCCTGATGGTTACTTTTATCTCCATTGTTTGGCTTGCTTCCTTCTCCTTAAAGTGGGACTCTTGTGTTTCTATGGGAGCCGGAAGCCCCTGTAGGTTGCTCGCCATGCCGGAGAACCGCTGTGTCTTCTAATCTCATATATTTTCCTGCTTCATGGTAGAATTCCTAAAGAGCTAAAGGCTTCTCCTTGTCAGTCTTCTTGTAAGTTTCGAGTATGGTTGGATGCCTCCTCTTAGTGCCATCAATGTAAATCTTTAATCCGCATTTTGCACCACTGCTGCAGCTGGGTTGAAATGGGTAAGGTATTGCTATAGAGGTTTCCTCGATTTCTGTTTTACGTTAGATAAGGAATAAGCGTCCCTAGTTTGTTGTACATGAATTCAGAACTGGCTTATGAACTTTTCCTTCAACATTCCCCAAAAACTGATGGATCCGTGAGGTAGATGACAAAACCATGTGGTTGCTAAATCTGACAGCAATAGAGGAAAACATTTACATAGTACACCCTCAGTTGCTCCATTCGTGAGCATGTGCTGAGAGTATCGTTGTTAGTGGACGATTGGGTCAGAGGTTCCCTTACATGGATCCATATTGGTCATCTTCCATTCTCGAGGCGTGGACGTTGCCTCTATGTCCTTAGTGAAATTGCTGGATACTCTGGCGCATATCCCCCTTTCGAGTTGTTTGCGCCTGAGGTACTCCCTGAAGAGACGCATCATTCTTTCTTCGGACATGGGAGCAGCCCTGGGAGAAGCGGGGCTCTCTCTTTGATAGTGATGGCATCTGGTGCCTTGATTGAGGCTAGACTGGCGATGATTGGTTGAAAGCGTGACAGGATCAACCATAGATAGTTCATGTCTAGGGCCCCTGTGACTGGGCCAGCTCTTCACGGCCTCTCTAGACCAGCTTCGGGTTGAGTCCTGGCTCGGCTCGGAGCCCCTGGATCTTCCTGATTGAACTCATCATTGGTAGGAGATATATTCCTTCTACATGACTCTCTAGACTGGGATTCACCCTGGGATCCAATATTGTGAGTGGATTCCTCTATGCCCCTTAAGCGTGTCATGAGTTGGTCCACCAAAGCTTCTAGTTGGGCAGCGAAGTGATCCACCATCTCATTCACAACCCTTTCTAAGTCTTCTTGGGTGACAACTGAGCCTGGAGGTAGGGAGCGATTAGTTGGGTTTTTCTGATCTTTTTGGATGAGGTTGAGCGTATTTGCTATAGTTGCATTCTTCCTTGTCAGCATTTCGCTTAGAGGGAGCCATGTTCTAATGATGCGCTAAGGTTGGAAGAATAATGGGCAAAAGAGTTTGGCTTTCTGTATTCTCTCTAGCACTCAGTGGAAGCACCAAAAATGTTATCTCAAAAATTAGGCAAACACTTGTTAATATGATTTTTAGTTTAGCCTTATTGGATTTTGTTGATCTTGTGACTCTTTAAACTTTTCAAGTTATAATGAAACGATACATAGTAGATATCGAAGTAATTCGCAAATTCGAGATTCAGAAAAGCAGATAAGTAATGAACAAGCTACATATGGTTTTTATAGTGGTTCAGGCAGAATGATCCTACGTTCACTTTCCATCTTATTATCCTTTCTCAATTTTGGTTACATGTACAAGATTGCTTGGAATGATTAGAGAAATTAGAATAACTAGGGTTATAGATCTTAGCGGAGTTTTCTCCTTTCTTCTTGAACCTCTTCCTATTGTTGTTGAGAAGCTACGGTATTTATAGAGTGAGATTGTAAGGTGTGGAGGAGAGGTTATAGATGCCTGGGTCCGGTTCGGTATTAGTGTCTGAGACTGGTGGCTCGGTAAGCTTGGATCGGCAATCACCATCCTTTGTTTGGTTTGGCAATCTTCATCTTACTTGATTCTAAAACCTTCACCTTCCTTTGGTTCAGCAACCTTCACCTTCCTTTGGTTCGGCAACCTTCATTTTGGAGGACCATCTTTGCCGATTCAAACATCTATTTCGGTGTGCCATGTACCGAACCAAATGTTTGGCTCGATAAATGATAGGTCTTGCCAGACCAAATGTTTGGTCCGGCATACCAGAGAATGC
Source organism: Allium cepa (assembly GCA_030765085.1). Classification (NCBI taxonomy): domain Eukaryota; kingdom Viridiplantae; phylum Streptophyta; class Magnoliopsida; order Asparagales; family Amaryllidaceae; genus Allium; species Allium cepa. Next base: position 705,484,695 of record CM060941.1, read on the forward strand.
AGGACCAAACATTTGGTCTGGTACTTCTGGGGATGCCGGCCTAATACTTGGTCCGGTATACTTTAGGGCACCGAACCAAATATCTGGTCTGGCATGTCGGTACAAATGATTTGTTTGGCATTTTTTCCAAGCCAAACGTCTGGTATGGGTAGCTCTGGCTCTTGCTTCATTTGCTTGCCTTAGGCTTCTTCTTCCTTTGCTTGCCAGAAAACCGACCCAACAGATATAAGCACAAACTTCTTATACACTTTTCAATACTTAAGAAAACAATCATATAGTTACCTCATCGATATAAGTATATTGCAAACCATTATATTTTCAATACTAAGACAATACTCATATATTTATTTTCAACGGAATAAGTATATTAATAAAATTTAAGGACAATTTTCCTCCTTTCCAAATTTATATTTTAAATGGGTCAAACAAATATTATTTAAAAACATTTTTACTATAAACCAAACCACTATCCTTTTGTATTAAGTATAAAAAGGAATGTTTACATACCACCATAATTAAGAAGGATACTTTTTCAAAATCAAATATCATTCCTTTTAAAAAGTTATCTTTTTATAAGCCCATTTTTACAAATCCTTTTATAAATATCCACATTTATTTATAATAATTCTTTTATAAATCTCTAAAATGGTTTAAAATTTTCCTTTTCATTTATAAAACTCTTTCTTATTAACAAAACTGCTTTCTATTAATAAAACTCTTTTATAAATGTACTTTTATAAACTCCTCCATACAAATCGATTATACAATTCCTAATAAGAATGCTTTTGTAAATCAAAAACCAATATTTGTAAATCATATTTATTTATTTATGACAATCTACATTATCTTCAAAATATCACTTATAAATCCATTTTCTATTTATAAATTACCATTTATAAATCACTTTTCAAATATCACTTATAAACTCCTTTACAAAATACCGTTCATAAATTCCCTTTTCAAAATATCATTCTAAATCCCCTTTACAAAATATCATTTATAAATCTCTTTTAAATAAATCCTCTTATTTACAAGATCCTCTTTATAAACCAATTATCATTTATAACCTCCTTTATTCCGTAAATTAATTACCTTAAAACATCAAAAATAAAATAATTAATTTACTTTAAAATAGTAGTAATAAAATAAGTTTATTTAATTAAACATCCTTAATAAAGTAATTAATTACGTAACCCATCATTAATTAAATAAATTGACTATCTTAAACTACATTAACAATATAATTAAATCTCTTTAAACAACATAATTACTAAAAGTAAAAATTTAAACGTATTAATAATATAATTAAGTAACTTTGAACAACATTAGTAAAATAATTAATTAACCTGCTTTGAATATTATCTATAAAATAATTAAAATCATTTATAATTAAAAAAATCACTTAACCCCAAATTTGATATTGAATTGAAATTATTTTATACCATATCTTTATAAGTTCTTAAAGAGGCTTAGCCTCCATAATGGTACTTAATCAAGTTACCATTTAATTCAATTTAACTTCCATACCACATAAGTGGTACCTACATAAGCATTATATATCTAAGTAAAATCATCAATTCACAATAGTTGATTCATCACTTATTCAATGTTAATTAATCCACATATTAATTAACCAGCGTATAAATAAATGTCAAGACCAATATAATAGCAGAACGGAAATTTATTCTGCTAAACAGATGTCATCAATAATCTACACATTTTATTTATAGCAGAAGAGTGTTTTATTCGACTAAATAGATGTCCCTAAAATAATCCATTCAATTAAATTTACCAGATCGGTATTTTTGTTTGGCTAAATTGATATCATCGATAAGGTATAACTAATATAACGACGTTATTATCTAAAATAGCATAATTAAATTTAGTCCCTATTATTTTATTGATATTTTTAATGTCACAAAATCTATTAACAAGTTATACTATAATGTTGTGCTTATCAATATGAGTCCAACGTAAAAATCCATGGGTAAATCGGATTTCAAACTAGCAAGTTATCACATTTTTAAATTTAACACATTTATTAATTTAAATAAACCATATATATATATATGTATGTATGTATGTATGTATGTATGTATGTATGTATTCCTCACCTCTAAGACGGATTGGCCTGGCCCACTTGCAAAAACCCTACCCGCTACCCCATCTTTTCTCCCTATTTGTGCAATTGACCACATTAAGAAGCGCCTAAGTGCAAAACCATTTGTTATGAACAGTAACATGTCCACCCTCTTTTTTTCCTTAAAAAGGAAACTGCCTTGCTTCTTTACCTTGACTACTCCACCTCAGCTATCCCTAGCTGATAAGCTGAAGCTTGGGTTTCACTTTGTTATTTGGTATAAAACGATGTTAGGAAGCCTACCTTTGATTTATAGGAGTTTTTATGAATTTATTAATTTTGATTCTTCATTTGGAAAGGAACACAGAAGAGGGAGATAGTATTTGTTTTGTACGCAAAGAAGGAAGGAAAATTTTATGTACAATTTTGTGAATTTAGACAAAAGTGATTTAGATATTTGTATTGACATAAGAGTGAGAATGCTTGGATATGAGGCAACTGGTTATAGTATTAGATGTATTCCTGTACATACATATACACACACATGTGTGTATATATATATAAACTAAATCCTAAAACCAAAATGTCTCTCCCTTACCTTACGTGTGTGCTTGTTATGAACCAATGTATATAAGCAAAGTTCTCCTTAAAACCAAAGGACATACCGTAAATGCTAAGCCACGAAAAGGACAAAGAAAGATATGTGAAAGGATATGTGCTAAGGGTTTTACATGTAAATTTTTTTTTGGGTGTAAGTTCTGTTTATGAAAAGTTAGTTTTTTTGCGGTATAGCGACATACATTATCACCTTCGCGTAGGAGCCATGAATGACAGAATTAAAAATACGATTGCGCATAACAATGTGACACAATCACAAAACAACAATAAAATACGCTGGTTAACTTATTCCGTGAAGTTTCAAAAATACCGACGTTTGTCGTAAAATGCATCAAACAAAATTTTTATTATTTTCCAAATTAAAAGTTATGGAAATATACAATATATTAAATTAAAATTACATCATCAAAAAGTGGGTAATTATTTGAAACATATATTTTATTATATTTAAATTCAAATTTAAATAATTTAATTAATTAAATATTTAAATTCGAAGAGTCAAAAATTATGGGCCGTTGTAGAATCGCAGCTGCGCTAAGACCGAGAATAACTATGGTTTGGGTTCAGAGTTCATCCATGCTTTCCTTTAGAAGTTTAGTAAACATAACTTCTTTAGGAAATAACAAAAACATAATGGAAGGAAAGCACAACGGTTATTCATGAGGCAAAAACAAGACCAAACAACTAGTTATCCACCACAAAATTAAGCAACAAATCCCGTTGTATTACATATCACAAAGTTTGGATTCAGTATAAAAGTGAAGTAGTTATATGAAGAGTTGAAGTGACCTCATTTTCTTTAGACACCTTAGTATCCTTTGGCGTTTTAATTTCCCTAGATGTCTTATCCCCGCTTAGTTGCGTAGAAGTAGAAGGAAATATATTCTCTATAGCTGATTCCTCGACATAGTGTTTTCTACAATAGTCGAGAGCAGCTTCAATTTTATCAGGCTTACCCAAGAAGCTAAGGTCGACTTCACTGGAAAACTGATGCTGATCTGAAGCGTACAATTAACAAAGCGTGCACTATACATTCTGATCAAGTTCTTTTTACAATACCTTCAAAGCTTTCTCTTTCTTCTCCAAGTTATGGTTTTTTGATTCCAAAGACTTTGCCGTAGCTTTTGCCTCCATTTCAGCTTTGGCCTCACATGCCCTAAAATCTCCCCCAACTTCGGCCTTCCCAAAAGCGATTGAAGTGAGGTTTGTTTTGAGTTCAGCAACACGAGCAAAGGAAATGACCAACTCACTTCCCCACTTCCTATGAGCCTCAATTGTTAAGGTTCAAGCTATATATATATATATATACATATATAATATTAATAATAAAACGTAAATAAAGTAATAACAGGTAAAGAAAAACTAAATAAGCTATAGATAAAAAAACATTTACATAAGTCCAAGATCTCTTCATTTTGGCAATAAGCTTGGAGGCGGAGATTTTAGGAAGTGGAAAGGGAAGAAGAGAAGTAGAAGATGAAGCAATGTTGGATAAATTATCTAAAGCATTCCTTTCCAACCTCTCAACAAGGTTGGTTACCACAACATCGGGTATGGGCAAATATAGAGTATGCAAGTCTTGGTTGAAATGAAGAGGCGAAAGAAAAAGCAGGTCCGAAGAAGGAGGGTGAGGAACCATAGTAACCTTTTTGAGGGATTGGCCATGGGCCTCACGTTCGACAAGTTTCCTCTTATGCCATTTCCTCATCGTCATAGTTGGCCTCATTATATTTAGAAATAAAGAAGAAAAGCCATCATCCATTTCACATGTGCAATAAAGAAATCTTGAGGTGAGTAAAAAAATCCCCAAAGTCAGAAGCATAAAATAATAGTTTGTTAATCTATTTTTTAATGTATACCCCAAAGTTAGTCCCAAGTTGTCGGAAAATCTAAAAATAGAACGAGAGAACTTGTGATTCGGGCATAGAACTTCATGCTTTTTCAACATTGATTGAGCAAAAAAATACTTATATTCTCGTCTCCTTCTCATCTAAACCCAAAATGCGATTTCTATGAGGCTTAAACAACTAAAGAGTCAGTTTAGAAAGAATGGGCCGATGAGGGTGTGGACCAAATAAAGAAGCAAGGTTATCGGAATTCGAATTGAATAAATACTGATCATTCCATCTCAGAGTCTTGCAAGGAATAGATGTTAGGATCGATTTCTTAGCTTCGGCATGATAAAATTGAGCATCGCCTTTTATAGGGCTTATATTAATATCGAATAAAAATTGGAGTTCCTTACATGTAGGAGTAGATCCATTCTACATGTAAAGGATGAAAGTAGCAATTATAAGAGAATAAGAAAGGGGATGAGTTGGACGGGAACGAGATTAATAGCGGTTGGCCACTCTCGGGGAATCCAATTCTGGGGAGGATAATGCCTGCACCTTATATGCTCAGAGGTGAGAGAGGTAAACCCATAAAGGAGAGTGTGAATGCGTTCGTGAGATTCGAGAACCTTAGCTTCATAGCTTTCGAACCCAAAGTGGTTCAAGACACCCTCAATGTCTTTCAGCCTAGTTATCTATTAAAGGGTAAGGATAAAGTAGAAGAGGAAGAAGAGGCCATATCGAAAATTACAAGATTAATCACTAGCCACCACTAAAATGCAAAGGGACCAATAAAAGAGGGAAAATCCTTACTATGACTCGAAAGAGAAACAAGACCGGGAGATAGTAAAATTAGCAGCAAGGGTGGTTATTGCCTTTTCTTTTCTTTTATTTTATTTTCGAGAGCTTATAAAAGAAATGAATGAAGATGACAAAAATTTATTCTTACCGGAACTCGGATTTTAGCTGCACAATCACAATAATGAGAAATTTCCAAAAGTTAATCGATTAGCAGCAAGAATAATGAGCACATAGGTCGAGATGGATTTACTTGGTTAATAAAAAACGGATTTAACAAGCATTCAGAAGGTCGGTCAATGAGGGGATGACAAACGTGCAAGAGTATTAAATGTGTAACGTCTACTAAGAATTTTCCTTTTCTTGAAAACAAAGAAAAGAGAAAGAAAAAGTGGTGGGCCATGGAAAGTGAATAGGAGCGGAGACAAGTCCACACCTATGTACGATCGCTGTAGATTTAGGAGGCAAATACTACACCCGCATTTCCCAAACGTTTCCAAAAGAAAACTGATGTAGGCATTGAAATGAAAGAACCGCACCTATAGCAGAAGCTCGGCTACGAAAAGGAGGCAAGGGAGAAGACAAAGTACAAATAGTGCTATACCCTCATATCGACATTGGATGGCAATATTGCACGGCGTATAAACTACATTAGCACACTAGAAGTCATACCACACTGCTCCACCCAAAAAAGTAACAAAGCAAAGTATTAGGAACAATCAAAACGACATAACTTAGCAATAGGTCTATGCCACCATTATGAAGCTTAATCGTACCAACCAATGAGTTGCACTAGACATACCTCATCCTTCTGACAACTCTGAACATAGATAAGGCAAACAATGCCAAATGGTTATCAATGCTTCTTAAGATACGCTATAGAAGACCATGCACGGTCTTCACACCTTCCCTTCAACTAAATCCACCTAAAGTAAAACCACCTGGAACCCTTAATAAAGCAGTCCCTATTGAAGATCATAATAAGCCTGCTGTGACACCCCACACCTCTAAGCACCTCGAAAATTGGACATGACTAGAAGCACAGGTGGTCAGGTGAAATAAAAATCCATAACATAGCACAGAGACTAAGGAAACAACATAAAATGATTAAAATATTACAACGGAATAAAACTTTCACTAATTATAAATTAATAGCAAAACCGCTTCATTAAATACAACATTATCTGAAATTTATTTCTAAAACAACAAGTACCAAGTTGTCTTCACCAAAACAAAAGACATAACACAGTTCACAATATAGGTCCCCATATATAGAGTAAAGTACAGAAAAGAGAAATGAAGTACTTGAAACAAAAGAAACAAAAGCTGAAGATGACAACTGCTCCAGTGACCCGTCAAGCTGCAAAGAATGCAACCTAGACTTGCCCTCCTGTGATTTGGGGAAAATAGGAAAAATAGAAATGGGTCAGACATAAAGTATGATGAATGAGAAATAAAATGAAGTAGAAAAAATAAAACAGTTTAATTCTAGGTATTCCCCAGATATCGTAGACGGTGAATAATATAATGTAGTGAATCCTTCTTAGATATAGTTCCTTAGAAGCCAAAGTCCAGGGTGACTCTTGGGAAGTCAACCATGCGGTAATACTAAATTTCAATCGGCCTGTCGGACCTGCTGTCCTTACCTATTCACGTGCTATAGTGTGAAAGTCATGCTCTTCACCGTGCACTATGACTAAATGCCTCTTACGTCTGACCGACACCGACTCAGACAAACTCACAGGACCCTCCTCTGAAGAATGTTATTAGATTCGGGAAGAAAGGAAAATTGACTCCGAGATTTGTTGGACCATTCCCGATTATCGAGCGAATTGGAAAGCTCACTTACAGATTGGAGTTACCGGAAAAGATGGCGGGTGTGCACAATGTTTTTCATGTATCTTATCTACGGAAGTATGTGCACGACTCGAATACGGTGGTTTCTGCTGATAGCTGTGAAGATTTAGAGGTTGATCCAGTTGTTACGAGACCTTGTAAGCCGCTTCGTGTTGTTGAAACCGACACGAAACAGCTTAGGAGGAAGACGATTACGTTGCTCAAGGTACAATGGAGTGATGATGTTAACGACTGTACATGGGAGGAGGAAGAGAGGATGAAGGCAGCTCATCCTAAACTCTTCAAGGTATGACCCTAAGGTGTCGTGAAATCTCACGAATTTGTAGGTTGTTCTAGGTCTTAGAATTCTGCATGCTAGGTTAGTAATTGGATGCATGGTTTGCTGATTGGTATGGATGGTAGGCATACGGAATAACTTTGATTGCTCTTTTTTGTTTGGAATTTCGGGGGCGAAATTCCTAAGGGGGAGAGAATGTAACGACCCGTATTTTACGTGTCGACATATGGTAAAATAGTTGCATTAGGTCGTTAGTATTGCTTGAGTCGTTTTGAACCTAAGTAGTAGGGTTTATGGCTTAAGGGGTTAGGCCGTGCAATAGCTAGCTCGTGGGTAGCCTAAGTCGTTCGGAATTGAGTCGTATGGAAGCATGAGTCGTGACCGACTTAGTGCTTAGGTCGTGTGATAGCTTGAGTCATGTAGGAGGTAAGTCGGTTGTACGACTTAGTGGTGTTGAGCGGCTTAAGGGGTTGGCTGAGTTAAGGTGTAGCGGGTTAGCAAGTTACGACTTAAGAACTGGGACGAGCCAGCGTGTTGATGGAGTTAGCGGGTTAATGGTGAGCGACTTAGTGCTAGGGCTTAAGTCGTATGACCGAGATAAGGATGTAGCGACTTAAGTGGGTTAGGTCGTGAGTCGTTTGGGACGACTTAACGGGTTAACGAGTTAGGCGTGGTGTTGTGTTAGGTCGGCTATGCCGAGTCATAGGTTAGGTCGGCACCCCTGCTAAGTCGCTAACTCTTGTATACGTACATGTGTAGCTCTTAGGTCGGCAATAAGGAAGTCGTTAGGTCGTTGAACGACTCATGATAAGTCGCTGGGTCGTGTATTTTGTTAGGTTGCATAGGTGATAAGTTGTTCGAAGGCCTGAGTCGTTAGGTCGTAAGTCGTGGGTTAGGTCCATACGGCTTAGGGCTTAGGAAGGGATGCGCGCAGGAATTAAGTCGCGCATAGGTTGTGAGCCGTTGAGTCGTTCCTGTGTTGAGTCGTGTGTGTGTTGAACCGTATGTCGTTGAGTCGTTAGGGGCTTGATTCGTGGACGACTCATGGGTTAGGTCGTGGGCGACTTAAGGGGGGACGACTCAGGGGGGTTTCAGCCTATAAATAGATGGCTCACTTTTTGGCACCGGATTTCGAAGCAACGAAGTGCTGCCATTTTGAGAGCTCGACTACAACACTTCTTCACTTCTTTTCTCCTCTCTAAATCTAGTGATTCCTTCCATCTAAATTGAAGATCAAATCGAAGATCCAAGAGCCAAAGTTGAAGATCTTCATCCAACAAAGAGAGATTTCATCGATTGAAGTGAGATTTTGCCGGATCAAGCTTGGTTCTTTGCTGTCCAGATCTGGAGTTGATTGTTTTTGAGGTGTTTAGGTGATTCGGTGAGTGGTAGTTATCTCTCACACGGACCCAAGGAAGTATATTGGATCGGTGGCTTGTTTATGTGTTAAAGATAGTGATTTCTTGCATTTTCCCTAAGTCTGCATGTAGATCTATCATCTATGAAGTTTTGACACCTATTTTACTACATGTTAACTTATGCAAGTTCATTCATCAAGTTGTAGAGATATTGTTCATAATTCATGCTTGTTAGAATGCATGTTAGACTTAAACTCTTTATTTACGAAATTGCCATTATTGTTGTAATTGTTTATTTAGATCTTGTTTGAATGATTGATTGCTTGGATTAATGTTTGATTTGATTAATTAGTTGATCGATAACTTGACTTGGACAAGTTGGTCGAAGATGATTCAAAAGCTAAGTGGAAAGGCTCTTGAATGGTGAAAGCTGCTTGTGGCATATGAAGCGGATGTGGAAGCTCATATGGATAGATTTGTTGAGATGGGACTTTGCCATGATGCGATGAGGCAAACCATGATGTTGAGATGGGGCTTTGCTATGATGCGTTGAAGCGAAGCACAATGTGTGAAAGCCTTGGTTTAGTCCAGACGGGATCATCCCAAGCATGTTGATAACTCGGTGATGCGGTCCGGGTTGGTTGATAATGGTGGGCTCGAGTGGCGCTTGAGCTAGTGTGAGAATAGTCGTCGAGGAGGATGACTAGGAGGCTTGGATCTTATCGTTATTGAAGGTTCTAGCATGCTCAAAGCAAGAGTACGTTGGAACGGGTCACGATGACGTTCCAGACACGGGTTATGATGACGTGTTAGTACTCTGGGCAGATGCGATAGTCCTAGGCACGGGTCATGATGACGTGCGGAGTTATGTCTACAACCGGGGTTGCCATTAGCCCTGGATGGACGGCTGAAAGAAGGTGCCGGTCATTCAATTAACGGTGAAATCGAGGCAATGATAACAGTGATAGCCAGAGTCATGGATGTTTGGTTGTATCGTCACTCGGACTCAAGAGCGGTATTTTCTGAGTGCTTATCTGATCTTGGTTTAGGCCTTGGGGGTTTGTACTTGGAAAACATCGACCTTGACTCGAGTGATAATTACTTTACTTAAATTGTCTGCTTTGCTATGCTTGTTTATGCTTAGTGGGTCTGGGGGCTATCCCTGTAGAATAAGGTGGAGTGGGATGGTTGAGTTCCTATTCCTTTCATCCTTTATGCTCTTTTGGTATGTTTGATAGTTAATTTACTGCTCACTAAGACTGTTGTCTGACTCAAGGTTTTATGTGCAACTCTTATTACCTTGGGCTGTTCATCCATGTTGGGATGGGCAGACTAGGTAGCAGGTGACATGTGCTGTTCTTGGCTACCAATGTTGTTGATGACGAAGACGAGCTGGAGGCTGGCATATTAGTTTTCTTACTATATGTACTGGATGTTCCGCTGCTTGTATATGTTTTGAGTGTTATGTAGTGAGGCTTGATGTATTGATTGTTCAGATGCTTGTATCAAACCTTTATGAAGTCTATATGATGATATTCTGTTATGAGCTTCACTATATACTTATATTTCTCTATTGTATTTTGTCCATGCGCTGTGAGTTGTACGATAGAGTTTTGCCGTTTTTATCTTACCCTGACTATCGTCCATGGCTGCCTGGCACGCCTTTCAGCGCACCATTCTCTTGTTTAGTGCGGGAGTCATGGGCTGTCGTCACATTTGTTCTCAATTAATAAAAGAAATTAATTCATATTAATGTGCCAGAAAAGAACTAAAATTGAACAACTTTATTTTTCTATTTCATATTAATTCCCACTCACCTGGCACTTGAGCTTGCATTAATTTAAAAAAAGCTTTGTTTTAATCTTTCTCCTATTGATTCATCTAAATTCTCCAAATTTGTTGAATATATATAGAAAATTTAATTTGGTAGAGATTTTTTTATTTAGTAGAGAAAAAAAGGAAGAATAATACACACTAATTTTACTGTAGAATTATGGCGACGGTTGAATAAGAGATTAGGTTTAGGTTAGATGGTTTATTTATAGATTGTTTGGGTGAATATAATTCATTAGATTATTTTAGATCAAATCTGGTTCTTTCATACACTTAATGGTTATTCATTCTAGCCTATACACCTCACTCAACCAATATAATTTAGCCATCTCATCCTATTAGATCACTGGAGCGAATGGAAAACCGCCACATGTCAGGAACAACGCTGAAATACGTAGGAAAATCACTAGAAACGAACCAGCTAAAAGAACATCGCTCCAGATTTTGGGTAACAACGGGACTTGATCCCCAGTCACTTAAGAAGTCAACATGCGCTTTTAATTTGTTTTTAATTATATTTCCCATAAAATATCGGGGTGTTGCATTCTCCCCCATTAAAGGATTTCGTCCCCTAAATCTCCAAAGATGGAAGAACGTAATTAATAACCAACATCCAAGAACTACATCCATCTACTCAGCCATTATCCATTTCAACCATTGTCCTTATTTTTGACTAATGCAATTTATGATTTATGCAAAGTGAAATGCATATGAACTTACCTAATGCGAAAAAGTAGTCGGACTATTGATTCAGTTGACCTCCTATAATGCAAGTATGCTTATGCCATGCAACCAAATGTATGCATTTACCCTAGTATAATTGATAATTCTATATGTACGTTTCAATCATTCACCCAAATGCACCATCCATATGCATCATCCATTTATACACACAACCATGTGTAAATGCAATAGATAACAGGCATGCATATGCAGGTGTGTGTACCTAGTTGGTTGATTATCCTAATAAATATCTATCTCGTGCATGCAATGCATCCATTTGCAAACATTAGCGTCCACTTGCAATCATTTTCATCCATAAAACATAACATGGCCTAATGACATGTTTACAACCAAGCTACCATCTATAGCTTTTACCTAAAGATTATCGAAAGATCCTAACTAAGGAAAGATCAAAGATAGGATATTTGAAGTGTACCTTCAAATAGAAAATGATAAGAAGTTCAAATTCTCTCCTCAGATTCCCACGTGCACTCCTTAGGCTCATCTCCCCACTGAACCTTCACTAGACGAACTTCCTTGTGTAATCTCTTGATGCCGTGATCCAATATACGGGTGGGTGTACGAGACACAAGTGATTTGCACTCTACCTCCACTTCCCTTAGTTGATCGGGTTGCACAACTACTGAGGAATAATGTAGACACTTCCTCAGATGTGAAATATGAAAAACAACATGAACTCCTGCCAACTTATCTAGAAGATCAACTTCATATGCCACTTTTCCAATCCGTGCACTAATAGGGAAGGGTCCTACAAATCTCGGTGCCAAATTACCCACTGAGCCAAATCTCACAACGTTGCTCAGAGGAGAAACCTTGACCAAACCATATTTCCAACCTGAGACTCCAAATCTAAACGTCTTCTATTGTCATATGACTTTTTTTTATCTTGTGCAGTCTTCAACTTCTTGCGAGTCAAATCCACCTTCTTGGATGTTTCCCTCACCAAGTCTGGTCCTAGCAAGATCCTATCGGTGGTATCCCACAACAAGCTGGTGATCTACGTGGTTTGCCATAGAGGGCCTTGAACGGTGCCATCCCAATGCTTGCTTGATAACTATTATTATACACGAACTCCACCAAAGGTAGGTGATCTTCCAAGAGCCTCTGAAGTCAATGATGCACAATCTGAGAAAATCTTCCAAAACCCTATTTACCTTCTCAGTCTGGCCATCTGTCTGAGGGTTATATGTCATGCTCAGATTCAATTCCATTCCCAAGGCTTGCTAAAGACTCCTCCAAAACTCGCTGGTGAATAATGGATCTCTGTAGCTCACAATGTTGGGGGAACTCCATGAAGCCTAATATCTCCCTTACATAAAGAGTCAACAAAGAAACTGTCATCCTATTACTCTTAATGGGTATAAAATGAGCGCTCTTCGTCAGTTTATCTACAATGATCCAAATGCTCGTGTTCCCTCTTCGTGACCTCGGTAATCCATCCACGAAGTCCATAGAGACGCTTTCCCATTTCCATTATGGAATATCCAATTGCTGCAACAGTCCTTCGGGCTTCTTTTGTTCCGCCTTTACCCTTTGGCAAGTGATTCACTTCAATTCATACTCCACCACCCTCTTCTTCATTTCGGGCCAATAGAATACCCTCTTCATATTCTGGTACATCTTATCACCACCGGGGTACATCGTTATCCTAGAATGATGTGACTCAGCCAATACCGCATCTACTAAATCATCACTGTGGGAAATACAAAGTCTACCATCCTTTCTAAACCATCCTCTAGTGTCCATGGTTAGTGCCCAAGATGTGGTGATGGCTCTCCTCTACCAAGCTTATCTAAAATGTCCTTTAACTCTTCGTCCTCACCTTGCCCTTCTCCAATATGCTCCATCAAAGCAGGCTGGACGTCGAGGGCTGCTAACAATTCCGGAGCTAAATTCGATGGAGGTTTAAAATCAAAGGTAGCAATGTACTCCAAACACATCAATTCCAAAAATAGAGGACTTAAAACCACTTTAAGTTTACTCGATGCATCTGCTACTACATAACCCTTGCTAATGGTATAGGAAATCTCAAAGTCTAAGAGGCTAAAATCTCCATCCATCTTTACTATCTCAAATTCAAGTCTTTCTGAGAGAATAGATACTTCAAAGACTTATGATCTGTGAAAAGCTCAAATTTTTCTCCTAAGAGGTAGTTCCTCTAAGACTTGAGAGCAAAAACAATAGCTGCAAACTCAACAATAGCTGCCAACTCAAGATCATGCATCAGGTAGTTCTTCTCATACGTTTTCATCTGTCTACTTGCATAGCACAGTACCCTACCCTCTTACATCAGTACCGCCCCTAGCCCCGTACCACAAGCATCCGTATAAACTGAGAAAGGCTCTGTCCCATCCCGTAATACCAATACGGGCGTGGTAGTCAAAGCTTTCTACAATCGACAAAAAGCATCCTCACACTTGGCATCCACTATAAAAAAGGGGATTTTATAGCATTTTAGAATTCCTATCATTACCGTTCGCAGCGTTTCGTAGAACACTTTATTATGCCCTGCTGCAAAAGAGCACTAATATGCCGCAGCGTTCCTTAAAAGTTGTTAAAAATGAATATACTGCAGTGTTTCTGAAAAGTTTCTAAAAAATGGACACTGATGCCGTTATAAAACGCTGCAAAAGGTTGTTGGTACAACGTTTTCTAAATATTGCGAATTCATTTAGCAGCATTTCGAAGAATGCAGTCAAAAAACATGCTTCAACATGTCGTTAATATAGCATCATTTATGAAATTCTGCAACAATATATAATGCGGCCTTTTTTTTCTTAAGTTTGATACCTGGAGCATTTTGAGCTTCGGATTGCTATTTTGTAGCATTTTGCTATTTTAGTTTGCAGCACTTTAAAAACGTTGTAGTATATCATGTTTTGCTTCATTTTTTCAGTTGCTGCAGCAGTTTTAAATCAGTTATAGCTAATGAATTCAATAACAAACTGCTCAATTATAACACAATAATGGATATAATGTAATATAATAAATAACTATAAAGATTAAAATAATCAAAGCTACATCAATTTCATTAACTATAAGATTTAGTCGTATACAAAATTTTAAAAACTGTGTTTTAACTAAAATGTTAGCGATATAAAATCTTACGAAAAAGATTTGTTAAAAGAGCATAATATAAATCAAGAAAAGTCCAAGCTCTTCTCCTTCAAAAGTCCAATATTTCTACAAGAAAAAAAAACAATTAGAGATAAACAGTGGAAGAATGTCATATAGTGCTTGGAAATGGTCATTCAACACATATAACAAGAATGGTTATTCCAACAATAACGACCTGCATGCTCATACTATTTCAACAGAGTTCGTCAAAGTTTAATGCATACAATCAATCTAAACGTATAATCCAATTATTTACTGAACATAATCCAACAACCAATTCATAAGCCCCATGCAACACAAGGGCTTTCCACTTGTATACACATATAAAGCCTTTGACCTCATTAACTGGTACAGATAAAGAAGCAACAATGTATGACAAATAAACACACATGTATAGCAAGTTTATATCTATATATTAAAATAAATATACTGTACCATGTCAATTTGACAATCCATGGTAGTTTTCACTAAAAAAAGAAATAATATAAACAAAAAATTAAATGTGCATTTCATACGGTTACATTTTCTCAATTCATTTATTAGTTCTTGTTCATTTCATTTGTTTTCTGTTTTCACTTATTTTACTCATTTGCTGCATCTAATTTTCATTCATTGTTTTCATTCTCTACCACACTTCTTGTTTCTGTTTTCATTTACTATTACAATTGTATATCATTTCAGTTTGCATTTTAGTTTCATTTCATTCACAAAAAGTTCCAAACCCCTAAAACAATTAGCATTTAATGTTTACATTTCTTTTGTGTTCTCATTTACATTTCTGTGTTCTGTTACACAGGTTGTTACAGGCATTGTCCCCTACAATACTTCCACTTCCTCGCCTTGGAAGATTCAACCAAAATTTCCCTTACCAAATCCCTTATCAACCGGAATCTCAACGAACATTGCATTGCCTTGCTCATATTGTGCATTGCACATTTTAACCATTAAAAAAATTGCAGTTCGACATTTCAATTCACCATCCACCATTAAATCTAATACATACAAAACTAGTAGTTTTGAAGCCGATATATGTTCAATGCTAAATACTATATATACATATGCGAGATGTACATATTTTTCGAAATCTATATATATGGAACTACATATTTTTGAATCCATATACATATTCAAAATCATATATGTACAAAACCATCTATATTTGAAACTTAATAATATATTTTTGAAGCCTGTTAAATATTTAACTATATACAAACAAAACTATCAATTAAAGAAATATTATAAATATTTAAAACCATTGAAGCTTATATTTTCAAAAGCTCGGTATATTTGAAACTGTACATATTCGAAAACATGTATATATATATACAACACCTATATATTTAAAGCTTTATATATTCAAAATCTCAAAACTTGACAATATTGGAAATCTTGTATATTCGAAACTTATATATTTAAGACCTATATATTTGAAACTGTATATTCGAAATTTTATGATATTTGCTCTGAATCCTTGTTTGACGTGATACAGATTTGAAATCTCTGCCTTTTGGCATCATAAACTCAACACTTCTACTATCTACAAGCTCGTTATTATATAAACACGACATTGCTAGATTTTTATTTCCAGTTTGATATTATTACTGGTTTCAAATTTTCCATCCTTTGCCTATTTCTTGTCATGCTATGACTATAGATTCGACAGCCTTAGTTACAGGCCATGCATGATTTATTTCTACTTTAACTTATACACACAGCAGGCTCTACTTCTGTATTCAACTTATAGGCTCTACATGCTATATCTATATGTTTGGCATGTCTCAATTTATTGGCTCTGCGTTCCTTAATCTATAAACTCGACACCGTATGAACGAGCCGGCAAACCCTCTGCCTACATACATTACAACCATCTCCTTAATCACTACTGCCAACATATTTCACCTACCACTTCCCAACCTCAACCAACTTATAACACTTAGCAACATCCAACTTCTGCAACCCAAATTCGATTCACAACCTCTCTGCCTCTACCATCATCCTTATTGCCTCCATCCTACTTCATCTAAATTAATTGCAACACTTTCTCCTCCAAATCACTTCAATAGCCATCATTCATACCATGCCACCCCTTCATCTGACCAACCACTTCAGAACTACTCCACGCTCCCATCATTACTACCACAAACAACCTACACATTCAACTCCCTCACTACACTCCTCCTTCCAACATCATCACCCCCTTCCCCTTATAAACTTCTCTGCCACTTCCTCCCATAATTTCTTTAGTCACTGCAACCCTAAAAGCCTATAGCACTTCCATCACACATTCAACATTTGCTCATCCATTTCAAAACCATAAACTCCACCATCCTTCTACATCTTACCTATATTCAACTGCCTCCCCACCTTCATCACATTAACTTTCAACAAAATATGCCTTCGACACAACCCTCAATGATCTTACCACCGAATCACCAACCAAAATCCAACCAAGCTTTTAGCTTTCTCCAACAACAGCAGTATCCGAAGTCAACCCAAACCAATCGACCAATTATCAATCACCAAACCCAAATAGACATCTAATCAATTCATTGCCTTCGATTCCAATCCGCAACCTTTTCGATACGACCAAATCCTTCCTAAATCGTTCGAACGCCCCACCACCAAAATCGCTACTGCAATTACCTTTACCGCGTCAATCCCAAACCTTCAATTGTCACAACTTTTTAAAAAATTAGCGTCTCTTCCCTTTCTTTTATGTTATTTTTATGAATAAATCATGTTGTGTTAAACAAAGAAGAGAAGGGGTTGGTAATATATTAGAGTGTGGGATTTTAGACTGAGTTGGGCTGTGTTTAATTAATAATTTGCAATTTTTCTTTCATCTTACTTCTTTTTTAAGTGTAATTTTGTTTAACTATAACAAAGATAAAGATAAATTCCTTTGACTGCAGATAAATATTACAAATTAATGAGGTTGTGATTGAATCAAATTAACAAACCAATCAAAGAAGAAATGCAGTCTCTCGATGCCATTTTAGAATCAATTCAAATTTAGAATAAAAGGTAGAAGTAGGATTTTCTTAGGGAAAAAATTTCAAATCTACAATAGTCCATGCCACAAAAGTTGGACTGAAAACTTCATACTGAAATTTTGTTAATAGATTGTTTATAGCAAAAAAGTGTACCTCAAGTGTCAAGGCAAGCGCCGCCGTGACATCTCTTCAAACTTGATCTTGGACAATTATCAAATTATATCTCATGCGTACTAGAAAGTGAATCTGCTATAACATTTGCAGAAGGCCGAGCTACAATAGAACCAATTGCATCTTTGATGATTTCAAACTCAGATGTAGGTCTCACAAAAATGCGTTCGGAATTTATACCATGTCTACCCAAACTTTAACTACATTTTCTCCAAGTGGAGAAAAGTGGAACGATACTTTTGGGTCAATTGAGGACACAAGTCGGCAATCACTTTAACTCCATCAAGACCATTCAACTTGCATTTAGTGTTTAACTTCAAATTTGTACTATATCACACAATAAAAGAAACTGTTTAAACATATTTTTTAAAAATAAAATATTGTCAACATGTATATTTAATAAATTTAACATATAAATTATGCATATTACCGTTGAAGATAGGACGACATTTATTGTGTGAGAAGATGTTGTGACATTGATATCCTTAACAACTGCATTTGCTTCCGACCATGCAACTTTGCTACCTGTAGCTTCTCCAACGTATGTCATACCCGCTGGCGGTCTGCACAAAAATGTGTTTGGTTTCTTACTCTCGTCGTTCAAAACAAGCACAGCAGATGGTCTAAGAGGAATATTATTCACAAGCTATTTCGGATCACTGGAGTACAACCGTCCTTCAGCAACTAATTCTTTACTTCCATCCAATCATGCAGCTTCCATTTGATATTTGTACTGCTTGTTTTACTCTAGGAATTATCATATTTATAAACTAAATTTTGTATACTAAACCATTAAGTTATTAAATACATGAACAAATTATGTTTACCATGCTATCTTTTCTCTCGGAGTATTTTATGGTGTCCAAAACAACTCAATCAGCTGGCCATGCTACTATCTCATCCTTAGCTTCTCCAATATATGTGATCATTCTAGGTGTACTCCTCTATAAAAAAGCATCTGATTTCTTTGGAAAATCTATCAAAATTTTCATGGCATTTGGTCCAAGCGGAATATTATGTATGCAACATAAGCATTGTTCAAGACTTACCAAATGAAGAGACGGTAACAGAGAACATAGCATAGTCTTGCACTCTAGATTTAAATACACCCAAAAAACACCTGATAAGGTGTAATATACAAAAAGGAATTATAGAGAATGTTAATAATGCAAATTTATTTAATTAATTACCGCAAAGAAAAGGTATTCTGAGGAATTTGGAGTGTTGTCTGTGTGTGTTTGAGTTGACAACATTCCCACTTTGTGAATTGAATCTGCAATGTTAGACTCATGTCCACCTAAAATAATATTATTTTCTAGTTGCCCCTTGTTAATGATAGGCAATATGTTCGACTATGTAGCATATAACAAACTGGGGCGGTTTTGATTGTCAGAGCTTACAGTTTCAATGCAAAGCTATCGACTAGGTATTATAGCATAAATAACACAACGACATTATCATGCATATTAACAATCTCATTTAACTTACTAACACCCTCTGTTTGCACAGGATGAAGATAACAAGTATGAAAAGGAAAGCATCCAAGAACAAAACAACTTAGAACTACAGGTGGAAAGGGTCACGGAAATGCATAATTTTCAATATAAATATTCTAATCATTGTACTGTTCAATGCATCTATTGTAAAAGTTATTTATATTAACAACTGTAAAAAAATTAAACACTTAATCGCATTTTGTTCTACATATACAGTTCCATTTTAAAAGAAGTATCCAAGCTCATTCATAATTACTACTCACTTGCTTTACCTAAATACTGAACAACATCAACTTTTTACTATTTTTAGCACATCTAGTTCATACTTCCTCTTGTTCATCTCCCTTCTTGCATAAAGTACATATTAATATCCACAAACTTTTTACAGAAAAAACAGAACTAATAAATGCACATGATATAAACAACAAAACAATATATCATAAAGTTCAACTAACATAATTATAATTGACCGCAAGGTGATCAAGAACGAGTAGATAAGGGTGATTGCGTTTCTCCATCTCATCATTCTTATTTGTCTAGTTCTCCAAGTTTGGCGGGTTTAGGGACTTAGTTTGCAACTTTTATTTTAGAGTCATAACTGACTTCAATTAACGGTATTTCATTGGATGTCCAAAACAACTACAATTTCGATAGATCATTAATCTCCACAATTCTAACATTACACAATTGATTTAATTAATTTGGTTGCATACACTTAACTAAAGGTTGCGATTTTAAAATGTAAACAAGCAGTTTGAAAGTAGTAGTAACAACAACTAAAAAAATAAGGTTCACAACAATACTTACTCTAAATATCAATCGCCTTTTTATTTCTTTTTTAGAAGTGATCAAATAAGAAGTGGCTTACTAAAAGTTGAATCCCAACAAGAAGTCAGGCCCTTCGTTTTCAACTACAGCGATCAAATTAGGCAGCAGTGTTAATTTTTATTCTTTATTTATTTTTCAGCATAATTTTATTTCAAAATAATAAACGAATATAAGATATTTTTCAAAATACTACACAACTTGGCATGGCCCGCTTTTTGTTGCATTTTGCTGTATCAAATAAATGACTGCTACAGCCATTGTTTCTAGATGTATATAAAACAACCACTTTTAATTCCCTAATACTAAACATTTAAATGAATGAAGAAAAGTACAAAAATAGTAGGAAAGAAACCCTACTAATTAAATTCAGTTTAATTAAGCAGGATTGTGCAATAATAAATGTATATGTCCTCTCGACAAAAATTAGTATAGTAAAAGAAAATATTGTGTTATTTACCAATATATTAATTACCAATAAAATAGTTAATAACTGCATTTTTTTGGCTTTTTTGATAATAGTCCCCTTATTCCAGTGGGTAATAATTGCTGCATTAAAACATGATAGTCATGTGATTTCAAGCCACTAATTTTGCAGTCCTCCAACGATATAGAATTTTTGAAATTTGAGCAATAACTGTCAGATCCTTTGAAATCGTACAATCTTTTATAGAATATTTTTTCTTCTTCATAATTTGACAATGTATAAGGAGCTGGTGGAAGATATGTTTTTTCCCATGAGACTATGGATAAAGAGCATGTCGAATCCTCCAATCCTCCAAATCTTTTCTTGAATCAATTCCATCTTTTGATTTAGTATCATGTAATCGTGCTTATTATACTTTCACCAACATTTTTTTCTATATGCATTACATATAAATTATGATGTATTGGAAGTTCCAGCAACAAAATTTCAACATTTTCATACTTCATTAATGTATTTATTTATTATTGGTTTATTAAAAAAAATTGGATAACTAACCTCCCAATACGATAAATCAAAAAAGATTGATAGTTTTTTCCACCTTGATAGCTTTCCTTTTGTAGGGTCATCTTCATCCACTCTATTATTATAATTTTCTCTCATCTTACCTGGCTGCTTCTTCGTTAATTTCTTTTAACTTTTCCCTTCTTGTTCTTATTAGTTTCCATTTTGCCTTTTTTCCCAAAATTATTCGAAAAGCTTTTTAATATAATAGAAATATTTCTTTCGATTAAAATTTTAGGTCTACGGCCGTTTTCTACGGTATTATCAAACCAAGTTTTCTATTTTCTTAACGAATGTGAATGAGGAAAAAAATTTCTATGACCCTTATAGACGGTTTTCCAACTATGATCCAACCATCGATGATGAGTATATACACCGCATAATGGGCAAGCTTTTTTACCCTTCACGCAACATCCAGTAAGATTTCCATATGCTGGAAAATCATTTATCATCCATAACAAAATGGTTCTCATATTAAAAAGTGTTTTACTAAATGCATCATAAATTTGAACTCCATCATCCCACAAGTAACACAAATCTTCTACCAATGAAGCCAAATATATGTCAATATCATTTCCTGGTTATCTTGGGCCAGGAATAAGCAATGTTAGCATGATATTTTCTTTTACATGCATAATCTTGGCGAAAGATTATATGTCACAAGCATCATAGGCCAACAATTATATTTTGAACTCAACGTTAAAAATGGATTAATAATATTGGTAGCAAAACCAGCCTTAGATTGCATAGATCAGCTGCAAATGATTTCCATTTCTCATCCACCACATTCTATGTCAAAGAATCTATAGGATGGCTCATTTTTCCATCATTACTTTTGTTGCTGAAATGCCACCGAATATCTTCTGCCATCTTCTATAATCTAAACATTCTTCTAAACCTTGAAATGGTTGGAAAATATCTCAAAACTTTAACTGGATAACCATGCATAATTTTTTTTTTCACGTTTGTTCATCTTCCATCTTGAGAATATATATTTTAGACAATTGTTCAAATCTTTGTACTCTCCCCTGAAAAGACAGCAATCATTTTAACAAGCACGAATTTTCTCAAAACCCATGTCAAATATTTTGAGAAATTTTCTCATATCGTATAATGTCTTGGGAAGTACGTTATCTTTTGGTAATAACAGTTGTTGCACATTGAGAAGTTTGTCAAAACCAATATCGGACAATCCAGTCTCACATTTAAGATCATATAAGCCAATAATTGCAGATAATTTTGCTTGATCAGTGCAACCAGGATGTAATGGGGTTTCTGCATCTTCCAAATTTGTTAACAAATCCTCCTCTCTTCTTTGTGCACAATCTTCATTTTATCATCATTGGAAAAAAATTGTAACGACCCGGAAAATTTTAACAATTTTAATTGATTCTATAACGTATTTAATTGAATATTTGTGAAATCTTATAATAATTGAATTTTTAAATAAAATGTTTATATATTTAGAATACGTATATTTAAATATAGTAGATTGTAAATTTTCAAATAATTTTATGGAAGTTTATTTAATTGAGAAAACGTGCTGTCCAATTCAAGCTATTAATTGCTTTAATTGATTTCTGAATCAGTGCGTAACGGTTTCTTTTTACTACTGTTAAAGATTTCTATTGCTTAATACTTTTCCAATTCAGGTAGACTTTTCCATTCGTAACCATTAATAAATTTGAGATCATCGACCTTGCTTTTATTATTCCTTGTAGTTTCGTGCACTGACTTTACCTTTCCCACTACCCATAATTTTCTCTATACGTTTCTTTTGCAATTGAAGCGTATATTTATATTTATGGTGGTGCGTTTATTATGGTCTCTCTTTATTTTTGTTTTTAACGCTTGAAAGAATCTCAAATCATCAAGCTAGTAGCATCCGTTCCTTCCCTTTCTTTCATAAGGCCTATAATATATAAACCACTTGCTTATAGATCTGAACACAACTTTGTCATCAAATTTAATGTGCCTTCCTCTCCCAATTATTTCGGTTCCAACCTTCCTAGTGAATGGCTTTAATAATTTTTGGCTAAATCATAGCTACGGACTTTTCAAATTTCTTTCATTTTTTATTTTTTTTCCAATTCCTTCATTTGCTTCAAATTTTTTGAACGTGCCTAATCATCTCAGCATGTATATATAATGTAAGCCTACCTTTCCTTGGAAAGTTATTGCTCACAAAATTTCCTGATTTCTTTCCTTTTATCCATTTTTATATCCTTGACTTTCAAAACTCATTATGTGTTGTACAACAAACAAAAATTTATTGCCTTAAGTGTATAGCTAAATCAACTATTGACCGTTACAATTACTTTTATTTGTATATTCATTTCAATTTATTACTTAAATAACCTTTTGATGAATTAATGGACAGCTTTATGTGTTTTGCTTTTGAAAACTTTATATTTATAGTGTACGTTTCTTTTGCATTTTAAAAATTTGAAACATGCTGCCCCATTTAAGCCATTAATTGTTTTAATTATTTTTCTTAATCAACATATAAACGTTGCGTTTTATTATTCCAGGATTTACATCCATACTTTAATCTCTGCTGTTCCATTTATTTCATTTGAAATCTAAATTTATTTACCATTCATTTATACGCCTCTTTCTCTTCCCTCTTTTACCTCTTCGTTTCCGTGTTTCTAGGAATATATATATATATATATGTATATATATATATATAGTATAGCATAGATTGCATCTTCTTTTCTCTCTGTAGGCTATTCGTTGCCCTCAAAATAATATTAAAAGAGGAGAGAGCTTTGTAAATATTATATAAAGTCATATAGCACGTTCACATATCAGATGCAGACCTACCTTTATATTTAAGAAACTAGCATTTTCTCTATTGCCTGAAGAATGCCCTTCGCCATGTCATGTTGCTTGAATCACGCATGCATTCTTCCTTTAAAAATCGCCTGTTCTCATCTCCCCTCCATCTTTTCTTATTTCTTCCAAACCTGAGCATGAGCTCTCTCTTTTCCTTGGCCTGCCTCCTCCTCATGGCCACATGCACTAGTTGGCAAAACATTTCCTCTCTGGGTTTTAAAAGTAAGTACGCATTTTATTTGATATAAGTCTATTTTATATATTAAGAACAGTATAGATTGTGCATAAGTTTTGTTTTATATGTTTACTGCAACTATGTGGATTTTGAATTCCCTAACAGTTGAACTTTAAAAATAATAATATATTTCATAATAGTATATATATATGATAATTGATATATTTATAAACGTGTATATAAATATTTAACTTCTGTTCATATATAAAGGTTAGTATATATTTATACCGTATTATGTATATTATTTTAAGATTTTATGGTATATAGTTTTTGACTTTTGTTAGCATATAGTTATCGTACGGCTTTTAGATACGTATGTTTTACTAACTAGTTGATAAGTTAAATATATATATATATATACGCATTTTATTTTACTATTGATAGCTTACGGTATATATGGTATAAGTTTGGTAGCCTTCTATTAATATACGTATTTTTATATGTTTTATATATTTGGTTATAACAGTTTCAACTATAATAAAATATGTTATTTTATTAGCTTTCATATGTTAGATATATAAAATATAGTATTTCAATTTTCGTTACTGTTTTGGTATATATATTATATAAAATTGGTGGGTACAAGTTTGATAGGTCAATTTATAATATATATATTTTTATGATTGTTTTAGTATTTTAGAGTCTACCGTACTATATTTTATTTTATTTTCAACAATTTACATAAGTTATATTTAAAATGTAGGTATATATATATAATTTTCTATGGTAGTTTTACAGTATAAGTTATATCAATATTTTATAATTTCAACAGTATATGCTTTCAAAAGTTTATTTCATGTCTGCCTTAAGGTTGTTTGCACTGACTGATATACGTTGGATTTTTTTTTAAGGGATGTGTATTTTGATTTCAAGTATAGTCATATGTATAGTCATATACAAATTGGTAGAGGAAATGTTATATAGTATATATATGGTTATATTAATATAGTCGGTCTGCACACCTATGTATATATATTAACCGAGGTATGCATATTTTGTTGCATATTTTATAAACTGTGTCTGCATATGTTGGCTAGTTGTATATAAGCTCACTTATCCTATTTATCTTCCTTGATCCAATTCTGATTTGAATTCGTCTATTCCTATTATCAGCTTTGATCATTAAACCGTGTCCATCTAGCTTTGTTTTGGAATTCGGATCTGGATTTCATAACTCACTTCTTTTTCTCTGGCCTCGAAAGGTGAGAAATCACTCACGATTAACATTCTTTTATTTACTAAATTTGATTTCAATTGAAACGACAATTGAAATATGAGGCCGTAGTTATTTAAATTGTTACATATGCTATTATCTGTAACTATTCACTTATGGGATATGACACCATATCCTACTGTTCATATATTTATTTTGATGATGTATGCCTGTTGTTATTATTATTTACATATCTGTTATCACTCTGCAAGTTCCTTGTTAGTATAGAAATCACTATGGGTTGAAATGATACATACCCGAACAGACTTTAGAATAGGAGAAAATCGTTATGGGTTGAAATGATAAACCCAAGCGATTTTCATTTAATTGAATTGGGATTACGGGTTGAAATGCTATCCACCCGTATACATTTAGTGTACGGATTGAAATGATAAATATCCGTAACACTTGACCATATGATAAGAAATATATACAGACATCGTTGGTCCATATATATAAATATTTTGAAATTTAATTCATTGTTTTGGAAAGAAATATATGGTCTTATTAAATGTTAATCCTTAAATTTTTTTATATATAAAGGGTAATGATATATAGATTTAATAATATTTAATTTAGTCAAAATTTGATTTAATACATAAATTATGCCAAATATTTATGTAAATTTTGTTCCAAAAGTATTCTGCAATTTACTAAGATTGGGAGATAAATGTGGGTTTATCTAAATGGTATTTAAATAAGGATTTATTCAATTAAATCAATTTGAAATTTTTGAATGGGAAATTTAAGGGTATGATTTTGTAACTGGATTTTTATTTAAGTGATTTAATGAATATTTCACGTTTAAATAAATTAAAGAAAATATTGAGTAAAATGTAATTTAAGGTTACTTAAATGATATTGTATCTAATGAGGGATTATTTTAAGACTAGATAATAATGAGGTTAAATCGAGATCTATATGGAACTATTAAATTGAACATTTAATTAAATATTAAAGCTTTGAACTATATTGGGATTTAAATGGTTTATTTTGAGATTCGGATATGTATTTGAAATCAGTATAGTTGAATTTATTATTTAGAAACTAAATTGATTAAAAAGTTAGTTTGAAACGTTGAATACTTAAAGTTTTGAAATATATTGAACATAAAGGGTATTTTGTGATTTCAAATCCGAATTTGAGATCGATAAAATTGAAGTGGTTATTTTAGAAATTGAGTTGAATTTAAATTAATAAATTGAGATTGAAATATATTTAAATGGGGTGGTCGGGTTGATGTTTAACGATTTGTTAAGTTGAGGGAATTGAAATTTCTTTACTGTACAAATTATTTAATATATAAAAATACTATTTGAGAAGTATGGAGATATTTGAAGTGAAAATGATATTTGGTTTTGAAGTATAAATTAAGTTGAAAAGACTACGGTGTTATAGTGTATATTTCTATCTTTTAGATAGTTCCATGGACCCTTAGAGGATGGTTATCCCAAACATCCTCTAAGTTAATTATATTTCAGTTGATATTTCACTTGAGTTAGATTTATAGATATAAGAATGTTAATCCTGACTCGAGTGTTTTGTGTTTTGCTTTACGCTCGGGTCAGACTGAGAGATACAACATTTGAGACTCATCTTCGAAGTTGGAGCTTTGCTTGAAGATCCAGGTATCTATCTCTTCAGTCATCCAGTTGATTGGTTCAGAGAAGCCATCTGTTGCATTGGAGACTTCATGGCATTTGAACTATTCGGTTGTATTTTATTTCTAACTCTGAGGTATATAGTAGCTTCATGAGCTACTATTCTTTATCTATTCCGCTGCATTGTATTACTCTGTGTAAGTGATCTATGATTGATTTATTTACTGTATATTTTAAGTTTTGCCAAATTTTATTAACAATTCGGTATTTTGAATTATTCAAGTCGGACATGTACGGTTTTATTGTCGATTTGAATGGTCCAAAATAGCGGGTCGTTACAGTTGGTATCAGAGCTTTGGCTCTAGGCAAAACCTAGCATATATGGTAAATTCATTTACAGAATCACTTTCGTTCGAGTTGAATCCCTTCTTTTTGACTTGATTTCCTTGGAATTTTGGAATGTCCCTCGGTTCCGAAATTCATTCTTGCCTCTCCCTATTTATATTCGTTTGATTCTGGAGTATCCCATAACACCACGGAATGAATTGTAAAGGGGGTGAAAACTCCTTTACAATTGGCATTGATTCACCGGAGATTTCCGTATCCTCGGTTTATGATGCTGCTATATCTTGGTATGCCAAATTCTATCTCTGGCAATCGAATGTCAATTTGCTTTAGAATTCCGCATCAATTATATTCCTGAAGTCACGGTTGACCCGGTTAAGGTCGCCCGAGATTTATAGAAGTATATCCATCTTCTATTTTGTAATTTGATTTTCTCAACCTTGTTTGAGCCTATCTTCGAATCAGGATTCTACTGATTAGAGTTCCTCTAAATTAAATCTCTATCTTTGTTTTGAAATCCATTCTTGAATCATCCTTTGAAAATCGGGTTTGTTGTATTTTAAAATTGTTTTATACGAAATTATTATTTTGATAACTATGATTTTATTCTATATATAAAAGTGAAAATGTTTTCGATAAGGATTATATACCTATATATAAAACGAATAAGAAATGTTATTCTATATATAAAATTTTTGAAAGGATTGGAAATTTTGAAAATTTATAAGAAAGTGATTTATATAAAAAGGATTTATAACTAAAGGGTTAAATTTGAAATTCGAGAATTGAATTCCGATATTTTGAAATTGGTTTTAAGATTTTGGGAAAATATATAAAAATAATACGATTTAAAAGTATTTTTCCGAATAAGAAATGTTTCAAATGGGTTCAAATGAATTCCAATAATTTTGAAAAAATTTCAAAGAAGTTTTCAAGAAAATAGAAGTCCAGAACTCACTTATGTCGCTGGAGAATAATTTCAGTGATGAGTGCACGCATCATCGACATTGATTTTCGAGTTTCAAAGTGGGGGAGAGGCCACTTTAATAGCTTCGCTATGCGAGTGATTTTGTAAAACCGTTTTTGATTTCAAATTCCAAAGTATAATTTGATATTTTCGAAAGATATATGTATATATTTGAAACAATTTAAAGTGAGACCGGTGTTCAGTCTTCGAGTTTTCAATTTGACTAGTAATAACTCTATATAAAAAAAAATTGATTTCCAACTCCTAGATTTGAAATTTGATTTCATCGACTATTTTGAAGGTTCGAGCACTTCCAAATCAAGGTTTAAAAGTTTTAAACTAAGAAATTTCGAAAAGTATAAATTTTTTGATAAAGCATATAAGTTTAGTTTTGAAGAGTATGACTTAAGTAAGTTTGAAACCTTTTGTTAAGTAAGTGAATATGACTATTTTTAATTATACTAATATGGAATTTAGTTTTGAAATGTTTTGGAAAAAAAAAATTTAATTTCAAATAATGGTTTTCAGAAAGGTAAATTGGATATTTCTAATAGAAATAGATAGTTTAAAAGTTTTAAAGTGATGATTATAAATTTGGAAACCATTTTGAGTAAAATTGATTTTGAGAAAATATTTGGTTTTGAAATTAAATTGAAATTAAAAACCAGTACTTATATGGTGATTTTGGAAATGAATTTGTTTGACTTGAATTATTTTAATTTGAAAACTGGGATAATTTTCTAAACCTATTATTTTGGAAACTTTGAAATTTAGATACTTAATTTGGAAGAAAATTTGGTGAAATCCTATATGATTTTGAAACTGAATTGATATTGAAATGATTTGAAATTGAGACTCTTATATTGTTAAGCACTTGATTTGGGAGTGGTCGAACTTATATAAAATGGATTTGTACAAGTATGAAGTGATTTGAAATCTATTGATTTGAAAGGTACTCAATTTGGAAAGAGAATTTTTTTTTATAAATCGAAGTCTATATAAGTATGATTTGATATACTATTGATTTGGAAAGTATTCGATTTGAAAATGGAATCTTATATATATATATATATGGATTTTATATAAGTATGATACTTTAAAGTATTTGAAAAGGTAATATATGATATATATTTTCGAAGTAAAGATGTGGAAAGTGCCTTCTGCTTGACATCCGCTTTGTGGCCACATCGTGGATTCATTCTATCGATATTATTCTCTCTGATTTTCGATTTTCTGGATGTAATACTCGAGTGTTTCCCACCGTGGCGTAACCCATGGTTTTTTTTTCTCTCGTGACTGCATAGCGCAACTGCCTGGCTGAGTCTTGCCTAGGGGTACGGATTGTTTCATGAGGGATCCAGGCGTAACCATTGTGTATCCTGCAATCTGTGTAGGTCGCGAATAGTAGCGCAAGTGCCTGGCTGAGTCTTGCCTAGGGGTACAGATTGTTTTCTGGGGGATCCAGGCGTAACCGTTGTGTATCCTGCACTCTACTAGTCGTCATGGCGTAACTTGCAGGGCTGAGAAAGCTTACGGATATGGATTGTTTCATGGGAGACCCAGGCGTAACCATTGTGTATCTGCGAACCATGGTCGGACAAAGGTTTTGGTTTGGTTGTTTGTTTGGATTGTACTTTCCATATCTGTTTTTAAAAAGGTTTTTCAAGTATTTTCATTGGGTGTTGAAACAGGTCTACTAAGTACTTGAAGAATTCTAGCTTTGCGCCTGATCAACGCATGGCCAGAGTCTGCAAGAACGAGGATAAACTTGTTAAAACATTGAGTTATAAAAGTATTTTCGAAAGAAAAATTGATTTCGATATAAAAGTATTTTATTTATAAAGGTATTTTATTATAAAAGTATTTTCAACAAAGAAATTTTGTATTAATATTTGAAATTTAAACTCTTATGGTTTGAAATAAATTATTCGTGCCCGATTCTATTCTTTTGAATCTACCTCATCTGCTCAGCTTTATTTTTCACCTATATTCCGTTTTCGGAATCTACCTTCCTTTCCTTTTTGAATAAATCTTTTAAATATTGCTTATTTGTATACTACATTGTTTTATATAAAATTTTAGTGTTATAAATATTTTTGAAGTTATAAATTAAATAAAACATCTTTAAAGAAAATGATTATTAATTTATTGATAATATTTGAAAGGTATCTTGAGAAAAATTAAAATTTTCATAAATTTTGGATTTAATATTTTCAATAGTCTTTGTAAATAGAAGTAATAATGTAAATAATTGTTTGCAAAGGAGTTTGAGAAGTATTAAATATTAAAGAAAGTTTAATTTCAAATGAAATTTTCAAATAAAATTTTTTTAAATAAAATTTATATAGATTTAAAATTTATTGTTTACCTTGGCTTTCAATCTTTTTTTTTTCTGGTTGTTTTATTCTCCTACCTCCTTCCTTTTCGGGAACGAAAAGTTTTGAGTGGGGGAGAGTGTAACGACCCGGAAAATTTTAACAATTTTAATTGATTCTATAACGTATTTAATTGAATATTTGTGAAATCTTATAATAATTGAATTTTTAAATAAAATGTTTATATATTTAGAATACGTATATTTAAATATAGTAGATTGTAAATTTTCAAATAATTTTATGGAAGTTTATTTAATTGAGAAAACGTGCTGTCCAATTCAAGCTATTAATTGCTTTAATTGATTTCTGAATCAGTGCATAACAGTTTCTTTTTACTACCGTTAAAGATTTCTATTGCTTAATACTTTTCCAATTCAGGTAGACTTTTCCATTCGTTCCCATGAATAAATTTGAGATCATCGACCTTGCTTTTATTATTCCTTGTAGTTTCGTGCACTGACTTTACCTTTCCCACTACCCATAATTTTCTCTATACGTTTCTTTTGCAATTGAAGCGTATATTTATATTTATGGTGGTGCGTTTATTCTGGTCTCTCTTTATTTTTGTTTTTAACGCTTGAAAAAATCTCAAATCATCAAGCTAGTAGCATCCGTTCCTTCCCTCGCTTTCATAAGGCCTATAATATATAAACCACTTGCTTATAGATCTGAACACAACTTTGTCATCAAATTTAATGTGCCTTCCTCTCCCTATTATTTCGGTTCCAACCTTCCTAGTGAATGGCTTTAATAATTTTTGGCTAAATCATAGCTACGGACTTTTCAAATTTCTTTCATTTTTTATTTTTTTTTCCAATTCCTTCATTTGCTTCAAATTCTTTGAACGTGCCTAATCATCTCAGCATGTATATATAATGTAAGCCTACCTTTCCTTGGAAAGCTATTGCTCACAAAATTTCCTGATTTCTTTCCTTTTATCCATTTTTATATCCTTAACTTTCAAAACTCATTATGTGTTGTACAAACAAACAAAAATTTATTGCCTTAAGTGTATAGCTAAATCAACTATTGACCGTTAAAATTACTTTTATTTGTATATTCATTTCAATTTATTACTTAAATAACGTTTTGATGAATTAATGGACAGCTTTACGTTTCTTTTGCTTTTGAAAACTTTATATTTATAGTGTACGTTTCTTTTGCATTTCAAAAATTTGAAACATGATGCCCCATTTAAGCCATTAATTGTTTTAATTATTTTTCTTAATCAACATATAAACGTTGCTTTTTATTATTCCAGGATTTACATCCATACTTTAATCTCTGCTGTTCCATTTATTTCATTTGAAATCTAAATTTATTTACCATTCATTTATACGCCTCTTTCTCTTCCCTCTTTTACCTCTTCGTTTCCGTGTTTCTAGGAATATATATATATAGTATAGCATAGATTGCATCTTCTTTTCTCTCTGTAGGCTATTCGTTGCCCTCAAATTAATATTAAAAGATGAGAGAGCTTTGTAAATATTATATAAAGTCATATAGCACGTTCACATATCAGATGCAGACCTACCTTTATATTTAAGAAACTAGCATTTTCTCTATTGCCTGAAGAATTCCCTTCGCCATGTCATGTTGCTTGAATCACGCATGCATTCTTCCTTTAAAAATCGCCTGTTCTCATCTCCCCTCCATTTTTTCTTATTTCTTCCAAACCTGAGCATGAGCTCTCTCTTTTCCTTGGCATGCCTCCTCCCCATGGCCACATGCATTAGTTGGCAAAACATTTCCTCTCTGATTTTTAAAAGTAAGTACGCATTTTATTTGATATAAGTCTATTTTATATATTAAGAACAGTATAGATTGTGCACAAGTTTTGTTTTATATGTTTACTGCAACTATGTGGATTTTGAATTCCCTAACAATTGAACTTTAAAAATAATAATATATTTCATAATAGTATATATATGATAATTGATATATTTATAAACGTGTATATAAATATTTAACTTATGTTCATATATAAAGGTTAGTATATATTTATACCGTATTATGTATATTATTTTAAGATTTTACGGTATATAGTTTTTGACTTTTGTTAGCATATAGTTATCGTACGGCTTTTAGATACGTATGATTTACTAACTAGTTAATAAGTTAAATATATATATATATATATATGTGTGTGTGTGTGTGTGTGTGTGTGCATTTTATTTTACTATTGATAGCTTACGGTATATATGGTATAAGTTTGGCAGCCTTCTATTAAAATACGTATTTTTATATGTTTTATATATTTGGTTATAACAGTTTCAACTATAATAAAATATGTTATTTTATCAGCTTTCATATGTTAGATATATAAAATATAGTATTTCAATTTTCGTTTCTGTTTTGGTATATATATTATATAAAATTGGTGGGTACAAGTTTGATAGGTCAATTTATAATATATATATTTTTATGATTGTTTTAGTATTTTAGAGTCTACCGTACTATATTTTATTTTATTTTCAACAATTTACATAAGTTATATTTAAAATGTAGGTGTGTGTGTGTCTATATATATATATATATATATATATATATATATATATATATATATAAATAATTTTCTATGGTAGTTTTATAGTATAAGTTATATCAATATTTTATAATTTCAACAGTATATGCTTTCAAAAGTTTATTTCATGTCAGCCTTAAGGTTGTTTGCACTGACTGATATACGTTGGATTTTTTTTTAAGGGATGTGTATTTTGATTTCAAGTATAGTCATATGTATAGTCATATACAAATTGGTAGAGGAAATGTTATATAGTATATATATGGTTATATTAACATAGTCGGTCTGCACACCTATGTATATATATTAACCGAGGTATGCATATTTTGTTGCATATTTTATAAACTGTGTCTGCATATGTTGGCTAGTTGTATATAAGCTCACTTATCCTATTTATCTTCCTTGATCCAATTCTGATTTGAATTCGTCTATTCCTATTATCAGCTTTGATCATTGAACCGTGTCCATCTAGATTTGTTTTGGAATTCGGATCTGGATTTCATAACTCACTTCTTTTTCTCTAGCCTCGAAAGATGAGAAATCACTCACGATTAACATTCTTTTATTTACTAAATTTGATTTCAATTGAGACGACAATTGAAATATGAGGCTATAGTTATTTAAATTGTTATATATGCTATTATCTGTAACTATTCACTTATGGGATATGACACCATATCCTATTGTTTATATATTTATTTTGCTGATATATGCATGTTGTTATTATTATTTACATATCTGTTATCACTCTGCAAGTTCCCTGTTAGTATAGAAATCACTATGGGTTGAAATGATACATACCCGAACAGACTTTAGAATAGGAGAAAATCGTTATGGGTTGAAATGATAAACCCAAGCGATTTTCATTTAATTGAATTGGGATTATGGGTTGAAATGCTATCCACCCGTATACATTTAGTGTACGGATTGAAATGATAAATATCCGTAACACTTGACCATATGATAAGAAATATATACAGACATCGTTGGTCCATATATATAAATATTTTGAAATTTAATTCATTGTTTTGGAAAGAAATATATGGTCTTATTAAATGTTAATCCTTAATTTTTTTTATATATAAAGGGTAATGATATATAGATTTAATAATATTTAATTTAGTCAAAATTTGATTTAATACATAAATTATGCTAAATATTTATGTAAATTTTATTTTAAAAGTATTCTGCAATTTACTAAGATTGGGAGGTAAATGTGGGTTTATCTAAATGGTATTTAAATAAGGATTTATTCAATTAAATCAATTTGAAATTTTTGAATGGGAAATTTAAGGGTATGATTTTGTAACTGAATTTTTATTTAAGTGATTTAATGAATATTTCACGTTTAAATAAATTAAAGAAAATATTGAGTAAAATGTAATTTAAGGTTACTTAAATGATATTGTATCTAATGAGGGATTATTTTAAGACTAGATAATAATGAGGTTAAATCGAGATCTATATGGAACTATTAAATTGAACATTTAATTAAATATTAAAGCTTTGAACTATATTGGGATTGAAATGGTTTATTTTGAGATTCGGATATGTATTTGAAATCTGTATAGTTGAATTTATTATTTAGAAACTAAATTGATTAAAAAGTTAGTTTGAAACGTTGAATACTTAAAGTTTTGAAATATATTGAACATAAAGGGTATTTTGTGATTTCAAATCCGAATTTGAGATCGATAAAATTGAAGTGGTTATTTTAGAAATTGAGTTGAATTTAAATTAATAAATTGAGATTGAAATAGATTTAAATGGGGTGGTCGGGTTGATGTTAAACGATTTGTTAAGTTGAGGGAATTGAAATTTCTTTACTGTACAAATTATTTAATATATAAAAATACTATTTGAGAAGTATAGAGATATTTGAAGTGAAAATGATATTTGGTTTTGAAGTATAAATTAAGTTGAAAAGACTACGGTGTTATAGTGTATATTTCTATCTTTTAGATAGTTCCATGGACCCTTAGAGGATGGTTATCCCAAACATCCTCTAAGTTAATTATATTTCAGTTGATATTTCACTTGAGTTAGATTTATAGATATAAGAATGTTAATCCTGACTCGAGTGTTTTGTGTTTTGCTTTACGCTCGGGTCAGAATGAGAGATACAGCATTTGAGACTCATCTTCGAAGTTGGAGCTTTGCTTGAAGATCCAGCTATCTATCCCTTCAGTCATCCAGTTGATTGGTTCAAAGAAGCCATCTGTTGCATTGGAGACTTCATGGCATTTGAACTATTCGGTTGTATTTTCTTTCTAACTCTGAGGTATATAGTAGCTTCATGAACTACTATTCTTTATCTATTCCGCTGCATTGTATTACTCTGTGTAAGTGATCTATGATTGATTTATTTACTGTATATTTTAAGTTTTGCCAAATTTTATTAACAATTCGGTATTTTGAATTATTCAAGTCGGACATGTACGGTTTTATTGTCGATTTGAATGGTCCACAATAGCGGGTCGTTACAAAAATGATTAATGAAATCTTCATCTTCGTAATGAACGACTTTGAATAAATCATAAGTGCTATCATATTTAACATTTTGATTATATATTTATTTGCTTGTCGTGATTATACCATGTACCGCTCTTATATATGGTATCCATTCCTTTTATAATTAAATGCTCAATGACATTAATTCCCCAATGATGACTAAGATTATGACAGTCTTGGCAAGGACATAAAATCTTCTCTACATTTCCCAAATTTGTCATTGCAGCATACACAAACTTCCATATTCCTTGCTCATATTCCTTACTTGCTCTGTGAAGAACAATATCATTAGAAGTTAACATCAAAGTATATAATTTAGTTCGTAATTATTTTTATCATCGGTATTATATAGTTACCTTTGTAGATGCACCCAATCTTTATCCATCTAAAAATGAAAGTAGGCTCTTATATACAAAATGTATTGATAACAATCTATAATATAATAAAAAGGATCATCGAGTGAAATTCACAAAAGAAAGAACAGAATATGCGATAACTGTTGCTTATAAAATAGTCGAACGAATAAGGTGAAAACTTATTCAACTTATTGGAGGTACAATCTAACTTAGTTAAGAAAATAGAATATATAGAATGGATTAAAACCAGAGGTATTACTATGTGATGCAAATATGATGTAATTTCATCTCGGCCTTTTCCAATGTTTATAATTGATCATGAGATTCATCTTATCTCTAGCATGCGTTAACTGGTTAGTTTTTTATCAACTACAGTGATGAATAAAAGGACCTTGAAAGTAATTATCATCACATCATAATGAAGTGAACCATATGAATTTTAACTTCATCATTAATTTATTTTGGTTTGGAAAATACAACCAAAATTCTTCATGATTATTGATCAAATTTTGGTAACAGCGAAGATACACACACATATGCCATAACAAAAATAAAATTCATGATAATATGCAACAGTGTTAACAATAACAATATGAATATCAAAAAGTTCATTAAAATCAGACCAAGTATAATTTTTTACTCAAACTGGTAACTAACTCAGCTATTATAGAATAGCAATGGTTACTGCTAAGTTTAGTCGAGTTGGTTATCAAAGATTGATTAATATAGCTATAGGAGAAGTAGAATAAACTAATTAACTAAAAATCCTAGCGACTAATTTCAAATCATTAATTTTATTTGCTTCAGGTACTATTGTAATTAGAACATGATTACTATAACTCAACAATCGAATTTAGATACTACAAATACTGTATTTATGGTATAAGATGCATTGTATAGGTCAGAGTCTAGAGGCGCTATGTTTTTCCCTATTGATGCGCCAACATGAGCCATGTAATTTTGCAGTAGTTAATCATCAATATAAGAAGCTAGAATGAAGTTAGCCGTATTTCAAAACGCTCTATTGTTACTTCTTAATTTACAACCAACTTCTTTATTTTAAGATCGCAAAGGATAAACTTGTTTTTGCAAGGAAATTTGTAAATATAACAACAATAATCCAGATCAAACAGTTAATGAATTGCCTGCGATTGGCTCTAAAAAGATTCAAAAAACACAGCTTATATCGCAATATTTTATCAACTCCATGCTACCACTATGTAGCAAAGCATTATGTCATAAAGTGATAAGAATTATTGGTTAGATACTTGGTTAACTAAATCCTACTTATTGGTTACTATTAAAATAACGTTCTTTAATTGCTACATGTACTTACATGTCCTTTGCTAAATCATTTGAACTAAGAGTTCACTGCAAAAATATTAAATGAAATTATTGGACCTCGGTTCTAATAGTTATATAAAAGGGAAAATAATTGTTCATGCCTTCACTAAAGAATTAAGAACAATGTTATTGGAAAAAATACACTTCAAAATATGTACTCATCTAAATAAGTAGACAAAATATGTACTCATCAAAACCCAATTATGATTTGACACTTCTTTTTGCATATATCACAGATTTCAAACTTGTTTCTTAGAACATAGATCACATGTATCATTGGAAAATAATACGAGTTAGTTGAACTTAGGAACATATGGACAACGCTCATTTCGTAGGCTATATAAGTTCAACAAAGACATAGTACATGAGAACAAGCTAAAATCTGCAATATATGGGGTATGATGTTGTAGACAACATAGCAATTACAGCCTCAGGTACATATTGTTTGCACCAAAATTGGGCAACACCCTTCGGAAGTTTTTGAAGAGATAATAAATGAAGAAACTAAATTGAAAATGAGGATTATCTAACAAAAACTCCAAATCACGGAAAAGTAAATTGCACGGAAGACAGTAATTTAGAGTGGTTCGGCGTTTTGCCTACGTCCACTATGAAGTTTTATCACTTTATTGCTTAATACTTGAAGATTACAAATGTTTTAAAGCGAAGTACAGCAGATAATAGACTTGAATTCGAAATCAGCCACAATGAAGACGGTATGGAGTGATTCTAGCAGCGTCCAGGCGTGCTTTTTCTCTAGAAATTCTCTGATCCTTTTTCTGAATGACCAGGGGCTCTATTTATAGGTGTAGGAGGCTGATATTTCGCCTAAAATCAGTGGAGAACGCTTCTGGCACGTGAGGGGGCCCATATGGCCGAATTCTGGAGATCCGGGCCCACTTTGGGATCGATTCGACCCTTAGTTCGAATCGATCAAAAAAGCGTCCAATCATGATGAAACTTGGCGTGGACATTCTTCTATGTATACGCAAGCTCCTGTGAAAATTTCATAGCATTTGGACTTGTAGATCTCAAGTTATGATCGATTCAAGATGGTGCTCCTCGTCCTAAGGATTCGTTCGAATCGATATGGTTCGAATCCATAGGGTCGAACCCATGCTCCTGCGCATGAGAATGATGACGTGGCACAAACTTCTCGAGTTGATCCTCTTGTTCCTCCGAGTTTACTGGGTCGAATCCTAGGTTTTAGCCGCGTTTGCTTGGTGGATTCGAGGTGTTGGATTCGAAGGTTCGTTACCTTCGAATCGATGGAACCGGTACTCATTCGAACCGATCAAAATATGTTACTGTGGATCGATCCGAAGCTGTCTCAACATGGGGATTCGAAGACGTGCAGGGAATGGAGTCGGAGCTCCCTCAATTGCATGGATTCGAAGGACTCTCCCTTGATGGACTCGAAGGTGGGAATGCTCCAATGGATTCGAACTTTTGGAACGCATGGATGGATTCGAAGCCTCTTCACTTGCATGGATTCGATGGATTCTACTTGATGGGTTCGAAGTAGAAGAAGGTTTCATGGATTCGAATTTGGGCATACGAGTATGGATTCGACGCATGGCTATCTGAGGGCTCGCTCGATGGAGTCGAAGTAAAGGCACTCTTCATGGATCCGAAGTAATACACGTCTGATGGATTCGAGGCACGGCTACATCTCATGGGTTCGAACTAATGCAAGGATGATGGATTTGAACCTAAGGCTTGGTTCTGTTGGGTTCGAACCAAGGCTATTCCTTCCACTTTCCTCTGGCGATAACTTGAGCATACGAACCCGGATTGTTTCGAAATTTGGAGCGTTGGTTTCCACAGCTTTGCTTGACTTGCCTTATCAGCTGTAGCCCGATCCGGACTCGGGCAAAAATTCATTGATATTTTTAGTTGTCCAATAATCATTCAATGCTGAGGATGTGTGACCCAGTTTTTTCTAGTTAGTTCCTAGGTATCTCGGGCTTGCCAAAAGGCGGGATAACATTTGCCCCCCAAAGTACGTCTTGTGTAAACATGACGTGCTTTGAAAAGCTGCAGTCTTCGTATGATTGTGATCGGCTTGAACTTAGTTATCATTGCGTGATTGCAAGTCGTTGTCAGTTTGGTTTGTTATCGAATTCTGCATTGATTCTCTCCTGAAACGATATGAGATTCGAGCCAAAACATCGTTTTTATGATTGTCTATGATCATTCTCTTGTATTGATCTTCTCCCGAATCATAGGTAGACAAGTGATTTTTCAAATCGAAGCGACGTGTTCATTCTCATCGATAGTTCCTGGGGGATTCGAAGCATGTCCGTTCGAATCGGTAGCCTTCGAATCGATGGTGTGACCGAATCAATACTTCGAGTCGATTGGATCTTCGATCCAGCCCATGTTCAAGTGCTTCTTCGAATCGATGATGCCTCGCATCGATGCTGCCTTGCCGGGCTCGAAGTTTACGAAGGAGTCGGAGCCATGAGGGATTCGAAGTCTCTGAAGGATTCAATGTTGTGATGGATTCGAAGCTTTATGGTTTCGAAAGTAGTTGTTCGAATCGATGGGGTTGTGACCTGTGGCAAGTGGCTAATACGACCGGGAGACGAAGCGCCACTAACCCATCCTGGAATCCATATAAATACACGAGGCCGGTTTCATTTTCAGTTTTTACTTTTTACTAATGCTTTAGCTACTTCTTCGAATCTATCTCCCAGAGCCTAATCAAACGTGCTTTTCCACGAATCGATCAAATTCCTTCAAGCTTCCATTTGTAATCGAATCAAATCAGGTAACCAATGGATCGATTCGAGTTAAGAATGATGAAACTGGAATTTCTTTTTGGCAACGATTTAATTTTTTCTTCTGAAAATTTCGAAGAGTTGTGAGATCTGAGATGGGTCGATACGATGGTTTTGAGAAATGAATCTTTTCGAATCGTATCGACCCAGAGTGTTGTTTTGGAGGAGTAGAGCTTTCGAAGGACATTATCTTTCTCTGCCTCGTATCGATTCTTAAGGTTGTCATTTGAATCGATTCACAAAGCAGGGTTTCGAATCGATGCTTGTGAAGGAGCTTCGTGTCGATCGATTCGAAGTAATAGTCCAATGATCGATTCGAAAGTATGGAACTTTGATCGATACGAAGTTACCTTGCGCCGATTGATTCGAAGTGCTCCACCATCCCAAAGTTACATCAAGTCGAACCTCATGGATTCGAATCATATCGATTCGATTTGCATCGATTCGACTCGTATCGATTCGAGTCGATCGATTCGAACGTCTTCGCTCCGGAGGCTGCTACTCTTCTGATTTGTTCCAACTTCTGAACTACGACCAATTTCAAGTTGAATTTTGATGAACTTAATGAACTTTAGCATACTTGACTCTGACGAGCTTCGGCCTTGCACAATCGAACTTGACGGTAAGACTTGACTTCCTTTTTGAAGCTCGTCGATGGAACTGCGACTTAACCAAAACATAACAGATTTATACTTGAATTGGTCAGTAGCATCTGGATGGTGTGGAAGTGACGGTCAGTGATGACGGTCATTTCCATTCTCAAATTCCAAAGTTTCGTTATTCAGACATCTTGTTCCAACTTGTAAAATTTGCTTAAGTTATGCACAGCACTTGCACTGCACGACATATTCATATACTTCACACCGGGGAATACATGGGCTTCTTTTGTACTTAACGCTGCTTTCTGGTGAGTTAGTTAATTATGGAGTCGTCAAGTTCTCAACAACAAGAGGTACAAAGCTCGCCTCCTCCAGTGCTTGAGATTCCAGAAATCCCTCCTGAAGTGATAGATCCGGCTCCGAACGAATTGCCGGAGGCTTTATTTATCGAGGACCCCGTTGATTCCGTCCATTCCAACATCTCCGAAGCATTATTGGGTCGGATATGTTCGAAACATAACCTATCTCTGAACGATGTTTTGGTACCAGGCGTTGATGACAGACCTCACAATCCGCCCGAGGGGTATACTGCTTTCTATCGCCATGCCTGTGCGGCTGGAACTCTCCCTCCATTTAACCAATATATCAGGGAGATGTTATCGTTCATTAGAATCGCCCCCTCACAACTTCATCCCAATGGACACGCATTGCTGAACAGCATTTTCATTTTATTTATGGATCATCTCTTTCGTCCACCAAGGCCAACTGAGATTAGACACATATTCAACTTCAAGAGCAGGGGCGATATTCCATCTTTTACCTTTTTGGAAGCAGTTAGAAACTGCCAGATCATGACGGGAGCCTGGACCACACTCAGTTATTTTAAGAATGAATGGTTTTTTGTTCGATGCCCCCCAGGGTTCGCTAGGCGATGGCTCTCTAGACGTAAGTGTCGTAAATCGCACAAGCTTTCTTTAATAGTCGTTGACAATACTTGAACTAATATCAGGCGTTTTTCTTGCAGCTATCATCTCAAGGCCTGACGGTGGTCACTACAAAGGCATTGTCCGATGTTTACAAGGGGTCCCGAGTGATTTGCGGCACATCGACTCGGTGTTAACTGATGATAACTTAAGGACGCTGGGTTTAATTGAGATGAACCAGAGTATTGTCATCGAGGGGTTGGCGAAATTGGCTTCGAAGACAAAGAAGAAAACGGCGAAGAGAAAACCCGGCGTAGTGATAAGAGAAATGAGCGACGACGAGAGGACGCCCATTGATACCGAGTTAGCGGCTGATCTTTCCCGAATAGAGGAAAAGCGGAAAGGCAAGGTTGTTGTCCCTAAACTTAAGAGACAAAAGTCTATAGTTGTGTCTCGTTTGATCCCCGAAATTACTACCTCTGACGCTCTTCTTTGTCAATCAAGAAACATTTTTATAGGACTGGATGACATTCCCATCCCGGAATACGTATCTCTCCACCACGAGTACGGGTTGGATGAACTCCGGGAAGCGTTAGAATTAAGCGAGCCTTTACCTGTTAGTGCAGTCGACACTTCTGGTTGGTCGGGGGTTTTGCACATTTGCATACACTTTCATAACACTACACGGCTTCCGCACAAATTGCATTGCTTTCACCTGGTATTTAACTGAATTGCTTCTCTTTTTCAGGTGCTATGTC
Source organism: Allium cepa (assembly GCA_030765085.1). NCBI lineage: Eukaryota > Viridiplantae > Streptophyta > Magnoliopsida > Asparagales > Amaryllidaceae > Allium > Allium cepa. Next base: position 705,527,054 of record CM060941.1, read on the forward strand.
TGGCCGTCACTCTACATTGGATAAACTCCGACGAGTACATCACCCTTCGTCTTATTATGAATCTCGACGTGGAGACTCCGATCGCGATCGTGAACGGAGGCATCATGGCCAGGAATATTATGCCAGGGATTATCATCGCAGTTATTCCTGTCAGGAGCTATCGGATAGAGATCGGAGACACCGCTCCTCCTCTCGTTCTCCTCCGCCACCCCGAAGCCATATTCAAGTGTCTGAGCCTCTGCAACATCAACCGTCTTCGTAGGTTTCGAGGCTCGAGCCACACCGTTCTAGAACTGAGGTTGCTACGACCACGGCTGCGGAGGAGGCCCCTATTGAACCATCTGGTGAAGGGGCCATCAGACTTGCTCAATTGAAGAGGGATTTTTCGGAGATTTTCTTCGATGCTTGTATTTTTCCTCCTAATCTTAAAAGAATCCCCGAAGACGCCGTGACCACGGCACTTAGCTACACCTGCGATTTCTATGCTCAGTACAAAGAATGGTATAAAGCGGCTGTTAAAGCTTCAAAAGCAGCCTTTGATCGGGCCAAAATTATCGAGAAACTGGAAGCCGACTTGGCTCAGAAGAATCACATTGTTGACATACTCCAATCTGAGGCAGAATCTTCCCGTAATGCCGAAACCGAGTCATTAAAAAAGGTTGATGAGACATTAGTTGAGATGGCGAAGATGCAACAGGCACATTGCACTTTGGTTGAAGTTTTGGGCCATCGATACAAAAATGTTGAAGCCGAGCGGGATGCGGCAGTCAAAGAACTAGAGGAATTAAAGGCTAAGTTTGCTGATATGAACAAAGAAAAAGACGATGCTAATACGGCCGCGCAAGAAGCGTGTGAGCAAGCTGTGTCTCTCCGAGCTGAGCGTGATGCGACAGTTGCAAGGGTTAAGGAGGTTAAAACGGAGGTGGAGGAGAGAGTCCAGGCAGAGAGGTTCAAGATGGAGGCCGAATTTGACGAACTCTTGGACACATATAATGCCAATGTGTTAGAACATAGAAATCTCTCCTGGCTAGGAGATTACTCGATGCCTCTCTACAATGCCTGGAAGAAATTATTGGAGAACAAGAGGATGTCTTGCCCGGATGGAGTATTAGATGAGTTTGAGCTCGAGTCACGTTTGCTTAGCGAGGATGAGAGAAAAACTCTTCACGAGGCGATAATTTCTGTTGAGAAAGAAAGACTTGGCATTCATCAAGCGAAGATTGGTGAAGGTTCGGGTGTCGCGCATCATAGCGAGAACATCGAAGTCCCTATCCCTACTTCATCCGAAGCTACCGCCGTGGTTGATCCACAAGTTATTCCTGCTTACAACCCGGACCAACCGGAGTTGTCCTCTAGCAAGATTGCTGTCTCCGAGCCTGTTCAAGTTCCAAGGCAAGGCAAAGAAGGTACTTTGATTATTTCCCTCATGTCTTAAAGTATCGATTTTCGAGAGAATTTTCTGGACTGATTACTTTTGCTCTCCTTTGTTCAGTGATTGAGAGTGTCGCATTCGTGCCCCCAGTTCCTCCGGTTCTATATCCTACGCGCGAAGTTATTGTCACCGAGGCGATCTCAACTGCTGCCATGGCCGGTGAGATGGGAGATGGGAGCTCAATGTCATTCGATGTTCAAATGATTGAATAGCTAATTGGTCACTCTCTTGACCCTATTCCTGATCCTTCATTCGCGACGAGTGGAGCTGCTCCAGTCTTCAGTTCTATCGTAACAACCACCAGCGTATCCAGCGCAGCTCAGTTGACTGGAGAAGAAGAGATTTTAGCTGAGATAAGCGCTGAAATGGCCACGATGGTAACGGTTGGTGGTCCTGGTAGCGACACTGCTCCTTCGAGCTTATCTTCTTTAATGGTGATCTCTCCCAATGGCACGATAACTGTCTCGAGCGTTGCTGAACAAACACCTGTCACCGCCCCCATGCCTTCGGTTCGCCCTCACAAGAGGATCTCTATCCCTTCCAGCTCCGAGGAAGACGTTGATATTATGCCAGATCCGGAGGATGTTCCAAAGAAAGACAAGAAATCCCGTAGGAAGCCGGGTAGCGGGTCCAGCGGCTCGACTCCGAAGAAGAAGCCCCGGAAGAAGAAGGAGTGAGCTTCTTGTTTTATCATGTGGTTGTGAAATAGCAATTCTTTTACCTTTTCTTTTGTTCTTCTAGAGCCCTGTATATATGTGGATTCGGCCTCCACTTAATTGAAACTTTTTGACTTGCCATGTAATCAAACTTGTTTTTGTTAGTTGATCGAATGGGAAGTTGCTCTTTTCTTTTACTTAAGTGTTTTGCAATGTTTTTTTATATATATATGCCAAGTATGGAAATATAATTTCGTGTCATGATTTGATGAATGAGTTAAACTCCAGATATAGTATCACTTTGGTTAGTGACTAACTCTTAGCTTTTCTGCCCCCTAGTCTCGGGGAACAACATTTGTATTTTGGTGGTTGATCGCATTTTCTGCAAATCTTAAGCACATGCCCACATTCTGGGGACTTAGGATAATTTGACATTTATAATCCGGTCCGCGTTCTGGGGATTTGAGAGTTATCGATACTTGTAACACAGTCCGCGCTCCGGGAACCTGGAATTGATGTTTGTACTCTGTTCATGCTCTGGGAACGAGCTGTTGGACGTTTATACTCCAGTTCACGCTTTGGGAATTTGGAGTCCGTTCGCGCTCTGGGAACGAGTTGCTAAATGTTTATACTCCAATTCACACTCTGGGAATTTGGAGTCCGTTCGCACTCCGGGAACGAATTGCTGAATGTTTATACTCCAATTCACACTCTGGGAATTTGGAGTCCGTTCGCACTCCGGGAACGAATTGCTGAATGTTTATACTCCAACTCGCACTCTAGGAATTTGGAGTCCGTTCGCACTCCGGGAACGAATTGCTGAATGTTTATACTCCAATTCACACTCTGGGAATTTGAAGTCCGTTTGCACTCCGGGAATGAATTGCTGAATGTTTATACTCCAATTCACACTCTGGGAATTTGGAGTCCGTTCGCACTCCGGGAACGAATTGTTGAATGTTTATACTCCAATTCACACTCTGGGAATTTGGAGTCTGTTCGCACTCAGGGAACGAATTGTTGAATGTTTATACTCCAATTCGCACTCTGGGAAGTTGGAGTTAGTAAAAGGATTGTCGTGTATCAATCCTTGTAAATGCTGGTGTAGTGTTCTGTCCCCGAGCTCGGGTTTCACTTAGTGAGTGACTGGTCGCATCACAGTCACTCCCTATTTGAATAAATCCCACCACATGATGGAATTTAGCTCTTCGTGCATCGTGATATTATGCGTCATTTTCAGTGAATCACAACTTTTGGCTCGACGAGATGGCATTTTATTGCTGAAATGAAAGAGATATGGCAAAATCAATAGCCTTATTACAAGTTCAAACTTCAAAATGCAAAAATAAAATGTTAAGGAAGAAATTGACTAAAAATAGATAAGTAAAGCCTGTCATGTGTAGTAGTGACGGAGACTTTTGATATTCCAAGCTCTTTGCAAAGTAAGACCGTCAATGGTTGACAATTTGAACGTGCCATCTCTGAGCTTTTGCGAAATCACATACGGCCCTTCCCAATTTGGCTTCATGTGCGAAGGGACCAGATAAATTCTCTTGAGTATGAGATCGTCGGGTTCAAAGGTTCGCGGGCGGACCTTGGCATTGTATATTCGAGCGACTCGACCCCGATACGCGGCTGCTCTCAAATCAGCTTCTTCACGCTTCTCATCGAGTAGATCTAGAGATTCAGCAAGTAATATGGCATTCGTTTTCGGATCATAGTATGTCACACGATGAGAGCGAACTTCCAATTCAACTGGAATAACGGCTTCAGAGCCATAGGATAGAGAAAATGGAGTGTTTCTGGTTGTAGTCTTGTGAGTCGTTCGATAAGCCCATAGAGCCATAGGCAGTTCATCAACCCACTTCCCCCCGGCTTTTTCCAGTCGTTTCTTCAAATAGACTTGATAATCTTATTGACGGCTTCAACTTGACCATTTTCTTGAGGGTGTGCTACTGCAAAGAATTTCTTGTGGATGTGAAATCGTTGACAGAAGTTCTTGAATTCGGCACTGTCGAACTGGGCTCCATTATCGGTGATAATAGTATGCGGGAGACCAAACCGGCAGATGATGTTGCGTACCACAAATTTGATCACTTTCTTTGTTGTAATTGTTGCAAGAGGTTCAGCTTCGGCCCATTTAGTGAAGTAATCAACTGCGACGATGGCGTACTTCGCACCACCTTTAGCTAAAGGCAAAGCACCAATTATAGCAATTCCCCATATTGCAAATGGCCATGGGCTGACCATTTGGGTTATCTCGGTAGGCGGAGCTCTGGGAATTCGAGCGTGTTTTTGGCATTTATCACACCATTTGGCGTAGTCTATAGCATCGCGATTTACGGTAGGCCAATAATATCCATATCGAAGTATTTTCTTGCCAAGTGCTTGCCCCCCAGTGTGATCGCCACATTCTCCTTTGTGAACATCGTGTAACACCCGTTTGACTTCGTCATGTGCGATACACCGGAGAAGGGGAACAGAATATCCCCTTCGATACATAACTCCATTCTGAATGACAAATCGTGAAGCTTTTCGAAGAATTTGTCTTTTCTCACTTCGTCATTCGAGTAGTATACCACGCTCAATGTAATCCTGGTAGAGGGTCATCCACGATTCCCTGCTGGAAGTAGCTTCAAATGTGAATTCATTCTCTGCTCGATTAATGCTTGGAGAGGATAAAGTCTCGACAGGAACGAGTCCCAAGTGTTGAGCTTCGCCTATACTTGCCAATTTTGCCAACGAATCGGCTTTCTGATTGTGCTCTCGGGGTACATAGAAAATGGTATAATAATCGAACTGATCAAGTACTTCCTGGACCCGGGCTAAATAGGCGGCTAATCTTCGATCTTTGGCCTGATATTCACCCCGAACTTGGCATACTACCAACTGGGAATCACGGTAGATTTCCACAGCAATAATTCTTAGGTCATAGGCCAACTTCAACCTAGTAAGCAGAGCTTCATATTCGGCTTCATTGTTGGTTGCACGGAAATCAAACTTTAAAGCGCAACATATGGATCGGCCCTCTGGAGTTTCGAGCACTATCCCTACGCCCGAGCACTGATCATTGGATGCACCATCAGTATATAGCTTCCATATGTATTCGGGGGATTTACTAGTTTCAGGTAAATCTTCAGGTACAGTGAATTCGACAATGAAATCCGCTAGGACTTGACCGTGTATGGATCTTCTCGGAGTATATGTGATGTCGAATTAACTCAGTTCAATGTTCCATTTTAGTAACCTGTCGGACGTCTCAGGTCGTGTAAGGACTTGTCGTAACGGCTGATCGGTGTACACGGTGATGGGATGAGCCTGAAAATATGGACGGAGCTTCCTCAAGGCGATGACTAGGCAGTATGCCAATTTTTCTAACCTTGGATAATTCCTCTCGGCTCCGGTTAATCGTTTGCTAACATAATAGACTGGTTTCTGTACTCGGTCTTCCTCACGAACTAACGCGGCACTGATTGCGTTTTCAGATATAGCCAGATAGAGGTATAATCGTTCATGATCAACAGGTTTTGAAAGAATCGGCGGTGTGGAAAGATGCTGAATCAGTGATTGAAATGCGCCCTCGCATTCCGTAGTCCATTCGAAGTTTCGTTTCCCTTTTCCGATCAGGTCGAAGAAGGGTATGCATTTGTCAGTTGATTTCGAGATGAACCTGCTCAGTGCTGCAACCTTTCCATTAAGGCTTTGAAGCTGTTTTATGGTCCTTGGAGTTTGAAGATTCCTGATTGCCCAAATCTTTCGGGATTGGCCTCTATTCCTCGGGCGTTGACGATGAACCCAAGGAATTTTCCGGATGCGACTCCAAAATGACATTTTAGCGGATTACGCTTCATCCCGCATCTCTGGAGGACATTGAACATTGACTCTAAGTCTTTGACGTGATCAGCGGAGTATCGTGATTTTACCAACATATCATCTACATAAACTTCCATATTTTTCCCGATCTGGTCGGTAAACATTCGATTGACTAAGCGCTGGTAAGTTGCTCCGGCATTCTTTAATCCAAAAGGCATGACCTTGTAGCAGTATAGTCCCAAGTCAGTTACGAAGCTCGTATGTACTTGGTCAGGCACATGCATGGGTATCTGATTGTAACCAGAATAAGCGTCCATGAAAGATAATAATTCGTGCCCGGCCGTTGAGTCCACAAGTTGATCGATTCGGGGAAATGGAAAGCTGTCTTTCGGACAAGCCTTATTTAAGTCAGAGTAGTCGATGCACGTTCTCCATTTCCCATTCGGTTTTCGGATAAGTACAGGATTGGATACCCACCCTGGGTATAAAGCATCTCGAATAAACCCATTCGTCTTTAGCTTATCAACTTCTTCTTTGAGGGTGGCAGATCTCTCTGAATCCATACCGCGTCTCTTTTGCTTGACCGGGATATACCTGGGTCAATATTTAAGGTGTGGTTCGCGATGTCTGGCGAGATTCCGCACATATCAGAGTGTGTCCAAGCGAATACGTCTAGATTTGCTTGGAGAAATTCGACCAATTCCAGTTGCGCTTGTGGGTTTAGTTGAGACCCAATTTTTAACATTTTTGAATCATCATTATCATCATTAACTGGGATATCAATTGTCAGTTCGGCGGGGGAAGCTTGACTTTCTTTAGACTCATCATTACCTTCAGTGTCTCTGGGGTCTAGATCTTTCTGGAATTGGTCGTGGTGCCCGGGACAAGGCCCAGGCACTAATTGTCAATCATCGGCGAAACGGACGCAGAGAGATTCCTCAACGCCCTTTCCTTTCTACTTTCTTAGCCTGATCTCCTTGAATGACCCCAATCCCGTGATCAGTGGGGAATTTCAAAGTTAAACACCATGGGGCGATTGCTGCCCTGAATTCAGCAAGGGCCGATCGGCCCAAAAAGCATTGTACGGAGAGTGGATATCTAAGACAACAAATTGTAACATTCGGACTCTTTGGCGTTCTCCAACTCCCAACTCCACTGGCAACTCCACCACTCCATTGGGTATATTAGCACTTCCATCAAAGCCATGGATCCTAGATTGACAAGGTTTTAAATCTTTGGCTTCCATCTTCATTTGATCATATGCTATCTTAAACAAGATATTTACTGAACTCCCACTGTCCACCAGGATCCTCTTCATCCAAGCAGGACCAACCTGGGCGGATATGACTAGTGGGTCTATAGTTGGAGCTTCGACTTTATCAGCATCTCGGTTTCTAAATACGATGTCATCTGCCATCGTCCTCTGTTGTTTGGCCGGAGCCCCTTCATCAATTGTACTGCAACTTTCAAAACTCACATGCCTGATCGAATTGGCGTATAATTCCATTTCCCTCCAGCTTCGGTCCGCTGGATGAGACCACCACTAACTGTATTTATGACCAACCTCCCGCCTGTACGAGCGGGCTCCTCCTGTCTCTCTTGGTTTTGTGCACGATTTTGGTTTGACGGGCCGACACCACCAGCCTGCGGTGCCCGCACGAATTGATCTAACTTCCTTTCCCTGATCAATTTTTCAATAAGGTCTTGCAAATGCCTGCAATCATTGGTATTGTGTCCATAACTCTCATGGAATCTATAGAACTTCCCCGTTTGAATCTGTCTCTCCGATGACGGTTTCGGAGTTGGCTTCTTATACTGCATCGCTTACAAGTTTGTAGATACACGTTTTCCAGCGACGTACTCAATGGTGTATAGCTTTCAAACATTTGCGCCCTACGCCGCAGGCCATGATTCTGATCCTGCTTCTTATTTCTATTATCGCCGTTCCTTGGCTGGGTTTGCTTGTTTTGAATATTCAACTGTACTTTTCCTAAGCTCTCCCCTGACTATTTAACCGCCACATTACTTTGAACCCCTTCATTGCCAGGTCTCGCATCGTCCTGCTTTCTAGATTGTTTCGCATCCTCACGCCTTAAGAATTGGGCGGCTTTGGAGTAGAAACGATCCAATGATGCGGGAGGTTTCCCAGCTAGCCAATTTCCAAATTCAGAGTCGGGGTCAATCCCCTTAGTCAAGGCCATCAAGATTGAATTATCATTGGGGTTAGTGATCTCTGCACAAGCGGCATTGAATCTTTCCAAATATCGCCTGAGTGTCTCTCCTGGAGCTTGAGTGACACTAGATAAAGTATTTACGTCTTTAGGCCTGGCAATGTGCATACGGAACTGTTCAACAACTTTAGTGGCCAATTGGTCAAATGAAGAAATGGATCGTGGGGGTAATCGTGTAAACCACATTGTCGCAATTCCCCCCAGAGAAATGGGAAAACTACGGCATTTTACAGCATCATCAGCTCTTGCAGCAGTCATCGACCATTCGTATTTCAAAATGTGCTGGTTAGGGTCGGAATTTCCTTCATACATGGGAAGAGTCGGCATCCTGAATCGTCGAGGAGGTTTAGCGTATAATATGTCGTCGGTGAACGGAGTATGACTTCGGGAGATTCCCCAATCGTCATTTGTTAAGCCCTGACTTTCGCGGATCATTTGGCGTACCATAGCTGAGAGGTCAGGTGTTGCTATATTCGGAGGGTGGTGAGCCAAAGTGTGGTCGGGTTCCACATTGCGAGGTAGGATCGGGCGCTGTCGACGATCTGTATCTCGCCTCCTTGGCTCGGTGTCTTCAGGGACATATGGCCCCGGAGTATGTTCCCGCTGGTGGTAATTTTGATTGGAGTGATTTCGGGTACCAATTCCTATGTCAACTGCAGTGGCAGTGGCTTGGTTGTCCATAGTATGTTGTGGAACAGTGCCTCCTCGTGAGGAGGGTCCTGTGTGAAAACTAGCGGAAGGGCCAACTCTTATCTGCCCAACAGTTAATGCTTGTTGGTGACCAGCGGTATGCGCATGGTTTCCGTCTAGCCTGGGACGGGTAGATCTGCCGCTATAATCAGACGAGGCAGAGCTTTCAGCGGTATGCGCATGGTTTCCTATGTTATTAGCCTTAGACCGATGCTCGAAGAAAGGCATGGTCGAAGGTGTAGAATATAATAGTCTATGACTTTCATTTGATGATAATAAACATATGTACATATGTACATACATATACATAGAATACTATATTCTTTGTATATGTATGTATATATGTATTTATGTTTATTATCATCAAATAAAAGTCATAGAATACTATATTCTACACCTTCGACCTTGCCTATCTTCGAGAATCAAGCTAATAACACATGACAAATTATATGATTGCCCCAGTTCAGTTATACTCTTACAGTCCTAATCCTGTACTAGAGGACTCCAACAGTACCCATTTCTTGTTATTGTTGTCTATCTCGCCTATTTGTGGCCATTGATCAAAGGCATTCATTGATTATCCTCAATTATTCTTGATCAAACATATCTTTCTAGACCACAACCATGGTCGGGAGAATCCTAATCATACACCAGTTCCTATCTCAGGGATTTAGTTCTTGGGATTCCTACCTCTGGGCACCCACTCTCAGCCACACTATGACTACCATCCTATACCTCTGATACCCTACAGACCTAAAAAGAGTGCTGCGGGGGTACCCAGTCGATGCGGAATGGTAGCCAAGGGTTTTAAAAAATAAAATCCAACACAGAACCTGTAGAACATCTCACAGCACATAGATATAGTGTAACATAAAAATATATATGTAAAACAGGCAAGACAGTGATATAATCAAATGAACCATAAATAAGAACAACAAAATGCATCAGGTTCATGAACTATACAAAAACTAAAATATAGGGTTTATACATCCCATAACTCAAAAATAAACTCAAAAAACTGTCTCTAATAATACAAGTATTGATAGCTCCATGGTACTGCACAGTAAAATATAAGCAATAGTAAGCTCCATGTATAGATATATGAAAGCATAGTCTCCTGCTCGTACTCTATAAAGCTCAATGCACTATCCAGACCTGTTATCCCTAATCTACTCATTTAATAGTACCTAGATAATAAGAAGCAAAGCATAAAACCTCAAGTCGGACAATGGTGTGGTGTAAGCGATACATCACCCTAAAAATACTATACAATCATATATAGTAAACATGGACATAAGATATGTAAAACCATACCTGACCTGTCACTGCATCTACAGAGTTAGCACATAACAATCTATATATGGTAATCTACTATCAAATTCATATAAACATACTACAATCAAAGTATAATGTCCAGTGTCTAGGTGTACAATCAAAAATACCTATATTGTGTGACACCCTATAGTGACAAACAACCATGGCGAACATAGCATGCATCAAACAATCCTCATCATCACTCATGTGTGTTGGGTATATGATAACTCATATGGCACAATCGCAAACCCCATTGTTATCCGATCTTCATTGGTGCTCGAATCCATGTCGCTTCATAAGGCTAGGAATAATGCCCATACTGCAAAAGCCTAGGGTAATCTATTGTCGCAAGATCCGAACACATAGCAAATCCAGGCATCCTTGTATACCCCTTCTTTACGTGCACACTAAAAGCCTATGAGTTATCAATGACCCCATGGCATGCATCTCTATAATGGAACTCAGGCATTATCCTATTCCGGCTATCTCCATAGTAGGACACTATCACAAATCCCACTCGCAATCCCCATCGTTAGACTTCCCTTGTGGGTCCCCGCTATGACTCCCATCGTTAAGTCTTCATATAGAAACACCTCTGGACAACCATTGCAAGTAATTGAGTCATCGTACCAAGGTTTTGAAGTCATCATCATTGTCGTCTGCGTCATTATGTCGAAGTGCCATGCCATTGCCTCTCTAATCGTTCCACAAGATCCAAGGTCTTCCTAGGTTGTTTGGAATTGCTAACTTCACCCTCGCATCACCCACAGAGCCTAGAACATGCCACGAAGAAATCCCTGAAGAATTGCTACACCACGACGAAAATCCACATCATTCATTCCTTGTTTGTCCCCAAAAAGAGCAAGTTCTGTTTGACTTTCAGACAGAGCAAATCTCATTTGGTTATAACCATGTTCATCTCCAGAACAACAAATCCTATTCAGCTATAACCTTGTTTGCCCATCCCATAAATAGCAAATGATTTTTGGCTATAACCCTTTTCAGCCCCTTGAATAGCAAATCCTATTCGGCTATAATCTTGTTCATCCCACTCCCCGAATAGGAAATCTTATTCAGCTATAGTTCTGGTCGGCCCCCAGACAGAGCAACTTATGTTTGGCCCCAAGACAAAGCAAGTTCTGTCCGGCTATAACCATAAGCACCCCCTAAAAGCTCTGGACCACCCTTTTGAACCAACCACGTAGAACCGACCATACAAACCAAGCATGCCGGATCGAGGCAACTCCTCCCCAAACCCCCAACACGCCAAACAGTGGCCAGAGTGAAATCTTTAAACAACCATATCTCCTAGCCAAAAGGTACAAATCGCTATTATGACCACTCTACGGAATGAGAAACCATCATCTATCCAATGAATGTGGTTTCAAATGCTAATTCAGCTTCTATCAAAAGTTATAGATGATACAAGCCTCCTAGGGTAAAATCGTTCGAAAAAATTATAAAAACAGAAAATGTCTCCTAAAGTCATAAGTCATATGACCACATATGAATTAAAAATAATATTTTACGATCCTCCGATATGTAAAATACGGGTCGTTACACTCTCCTCCCCCTCTTTAGGAATTTCGCCCTCGAAATCCAATTATAAACAAAGAAAAATCAAACATAGCTACCCCGCTTGTCTATCATCCACGAGCAAACATGCCAAAAATCAAACATGCACACAAAAGTAACAAATGATATCTATGCCTACCATAGCATGGAGGATACTAAACTACCCTATATGGTATCGAAAGTGAAAGTAAATGCGATAAATAGAAGTCTCACCAAGTAAAGAGCTCCAAATAAGTGGTCCTCGTGATCTCCTCGTTCTCCCAAGTACAATCGCCTTCGCTCTCGCCCCACTGACTATTCACTAGTTCTAGTGTATTCCTACTAAGCTATTTCATATCACATTCAATGATATGAATAGGCCTACGAGTTCTCGTTGCTTTTGGTTCAATCTCGATATCATCAAACTAATTCGGTTGAACTATCATGCTTGAGTTGTGTACAAACTTCCATAAGTCAGATTGGTGGAACACATTATGCATGCCTGCCATCTTCTGGGGAAAGTTGACTCTATATTCAAGATTCCCGTTTCTCTCAAGTATTAGAAAAGGACCAATGAATCTCGGTGCCAACTTTCCCTTAGTAGCGAATATAACAACACTCCTAAACGAAGAGATCTTAACGAACACCATATCATCGACGGAGAACTCTAAATCACTTCTCCATCTATCAACTTAGTTCTTCTGCCTATCCTAAGCAGCCTTCATTCGTTGTCAACTGAGCCTTATCTTCTCCAAAATCTCCCTAAGTATTAGTTTTTCACCCAGCTTCCCACTAATAAGAAGGGGCGTTGCACAACTGGCCATATAATGCCTCAAATGGTGCTATACCAATGCTAGACTAATAACTGTTGTTATATGCCAACTCTAATAAATGCAAATGATCGTCCCATGAGTCACAAAAATTGAGATTGCAAGATTGCAAGAGATCCTCTAGAATACAATTCACCCTCTCTGTCTGTCCATCTGTTTATGGGTGATAAGCTGTACTGAGATGCAGCTTTGTCCCTAAAGCCTCTTGGAAGCTCTTCCAAAATTCACTAGTGAACAAAGGGTCTCGGTCACTTATAATGCTCTTTGGCACACTATGGAATCACACGACCTACTTCAAAAATAACTCGGCAAATTTGAATGCCATTATATTTGACTTGACGGGTATGAATCGGGCACTCTTCGTCAATCTATTCGAATATGACCCAAATACTATCATACCCTTGGCAATCCATCTATGAAATCCATCGAAACCTACTCCCACTTACACCCGGGAATCTCGAATGATTGCAACAACCCACTCGGCTTCATCTGCTCTACTTTACCAATTGACTATTCATGCACTTCGAGATGAATGTCCCAACTTCCTCATTCATCCCTTTCCAATAAAATGTATTTTTCATATCATTATATATTTTATTACTACCAGGATGTATAGTCAGTCTCAAATGATGACAATCTAGGAGTACCTCATCGCTCAACTAACGACATCAAGAACAAACAATCTCCCATCCTTGGGAGCCAGGCATCACGGTCGAGCCCGTATTGCCTCATCTCCTCAAACTCTACCTCTTCCTCAATCTTCATAACGATCTCTGCTAGTCTAGTGTCTCATCTCTGACTAGTGGCGATCTGCTCAATCAAGGTAGGTCTGATCGTCAAGCTAACCAATAATTTCGGCTCTAGTTCACATTGTGGCCTGAAATCATAATCATGATAAACTCTATTTGCCTCCATTCTAGGAAAATTGCTCCCAAGCTAGCATGTCTCTTGCTTAAAGCATCAATGACTACATTCCCCTTATTGGGTCTATAGGAAATGCCAAAGTAGCAGGAGGCTGGGAACTCTAACCATCGTTGTTGGTGAAGGTAAAGATCCTTCTAGGAAAATAGATACTTCAATGACTTATGGACCACATACAACTCGAAACTCTCCCTAAGAAAATAGTGCTTCCATACCTTCAAAGCAAATACTTTCGCCACTAACTCCAAATTATGAGTTGCAAACTTTCTCACGTACGGTTTCATTTATCAACTAGCATAAGTGACAACTATCCCTTCGGCATCAACACCACACCAAGTCCAGTACCATAAGAGTCTAGGTATATTGTCTGCTCCTCATTCCCGCTTAGAATGACTAGTATCGATGTGCTTATTAGCCAATCCTTCAGACTCGTGAACACATGCTTGCATCTTGCATCCCAAGTAAAAGTCCGATTCTTCTTCGTCAAGTTAGTTAACCGTGTTGCTACTTTAGAGAAGTCTTAGATAAAACATCTATAGTATCTCGCCAACCCAATAGAACTTCACACGTCCGTAGCAGTCTTAGGTAAATCCCAATCTTGTACTGCTACTACCTTCGTAGGATCTACAGCAATACCCTGCTCAGAAACTACATGACCCAAAAATCATACTTCTGTAACACCCCATATTTTTATAACATTGTTTAGAATAATTAATTGGGTGAATTAAATAAATAATGTGAAGATTAAAAGGTTGAGATTTGATTAACAAAGGGTAGCCATGCGATGTTAGTGTGTTAACTAAAATGAAATAACCTAAGTTAATGTGTTAGGATATGAGAAGGGCAATATGGGAAATAGGTAAGGTTTACACACCAAACCCTTAGGAATGAAACTCACATTCTTTTTCATTTCATTCAACCAAAAATTTCCTAAGGACAACCAACATTTTTATTCTCAAGAAGAAGATTAAATCTAATATTCAAAAGAAGGAAGAACATCAACTAAATCAACATAATCTCAAAGCTAAGGTGAATAATTACTACAACCCAATTTCTTTTAGTTTACGGTTTTAATATTAGACCCGAAATGATTTTGCAAGTGTATGCCATGTTTTGATGATTAAAGTTATATATATATATATATATATATATATTGTGTGTGTGTTGTTGATGGATTATATATGTCCATGTTAGTTTCTATGATATGTTTGACATGAAAACCCTATTCTATGACATCCAAATGTCTTGAAAATTTAAATATAGGTCGAAAATGATAATTTAGAGACGGCATTCAATTTTTATAATTTTCTGAATTAATATGGATTTTACATTAATTTTCTAGTGAAGGAAATTGTTTATTGGGTTATAAATTATTTTCGGCTAAAATAATTATTATTTGAAATTGAAATTTTTTATATGTTAGGCAACATACTAAAATAGAATTTTTGGGGTTTGTTTAGTTTTTTCCTAGGTTATATGATGAATATATAAAATTATTTTAAGGTATGAGACTTAAATGTTTTATATATTTAGTTAAGGAGAAGAGGCATTTTATAAAATGAAATTATTACTCAATTCTGAAAATAGTGGCAGCATATTTCTGAAAAGAATTTGTTAACGAATGAAAATTTGACAAACAAAGGCAGGTTAGTTGAAATGTTATCTTTTTAAATTAAAAACAAAGAAAACATACTTTTAGCATGTTTCAGCCTTTACGACAAAAAACCTTCCAACCCAAACCTTCCGACAAGGTCGAGAGGTTTTAAGCTTTTGACAAGGTCAAACCAATGCATATGGTATCATGCTACTTGGTGCATAATCAATTGGACAGAGTCGATAGGTTCTAAGTCGAAAGGTTGATGACTAAAGAGGTTATGGTATGTTTGTTTTATAAACCAAAAGCTTTCACCTGCTTCGCTTTTGAATAAGAGCTTTTGACTTTGTTGTTTTCGATTATGTTAAAATAATTAAAAGAATGGTTTTAAACCCTTTGACATGGTCGAAAGGTTATGCTGCTTTATTAATACTTTGTTTTGAAACTTTTTGACACGGTCGAAAGGTTACTGTTGCTTTATAAATATTTTTGTTTTGAACCTTTCAATAAAGATGAAAGGTTTACTTATTTTAGAAACTAGCCACTTCTCCATGCTTTTGAAAGGAAGCTTTTGACTTAGGTGATTCACCGTTGTTTTATAAATTGAAGTAAAACCCGAAGCTTTCGAAAGAGTTGTTTTAAAGGATATGTTTAAAGCTTTTGAAGCGTAACTTTCGACAAAGTCGAAAGGTTGCTTCTAATGGTTTGGAAAGGTTTTAGTTGAATGATTCTGAAAGGTTTTAGTTAAATGATTTCGAAAGGTTCAATTCAGTGGTTTCAAAAGGTTGTTTCTAATGGTTTCGAAAGGTTTTAGTTGAATGATTCTGAAAGGTTTTAGTTGAATGATTTTGAAAGGTTTAATTCAGTGGTTTCGAAAGGTTGCTTCTAATGGTTTCGAAAGGTATTAATTGAATGATATTGAAAGGTTTAATTCAATGGATTCGAAAAGTTTAAAATTAAAGGTTTGTCAAGGTTTTCCAAGGCAATGTTTTAAAGTGATTTTAAAGAATGGTGTCAAAGTTTTATAGCTTTTGAAAGGTTGGTTTTTCGATGGGTTCGAAATGTTTGGAGAATGGTTTCAAAACGTTTGATGTATGATTTCGAAAGGTTTGAGGAGTGATTTTGGAAGGTTTGATATTGGTTTTGAAAGAGATGATTTCAAAGGTGTAGAAAGAGGTTCTTTCAAATGGTTAAATGTTTTCATCAACTAAATTTTGAGTAAAGTATATATATATATGTGACATGGTGATATGATTTTGAGTAAAGTATAAAGATTATATACCTTTCCTTGTTTAAGTTTGATTTAAAGTTTTTAAATCATTTTGAAAAAAAAATTAGGAAAATTATGAGAGTGGATCCTTAAGTGAAAATGACTTAAATATTAGAAAACCAGATGGGACTAGTATGGGGTCGTGCCATATACATTAGCTAATAGCCCCAGCTAATTGTTTGACCAAAATTCCAGTGTGTAGGGATTTGTCACAGGTAGACTAAAATTATGATTACACATCGAAAGGAATATATGTTTATATACAGATAGGTTATTGATGAGCCCAAAAAACCATTAGAATCGGGAAGACCTAGGAGATGATTAAGTTTGGGACGGACCATCCAGAAGTGAAGTATTTAACAGATAGTTAAGGATAGATCGCTCAAATGGGAAATGTTTAACAGATAGTTATGGATAGATAATCCAGAAGAAGAATATATAACAGGTGTTAGGTTAACTTTGATTGTATTATCCGGTGGGCACAGGTCAGCTAAAGGTTAAAAGTTATCCAAACAAAACTTTTGCGTTTGAACAGATAGTTCGTTATTACCTGATATTTATGTATGTTTACATAATAATTTCTTTACAATATTTAACCATTGTGGATGCAGGAGCACAGTATATTGTTTTATGAAAGGTTCTACAAAGATATGTTTTAAAAGGATGTTGGTGAGGGGAAACTCATTCTGCTAAGCGGGGTGGTCTCTTTTAACATAATTATTCCGGGATGTATAATATTATTCACATCTGACTTTATGTCTTACTCCAAGTTTATGATTTTCCCTTAAACTCTCGGGTGCTCAAAATTAATTTGAGTAGGCTGAGGGATTAAGGTCTTTTTCAGGTTTTAGTAGGATGACGAATATGCTACCAGAGGCATGCAGGAGGCAAACGGATAGCTACTTAGGAGCGGTAGTTCTTGTTATGCTTTGTTGGATTTTCCGCTGTGTTGTTTTGTATTAGGTCTATTATGACCATAAGACTCTGATCAACCAAGGGTGTATCTTCATGTACCACTTTTGGCATATTTTTTGCTAATTATATTTGATCCATGTCTGGGAACTATTTGGGATTATGTGTTGTGAATGTGAAACGGTTGGTTTTGAAATGTAATGAAGTAAAATTTGTTTTTGAAATTTTTGTTTTGTTTCATATTCAAGTGCTTCTGATATTATTGATACCACTAACGGACCTATATTTAGTCGCTGGAAGTTAATACCATAGATGACTGCAGCATCTGCATCACTTAGTTTCGGGCCTCGAGAGAGGGGATGTTAATTCTTTCCACCTCCAGAAGTGACACTTTGAAAATTTCACCTTAAATTGGTGTCTCTCAACACCTCAAGCACAATACGCAAGTGCTCCCTGTGTTCTTCCTCCATCCTCGAATGAACAAGGATATTGTTTATGAACTAAGTACAAACTCATTCGGTTGATCCCTAGAAACGTAGTTCATAAGATCAGCAAATTATGCCAGTGCGTTAGTTATCCCGAATTGCATAACCAACCAATCATAGAATTTGGAAGGTGTACGATACGTTGTAAACGACGCTCTCCTTTTCCACTCTCAGATGATGAAACCCCATCGAAGGTCCAACTAAGAGAACACCCTTGCACCGTGGAGCTGATCGAACACGTCATCTATACGTGAGAATGGATACTTGTTATTTTTTATTACCTTATTCAGTTCATGATAATCTACAGGCAACCTCAAAGAACCATCTGCCTTAGTGGTGAATATAACATGTGTGCCCCACTCAGATATGCTTCTACGAATAAACGCTCACCTTTACAGGTCATTCACTTGCACCACCATCTCCTTTTGCTATCTAGGTGCCATACGCCTAAAGACATAACTAATGGTGTAGCATCCTTAACCAAATCTGTATGGAACTCTATCTCCTTGTGTAGTGGTACTCCGGTCACCTCCTCGAATATGCCCGGATACTCTCCCGCTATAAGCGCAGATGACAACTTGTCGAATGGAATCTCGAGTGAATATAGAAAGCTAACCATTAACTCATCTTTTGGTAGGCAACCAATCTCTAACCTACACCCATCATCCATCCCTATTCTCTCCAATGGCTTCTCACAATCCACCACTACTTCGTACCTCTATAGCCAATCCATTCATGGAATAATTCCACACCCCACAAAATTCAAACAAAACAATCACAAGCAAACAAACATCCATGACTCAATAATTTTAAGGCTCGACAAACGATGCAAATGCTAGTTGATCTTCCATTGATGTTCGTGACAATCAAATGTAGATCAACAATCTCGGGTTTCAGTCCCAAACTATCTACCATCTCGCTAGATATAAGGGAATGTGAAGCCTCGGTATCAAATAAAACACACATCAGAGTATCATAGATAAAAAGCATACCCTGTGTAACAACACTCTTCCCTTTCTCCTTCGCCGATGGAGCCCTCGATGAAGTTGGAATATCATTCAAAGCATAAGTAGACACAACATGCTTATTTCTCGATGGTTTTGGACAATCCTTCTCGATAGGCCTTAGCTTGTTGTAATGGTAGCACTTCATGTCTTCCTTCTTGTCTAACAAGATGGCCCTTCTCTCTAAAGTTATAGCAAGTAGGCTCCCACTTGCCTTTTTTCTGACCACTCTTCTGAAACTACTTCTTCTTGTTGTTGTGTCACTTACTCCTGCCTTTCCCGCCAACTTGAGGCTTTGGCTCGTCCTTGGAAGCAACAGTCAAATTTGGCTTAGGATACAAACTCTTATGCCGAAGAGCCTTCTCTATTAGCCTCTCGAAGGTCTCATCGGTATGACTCACAATCTTCTCTCCAAGGTAATCGCCCAAGCCCATGATAAATGTGACGACCCGCTTTTCATTCCACAAAAAGACACATCTTCATTATGAAAGAAAGGGATAGAAAGAGAAAAGATAGGAAAGAAAGAACTAAACAATACCAGAATCTCATAACGAAATGAATAAAATATATTAATTACATAGTTATTACATAATATGCAACATCGATCAGAGTTACACAGCTTTACATCACAACATATTAGACAGTTATGAAACCCTGTCTATCATACAACTCAAGATACAACACATGGATTAACACAGCGGAACCACAATATCTATATACGTTGAAGCCTCCTGCTCCAAATCTCCTCCAGAATTTGTCAAAGCTAACCAGAATCCCTTGGCTGCTCGTAAAAATTTGAGTACCCAAGAGTTTAAGAAAAAAGAAAATAAACTCTAGGTCAGACATGGGTCTTGTGTGAGTAATTGGGTCAAAGTTGTTTAACTTTGAAAATCATTTGAAAACAAAGGTATCTCCTAAGACCACGCCACAAATAAACATGCCGGGTTTGTACCTTACGATAACCAAAACATTTCTTATAAAATCCTCTGATATTATAATAGTGTCTATATACAAATACTTATTCAAATAGCTGAAATTGTTACATTATGAAATTCCAGCATACTAGCCACAAAGTGGGTTCTACAATCAAAACAGTAAAGGGCATGTAGGGAAAATGGATTTCCATACAATGGCATGGCTACTGGGGTACCGCCCGTCACAGTACCTGGTCTAGATCAGAGTACCGAGGATCCACCCTGATTCCCTGTAACACAAGGCCGGAACTATCCCTTACTGGATAATCTCGAATAAGACAACCCCGCAGTTGGCGCGACCAACCGCCCACACAGCCGAATAAAAGGGACCTCTAGACAGGGGAAAATCTTATCCTACTTGGGTGCTACCCACTTAGCCTTGCTGCACCTCCCCTGTTTTAGCCATTCCCGGTTGATGAGGCTTAAGGCTACGATTAACTTATTAGAACACATATCATGGAATGCTCATCGTCCTCCAGTGACAATATTCTTAGAGCATTCAGCCATTCTAGTCCGTTCCGGGTTTGAACGAACCCGAAGGCACTATCTTGCTACACTCATTTTGGAATCACCCTCAGACTTAACGATAATAGCCCTTGCACTCTAAATCTTTATCTCGAAACTGAAAGCACTATTTCCGTTAAACTCGTTTTGGAATCACCCTTAGAGTTTTAATGACAAATAGCCCTTACACTTCGAGTCTTCATCTTGATCTCCACTTGAGATTCCATGATCTATCGTTTAATTTGGATCGATGTGGTTTTCGGATATCCAATTTGAAAATCGATCCTGATCTCACCGAAATCCAAAACGCCGTCTTTTAATGTCCAAGTTGTTTAAGTTTAAACAATTTAATCTATCATTTAGGGTAATATATTCACACATATAGATAATTCACATTATTACAGATTGATAACCTAGATTATCACAATTCAACCAAAGCATCCCATATCACAAAGCAGCACATATCACATATCAGAGATATCACATAATCCAAGACATTCAATATCATTCAATCATCCATAAGCAGGATTGATTAATTCCTAACTAATTTAATTAATCTCTAATTAAATCAATTACTAACTTTAATTACTTAGATTACCTTTAATCCTACTTACTTAACATTAATTAATTATAAACCAATTAATTAATCATCCTTTAATTATCCATCTTAATTAATCATCCTTGATTAATTATTCTTTAATTACATTAAGTAGTTGGCCTTTGATTAATTACACAAATTAATTATCCTTTAACCATTCACATTAATCAACCTTTAATTACTCTCATCAATTACATTAATTAATGATCCTCTAATTACTTTCATTAATTAATTATTCTTCTAATTAATTACATTTAATAATTAATCTTTAATTAATCACATTCATTAATCAACCTTAATTAATCACATTAAGTAATTAACTATCCTTTAATTACTTACACTAATTAATTAACTCCTTAATTAATTATATTAATTAATCCTTTAATTAATTACACTAAGCAATTAATCCTTAATTACTTCCACTAACTAATTACCCTTTAATTACTTACACTAAGTAATTTCTCTTTTATTAATTACATTCAGTAATTATCCATCAATTACTTACATTAAGTAACTACACTTTAATAATCACATTAAGTAATTATACTTAATTAATTTCAAAAGTGATAATCTTAAATCAATTAAATTAATTAATTATCTTAAATTAATCACATTAATTAATTATCCCTTAATCTTTAGTTAATGAACCTTAAATTAGTTACACTGTTAACTATCCATTAATTACTTTCATTTAGTAATTATACTTTGATTATTAACATTAATTAATTAACCCTTATTTATTTCATTAAGTGATTAACTTTTAATTAATTTCACTAATTAATTATCCTTAATTAATCATAACCTTAATTAATTTAAAGATAAATTCTTTATCTTAATTAATTACTCATTTAAATCTTACCTAATTTAAATGCTTGAAATTAATATGACAAAACTCACTTGAAACTCTTTGATTATTTAAAATTTATACACTTATCTTAACCACTTCTTAATTACATCACCAAACTTCATTTGAAAAACATCTGGGAATTAATTACATAATTAACCTGATATCATTATTACATTAAACAAAACAAATTTAAAACATTTGACTTTAAAATTTAAACTTGAAAACTTGTTCAATAAATTTATTTAAGAAACTTGTTTTGTCTTCCTTTGAAAACTCCTTCATTTAAATACACCTTTAAACTTGACTAGACATTTTCTTTTGAAAACTAATCATTTCATAACTTTAAAAACCTAAAAACTTGTTTAAACCTTTTACTTTGGAAACTTAATAAATACTTGATGAAACTTATTTTTGTTTTTCTTTTAAACTTTGTACCTTTTCTTTAAGCTTGAAAATTTGAATTTTCTTTGCTTTTTATAAAACTATCCATGTTTTACTCTATTTTTAAAATCTGGTTAAAATTTTCATTTAAATTTTAAAACCTGGGATTAAAGTAAAATCAACCCAATCCAACTTTGATTTTTTCCCAAGACACACGCGAGCAAAACCTCACATACAACTTTCTTCAAGAAAAACTACCGCCTAATTCGAGCCTAACCCGAGTCGAACCTCATCTTCCCCAAAAATTTAACACCACCTGATACAATGTGCACGCGTGCACATGCCCCGGTCATCGGACCACCTTCGATCCTCGCCGAGTCATCAGCATGTCTACGATCACCTATATGAATGCTCCAACCCCTTAGCACCGACGAACTCGCGAGGAAACGAAATCAAGCAACCCAGAACCCACTGGAACCCAGACACCTCGATGAAAATCGACTCGTGCCACCTAATCCGACCACTAGAAAACCTGTCGCTCCACCCAGAGACGCGCCACGGCACGATGAACCATTTTCCCCTCACGTGATCGAGTCCAGTCCATCATCAACGTCATACAAGCCTCGACAACCCCGACGACCAAAACCAACCACAAAACCCTAAATCACCTTCGACGATCCATCGGTTCATCAGAAAAACTCCGCATATTTTTCCTGAGTTCCCCTACCTTCCATCCACCTCTAGCCTCAATCTCGACATAACCCTCGCCGCCGATCATCGGCAATCGATGATATACCCAAAATCGAACATCTTGATATATCTCACCATTTACTTACTTAAAAATCATGATTCCTTTACCTAAATTCATCATTTGCCAAAACAAATCACATCATGAAATCCAAACTCGAAATTATAAACATCGATTTTTGACTTATTTTTGATTCTTACTGTAATTTATCCTTCTAGAATTAACCACTTAATATAAATTCTTGAAATTAATTTTAGAAACAATATTACACTCTTACAATCATTTTCTATTAAGAGATCAGGGCCTATAACTGAAAGTATAAAGAGAATTTGAATTTATTTTTGTGGATTTTGAACTTGTGATGCAACAGAGACATATATATATATATATATATATATATATATATATATATATATATATTTCATATACGCAAACACATCATATATACATACATGCATTCACATTCATAAACATATGCAAACCATATTCCTACAAAAATCCATCACAAGCATCTAAGTATAATCACAGATTTAAAACTTTTTTTTTAAAGAAAGGTTTACTCACCATTTTCAAAAAGAAACAGAGAGCGGTTTTTATTTTTGATTCTGGAACTTTGTTTTTGAGATGATCCTTAAAACTGAAATTTGAATTACAAGCTTGCTGTTTGTATTTGAAATCTTTGCATTGCTGAAGCTTTAATCTTTGTATTTGTTACTTGAATTTGCTTGCTTGCTGATGATTGATTTATAAGTTGAGTTGAAAACTTGAAACAGGTTGTTATTGTTTTGATTTTATTTTTATTTTGATTTTCAGTTTTTAGTTTCTTTTTAGTTTAGAAGGAGAAGAAAAGATTGAGAATTTTTTTAATGAAATACAGCAACCAGGTTTTCACAATATACCTATTTATAAATATTTCAATCAATAAAGAAAAATCATTGCCACTTATTAACTTGAATGGCACTTAAGCTACAAATGTAAATTGCATGTTATTATAGTCTTACACATGTTTAATCTCTATATTATATTAATTACCTATATTACAAGTGTTTAAAACTCATTATTTAATTAATTTCTTATGTTTCTTATGTTTCATATTAATATGTTTATGTCTTTATATCAATTTATGCTTATTTATATATATTCAAAGTACAATAATCCATGCTAAATTTAAAAGAAGGAATATTAAAACAAAAGAAATGAACCTTTAATTAAATCTTATTTTAAACTTAAGTTATTATACTTAAATTGGTACAATATATATATACTAAATTTATTTCAAGTTTAAATTTTAAAAGAAAACATATTAAACTCTTATTATTAAATACTATATTAAACTATCATACTTTTAAACAAAATAAATATTTACCTTAAGTGTTTTGAAAATATATAGTTAACTTTTAAATAGCTTTTGAAATGTATTATATTAAATTCAAACATAAACATCCAAATCACAATATATTCATATATATGTGTGTGTGTGTATATATATAATTTGAAAACATTTTTATTAAATTCAAACAAAAACTACCTATTCACAATGAATATACATATATACATTATAATTAGAAAATATTAGTTTTTAAAAAAATATTTGCAAATTTAAAATAATATTAGCCTTTGAAAAGATTAATTTTGCCAAATTAAATATTTATAAAAGAAAATTATTAAACAAACATTAACAAATTTAAATTATTTTTAATGAAGATTATCAAATAAATATTGCCCAAAATCCCGGGACATCACATTCCTCCCCTCTTAAAAGAATTTTGTCCCCGAAATTTAAAAGCAAAGATAATTTAATAATCCAACAAAGGTTTTAAATTTTCAAACAACAAAGCATACATATTAGCCATACACTAACAAACATAGCAACCAACTAATTCAAACAAACAAACTAACTAACTATCCTGACACAATTCTGGATAGGACTTCCTAATACTACCTAGAGTTTCCTAGGTACAATCACTGGGATCTTCGCTCCATTGAACCTTAACTAGCTACACCCCTCTGATCCTGAGCTCCTACACATCTTGATCTACAACCTGAACAGGACATCTGACCATAGTCAAGTTAAGCTCAACTTCCAAATCTTCCTGAACTGCTGGTTCCAAAACAAGTGATGGATCATACACGTACTCCCTCAGAGATACGTGAAATACATTGTGAATCTCAGTCATCCGGCTGGCAATTCAATCCTGTAGGCCAAAGAACTTATCATTTCGAGAACACGGAAAGAAATCCAATATACCTCGGAGCTAGCTTTCCAGTCTTACCAAATCTAATTGCTCCTTTAATTAGAGAAACCTTAACAAAAACCAAATCTCCGATTTAGAATTCCAAATTCCTTCGTCTCTTATTTGCATAACTCTTTTGACGATCCTGGGCTGCCTTCATTCTTCCTGATCAACTCGACCTTCGTAGATGCCTCTTGAAACAAATCTGGATCAAGAACAAGATGATCTCTGGATTCTTCTCGATAAGATGGTCCTTCAGGATCTACCGAAAATCCAGAACACAAACTCTACTTCACAAGCATTAGTAGATTTCGGACTCACTTCTCTAATCCAGAATAGCCAGAATAGATGCACTAGACAACCTAGCCTACAGATCCCGAATGAACTTCTTGTAGAAACCCTCTAATCTAAAAAAAATGTGAATTTCCGTAAGGGTCTACGGTTGCTTCCATTCTAGAACAGTTGCTACCTCACTTCCACTGCGCAACTCTGATTTGGAGTAGATGAGAATGCCGTCGATGAACACGAGCACAAACTTGATCAACACATTCCGGAAAACACGGTTCATGAGATCCATAAAAGAGAAAACACAGAAGGACCAAGAAATCCTGAATTGCTTCACCAAATCCTCTCTCTAGGAGCCATCTTTCTACTTAGCTGGACAACCAGTATAGCTCCAAGAACCAAGTCGGTATGAAAACTCAATCTCCCAATGCTAAGGAAAACCTTGACTTCTTCGAAGACATCCGAAAAAATCTCTGACAACTTCGATATTTCTTACTTCCTCAAAAGATGCCCTAATCCTAAGCAAAAAATTACCCAAGAGAACACTCAAACGATCGCAAGTCAGTTTTGTGATCCTACCCAGTTCAGTTTCCAAAACACTATTCTCTCTTCACAAATTAGAACAGCTTAAGCTTGTCTAACCAATCCACTGAAATTCCAAAATAAGTTCAAATCTTTCAATAGCAAACACTTAGTCAACTGAGCTTCCTGAAGAAGTGGCAAGCTTTCACCATAAGCCCAGGCTGCTGATAGTTGAAACACAAATCTTCTGAACCATCGAAGAGATGGATCCACTTTCCTGCTTTCGAACCCCACCTCTAGGAAACTGCTTAGCCAAAGACCTTCCTACTGGCCCACACAACACTTCCGAGCTGCACCGCTACCACCGATGCCAAACACTACACCAAAACAGGCAAATTCTAACATTTATAAGTGTTACAAATAATTTCAGTAACACTTTTTAAGTGTTACTAATGGACCGTGAGGAATGGAACGGCCAGATTTGTAACACTTATAAGTGTTACAAACATACGTATTACTAACACTTACAAGTGTTGGTACCTAAATATACGGTAACGCTTATAAGTGTCGGTAACGAAATATACGGTAACACTTATAAGTGTTGGTACAGAAATATACGGTAACGCTTATAAGTGTTGGTAACAAAATATACGGTAACACTTATAAGTGTTGGTACAGAAATATACGGTAACGCTTATAAGTATTGATAACGTAATATACGGTAACACTTATAAGTGTTGGTATAGAAATGCACGGTAACGCTTATAAGTGTTGGAAAATGATTATTTAGTAACACATATATATACCAAAACTTAAATGCAAAGTTTAAATCTAAACACACTGCAAATAATGGTTTCCATATCACAAATAATTCATCATACATATTCAATGCAAAGTTTAAACACTCTGGAAATGTAGTATAATATATCATTAACAATTATTTACATATCTAAAATACCACAATGTCATATATTCAGATATTATTACATCATAAGCTTCAAAAAATATATTTCAACGTACACTTAAAGTTTAACTTACGGTTAACCTAACTATTTCTGATCATCCACTCCACACTCTAATGGTTTTGAATATTCTTCAACGTCCAATACAACAATCCAAAGCATCCTTCTTCAAGTTCCTGCATTTAATATAAACACTCAATAAAAACTTATACCTTCAAAATCAAAAGGTTAAAGACTGAGTTACAACTCTGGTTCTATTATTTTTTGTATTTATGAATTCGCAAACTTAGTATGCAAAATACATGTTAATCAAACTACATCAACACTTAGTATGCAAAATACATGTTAATCAAACTACATGAAGATAAAATGGGGTAGCCATACGTATAGACAAAGTATTAACTTCTTTCACCTGAAAATTCCAACTAACCACATCCACCACAACCTTCCCATCACATACAACAAATCATTACCTCTTCCTTGTCAACACACTGCTACAACTCATAACTATCTCATCCATCTTGCAACCTGCTCTAGTCATCATTCCCCTAACTACCCAGTACGACTGTCTTCCTCCCCCTGTCACAACCACCAGACCCTCAACAAACCACCCTGCATCACATTCATCAACAGACCACCCTCAACATACCTTTTCCATTCACTGTCAACACACTGCACATCATTTTGCTCTCACCACTACTGCAATCTGCCACCCTGCTCAATAAAGCTGTGCATCTCCTGCACACAACCCAGAATACAGCACCTAAACAATCCATCCACATTCATTCAACCTCTGATACGTACACACACTTCATAATTCATCATCCTTCCTGCCTAACCCCATCAAAAAAAATATTAAAAAAAACTTCACTGGACTTCATACAAGAAAACCACCACCGCAACTTCGTCACAATCATATAGTGGGGAATTAACATGGTGAGAACATTACCTTCAAAAGAAGGGCATTACAGGTCTTTTCCTTGATAGTCTTGGCAACCCTTTGGTGTAAACAAACATATTCATGTGAGATTACACTTAAATAGCATAATACCTAATCTAATATTGAGCAATCCTGGCGTGAAGCAAATTATTTTCTGGATATTTATATATTTTAAACTTACAGTTGGGTTGGTGACAAGAAGATCATCACCAACAATTTGAACTTGTTGACCCATTTCTGCGGTCATTTTAGCATAGGTGTCCAGTCATCTTGGTCAAATGGGTCTTCAATTGATACAATGGGGTAGTCAGCCACAAATGATTTGTACACATTAGCCAAACTATCTCCTGAAATTTTCTGAGATCCATCGTTGTTCTGCAACCAAGAAATATGTTAATGTTAGTTTAAACATTTGCCTAATATTACGGTAAGTGTAATAAATTATTCCTTGTCAACAAATTAATTAATTAGTAAAAATCATTAATTAGTGCACAGTCATGTTTTATAGGGTAATACCTCTTCCTTGAAATTGAGGTCATAGGTCTTATCCTTGTCATTGTAAAATCTCAAGCAGCAACATCCATGCCAATGACAACCTGTAATACCATCACATAAAATTAACACGGTTGAATTCTAAAATTTCAATGATCCAGAAAAGAACGCACAATTTGCTACGTCGGTACAAAACAGAATGTGGAAAACATAGGAATGTATACAATACCTTGCCAGCGTATCCAGCTTTAGCAATAGCAGTTTTCAATAATTCTAGTCCTTCCTTGTTCTCCTGCACAGAGAAAGAGATAAGCATGAGCAGAGATATGGAGAATACATTAGTGAAGAATGAACAAAAAATGCTGATTTTTACAATCAATCGGGTGAAATTTTTACAATTCCAGACCATGTTGCTGTGAAACATTATATTCCAGTGAGTGTAACAATCAATCGGGTGAAATTTTTACAAAAAATGCACTATCAACACCAAGTTGCCGATAAAAAGCTTTACAAATCTCAAACATGAGTGTAACATTATATTCCAGTGAATTAATAAAATATCGAAAAGTGCCTTTGTGAAATCCCGGCTAAAACAAGGGATTGGTTGAAGCAG
Organism: Allium cepa; assembly: GCA_030765085.1. NCBI lineage: Eukaryota > Viridiplantae > Streptophyta > Magnoliopsida > Asparagales > Amaryllidaceae > Allium > Allium cepa. Next base: position 705,555,860 of record CM060941.1, read on the forward strand.
ACCTACCGAATTCTCTAGCTCTACTCTCCAAAATAGGATTTTTAAAAATAAAAAATTAGGTGCCTAATTCAAGATTGAATGTGGAAGCAAAAAAGGACATAGTTTTAATTTAAGAGCGCAGATAAAGCAAAAAAACCAGCAATAATGCCGACTCAGAAAATAAAATGGACAAACATAGAGTTGATTATGCATGATTTTTCAATAATATTGATATATATGTTTCATTACGCATGTAGCAACATCAGCCCTTGTACCAATAACAAAACGTACAACTAAATAAAGCATAACGAACCTGAATGTTAGGAGAAAAGCCACCCTCATCTCCAACATTAGTAGCATCTTGTCCATACTTCTTCTTGATCACGGACTGCAAAAAATACATGGCATATAAAAATGAAACTTATACAAAAAAAGAATGGAAATGATCGTATTACTAAACAAATTAATCACCTTCAAGTTATGGTATACTTCAGCTCCCATTTTCATGGCTTCCTTGAATGAAGAGGCACCGGTAGGGAGGATCATAAATTCCTGTTAAGTTTCAAATGATACAAACATCAAAAACAGTGAAACTAGCTAAAAAAATTAGCCAGGTCCAATGATGAAAAGGTTTCTTACCTGAATGGCGAGCTTGTTTCCAGCATGTGATCCACCATTGATAACATTAAATGCTGGAACAGGCAAGACCAAGTTCTTGTTCCCGGCAAGATTCGCAATGTGCTGCAAGGTAACATATAACAAGAAATTAATAAAGAACTTCAAATACGTTTCTGATGAATCACTAATTAATGTTAATGCATATCATGTTAGACTTGCACTATGTACGTGATTTATCATGAAAGCGATTTTAGTCAATATAATATTGCATGAAATAGCATACTAGCATGTGACAATAAGGAAGAAGTAACAAACCTGGTATAGTGGAATCTTCTTAACGCTAGCACCAGCTTTGGATACGGCAAGTGACACAGCAAGAATAGCATTTTCACCAAGCTGAAAATGAGATGGGACATGGAGTATTATTAACTTCATATATCAATATAGTTGCACCCAAAGAAGAAAAAAACACAATCAACGGAAGAATAATCATCAACGCTACCTTTTGTTTGCACCAACCCCATTCATTTTTTGTTCCATCAAGCTCTTGTACCATGAAGTTATCAATTTGGGTTTGCTCTGTTGGGTTCTGTAAACAAAATTTTTTAAAAACACACATAATGTTGATCTTCCTATTTACATAAAATGAACTGTATATAAGACTCGTATATCTAAAAGTTTCACGTACCTTGCCAACCAATGCAGGCCCAATGATAGTGTTTACATTGGCAACAGCCTGAAAAAACGGATGAATATAACAAAGAGTTAAGTCAATGGAAAAGTTTCTGTAAGAAGTGCAATGACCTGTCAATTGTCTCTTTTTGAAAGTTGCTTTTGAGATTAAGCTAACTCTATTTTTAAAGGGATCGGTATATACAAATCTCTATCAACAAGCTTCGTAAATAAAGCCGTGGTAAGATAATAAATATTATTATTTATGTGACTTGAGCTAATCCATTGCTTTCAGAAGAGTAATTAGATATATATTATAAATCTTCAATTTGGCAATATTTTATTCAAAAGAGGATACATTATTGCTTGATTTGATTTTACATTTTATGAGTGACTATAGTGTAGCCTCCTTTCAACCTGAATGCAAAATATTGTTTGTGTGTGTCGTTTTTTCCTTTTCTTTTATGTTTTTTTTATTTAGCCCTTTTTCTTCTTTTCAGGTATCTAGATTTAGAGAATTAATTTCTACAGATAACAAAAATGAAGAAAAAAAAGCAAGAAACCTGTAAATATATATCCCAGAGTAACAAGATGTCAAGATCTGCTTATTTCTACAAGCTTTCCATTTAAACTTTTTCCTCAAAGTCTTATCAACCTGTGATGAATGGAATGACAAACTAATATATATAGTTACATCACACTTATTTTAAACTAAATTAAGAAAAATATCAATTAAACAAATCCAATGTAACATTTTCTCGATTCCTACAAGCCGGCACATAGTTCTGTAGTCTGAATGATGCAAGTTACCTTCATTTTTATTTTACCTATTTGGTTAAACAATGACACATTCAAACCACATTTGTAAAAATGGACATATTCAAACTATCAACTTGACATAAAAAGTTTATGCAACGTTTATTTGGAAATAGATAGTGAAAGAATCATGTCCCCATAATCCTCAAGTAGTATTAGAAATACAAGCTGCGAGTTTTAACACAGAACAACAATGTAAATGCCTATGTTTGTCAACCAAGAGGCTACGGTTACCATTGCACAAGTTCAAATCCTCTACTTGTATACAGAAAGCATGTTATCATAACAAAAGAGAGTACTGAAACAATATTATTCAATAAAATACAATGATAAAAAAATAGTAAGATGACTAACCATGATTGAGAACCCTTTCGCCTTCACCAATATGAATCACCGCAAATTCCTGCGATGCAAACAAACCTAAACCTAATCGAACTCGACGTCAATAGAACGCCTCATCCCTAAATCCAAATCGAAAACCGAATCAATAGCAATCGACACGAATCAAACCCAATCCACCTCCTCACTCAAACAATCGCGAACATGCTCCTTTTCTAAAACCGCCTGATAACCAGACATCGACTCCAACTCAAAACCGATCGCATACGAGATTCTGTAACCAGAGAGTCTGAATAGAGTTGAAATAACAGAAAGAATAAGAAAACATGTAAAACATAATTCTGTAACACAGCTTACAATCTCATACGACAAATCTCACAATTGGACGTTGCGATTGAGTGCGATTGAAATAATTTCTGGGAGTGGCTGAATCAATTAGACAAATCTCACAATGGGAGCGGCTGAAATGATTTCTGGGCCTGGACTTAATTCAGTGCGATTGATGAGAAGAAGGATGTTAAACCCTAAATTAAATTTTAGGCGGCCAGAATCTGTTTAGGAATGGGCAAGTGTGGGAAAAGAGATCCTATTTACAAATTACAAAAGACTCCTTTTGTTATTAAATTATTTACATTTTTACCAATTGTTGTAACACTTATAGGCGTTGGCAAAATTAATGCAGAAGACTATTTATTTCTACTAACACTTTTAAGGTATCCTAACACTTTTATACTGTTAGCGGTCTGTGACATTTATAAGTGTTAGCAATTGACGGATATAAAATGTTACAAAATCACTTATTTGGTGTAGTGAAAGACTTCTTACCCAAAGCTCTTCGAACCTCAAAGCCAAATCAACCAATTCCACAAAGAGCCTTCGAGGTGGCAGTCATCTTCTCAAGAAACTTAGGCCTCAAAGCGAGCACAACATCTTTCTTTCCTTAAGGGCGTGTGTCAATAAGACTAGGTCCGTAGAGACAACTTGTTGAACTCGGTCTCATATTCCGTTACCGACAAACTACCTTGCTTGAGATCCAGATAATTCCTATACAGTCGAGTCTTCTCTGCGGTAGGTACAAACTGCTCCTCAAAAACTTCCTTAAACTTGCTCCAAAAGAAAACCCCTTCGGGAACATCCATGGTCACTGCGCCTCACCATGCAGCTGCTCCTTCCTGAAGTTTCCAAGATGCCATCACTCGCTTCTTCACATCCGATAGATCCAACTCTAGAAAATCTGCTCATACTAGCGAAAACAAGCTTATACTTCAATGATGGACATTGAACCTTTAAAAAGACCATCCTCCGAGATTGATGAAATCCTTAACCAAATGTTGCAAAGCTTACTCGAGGCGGTATTTGGTCTACATCCTCGGTAGATACTCTTCCAACCTCAACATTCGGACTTCTTCCATTTGTGGTAGTCGTGCTACGCACACCACTACCCCTCCTATTCTAGAACTCATATGGGAAAACCTGAACAGGTAACCCAACAAATTAGGTAGATATATAGATATATAATAAAAATACAAGTAGGCTCTCTCAAGAAAGATATCACTCCAAAGCCTAGGTACTCTCTCAACCTAGAGCTCCGATGCCAACTTTGATGACTCGCCTTTCATTCCACAGAAAGACGCATCATCATTAGGAAAGAAAGGGATAGAAAGAGAAAAGATAGGAAAGAAAGAACTAAACAATACCGTAATCTCACAACGGAATGAATAAAATATATTAATCACATAGTTACTACGTAATATACAACATCAATCAGAGTTACACAGCTTTACACCACAACACATTAGACAGTTATGAAAATCTGTCTATCATACAACTCAAGATACAACATAGAGATTAGTATAGCGGAACCACAATATCTATATATACTGAAGCCTCCTGCTCCAATTCTCCTCTAAATTTCGTCAAAGCTAACCAGAATCCCTTGGCTACTCGTAAAAATTTGAGTCCCAAGAGTTTAAGAAAACAGAAAATAAACTCTGGGTGAGACATGGGTCTGGTGTGAGTAAACGGGTTAAAGTTGTTTAACTTTGAAAATCATTTGAAAACAAAGGTATCTCGTAAGACCACGCCACAAATAAACATGTTGGGTTTTTACCTTACGATAACCAAAACATTTCTTATAAAATCCTCTGATATTATAATAGTGTCTATATACAAATACTTACTCAAATAGCTGAAATTGTTACATTATTAAATTGCAGCATACTAGCCACAAGTGGGTGTTAGCACCAGAATTGGTCACTAAGACCCTTGAGTAGAGTTATGTAGAGAGATTAATGAAGAAAGTAAAGTTGAACAGAGAACAGTACGCAGATTTAAATGCAGAAAATACGAACACCAGATTTATAGTGGTTCGGCTTAATTGCCTACATCCACTTTAAGGTTAATCTTTATTGCTTTTCTCGATAATCGATTATAGATACAATCCATATACTAAATATGTTGAATACAATTGCTAAGCAAAAAAGATAAGTCTTGAATGCGGCAGAGTCTCCCCGGTGTTCTCGAAAAAAGGTCCCTTTCACTGTGCCTCTGCCTCTCTATTTATAGACGAAGATGGGTTGGTCTTCCCTGGTAGGCCATGTAGCTAAGTAGCTTGGCCATAAAAGAGTATCTCTGTGTGCCGATCTATAGATGCCGAACGGCAAAATGCCGAACAAGGCATGAATGCCAAACGATATCCTCATGCCGAACGAAGTGATGCCGAACGATATCCTCATGCGGATCGAAGTATTTGTGTCGAACGATTCTGGAAGCCGACCCAGTGTGTTGTGCCGAACGACTTTGGATGCCGATCGATCTCGAATCCCGAACGAGATTTATGCCGAACGACACTGGAAGCCGACCCAGTGTATTATGCCGAACAACTCTGGATGCCGATCGATCCCGAATGCCTAACGAGATTTATGTCGAATAAAGTGATGTGCCGAACATGGTTGGATGCCGAACATGGTTGGATGCCGAGCAGTATGGAATGCCGAATGACTCTGCCATGTCGAACGTCCATAGATGCCGAACAATATACAATACCGAACGCTCTTGCATGCCGAACGTCCCATAGATGCCGAACGAACTTGAGTGCCGAACGAATCATTTGTGCCGGACGACTCTGGAAGCCGAGCGCTTTCTATTGCCAAACGCTCCTAAATGCCGAGCGTTCCTGAATGCCAAGCGTTCTCTAATGCCGAATGATCTGGATGCCGAATAGTATGAAAATGCCGAGTACTTAGTTGTTTGGTCAAACCTTCAGGTAACACTTGCCCCCCAAAGTGCATCACGTGGTCGAGCGTGGTGTGTTTTGAATCTTGAGCTCTCCGTGTTTTGCTTCGAGCCTCGGCTCAGTTTTCTCGATAGTATCTTCTCTTGAATACCAGGTGAGGCGATGCTCGCCGGACGACATGCAAATGTCGAACAGCATAGCCGATGCCGAATGAGGTCATCTTGACCGGTTCTACTGGTCATTGTCCCTTCGACTTCCCCTTTTCTCCTATAAAGGTCAGCATTTTCCTTCTTCTTCTCTTTTCACTTTTTACCTCCGTTATTTTCCAAGAACTCGCTACTTACCTCCCTTGAATTTCGTTTACCTTTCCGAACTCCCCTTCTTTCCTTGAATCCAGCAAGCCCTTCCTACAGCTTCCTCCTAAATTAAGCTCGAACAACTCCCAGTCTTAAGCTCACATACCTTCAAGCTCCCGCCGTTCTCTTTGGTGGGGACCTTTCGATTGCTCTCTCAAATTAGGAAGTATAAAATATTACTCGAACTCGTGAATCCTCTATAGAACGTAGAAAGTGGGGGAGTGTGGATGAGGAAGATGAATTGAGGCTCGGATGCGTCCAAGGGCTAGAACTCAGTATGCTTTTAGGCGATTTCAAGGTAGATGGATTGGAGAAGAGGAAGATGGAAGATGCATTGCAGTGGCTCGGTATGATCTTTTAATGCCGAGTGATCCTATGGGAGCATGGGAATGGAGTTAAAGATAAGGCCTATTGGCGTGGATTGACAAGGCCTTGGTTCAGCATGATCTCCCCATGCCGAACGTGGTTGGAGTGGAAAAATTGAAAGGAAGTGGAGAATGGACAGGATGTCGAACGTCATGGCTCGGCATGACTTGCCGAACGAATTGGCCATGCCGATCGGGAGAGTTGGAGGGAAAAAAGGTAGATAATGTCAAGGGCAGAATGCCGAGCTGTATGGCTCGGCACAATCACGGTTCGGCATGATTTGCCGCATGCTGAACGGCCAAGAGGAAGGGCTGGAAGAGTGATGCTTATGTCAAACGACGCTTGTATTTAAGCCGACCAATATTTAGGCCAAGTGGCGCTTAGGCCGAACGACATGAATGCCGAATGATGCTTAGGCCGAATGATATTTAGGCCGACCAATATTTTGGCCGAACGACACTTAGGCCGAACAACTATTCACTTTGCCTAATTTTATGACAAAAACAAGGACAAGGACCTAAGCAAATTAGCATATCGAACTATTATAGACCGATAACCTCCTAGTTTCAGTAATCACAAGTCTGAACTTAAATCCACAAAAATGGATAATTTCCTTTAACATACAGTGCCAATATCTGAGCCCGAAATTGAAAACATCATAGGGCAGGCTTTTGGAGACGGTCAGCGATGACGGTCTTCGAAGGCGACAATTCAAAGCTCAACTTTATACCATCAACTCTGTGACTTTCAATTTCTCAGCACTTATATTTGAATCATCACACTAGTTCACACACCACACGGGGGGAATACTTGTGTTGTTAAGTCTAACGTCGATTGTTTTTTCAAGTATAATTAAAACAGGTACTCTACTAGATTCAATTTCTATCAAAGATGTCTAGGAAATCTAGCTCCACCACGATCTCAGATAGACTTGGGCCGTCTTCTAAACAAGGAATCGTAGATACTTCAAACCCGTCGACTTCCCCTGCTCATAACTTGCTCCCGACGCCCTGGCGGCATCAATTTTATTGGACAACCCGATCGACTCACAGGCTTCGAAGATTAATGAAAGTGCACTCTATCGGATATGCTCTGTCCATGGAATCCCCTTCGACGACATATTAGTTCCATCGGGGCACGATCGTCCACACTTGCCTCTAGTTGGATACAGAGCTTGTAATAAGTTTATGTGCTGGGTCGGCAGCGTACCACCGTTCAACTCGTTTCCTCAGGACGTGCTGCAATACATCGACATTGCCCCGTCACAACTGCACCCGAACGGTTGCGTCTTCCTCTATGGTACCTACATCCTCTTCATGAATTTCCTCTCTAGGCCTCCAACCCCGGGTGATATCAGATATATATATATATATATATATATATATGATTAAGAAGCAGAGGATAGCGCCTCTTTCATATTTCTTGAGCCGCACCACAAATGCCAGATCTTGACTGGGGCATGTAGCAAGTTTGCCCTGTACAAACAGGAATGGTTTTATGTGCGTTGCCCTCCTGGTTTCGCGAGGAGATGGGTGGAAGGACGTAAGTCTTTTCTTTGGATCGATATTCATACTTGATCAAACCCGTGCCTTTTCTAACTCTTTTTCCATCTTTTCAGATATCTATCCACGTCCTGACGGCCGTGGATATTCTGAAGCCATCGAAGCTATTAGAGCCCTTCCTACCGAAGAACGGGACATCCGAACTCTTATTTTGAATGAGTCACTTATAACGTTTGGACTGTTGGCAGAAGGCCGTCGGATAAGCCTTCCTCAGGGCGTTACCATACCCAGGCCCGCCGCTGGCAAAGGAAAAAAGCAAGCTGAGTCTTCAGCACATTACGCCCCTGACGCACTAGAAGAAGGAGAGATCAAGGAAACCAAAATAAAGGAAGCACAAGATGAGAATGTTGGTCCTACTCAGGACCCGACAGTCGAAGTTCATGACATCGAAACGTCATCTTCCCCTTCGAAGAGGAAAAAGAAACTAACGTACAAGATAAGGAGGGAAAAAGTTGGCGCAGCCTCTAAAGTTACTCTTATTCCAACAGAGAAAGAGGCTTCCCTACAACGTTTAGAAAGTTCTTTAAAGGGCCTCTCGAACCTCTCCATACCTCACGATCTACTTAATTATGATTTTGACGATCCGGAGGCACTTAAACTTCACTCTCCCATCAGAGGCGATGCAGGCGTTCAAGCACAAACTCAGGGAGAAAAAACTCCCACTAGTAAAGAAACTGGTCCGTCGGGGGAAAACACTAAGACACACACAAACACATGCACTCCACCTTACACTTAAATTTCCGTCGTCACGCTACTCTTTGCTAATTCGTCGTTATTTGAATTCTATGTAGGTGACATGGGGAGTACACACGCATCGTCTTCGCGGGTCGCCTATCTTCCATCATTTTGGATGGGACTCAGGTTTCGGAAAACGTCGGGACAGAGACGGTGATGGCGATAAGGATTATCATTCTCGAGGTTCATAATCTCGGAAGAAATCATATTATCAGCCCAATTACCACCAATATCCCTCTTCTCACTCGGAGTAAATCAAAGATAAGCACGGCCATAAGGGGTCGCAATCCGATGTTCTCATGATCAACATTCTGATTCCTCTTCCACACGACAGTCCCGGGATCCTCACAGGAGAGCTGAACTTTCAACACTGTCTCCTCATGTTCCTTTGACAGATCCATCAATATCGGAGAGACTGGCCGAGCTTAAAGTTAAATTTTCAAAAATCTACTTTGATGGTCTGAAGTTTCTCCCGACGATCCATCATATTCCTGGAGATGTCAAGCAGAGCGCTATCACCTGCACCAATGACGTCTATGTTCAGCATGACGCGTTCGTTCATCTTGCTGAGAAAGTGTCAGAAGTATCCATAGAACGACAACATGAATTTGATCGCCTGAACCTTGAGGCTATTCATTACAAAGACTTTGTCCAAGCTTAGGACGAAGAGATTGCGTCTTACAAATCTCAGCTTGAGGCCGCCCAGCAGAGCGCCAAAGATACCGCCGAAGCCGTAACTCGTTTGGAATCAACTCACAAAAAAGAAATCGACGAGGCGGTACAACGCTGTAGGGCTTTAGCTTTGGAGAAAGACTAGGTGCAAAAAGAGAGGGATGCATTCTGCCTTCGAGTCAAAGAACTTGAGGAGCGACTCCGCAAAGAGCAAGAGGAGAAGATTGCTGCCCAAGAAGAGTCGCAACGATATTGCAACGAGATCGTTACAACGCGACTCCTAAAGGCGAAACTTAAGGGCAATCTTTCTAAAGTTGAGGCGCTGAAGGATGAAGCCCGTGAAGACGACAAAAAGATAGCATCTGCGGAGATCAACTCCCGTCTTGAGGCGGCCAAGGAAGAAGGTAGGGAAGAGGTCAAAAGCATGTTCGACTCGCTTATTGTCGAATTCAATGCCCGCTTTCTCATGCACCGGGACTTAACTTTTCTAGGCGAGGGCTATCTCTAATCTTTGGCCGAGGCTTGGGAGACCTTAATTGAAATTAAGAAGGCCGAACACAGTATCGAGGAGGTTGATGAGGGGGCTTTGATAGAAGAATTTCTTAAGGGAAATGAGCCTTCGGACCTGTCAGCAGCTAAAGCCCTTTATTGCAAAGGCTCCCCCTCAGCAAAAGGGAAAGAAGTTACCGCCGGCCCATCCGGGATCGAGTCTCCAGCTCGTGTGCCTACCTAACCAGCCGGTCGGTCGATACTCGATCCTTTTGAACAGCACATCGGCTATGACCCAGAGGACCCCGGCCTTAGCGTTCACGTTTTGTCCGCTATTCCAGAGGGTGAGACCCCCTGACGGCTGAGAGCCAGCCGGAACCAGGTAGGCAACTCTTTTGCTTTAACATTCCAAGAGTTTTTGTTTTTCACCAGAAGCTATCGCATTCTAATACTTTCTTTCATGATTTTGTGCAGGCCATTCTGATTTTGAGCCCACTCCAAGGAGCGATGTCGCCAAGGAGGTGAGGGAAAAATCGAGTGAAACCACTCACGCAGGAGAGGCTTCCAGTCTAGATGTTCAGGTGATCGGAGCGCTTGATGAGGACAAATATGAGACTTCCTCTCCCATAGATGGGAGTTATGAAGTTGAAATTACAGGCATCTCTGAGCACACATCCGAACTGGGCATGAAGGAGCAGCTTGAGAAAGAGAAGGAAAAGACGGTCAAGATCAAGGTCGAACCTCAAGCTGTGGACCTGGACGATCCTTTGAACAAGCCGTTGAAAGTCATCCTCCCAGGCGGGTCCAAACCAATGGATGTTCCTCGTACTTCTTCAACTGTCACTCCCCCGTCAAAGAATGCCATCAAAGGTAAACGTACAAGGGAGGAGTCGCCTCGCAAAAAGTCGAAGAAGTAGTCTTTGCTCTCATTCAACAAGAGCTAGTTTAGATTATGTAATTATTTTTGTTTTCATAGTTCATGTAAATAAAATTATTTGTGATTAATAAAACTTAGTTCTTTTCCCTTTTAGAGGACTGTTGTTGTTTGGTTTTTTGTATAACCGTGGTCAAAACCCAAGCTACTGCGAGTTACGTGAACTTCCCGATTCATCTTCAAACAAGTTGACAACTTTTTTCGTATTTGCACATTCTTTTATCCCATGTTCTGGGGACTTAGAATATTTTCCAATCCACACGCCAAGGTCTCGATGACTTCAAGTCATTTATATCTAGTCCGCCTTCAGAGGACTTGGACATTTAAATCGTTTATACTCTGGTCCGCATTCCGGGGACTCAGAGTACTCTAATACGCACTCCGGGGACTTGGAGATTCTCAATCGTTTATACTCAGATCCGCACTCCGGGGACTTAGGGTACTCCGGTCCGCACTTCGGGGACTTGGAGATTTTTAGTCGTTTATACTCGAGTCCGCACTCTGGGGACTTAGAGTACTCCAGTCCGCACTCCGAGGACTTGGAGACTTTGAGTCGTTTATACTCGAGTCTGCACTCTGGGGACTTAGAGTACTCCAATCCACACTCCGCGGACTTGGAGATTTTGAGTCGTTTATACTCGAGTCCACATTCTGGGGACTTAGAGTACTCAAGTCCGCACTCCGGGGACTTGGAGATTTTGAGTCATTTATACTCGAGTCCGCACTCTGGGGACTTAGAGTACTCCAGTCCGTACTCCGGAGACTTAGAGATTTTGAGTCGTTTATACTCGAGTCCACACTCTGGAGACTTAGAGTACTCCAGTCTGCACTCCGCGGACTTGGAGATTTTTAGTCGTTTATACTCGAGTCCGCATTCTGGGGACTTAGAGTACTCCAGTCCACACTCCGGGGACTTGGAGATTTTGAGTCGTTTATACTGGAGTCCGCATTCTGGGGACTTAGAGTACTCCAGTCCGCACTCCGGGGACTTGGAGATTTTGAGTCGCTTATACTCGAGTCCGCACTCTGGGGACTTAGATTACTCCAGTCCGCACTCCGAGGACTTGGATATTTTTGAGTCGTTTATACTTGAGTCCTCACTCTGGGGACTTAGAGTACTCCAGTCCGCACTCCGGGGACTTGGAGATTTTTAGTCGTTTATACTCGTTCGTACATCAGACAGAGTAATGTATCTCTTAGTCATTTGTTACAACGTTATCATACATAGGAACATCGATAATTCATGGGAAAAAGAAATGGTTTAATGCCTTTATTAATGCAAATATGCTAAATTGTCTTTTTACATGCCGTAAACTAGGAATAAAAACTTGATGGAAATAAATGCAACTAAAATATGATAGAAATGAACTAAGTGTAATAATGCCGCAAATGTTCACTATTCGATGCTCGGGGGAGTGTCGCACCATCGACGGTCGCTAGCTTGAAAGTTCCTTCTTCAAGCTTCTGTTCAATGACGTATGGACCTTCCTATGTGGGGCTCATGTGTGATGGAACCGGGAAAACTCGTTTCAAAATGAGATCACCTACGCCAAAGATTCTCTGTCGTACTTTTTCATTATTATATCGAGCAACCCGGTTCCTGTATGTGGCTGCTCTTAAATTAGCTCCTTCGCATTTTTCATCAATGAAGTCCATGATTCCGGCAAGAGATCCTGATTTGATTCGGGGTCATAATAAGTTACCCGATGTGATGGGACTTCAAGTTCCACGGGTATGATAGCTTCCATGCCATATGCTAATGCGAATGGAGTGTGGCCAGTCGCGGACTTGTGGGTTGTTCTGTAAGCCCAAAGTGATGTCCGAAGCTCATCCACCCACTTGCCTCTAGCCTTTTTCAAACGTTTTTTCAATATGGATTTGATTATCTTGTTTACGGCCTTTACTTGTCCATTAGCTTTCAGATGAGCAATTGCTACAAACTTTTTCTCAATACCATATTTTTGGCAAAATTCCCTAAACTCTTTGCTTTCAAACCGAGTTCCATTGTCTGTAATGATGGTTCGTGGTAGGCCAAAGCGGCATATGATATTTCGTACAATGAAATTAATGACTTTCTTGGTGGTAATAGTGGCCAAAGGCTCTGCTTCTGCCCACTTGGTAAAGTAATCGACCGCAACAATCGCGTATTTTGCACCACCTTTGGATAGGGGTAAGGAACCGACAATATCGATCCCCCACATTGCAAATGGCCAAGGACTAACCATTTGTGTGAGTTTCGTCGGTGGAGCCCTTGGGATTTTCGCATACTTCTGGCATTTGTCACATCTTCTTACATAGTATGCGGCATCCCGATTTACAATTGGCCAATAGTATCCATAGTGGAGGATTTTCTTTCCTAACGTTTGCCCCCCAGTATGGTCGCCACATTCACCTTCATGGACTTCCGTCAGGACTCGTTTTATCTCATCATGGGAAATGCGCTGGAGCAATGGGGTCGAGAATCCCCTCTGATACATTATTTCATCCTGCATTACATAACAAGAAGCCTTACGAATGACTTGTCGTCTTTCGCTCCTTCTTTCGGGCACGGCCCCGTGTAACAAGTACTGCTTGAATGGGGTCATCCATGACTCCTTCTCGATTTCTGTTTCTAACATGAAATCTACCTCCATTATATTTATGCTTGAAACATGTAAGGTTTCAATGGGAAACAATCTCATCTTCTATGCATCGCCAGTGCTTGCAAATTTTGCAAATGAATCAGCTGCTCTGTTTTGTTCACGCAGAACATGTGAAATATCATAATACTCGAGATTCGCTAGCAGCTTCTAAACTTGGGCCAAATATGGGGCAATTCTCTGCCCCCTTGCTTGGTAGTCTCCATGCACTTGATACACCACCGATTGCGAGTCGCAAAAGATTTCAACTGATCTTATTCCCAGTTCTTTGACGAGTCTTAAGCCTGCAATCAATGCTTCATACTCGGCTTCGTTATTCGTTGCTGTGAATTCGAGCTTCAAAGCGTAGCAAACTGATCGGTTTTCAAGAGTTACAAGAATTATGCCAACCCCTGAACAACGGTCGTTAGAAGCCCCATTGGTGTACATCTTCCATCGGACGGGAGGTATGACATTGCGGCCGTTTGATTCGATTATCATGGTGAATTCAACGATGAAATCCGCTAGCGCTTGTCCTTGTATGGCCTTTTGCGGCAGGTAAGTAATATCGAACTGACTCAGTTTGATATTCCACTTTAACATTCTTCCAGAAATTTCTGGTTGTTGGAGTATCTGACGCAAGGGTTGATCAGTGTAAAGACTGATTGGGTGTGCCTGAAAATATGGGACAAAGCTTGTGTGATGCAATCACCAAGCAATAAGCTAGTTTCTCGATCTTGGGATAGTTTCTTTCTACCCTCGTCAGACGTTTACTAACATAGTAAACTGGCTTTTGAACTCGGTCCTCTTCACGAATCAGAGCCGTACTGATAGCTTGCTGGGATACTGCCAAGTATACATACATCATTTCATGGTCAATCGGTTTTGATAGCACTGGAGGGCTTTCTAAGTGCCTTACCAGAGCTCGGAATGCTTTCTCAGAGTCGGATGTCCACTCAAAATTTCTCTTTCCTTTCTTTATCACGTCGAAGAAAGGAATACACTTGTCTATAGCTCTGGATATGAATCGACTCAGCGCAGCCACTTTTCCATTCAAGCATTGCACCTCCTTTATGGTTTTGGGCACTTGTATATCTCGGATAACTTGAATTTTCTCCGGGTTAGCTTCGATTCCCCGCGCGTTCACAATGAAACCCAGAAACTTTCCCGACGCTACGCCAAATGAACACTTCAAAGGATTGATCTTCATTCCGTAATGCCTGAGTATATCAAATATCTCTGCTAAGTCTCGAATGTGGTCGCTTGACTACCGTGACTTCACAAGCATGTCATCCACATAGACTTCCATCGTTCTACCAATCTGGTCCTTAAACATTCGATTTACCAGACGCTGATAAGTCGCTTCTGCGTTTTTCAGTCCAAAGGGCATTACTACATAGCAATATAGCCCCATATTTGGGACAAAACTGGTGTGCTCTTGGTCTGGAATGTGCATCGGGATCTGATTGTATCCTGAGTACGCATCCATAAATGACAATAATTCGTGTCCAGCGGTAGAGTCAGCGAGCTGGTCGATTCTAGGAAAAGGGAAACTATCCTTCGGGCATGCTTTATTCAGATCGGAGTAATCAACACAGGTTCTCCACTTTCCTTGTGCCTTTTTCACTAGCACTGGGTTAGATACCCATTCAGGGTAGAGGGCGTCGCGGACGAACCCATTGGCATTGAGTTTTTCCACCTCCTCTTTGAGAGTCGCAGACTTCTCTGGGTCCATACCTCTCCTTTTCTGTTTTACGGGAACGTGTTTCAGGTCAATGTTCAACATATAACTCGCAATCGTTGGATAAATCCCGCACATATCAGAGTGTGTCCAAACGAAAAAGTCCAGATTTGCCCGGAGGAAATCAGTAAGATCCTCGGCCACTGAAGGGTCGAGTTGTGATCCAATCTTAAGAACTCGTGATGGGTCATCCTGGATGACTGGGAAGTCGATCGTCAACTCAGCTGGTGCTGCATTCGTTTCCCTGGGTTCTCCATCATCATCTCTCGGACCTATGTCTCTAAGGATTCGAGAATGCTACCCGAGCAAGGGCTCGGGCACTACTTGTCAATCATCAGTCTTTAGAATGCGGACGGAGCTGTCCTCAACCTTTCCCTTCTCTCTCCGCTGAGCTTCTCTCAGTTCCACCACATAACATGCACGATCGGTCGCCTGATCGCAATGTACAACACCGACTCCTTTGACTGTCGGAAATTTTAATGTCAAACACCATGGGGCCAAAGCAGCCCTAAATTCTGCCAAGGCCGAGCGACCCAAAAAGAAATAGTATGGAGAGTCAACATCCATTATTATGAATGGTAGGACTCGCACTCTCCTACGCTCACCTTCACCAGTTCAACTAAAAGCTCTATATACCCCATCGTGTCGGTTGCACCACCATTAAAGCCGTGGATACGGGATTTGCATGGTTTCAAATCTTTCGTTTCCATCTTCATTTGGTCATAAGCCTTCTTCAAGATGATGTTGACAAAAATTCCACAATCAATCAAGATTCTTTTCATGTAAGCTGGCCCGATTGTTGTAGATATAACCATCGGGTCGATAGTAGGAGCCTCCACCTTGTGCGCGTCTCGACTCCTTAACACTATATCGTCAGTCATCATGCATTGTTGTTTTGCGAGGGTTCCATCTTCCACATTCGAACAACATTCATAATCTGCATGCCTCAAGGAAGTAGTATATCGTTCCATCTCCTGCCAATTCTTGTCTACAGGATGAGGTCCTCCGACAATAGTGTTTATGATCAATCTACCTACAGTCCGAGCAGTCTGTTCTGGTTGGCGTGGAGCCAGCCCGCGTCCAGGGTCTGGCATTCCTTGCCTTCCATCTTGCGGGTTTTCGAAAAATTCTTACAAATTTTTATGTCTAATCAACTTTTCTATGGCGTCATGGAGATGTCTACACTCCTCAGTATTGTGCCCATAGGTCTCATGGAAGCGATAGTACTTCCCTATCCATTTCTGTTCTTCAGTAGACTCCTTTGGACGTGGCTTTCTGTATTCAAAGGTGTTACAGGTAGATAGATAAATTTTTTCAAGAGAAGTATTCAGCGGGGTGTATTCATTGTAGGTCGAAATCCTTGGCTTCCATTTTCCTGCTTCTCTTTTCTTTCCGGAATTTCCACCTCCGTATCCTTTGGACTGCCTAGGCTTGTTCTGGACATTGACTTGAACTTTTCCCGAACTATCGTCGGACTGCTTCACAGAGATGTTACTTTTCACAGTCTCCTGAACAGGCCCTGGTGCCTTATCTCATCTCGTCCATCGAGCCTCCTCCCTCCGTATGAACTGATGAGCTTTGGAATAGAATCATTCCAATGCAGCTGGGGGCTTTCCCGCCAACCAATCTCCAAACTTCGAGTCTGGATCTACACCTCGCATTACCGCCATCAAAATTGCGTAGTCGTTAGGATTGCTAACTTTAGTGGCGGCAACATGAAACCTCTGTAAGTATGTTTTCAAAGAATCACCCGGAGCCTGGATTACGCTTGATAATGACATTACATCCTTTGGACGGGCAGCATGTATCTTGAATTATTCAATAAATTTCATCGCTAACTCGTCGAAGCTGGATATAGATCGTGGAGGAAGCCGAGTAAACCACATAGTGGCGATTCCGGACAGAGTGATTGGGAAACACCTACACTTAGTCACGTCATTTGCCCTTGCCAAATCCATCATCCATTCGTACCTCATCACGTGTTGCCTAGGGTCAATCTTCCCTTTGTAGGCTGGGATAGTCGGCATATTGAATTTCTTGGAGTACTCAGCCTGTAGGATAACATCTGTGAAGGGAGTATGACTCTGGACACTCCCCAATCTTCCTTGGTCAGGCCTTGGTTCTCTCTCATCAACTTCCTGACCATGGCTGATAAATATGGAGTTTGTATGGAAGGTGGGAGGTTGGGTTCCACTCCACGGGACCGTGCGGGTTGATGTCCCACCTGCTGACGGTCGGTCAAACGTACATCCTGAAGGCCAGCTTGATTTGGGTCTTGATGATAAGGGCGTCCGGACTCTTCATGTGCCTGATCCCTGGCGGATCGATCAGTGGCACTTGCCTGTGTAGCCTCTGTCTTGTGGCATCTACGCCTAGGAGGTTCGTCAGCCGAGGTCGAACTATCAGATAAAGAATAAGGAGTGGGACTACTTCCAGCATTCTGATGCTGCTACTGGGAAAGCTGAGTCATGAGATTAGTATTGGCTTGGATCTTCTCAGCAAGTTGCCTTCTACTTTCCCTGAGTTCTCTTATCAAGTCGTTGAACTCTGTTCGGGAAACGACCTCCGCTTGGTTCTGGGTGGAGGTTCCTGTGCCTTGAATTGCTGGTTAGTTGCTAGGTCCTATCTGTTGTACACTAGCAGTTTCATTGACATCTGCATTGTGAGAGGTCGATCTAGTTCGTGGTATTTCCATGATAGAGTTGTTGATTGTAACTCTGAGTGGAATCAACAGATGTCTTGCGAATGATTTGGATCTCCTTCGAGGGATTTTTCAATCCAGTAGCTACAAAGTAGATCCTATCGTCCTGAGAATTCAATTCTCAGTGAAAGCGCCAAAATGTTAGCGCCAGAATTGGTCACTAACACCCTTGAGTAGAGTTATGTAGAGATATTAATTAAGAAAGTAAAGTTAAACAGAGGACAGTATGCAGATTTAAATGCAGAAAATACGAACACCAGATTTATAGTGGTTCGGCGTAATTTCCCATGTCCACTTTGAGGTTAATCTTTATTGCTTTTCTCGATAATCGATTACAGATACAATCCGTATACCAATTATGTTGAATACAATTTCTAAGAAAAAAAGATAAGTCTTGAATGAGTCTTGAATGCGGTAGAGTCTCCCCGGTGTTCTCGAAAAAAGGTCCCTTTCATTGTGCCCCTGTCCTCTATTTATAGGCGAAGATGGGTTGGACTTCACTGGTGGGCTAGGTAGCTAAGTAGCTTGGCCCAAAAAGAGTGATCTCTGTGTGTTGATCCATAGATGTCGAACGACAAAATGCCGAACAAGGCATGAATGCCGAACGATATCCTCATACCGAACGAAGTGATGCCGAACGATATCTTCATGCCGATCGAAGTATTTGTGCCGAACGACTCTGGAAGCCGACCCTGCGTGTTGTGCCGAATGACTCTGGATGCCGATCGATCTCGAATACTGAACAAGATTTATGCCGAACGACATTGGAAGCCGACCCGGTGTGTTGTGCCGAACGACTCCGGATGTAAATCGATCCCGAATGCCGAACGAGATTTATGCCGAACGAAGTGATGTGCCGAACAAGGTTTGGATACCGATCAGTATGGAATGCCGAATGACTCTGCCATGCCGAACGTCCATAGATGTCGAACGATATAAAATATCGAACGGCTCTCAATGCCGAACGCTCTTGCATGCCGAATGTCCCATAGATGCCGAACGAACTTGAGTGCCGAACAAATCATTTGTGTCGGACGACTCTGGAAGCCAAGCGCTTTCTAATGCCAAACGCTCCTAAATGCCAAGCGTTCCTGAATGCCGAGCTGTAACGATCCGTATTTTTATGGATCGAAACATTGTTAAACTATATGCTTTAAGTCGTTCGGAGTTGAGTCGTATGGAGGCATGAGTCGTGACCGACTTAGTGCTTAGGTCGTGTGGAAGCTTGGGTCGTGTTGCCGAGTTAACGACTCATAGGTTGACCGACTTAAGGAAGGTGACCGACTTAAGGAAGGTGACCGACTCAAGGGGTGAACGGGTTATAGGAGTGTTTGACTTAGGAGCTAACGACTTAAGCTAGTAAACGACCTAAAGGATGTAACGAATTAAGGGTTAGTGGCTTAGGTCGTGAGTCTCTGTGTGTTGGGATGGGTCGTATGACCGACTTAAGGAAGTTAGCCAACCTAAGTTAGTTGCCGACCTAAGAGAGTTACGACTTAAGTATTGAACGAGTTAAGGTTAGGTCGTTAAGGGGTAAACTCGTGTGTTGTTTGGGTTGTAAGGAGGTTAGGTCGCGAGTGTGCTAAGTTAGCGGGTTAGTGGTGAGTGACTTAGCTAGGGCTTAAGTCGTAAGCGACTTAAGTGTGTTTAGGTCGTGGAGACCCTGTTCTGAGTTAAGTCGACATATATGTTAACCCAGTTAGGTCGTAAGCCGTTGAGTCGTAACTCGTGAAGTTGTTAAGTCGTTCCTTGATGAGTCGTAAAGTGGTTGAGTCGTTTTCCCTGATGAGTCATAGGTCGCGAGTGTTGTTAAGTCGCGTGAGTACTTAACCCAGTTAGATCGTAAACCGTTAGACCGTGTAAGTCTTTAGGTCGCATAGGTATTGAGTCGCATCTGGATAGGTTGTTGAGTCGTGAGGTGGCCTAGGTCGTAAGCCGTGGGGGTCTGTTGAGTCGTGGACGACTTATGGTAGGTCGGCGGCGACTCATGGGGATTTCAGCCTATAAATAGAAGGGGTTCGCCTCACTTTTTGGCACCGGATTTTGAAGCGACGAAGTGCTGCCATTTTGAAAGCTCGACTACAACACTTCTTCACTTCTTTTCTCCACTCTAATCTAGTGATTCCTTCCATCTAAATTGAAGATCAAATCAAAGATCCAAGAGCCAAAGTTGAAGATCTTCATCCAACAAAGAGAGATTTCTTCGATTGAAGTGAGATTTTGCCGGATCAAGCTTAGATCTTTGCTGTCCAGATCTGGAGTTGGTTGTTTTTGAGGTGTTTAGGTGATTTGGTGAGTGGTAGTTATCTCTCACACGGACCCAAGGGAGTATATTGGATCGGTGGCTTGTTTATGTGTTAAAGATAGTGATTTCTTGCATTTTCCCTAAGTCTGCATGTAGATCTATCATCTATGAAGTTTTGACACCTATTTTACTACATGTTAACTTATGCAAGTTCATTCATCAAGTTGTAGAGATATTGTTCATAATTCATGCTTGTTAGAATGCATGTTAGACTTGAACTCTTTATTTACGAAATTGCCATTATTGTCGTTATTGTTTATTTAGATCTTGTTTGAATGATTGATTGCTTGGATTAATGTTGGATTTGATTGATTAGTTGATCGATGACTTGACTTGGACAAGTTGGTCGAAGATGATTCGAAAGCTAAGTGGAAAGGCTCTTGAATGGTGAAAGCTTCTTGTGGCATATGAAGCGGATGTGGAAGCTCATATGGATAGATTTGTTGAGATGGGACTTTGCCATGATGCGATGAGGCAAACCATGATGTTGAGATGGGGCTTTGCTATGATGCATTGAAGCAAAGCACAATGTGTGAAAGCCTTGGTTTAATCCAGACGGGATCATCCCAAGCATGTTGATAACTCGGTGATGCGGTCCGGGTTGGTTGATAATGGTGGGCTCGAGAGGCGCTTGAGCTAGTGTGAGAATAGTCGTCGAGGAGGATGACTAGGAGGCTTGGATCTTATCGTTATTGAAGGTTCTAGCATGCTCAAAGTAAGAGTACGTTGGAATGGGTCACGATGACATTCCAGACACGGGTCATGATGACGTGTTAGTACTCTAGGTAGATGCGATAGTCCTAGGCACGGGTCATGATGACGTGCGGAGTTATGTCTAGAACCGGGGTTGCCATTAGCCCTTGACGGACAGCTGAAAGAAGGTGCCGGTCATTCAATTAACGGTGAAATCGAGGCAATGATAACAGTGATAGCCAGAGTCATGGATGTTTGGTTGTATCGTCATTCGGACTCAAGAGCGGTGTTTTATGGGTGCTTATCTGATCTTGGTTTAGGCCTTGGGGGTTTGTACTTGGAAAACATCGACCTTGACTCGAGTGATAATTACTTTACTTAAATTGTCTGCTTTGCTATGCTTGTTTATGCTTAGTGGGTCTGGGGGCTATCACTGTAGAATGAGGTGGAGTGGGATGGTTGAGTTCCTATTCCTTTTATCCTTTATGCTCTTTTGGTATGTTTGATAGTTAATTTACTGCTCACTAAGACTGTTGTCTGACTCAAGGTTTTATGTTCAACTCTTATTACCTTGGGTTGTTCATCCATGTTGGGATGGGCAGACTAGGTAGCAGGTGACAGGTGCTGTTCTTGGCTACCAACGCTGTTGATGACGAAGACGAGCTGGAGGCTTTTGCATATTGTTTTCTTACTATATGTACTGGATATTCCGCTGTTTGTTTGATACTCTGAGTGTTATGTAGTGAGGCTTGATGTATTGACTATTCAGATGATTGTATAAAACTATTATGAGTTTATATGATGAGACTTCTGTTCTATAGAGCTTCACTATGTATATTTTCTATTGTATTTTATCCATGCGCTGTGAGTAATACGATATAGTTTCTATTTTATCTTACCCTGACTATCGTCCATGGCTGACTGGCACGCCTTTCAGCGCACCATTCTCTTGTTTTAGTGCGGGAGTCATGGGCGGTCGTCACACGAGCGTTCTCTAATGCCGAGCGATCTAGATGTCGAACAGTATGCAAATGCCGAGTACTTAGTTGCCTGGTCAAACCTTCAGGTAACAGTGGGTTCTACAATCAATACCGTGAAGGGCACGTAGGGAGAATGGATTTCCATACAATGGCAGGGCTACTGGGGTACCTCCCGTCACTGTACCTGGTCTAGATCAGAGTACCGATGATCCACCTTGATCCCTTGCAACATAAGGCCAGAACCATCCCTTACTGGATAATCCTGAATAAGACAACCCCGTAGTTGGCGCGACCAACCGCCCACACAGCCGAATAAAAGGGACCTCCAGACAGGGGAAAATCTTATCCTACTTGGGTTCTACCCACTTAGCCTTGCTGCACCTCCCCTGTTTTAGCCATTCCCAGGTTGATGAGTCTTGAGGCTACGATTACCTTTTTAGAACACATATCTTGGAATGCTCATCGTCCTCCAGTGACGATGTTCAAAAAGCATTCATCCATTCGAGTCCGTTCCAGGTTCGAACGATACCGAAGCCACTATCTTGCTACACTCATTTTGGAATCACCCTCAAAATTAACGACAATAGCCCTTGCACTCTAAATCTTTATTCCGAAACTGAAAGCACTATTTCTGTTAAACTCGTTTTGGAATCACCCTCAAAGTTTTAATGACAAATAGCCCTTATACTTCGAGTCTTCATCTTGATCTTCACTTGAGATTCCACAACCTATCGTTTAATTTGGATCGATGTGGTTTTTGGATATCCAATTTGGAAATTCGATCCCGGTCTCACCGAAATCTAAAATGTCGTTTTTAAATGTCCAAGTTATTTAAGTTTAAACAATTTAATCTATTATTTAGGATAATATATTCACACAGATAGATAATTCACATTATCATAGATAGATGATCCATATTATCACAATTCAACCAAAGCATCCCATATCACAAAGCAGCACATATCACATATCAGAAATATCACATAATCCAAGGCATTCAATATCATTCAGTCATCCATAAGCAAGATTGATTAATTCCTAATTAGTTTAATTAATCTCTAATTAAATTAATTACTAACTTTAATTACTTAGATTACCTTTAATCCTACTTACTTAACATTAATTAATTATAAACCAATTAATTAATTAATTATCCATCTTAATTAATCATCCTTGATTAATTATTCTTTAATTACATTAAGTAATTGACCTTTAATTAATTACATAAATTAATTATCCTTTAACCATTCATATTAATCAACCTTTAATTACTCTCATTAATTACATTAATTAATGATCCTCTAATTACTTTCATTAATTAATTATTCTTCTAATTAATTACATTTAATAATTGATCACATTCATTAATCAACCTTAATTAATCACATTAAGTAATTTACTATCCTTTAATTACTTACATTAATTAGTTAACTCCTTAATTAATTATATTAGTCAATCCTTTAATTAATTACACTAAGTAATTAATCCTTAATTACTTCCACTAACTAATTACCTTTTAATTACTTACACTAAGTAATTTCTCTTTTATTAATTACATTCAATAATTATCCATCAATTACTTACACTAAGTAATTACACTTTGATAATCTCATTAAATAATTATACTTAATCAATTTCATAAGTGATTATCTTTAATCAATTAAATTAATTAATTATCTTAAATTAATCACGTTAATTAATTATACCTTAATCACTAGTTAATGAACCTTAAATTAGTTACACTCGTTAACTATCCATTAATTACTTTCATTTAGTAATTATACTTTGATTATTAACATTAATTAATTAACCCTTATTAATTTCATTAAGTGATTAACTTTTAGTTAGTTTCACTGATTAATTATCCTTAATAATCATAACCTTAATTAATTTAAAGATAAATTCTTTATCTTAATTAATTACTCATTTAAATCTTACCTAATTTAAATGCTTGAAATTAATACATACAAAACTCACTTGAAACTCTTTGATTATTTAAAATTTATACACTTGTCTTAACCACTTAATAATTACATCACCAAACTTCATTTGAAAAACATTTGGGAATTAATTGCATAATTAACCTGATATCATTATTACTTTAAACAAAACAAATTTAAAACATTTGACTTTAAAATTTAAACTTGAAAACTTGTTCAAAAACTTGTTCAATAAATTTATTTAAGAAACTTGTTTTGTCTTCCTTTGAAAATTCATTCATTTAAATACACCTTTAAACTTGGCTAAACATTTTATTTTAAAAACTAATCTTTTCATAACTTTAAAAACCTAAAAACTTGTCTAAATATTTTACTTTGGAAACTTAATAAATACTTTAACTTTGAAACTTATTTTTGTTTTGCTTTTAAACTTTGTACCTTTTCTTTAAGCTTGACAACTTGAATTTTCTTTGCTTTTTATAGAACTATCCATGTTTTACTCTATTTTTAAAATCAGGCTAAAATTTTCATTTAAATTTTAAAACCTGGAACTTAAAGTAAAATCGACCTGATCGAACTTCGATTCTTTCCCAAGACACACGCGAGCAAAACCTCACGTACAACTTTCTTCGAGAAAAACTACTGCCTACTTCGAGTCTAACCTGAGTCGAACCTCATCTTCCCTAAAACTTCAACACCAACTGATACAATGTGCATGCGTGCACATGCCCCGCTCATCGGACCACCTTCGATCCTCGTCGACGTCATCAGCATGTCTACGATCACCTATATGAATGCTCCAACCCCTCAGCACCGTCGTGTGAGAAATGCGGAATACGGATCTTAAGGCTAGGATTAACACTAGATTTTATACTGGGTCGGAGTTACCCTACATCCAGTCCCGCACACAAGTACAGATTTTCTTTCAAAAACAATCTTTACAATTACACCCTCGATTTCAAGGCAACGAGGTACACCCTCCAGATTCACAATCCTCTGGGTAGAGATACTTGATTTCCCGGGCAACAAGTTCACCCAATTGATTTCCAAGGCTACAATCACACCTTATCTCGCTTGATTGATTTCCAAGGCCATAGTCACACCTTTTCTCATTTAATTGATTACAAAAAAGCCTATAACTCTGAATAGCGCTGAGGATCTTGTTGAGATAGTGATAGAGAATCAAACCAGAAATGATCTAGTTAGATTCAATGTTGATTTCGACAGAGTAATGGTAAGAATATGTATATAGAAATGTGGAAGAAGAAGAGGAGTGAAAAACCAGAAAATTTGTATTGAAATTCGTTGAAAACATCCCATATTTGTAAAAGAAGAACAACCATGTCCATTCATGAAGAGATATGACGAATAGACATTCTAATTTAAATTTTGAAACCTACTGACACTATGTCGACATAGGTAGGTTGAGCATGTCGACATCCCAATGGAATTTTTGGTGATTTGTTTTTCTCTGAAAATAACTTCTATCTTATATTAAAACTATTTTAAATTTTATAAATATACTTGTCTATGGTTAAAATAAATAAGTAGATATAGAATAATATATACAAAATTTTACTATAATTTTATATTTAAATCTAATTAAATAATTTAAAACTAAGGATAATTTGATTTTAAAATTAAAGATTATTTTGAGGCTAAAAGTATTTGAAATCAACATAGATGTTTTTTATGCTTTTAAAAGGAGGGTTTTGAAAACATTTTGAAAACAAGATATAATTTTGTAAAAATCATTTTGAATAAAAATTAGTGGATACAAAACAATGTTCCACTAGATTTTTCGTAAGTTCCATCCTACTTAGGGTTCCATCCCTTTAACAGGCTCGAAGTGGATTCCATTCCACGAATAAATTGGATTTTAAGATGCGAGTGCTTTTCTAGGAGTTCTAAAAAAATTGCTAAAAAAATAAATTACTTGAAATCTTGAACTCTTGATGATCTTGATATTCCAGATACTCATGAGTCTTCAATCTTGATATCTTGAATCTCTATACTGTACAGTCTTCATTCTTGGTACCTGCATGGTTAAATCGTGCATATACAGATATATCTAAACTATAATCTTAGTATTTATATTTTATAATCTTATTCTAAGGTTGTGGTCATCAAAACCATCAACTCAAGGACTAACACGGAACTCGCGAGGAAACAAAATCGAGCAACCTAGAACCCATTGGAACCCAGACACCTCGATGAAAATCGACTCGCGCCACCTAATCCGACCACTAGAAAACCTGTCGCTCCACCCAGAGGCGTGCCACGACAACCCTGACGACCAAAACCAACCATAAAACCCTAAATCACCTCCGACGATCCACCACGTTCATTAGAAAAATCTCCACCCATTTTTCCTGAGTTCCCCCACCTTCCATCCTCCTCCAGCCTCAATCTCGACACACCCCTCACTGCCGATCATCGGCAATTGATGGTATACCCAAAATTGAACATCTCGATATATCTCACCATTTACTTACTTAAAAATCTGGATTCCTTTACCTATATTCATCATTTTCCAATACAAATCACATCATAAAATCCAAACTCAAAATTATAAACATCGATTTTTGACTTATTTTTTATTCTTACTATAATTTATCCTTCCAGAATTAATCACTTAATATAAATTCTTGAAATTAATTTTAGAAACAGTATTACACTTTTACAATCATTTTCTATTAAGAGATCAAGGCTTAAAACTAAAAGTATGAAGAGAATTTGAATTTATTTTGGTGGATTTTGAACCTGTGATGCAACAGAGACATATATATATATATATATATATATATATATTTCATATACACCGACACATCATATATACATACATGCATTCACATTAATAAACATATGCAAACCATATTCCTACAAAAATCCATCACAAGGATCTAAGTATAATCACAGATTTAAAACTGTTTTTTTAAAAGAAAGGTTTGCTCACCTTTTTCAGAAAGAAACAGAGAGCAGTTTGTATTTTTGATTTTGGATCTTTGTTTTTGAGATGTTCCTTGAAACTGAAATTTGAATTGCTAGCTTGTTGTTTGTATTTGAAATCTTTGCAATGCTGAAGCTTTAATCTTTATATTTGTTACTTGAATTTGCTTTCTTACTAATGATTGATTTATAAGTTGAGTTGAAAATTTGAAATAGGTTGTTATTGTTATAATTTTTTGTTGATTTTGATTTTCAATTTTTAGTTTCTTTTTATTTTAGAAGGGGAATAAAAGATTGAGAAATTTTTGAACTGAAATACATCACCAGGTTTTCTCGATATACATATTTATAAATATTTCAATCAATGAAGAAAAATCTTTACCACTTGTTAATTTGAATGGCACTTAAGCTACAAATGTAAATTGCATGTTATTATAATCTTACACATGTTTAATCTCTATATTATATTAATTACTTATATTACAAGTGTTTAAAACTCATTATTTAATTAATTTCTTATGTTTTATATTAATATGTTTATGTCTTTATACCAATTTATGTTTATTTATATATATTCAAAATACATTTATCCATGATAAATTTAAAAGTAGGAATATTAAAACAAAAGAAATGAACCTTTAGTTAAATCTTATTTTAAATTTTAAACTTAAGTTATTATACTTAAATTGATACTATATATATAAACTAAATTTAGTTCAAGTATAAATTTTAATAGAAAACATATCAAACATTTATTATTAAATACGATCTTAAGCTATCATACTTTTAAACATAATAAATATTTACCTAAGTGTTTTGAAAATATATGATTAAATTTTAAATAGCTTTTAAAATGTTTTATATTAAATTCAAACATAATCTTCTGAATCACAATATATTCATATATATATATATATATATATATAATTTGAAAACATTTTTATTAAATTCAAACCAAAACTTCCTATTCACAATGTATATACATATATACATTATAATTAGAAAATATTAGCTTTTAAAAAAATTATATTTTGCCAATTTAAAATATTATTAGCCTTTGAAAAGATTAATTTTGCCAAATTAAATATTTATAAAAGAAAATTATTAAACGAATATTACCAAATTTAAATGATTATTAGTGAAGATTATCAAATAAATATTGCCCAAAATTCCGAGACATCACAATAAACTTTCATTTTTCTTGAGCGGTATATCAATAAAAGATAACCATACTATGACAGCATGTCAAATTCACCCATATACTCCGACGCAAACATATAACCTTGTCTCAAGTCAACAAACTTCCAGAAGAGCATTAACTTCTGAGTGACCGATATGTACTTCTCTTCAAATCTCACCTTGAACTGCTCCAATATAATCTGATCCTTAGGAGATGTAATCATGGTGGCATTCCACTACCCTATAATTCTAGCCTAAAGCGGTCTAGACGGCTTCTTCTTCTTCATTACATCCTCTAAATCCATATCATGAAAGATGAGTTCGTAGGTATCCAGCCAATCTTGCACCTCGACCGCTGATTCCGTTACAAGAAACGATCTGCCAACCAGAGTAGAGAAATCTTTGCTCAGTTTGGCAATGTCATCCCTCGACACTTGCACGGGAGCACAACCACCTACAGCCGCAGTAGGAGCAAATTGGGCATTCTGAACTATGTTGTGCACCATCTCAACGAACATGTTCTATAAGTCGGGCTTAACTGCCCTTGATCATGCCCCCTCCTCAATTCCAGAGTTGGAATTCTTACTAACATTCCTTTTAGCCGGCTCATTCTAATAAGCCGAAATAAGAATGATTAGTCTCTCTAAAAGAAATAGGTGGTGTCTAAGAATGCAAAGCGATTTATATATTATATATATATATACTATTATATAGTTTAGTAAACCAAAACATAATAAGTACGCTCTCATATATCGCTAGATCCATTCTAAGGTAATGACTCCTTCCTTATCTCTAATGGAACCCAATATCATCTTAGGTCGTCTACGCAACGTAAGCTCTAATACCAAATGTGACGACGTCCTACACCTCCGGTACACTATAAACCTAAAAAGAGCACTGCGAGGGTACATGATAGATGTAGAACAGTAGCCAAGGGTTAAAAGAAATAAAATCCAACACAGAACCTGTAGAACATCTCACAACACGTAGATAAAATATAATATAACAATATAGATGTAAAACAGGCAAAAAAGTGTTATAATCAAATGAACCATAAATAAGAACAACAGTGTGCATCAGGTTCACAAACTGTACAAAAACTAAAATATAGAATTAATACATCCCATAATTCCAAAATAAACTCTAAAAACTGTCTCTAATAGTACAAGTACTAACAACTCTATAGTACTGCATAGCGGAATATAAGCAATAGTAAGCTCTACGTATAGATATATGAAAGTGTAGCCTCCTGCTCGTACTCCGTACAGCTCAATGCGGTATCCAGACCTATTATCCCTAATCTACTCATTTAAGAGTAGCTGAAGTAAAAAATGCAAGGAATAAAACCTCGAGTCATACAACAGTCTGTTGTGTGCTATACATCATCTCAAAAATACTATAAATCGAATATAGTAAATATAAACATAAGGTATATAGAACCATACCTGATCTGTCCCTACATCCAAAGAGTTAGCACATAAGAATATATATATTATAATCTAATATTAAAGTCATATAAACATACTACAATTGAAGTACAATGTCCAGTGTCTAGGTATACAATCGAAAATACTTACACCTTGTGACACCCTATAGTGACAAACGACCATGGCGAAAATAGCATTCATCAAACATCATCAACATCACTCGTATGCATTGGGTATATAATAACTGATATGGTACAATCACGAACAAAGGACATATAGTTATCACAGCTTTATTGGTGCTCGAAATCATGCCACTTCGCAAGGCAAATAACCAGGCCCACATAGCA
Organism: Allium cepa; assembly: GCA_030765085.1. NCBI lineage: Eukaryota > Viridiplantae > Streptophyta > Magnoliopsida > Asparagales > Amaryllidaceae > Allium > Allium cepa. The sequence goes on from CM060941.1 coordinate 705,585,513, forward strand.
AAAGCCCAAAGTAATCCACTATCACAAGATCCAGACATATTACAAATCCAGGTGGGTGTCCCCACATACTCCTTCTTTAAGAGCATGCTAGAATCCTCTGAGTTATCAATGACCCCTTTGCATGCGTCTCCATAATGGAACTCAAGCATTATCCCATCCCAACTATCTCCATAGTAGGACATCACTGCAAATCCCACTTACAAGTCCCCATCATTAGACTAACCCCTGTGGATCCCCGCCACAACTCCTATCATTAAGTCACCATCTTTAGAATGCCTCTAGACACCCATTGCAAGTCATAGAGTCATCGTACCAAGGTTTTGAAGTTGTCATCATTGTTGTTGGCATTATCACATCGAAGCGCCATGCCATCACCTCGCCAATCGCTACACAAGGCCCAAGGTCATCTTGGGTCGTTCGGAGTTGGCAACTTCACCCCCACATCACTCCTAAGAGCCCCAGAACACACCATGAAGAAATTATCAAAGTATTGCTATGCCACGACAAAAATCCACAACTTTCATTCCCAGTTCGACCCTTAAACAGAGCAAGTTCTGCTCGGCCCCCAGAGAGAGGAAACCCTCTATAACCCTGTTCGGCCAACCGAACAGCAAATCATGTTCGGCTATAACCCTATTTGTCCCTACCAAATAGCAAATTCTACTCGACTACAACACTATTCGACTCCAAGACCGAGCAAATTGTGTTTGGCCCCCAGATTGAGCATGTTCTATTCAGCCTCCAAATAGAGCAAGTTATGTTTGGCCCCTAGACAGAGCATGTTCTATTCAGCCTCTAAGTAGAGCAAGTTTTGTTCGGCGATAACCCTAAGCACCCCCCCAAAGCTCTGGACCACCCCTTCCCCGAACTAACTAAGCGCCACCAAAAGCTATGGACCACCCCTTCCCCCCCTCTCGAACTAACCATGCCAAATCGACCATGTTGAACCGAGCACGTCGAACCGAGGCAACTCCTTTCCAAACCTTGAACACACCTAGCACTGATTCGGGTGAAATCTTTAAATAGCCAGAAGGACCAAATCGCTATTATAACCACTCTATGGAAAGAGAAATCATCATCTCTTTCCAATGGAAGTGGTCTTGAATGCTAATTCGGCTCTTATCAAAAGTTATAGATAATACAATCCCGCCAGGGGTAAAATCATACAGAAAAATTATAGAGATAGGGAATGTCTCTAATAGGCTTTTCCTAAAGTCATAGAGTCACACAGCCATACATGAATTAAAAATAATGTTTGATGATCCTCTGATACATAAAATATGGTTTGCTACACACAGCTATTTCTATATTGGCTGACCATATTCTTTGACCTTTCTTGCTTATCCTCGGCCTAGCATATCCTGTCAGGCCGCAAGCATGTCATTAAAATTTCAACCGAACGCCAGTTTTTATCTTCAAGAATTGGCACTTTATTTTCCCTATCATGGGCCTTCTTCTTTGACAGTGCCTATTTCCGGCGTTAACCAATACTGAAGGGTTAGGGTCGAATTATCCGATTGACCCTTATGATTATACTCCGTAATTCTAGATCAAAAAGTTGATACCTATCTCCAAGTATCTAAATGTACTATTAATCACACAACATAGGGTTTTTCTTATAGGAAAAAGATTCTTTTGGTTCAAGAAGCTTACTTTATTTATAAACGACAGATGTGGCAATTCCTACCTTATTAAATTGCTCCTAATTAACCAGGGCGGCTTATTTGCAGAAAATAAAATAGGTAAATCTATGTGAAATAGCACCGCAACAAGTCGTTATTCCATGCCCGTGGAATATCAATTCCATCAACAGTGGCCAGCTTGAAAGTTCCGTCTATAAGATTTTTTTGATCACATAAGGGCCATCCCAATTCAAACCAAGTACTCCATACCTAGGAGAACTCATTTCAAAATGAGTTCCCTCACATCGAAAATAGGGCTTGGGACTTTGGTATTGTAAAGTCATGCTACTCTTTTCTAGTAAGTAGCTATCCTAAATTTTGCCTCTTCTCGCTTTTCATTAATCAAATCGAGCGACTTAAGCAACAGTTCCTCATTGACCTTAGGGTCCTAGTACTTTTTAGGGTTGGAAGTGACTTCCAGTTCTACTTGAATCGTGGCCTCTGATCCATAGGCCAAACCGAATGGTATATGTCTAGTGGTGGAATTATGGGTCGTTCTATAAGCCCACAATATGAGTGAAAGCTCATTAACCCTGCTTTCTTTGGCTTTACATAACTGTTTCTTTAACTTGGATTTTATGATTTTATTCACTTCCTCAACCTGTCCATTTTCCCTACGGTGTGCTACTATTGAAAAGCTTTTTTGATTTTGTACCGGTTATAGAAATCCATAAATTCGGTACTTTCAAACTAAGCTCCATTATCTATTATAATTTTATGGGGTATTCTGAATCTAAAGATAATATTCTTTATCATAAAGCTGATCACCTTCCTTGTCCGGATTGTGGAAAACAGATCTACTTCAGCCCACTTTGTGAATTAATCCACCACAACAATAGCGTACTTAGCTCCTCCTTACGACATCGGTTGCACACCGCTTATATCAATTCTCCAAACCAAAAATGGCCATGGGCTAACCATTTGCATAAGCTCTATAGATGGAGCTCTCAGAATTTTCATGAACCTCTAACATCGGTCGCACCGTCTGCTGTGATCGGCAGCATCTCGATTTATAGTTGGCCAAAAGTATCCATAGGGAAGTATCTTTCTTCACTAAAGTCTGCCTTCTTGTATAGTCACCACTACCACCCTCATGGATTTCCTTGGGGATTTTCCTAGCCTTATCCTTGGTTATCCATCGAAGCGGGGGAATTAAGAAGCCTCTCCTATATAGCACTCCTTCTTGCATTATAAATCGTGGGACTTTACGAAGGAGTTTTCACCGTTTGTTCTTTCCTTTCGGGGGAGTTCCCTTAAGCAAATACTCCTTGATTGGAATCATCCATTACTTCTTTTCCTCTTTGGCCTCTAAGATCCACTCGACATCCATCTTGTTGATGGTTAGAGCCGATAAAACCTCTACTTGAACTAATCCCAACAAGATGGGGCACGTCTCGCACCCTTGACCTAGAATTCCTTATTTAGTTGCCAGACCACTAACTAGGAGTCATTGAATATGTACAATGTCCTTAAACCCATCTCCTTAGCTATCCTGAGTCTCGCTATCAACGCTTCATACTTAGCCTCGTTGTTTGTTGTATGGAACTCTAGCTTTAATGCATTGCAAACCGATTATCGTTCTAGAGTCATGAGTACCACTCCTGCCCTAGAATTGTGTTCATTAGAACATCTGGCGATGGATAGTTTCCATTGAGAAAGTGTAACCATGTCATCTTCCTCTTCTTCATCCCGGATAGTAAACTCAGCGATAAAGTCGACCAAACTCTTGTCCTTTTATCGCCCTCCTAGGATGGTAAGTAATGTCATACTGACTTAATTCAACACTACACTTTAATAGCCTTCACGAAGTAGCGGGCCGGTACAATACCTACTTCAAAAGCTAATCCATTAGCACCTTTATTAGGTGAGCTTGAAAGTGTGGTCACAACTTCCTCGATGCAATCAGTAAGCAATAAGCGAGTTTTTTTTAGCTCCAAATAGTTTCTTTTAGCTCCAATAAACCACTTACTAGTGCAACAAACCGGCATCTGAATCCTTGTCTCCTCACTTACCAATGTTGCACGTAGTCGTGAGTAGACACCGCCAAATAGATGAACAGGTCTTCTTTGTCCAAAAGTTTGGATATTACCAATGGGTTTTCTATAGATCTCAATAATCCCTTGAAGGTTTCTTGGCATGCCTTCACCCGTACAAATTTTCCTTTATCCTTTTTGAGGATATCAAAGAATGGTATACACTTATCAGTTGCCTTTGAGATGATCCTACTAAGTGCGGCAACCTCCTCGTTCAAGCTTTGCATTTTTTCCTCCGTTGTTGGGGTAACCACATTGTTCAAGACATTAATCTCTCCAAATTAGCCTCAATTACCCTCGAATTCACAATGAATCCCAGAAATTTTCCTAATGCAACTCTAAAAGAGCACTTCAATGGATTTTACTTCATCTCGAACTTACACGCTACTTCAAACATCTCCAAAAGGTTATCCATGTGGTTCGTTGATAGCAATTACTTCATGAGCATATCATCTACATAAACTTCATCGTTTGTCCAAACTGATTCCTAAACATAGAATTCAACAATCACTGCTACTTAGCTCTTTGTTCTATAGAATGAATGGCATCAATCGGTAGCAGTATAATCCCAATTTCATTATAATACTTATATATATTCCTGATTGAAAACGTGCACTTGTATCTGATTGTCGCTGAAATTAGCATAAATGAAAGAGTTACTCAAGTCTGATGGTCTTGTCTACCAGTTGGTCAATGCTGGGAAGTGAAAAGATGTCCTTTGGGCATACTTTATTTAAATTTGAGTAATTAATGCACGTCTGTCACTTCCCATTTTCTTTCTTGACCAAAACGGGCTTCGATACCCATTCCGGGTATAAAGCATGATGAATAAAGCCATTTATCTTCAGCTATCCACCTCTTCCTTCAACATAGTGGATCACCGTGGGCCCATATTACACCTTTTCTGTTTCATAGGTGGATATTGTGGGCCCACATTCAGTGGGTGGCACACTATCTTCGGCGAGATCAGGCACATATCCGAATGTTTCCAAGAAAATACATCTAGGTTTGCTCGGAGAAAACCGACCAATTCCTTCCTCAGTCGGGTGCTAAGTTAAGATCCAATATTAACAACCCGAGCATGATCATCCATATCGATCAGAACATTGACCGTCACCTTAGCTGTTGCTGTCTCACTTCTTCTAACTTCTTCATGCGATCCATTGACTTATAGAATTCTCTATGATCCTTGAGCCAGGGCTTGGGCGTTAATTTCTATGCATCAATGCTTTTAATGCAGAATTCTTTCTCTGTATTTTCCTTTTCTCTCATCGCTCTATCTCTATGAATCGACGATATAATATTTTCAACTAGCGCTCTGGTCACTTCGAATCGATCCAACCCTATTCTCCATGGGTAACTTCATCATTAAGCACCAAGGATCTAGCATTACCATGAAATCAGCAGACGCTAGTCGACCCAAAAAGGCATTGTATCACGAATACTCATCCACATCCTAAACTTCTTAACCTGCATAGTCTTGCAGCCTCCATCATTCAACTCCATGAACAAATCAATAGTCCCAAGAGGTTCATTCGCCTCACCGATAAAACCTTGAATCCTTGATTTACAAATTTTGACATCCTTCCGACTTATCCCCATCCGATCAAAGGTACTTTTAAATAGAATATTCACCGAGCTTCCGCATTCCACCAAGACTTGATGTACATTAGCAGGGCCTACAATGGCTATTATTACCATGGGATCAAAGGTTGGTGCTTCAACCCTATGAGAATCCTTATTTGGAAAAACTATAACATCTATTATCAACCTTTTCTGCTTGGTTAGAGCTTCATCCTTATTGGAAAAGCAGCTCTACTGCGGTACGTGCCTCAACGAACTCGCGTAATGTTCCATCTCATTTTAGATTTTCTCCGTCGGATGAGGTCCTACAGTTATTGTGTTTATAATAACCCTTCCATCTAGTGGCCTGGGTCCCTCTCCATTGGGTCCAACTTGGTTCCCTTGGGCATTTGGCCCTTGGGGTCTAACATTCTGTCCACCATCCTATAGCTCTCTAACATACCACTGTAATCTCTTTTTTTGTATCATCTTTTCAATGAAATATTTAAGATGTATGCATTCGTTTGTATTATGCCTATGAGTTTCATGGAATTAGAAAAACTTCCCAAAGAGCTTTTCTGTCTTAATCGCTCTGTTGCCTCTCCTAGGCGGCTTCTTATATCCTTTTAAGCCTTAAGTGGCAAGGTATATGTTTACGAGTGTATCATTTAGAGGCATGTACTCCTTAGTATCATATTCCTTGGATGCTTTTTGGCATGTTTTCACCAGCCCTAACACCCTGATTTCTTTTCCTTTGGGTACTTAAATTACCAACATTCACAACCATATTATTGGCACTCTCACCGATCTATTTAACAACTACATTGCTTTTAATAACTTTCTTTAACTATCAACCACTAGTCTTTCTAACAACCTCGTTTTCCTCTTCCAAGTGGAAGAGCTAATTAGCCTTTCAGTGGAAATCCTCCATAAAGCTGCATCATTCTCAACCACTTTACAAAATCTGTGTCTGAGTGTATCCCCCAGACCAAAGCCATCAACACCATATTTTCATTTAGATTGTTTATTTCAGTAACTCCAACATCGGAGTTGTTCATAAAACCCTTTAGTGACTGTTTAGGTCTATGAGAAATGCCCGATAAGGATATCAAATCTGTAGGCCGAGCTACGTTGAGCCTGAACTACTCCATGAACTTCATATTTAACTTGACAAAATTCGAGATGGATTTTGGTACGAGCCAAGTGAACCACACCAATGCAACCCTATCTAAAAAGATGTGGAAATACATGCATTGAGCTGCATCCATTGCTCTAGCACCATCCATGTGCCATTATACATGAACAAATGTTGTTTGGGATCAATCGTCTTGTACATTGGCATTGAAAGCATTGTAAACTTCATGGGATACACATCCCTTAAGATGTTCTCCATTGATGAAGTTATGCTTGGTGCAAAACCCCAATCTTCGTTCTTTCTCCATTTATTCTCCTTCAGCAACTGCATAATCATATATGCAATAAGCTCCTGACTATCTTGGTAAGTCGAATATTGACTATCAAGACCTATGCCTAGTGTTTGACTTCGCAAACAGTCGCATTTTTCTCCTTAAAATCTAAGTTCTCCAGTCTCCAGGAGAACCACTCCTTCGGTTCTTCTTTGATGTCCAGTTGGCTCCATAGTTGTCATTTGGACACAACTTCCTTAGCTCAATCATTTGGTTCAACTTCATTGTTATTCTCTTGCAAATAGTCCTTGGAATATTATAAATTGACGGCCTCGGCCCCAGCCTCTCTATGGTCCTTAAATGCAGATCGGTGCCGATATAAACTCCCTTAGTATTGGCTCGAGTACTTTCCCTAGCGTTCCTCCCAGCTGCTTCTGTAGAATGTTGCTTCGTTTTTTGCTTTCCATCCCTTCTGTTCCATCTAGAAGCTGATGAATTTTCCTCCTCAGAACTAGCAGGTGATGCTTCTCTCCTAGGCCTTCGAGATTGTCGGGTCAGCAAGGCTATGTTTGTTGAATATGCGCTTATATGATTATTTGTTTGATGATAACAAACATATATATATATATATATATATATATATATATTCATTTAAATGTATTTGTTGATGTACTATTTTATTTTTCATAGATTAAATAAATATTTGTTGAATAAAATAAATTACACAGAATTTGAATGGAATTTGAATTCAAACAGAAATTTTATTCAAACAAATATTTATTAAAATTCTGAATAGTACAAATTCAAGCTCTCACTATACATATACAACTTTGATTACAATACATCACAATTTCATATTTACAGTTGACCTCACTACATATCACTCACATTCGTAGTTTATCTTCAATTTCATTCCAGTTAGAATCCAGCATCTGAGCAATCTGCAAAAATATTCACTAACGCAGTAAAATTGAGAAAGAAATATTCGTGCAATATAAAATAAAATATGTTTTTGAAAATATTGTTTGCCTCAGTTATTTGGGTTGTTCGTCATCATTTACATTTGAATTCATCATACACGAACAATGTGACATGCACAGTGTATCACTGTACATGCCACAAGGCCGTGCACATCGATACACACTTGATAATGCTACAGGGACATGTGAGCACAGGTCAAACCCAAATGAAAAGCAGGGTTCAACTCACGTGCAATATAAATAAAATCACGACACGAGCACAAGGTCAAACCCGAGTTTTTAAAACTGGGTTCAACACAAGGCACAATAAAACTGAAGCATGGCAGATCATAAATAAAGCAGCATCAAAGCATCAAAGCTTATACAATCAGACAACAACAGGATATACAAGCTACAAATCCATGAACCAAATATAACAATGTGTAGCAGCAATTACAAGTAACCAGAGGCAAATGGAGAGAGGCAATGAACCAGTGGAAATAAACAAGAACGCATGCTGCAACAAATGACTCAAGTTTGATGCTATCAAGTGATACAAATGTAATTACCACAAATCCAAAACCAAACAGTAATGCATGCAAGTGCAGACCAAATGCAAGACAAAAGTGCAACTGAAAATCAGTGCAACCCGAAGTCAAGGCAACATGAAGCATGCAAGCTCGAGCACAAGATATGGAAACTGCAACAATGCAATCTATAAAAGTATCGACTAGGCCACAACAAAGAAGATGATTAATGCTTATGAATACATGTGCAGACTATGCAAATGAAGACCACAAGTTTACAACAACTCCAGCAGTGATAGTGAAGTATGCAACTCGAAGTGATATAATAGCAAATACCACAAACATCAAGTGAGAAACACCAATGATACAAGTGAGGTGAACAACAATGCAAACATGAAGTGAATGCAACTACAGGAACTCAACAAGGAAGACTACAGCATCAAGTCGGATCAGACCAACCAGAATAGATGCAAAGACCATAATGCAATGTACATGAATACAACTACAGGTACAAGGCCAGAAGTTCAAGTGAGTGCACCAAAGATATGACATCACAGCAAACATGACAGCAAACAAATGCAAGTGACTCAAGCAACATGTCCAGTTACAACAAAGACCAAGTGCACAGTGAAAAGTATTCAATAATATAAAGCAATGCTTTGTGTACAACATACATATGAACCAAGTTAATATGTACAACAAACAAAGCTATCAACACTCAGATGAACACATGGCCGAGTGAAGCCAAAGCAAACAGAAGGGATGTCTATGTGCAAAATATTCCACGAGGAAGTCATCTCTACAATCAACAATTATTTACTCAAAGATTATGAAGGTCTTCTTTGCAGTGAAGAAAAATGCAGGGATGCAATATACCAACTCAATGCGACTCAAGAGTAAACTTGAATATGAAGACCACAGAAATCAATGATACAGTGGATGAACGAAGTTCAACAGTGCAGAGATGACCAAGTCAAAAATCAAATTCGTATCTTTTAAAAAGTCACAAATCAAAACAGGAAAGTTTCTGCCATATGAATCAAGGAAAAATCGAACGCTTCAAAATCAAAGCCGTGCGCATCAAGTCGCAAATATCAAGCAACCGAGAATTAGGAAAGTAACAAATCAGGCGAACGTATTAAAGGAAATCGAAATCCATATATAAACCAACAATCATCATTGGCAATGAGCATCGAGTTCGAGTACGAAAATCAGAAAAGCACAAACAAGGAAATTACATACTGAAGCAAACAGTGAACTCGATCAAATAGGAGCGGCCGACATCATCTCAAGAGACGATCAACAAATAAAGCAAGAGAACCAAGTTCAATCGAGCAGGAATAGTCGCGATCGTCTATATTTACTGAAAGCCCTAATTTGGACAAAGAACGAACGAAGAATCAAAGCCGCCATTTTCTTCAAGCCAGAAAAAAAAGAGGATCGGGTGAAAGAAAAATTGGGCCGGCCTTGTTTTTATAAAAAGGGGCTTTAGTTTATTTTATTTCAAATAGGGTTTTAGTTTTAAACTGTTTTTAAGTTTGTTTTAATTTTTCTTTTAAGGTTCAAATCTTGGTAAATCACCACCTAGGTTGTAGGTAGTGTCAGATTGTCTAGTTAGAATTAGTTCAGTGAGCAGGGTGTGCGAGTTTGCAAAACCCTATAGGCGGTAGCAGGGTGTGCGAGTCTGTTAGAGTGTTTGTAAGCGAGAGATTGTTTAATTCTAATAGAAATCTGAGAATGCAGCAGTAGGCAAGGGTTGACGAAGCTGGGTAAATTTTGTGTGTGATTTACTTTTCAGCATATTTATTTCTCTGTAGTTTGTTTTTGCGTTTGACTCGAGAAAATTTTCTATAACCCTATTCACCCCCCCTAGGGTTAATCAAGATCCTACAATGTTAACATCCATCTTTTCAAGAAGAGCCTTATAAATATCATTCATCCTTTGGTTCAACTCCACCATTATCTTGTCGAACTCCACCTTAGTCACCATATCTTGAGGGGCAAACAGTCTTGGTAACATGCTTGTCGGTTGGTTAGTTACCTCATCCTAGTAGGAATCTCCTACATCTCCACTAGCAATTGCTCCAAATCTTCTAGACTTCCTTATTGGTTCCATTACTTTCAATATGAAGGTTCTTCAAAATTTTGAATAAAAACAATCTAGATCTAACTCTTGGATGCTCTAATCCACAATAGCTAGCTAGATTTATGCCTAAGAAACTTGTTTCTCAATGAAAGCACCAAAACTGTTGAGCTAAAAAGTGGCACAACACCCCCAAAATGAAATTTGTTTAGAGAGATCTAGTTATAAACAGTCAAATTAAGCAAGGAACATGAGAATTTTTATAACGGTTCGGCAAATCTGAGGCCTATGTCCACTTTAATCTTATATAAAGATTGTTTATCATAAGTACAAAGGGTTTATGATTCTAAATAGCGTATAAAAGCAAAAGATAGCTTCCTTTATGACAAGATCAAGTAAAGAGAAAATGCAAAGAAGATAAAGTGCCATAAGTTCTTTCTAAGCTATCATATGCTTGCTATTTATACAGAAATCGCCTAACAAAGTAGCCGAATCATGATATAGTAGTTCAAACTTCAAATCCTAGAATGTATGAGGTAGATAAATTCTTTAAATAAATAAAATCATATCAGTACTGATCAGTATTGATCGACACCAACCTAATGCGATGATTTCATATCATGCCGCCTTCTTCTACTTCATCTTCTAGCTTCGATCAATTAAGCTCCTGGCACTATTACCTTAGAAATTAAGCCGTTGCTGAAAGGTTCTGAAATGTCTAGTACTTTTCCTTTTCTTCAAAGCTTCTTAGAGTAGTTCACCTAATCCTTCAAAAATAAGTTATAGGGCAAACACTTTATCCAACCATCTATAGGTCATAACTCCAAAGTCTCCTATAGTGCGGTGCCAACCTGAAAGTGCTCGGTATTGAGTTGTTACTTTGCCTATTTTGGGCACTTTATCCTTTTGAAGCTTGTTCTACCATTCTTTCAAGCATGCTTTCGAGTTCTTAAACCACTCCTTCTTTATCTTATTTTCCAGATTCATTTGAAAACCATTTGTCTAAAAGTCGGATAAAATTATAATCTTAATCCCTTACTCCAATTCTTAGAAAGAAAGGGATTTCTTTATTTCAGTTTTAATCTTTGTCTTTCTAATTTTGATTTCTACTCCTTTTAACATGTCTTATTCCTCACAAACCATAATCTTAATTTTATTTCAATTCCAATTATTACAGTAATTTCTTAATTTCTTTAAAAGTTTGCAAATGTGGGTTATTGTAACATCCCTAATTTTATTGACATTATTTAGGTGATTTAATTAGAATAAATTAAATAGAATAATGTAGATAAGGAGATTGAGGTTGATTAATAAACTAGGTGGTCTTTGCTTATTTAAAATCTAATGAACTTATATAAATGGTTAGGTAATTGAACACATGGCATTAGGATAAATACTCGCCTATATTTCTCACCCTTATACTATCTTTCTTAGTTATACACATTCATTTTACTTAAAACAAAATTTATAACCATGAGAAGCAAGCAAGGTCGGCCATTAGGAATAAGAGAAGAGAAAATATACTTAAAGCTTAGGATTCAAGATAGAAGGAAACAATCTCAATCAAACTTTAATTTCTTATCCAATCTAAGGTGAACAATAGTTTCTATATCTCTATTTTGATTTTATCGTCACATGGGTTCAGATTTAAGAATAAATATGTTTTTATGATATAATGAATGATGGAATGCTTGATTATGATTTATATATGTTTAAACAAGGTTGTTTAATAGGAGATGTACCGGTCTTAGGGAAAAACCGAGATGAAATGATTTTAAAATGCCATGGAAAAATTATATGTTATACAAAATATGATTTTGGAGTTGGTTTCAATGTTTAAAATTTTCCAAACCGTGGATAGTTTATTATGAATTTTCAAAGGAAAATATGGTAATTTGGGTTTATAAATTATTTTGGAAAAATATATTAAGAATTTGGGTCCAAAATTTTAATACGTTACAATATAATTAAAGTGAATTTTTGGAATTTTTGAGGATTTTTACTAAGTGATTTAGTAAGGAAATTAAATTATTTCGAAAGAATGACCGAAATGATTTAATTGATTTTATAAGAGGAAGGGCTTATTTGTCAAATGTTAATATGATTTAGATCTGAGAAAATGTGGTAAATATTATCCAAATTATTTAAAAAGTTGTGGAAGCCAATCAAATCTTTACAAGTAGGAAAGTTTGTTACTAAAAGTTTTCGTATTTTGGAAAAATCAGCATCTACCTAGAAAAAGGTGGTTTCGCCGCCTTTGGCAAACCTTTCGACCCAGACTTCTCGACCAAGATCTTTTGACTTCGTTGACCAACAAGGTTGAAAGCAATGCACATGATAGCATTCATGTGGTATGTAGTGAATTGGACCCAGTAGAAAGGTATGGTGTCGAAGAATTACATGCGAAGGATTACCGAAGGATTACTTTCGGAGGAGATGGTCATTTAATTTATTTTAATTTGAAAAAGAAAAACAAATCACTCACCTATTTTCAAAAGACCTTTCAACGTTATCGAAAAGTTTGGTTAAAAGGTTCTTTTTATAAGACCTTTTGACAAGGTCGAAAGGTTTGGTTTTGAAAGGTTGTTTCAAAGAGGATTTTGAAAAGAGATGCCGCCTTTATTTTGGTTCAAACCCATCGAAGGGGTTGAAAGCTGGAGCTTTCGACTTTTTCGAAAGGTTTAATGATTTCTATAAAACAAGCTGCTTCCCAAACCATCCGGAGGAGTCGAAAGCTGAAGCTTTCGATGTTGTCGAAAGGTTTAATTGTCTTCCTCAATGTTTTATAAAGAAGAAAGTGGTTTTGAAAACTTTCACCAATGACCCAAAGTAATATTTTTAAGAATAAACCCAATGGTTTCGAAAGGTTTTCTTTCCAATGCTTTCAAAAGGTTTACTTTCCAATGGTTTCAAAAGGTTTACTTTCCAATGCTTCTAAAGGTTTACTTTTCAATGGTTTCGAAAGGTTATACTCTTATATATAGTTATGCTTTATCAAGGTTGAAAGGTTTCGAAGGAAGTGTTTAAAGTATTAAAAGGGCCAGAGCCTATTGTTTTTAAAGAAGATGATTAAACCTTTTGAAGAGGCTGAAAGTGCAACCTTTCGACGTTCTCGAAAGATTTGAAAATGTATATTCTAATTTTTAAATGAAAAACCCACAGCTTATATAAAGGAGTTTGTAATGGCTTTAAGTATGAAATTTTGAAGAAGTACTGCCTTGATAAAATATAAGTTAAAGGTCTTAACTATGTTTTATGAAATATATTTCAAGGACCTTAAATCTACATGAGTGGTATAGTTAAAATTGTTATTTTGCTTCTTCAAATAGGAATACATTCACATAATAACCCGTTAACAAGATTTCTTATTAACATCCATGGTGCTTTTCATAGGATTATTTTATATGGGTTCAACCTTTCGGCTGAGTGGATTCACATTTTCGAATGAGATGACAAAGTTGAAGGGTTTTAAGGTCTTAATTTTGATCCTGATGAGAGGGGCTAGATTCCAGAAGGTTATAAGAGATTATTCATCTCAGATAAGGATTTGAATGAAGAATCATCTTACTTTCGATCCTATCGAAAGTTTTAAGTATGGTTCAAGCATTATGGTTTAAAGGGATCAGCAGAATTGCTTGACCTTTTGATTAGCCTGGAAAGTCCAAGAAGCCATTTGGCCTATATCGAAAGGTTTAGATACAGCTTAAACCTTGCAATTTGACTGGATCGATGGTCTTGTTAAACCTTTCGATAGGCCGGAGGGTTTAGGAAACCATATGGACCCTTCGATCGACTTGTCATGATTGTATGACCTTCATCCATATCATTTCATCAAGTTCTATCTTCCTTGGAAACCAAAAGTAATCCACATCTCCTTTGAATCCTTTTGGAAGGTTATAAACCCTTCGATGGTATCAAATGGTGAGATTGCTTAATTTGTTATCCCTTACACTTTTGGCTTCCTAGGATGATATCTCACTTGTGAAAACCTTATGAAAAGTGTGCATGATCCAAACATATTTAAATAATAAGAGCTGATTCAATATGCCATGAGACTGATATCTGAGGCTAATTCACAAATTATATTCTCCCTTCTTGTAATTGATATTAGGTAGAGAAAAAGAAAACTTACTCCAATGATAGTTTCATGACATATTCCTAAAATAAACAACAAATATAATAAAAAATCATAAATTATTAGCCGCTAATATTAAATTAACACATAATCATGATTATCCCCAAATTCCAAGTCAATCACAAGCCATAATTATCTTTTTTTCTTCATAATGGAATATGATACAAAATTTAAGAAGTTGGCCCTCAACCTGATTTCTAAATCAGGGTTACAGTGTATCAAGCGGGAGAAATAGTGATTGTTGAGTAGAAGAACGGAAAGAAAGAAAGGTCCTTAGATTGGACCTCTTGCGTCTTATTTATAGATGTAGGCGGCCTTCCTTTCAATCTTATGCATTTATCAGGACGGAAGGACCCTTCATCTATGCAGTTGTAAACCTTTCGGCCTTAACGGAAGGTTTGTTTTTTACTCATCATCATGTACCGCTGAATATCATCAAAGGCTTTGTGTTTCCCCAATATATTTATGAACTCTTCGTCCCCCCAAAGGGTTGGTTTCTTATGAAGCATTATGAACCTTTGGGTCTTATCGAAAGGTTGCTCCCTCATTCGATTACTACCGAGAGCCGCACTTTTCCTGAATGGTGTCAGAAAGTGGTCTCTCATTGAATTATGGATGTTGCCTTTGCTTAAACCTTTTGATACTGTCGAAGGATGTTGGAAATGCACTTTAACCGGTTCATAAGGCTTCTTATGCTTTCGAAAGGGTTGTCAAATGAGTTTCCTATTCTGACCCTATCCTTCCTACTATTCTTGGAAGACGTCTGATTGAATGATGAACAATGAATCCCTTTCGCTTGCCTCAAAGGGTTTAGATTTGCAACAAACTTATTTCCCGCACCCCTTCCTTTTTATTTAAAGGACTTGGGGGTGCTCTTCTTTTCTTTAGGGCGGCCTTATAACCATCTACCTACAAAAACTCTACCCTAGAGTTACCATATGCCTCTTCTTCTCTGGTGTTATACAATCCTTTTAGTGTCATCGGAAGGTAACTTCTTCTGATACTCTTTGCCTATGCGGAAGGTCTCTGATGTGCCTTCTTTATCTTCATTTACGTTTATGGTTAACATTTACCCTCCCCTTGTATAAAGAAGGCTTTTGTCCTTTGGGACAAAGATTCTAGGATTATCGAACGACCCCTGCGTTCTTTCTGCTGGTAACGAGAATTGAAAACCAGAAAACCTGGTTTGACGTTGATAATGGGAACCATTGGAGCTCAAGATACCACTTTCGGGACACCATTTTCTGACAATTAATAATAGAGATTCCAGAATGCAATTTCTAGTAATCAATAATGGAAGACCAAAATATCTCCTCCGGTGGTAGAAGTCTGTAATACCAATTTTCGAGAAATAATAACAGCAGATCGAAATACCGACTTCGGTAAGTAATAATAGAAGACTGGAATACCATAGCAGGCAATTAATAAGTGAAGACCAGAATACCATTACTGGTAATATATAGAAAACTAGAATACCATCTTTAGTAATAGAAGACCAAAATACTCTTTCCAATATCAAGTAATAGAGGATTGGGATACTATCTCTTATGATAGAAGTCTAGAATACCTATCTAGCAAATGTTCGCGAGAAGAAGTCGGTGACTTCCCTTTAATTTTCTTGTTGAATATGCCATCCTTTGGCTTTGTTAGTGTTTCGCATGCTTTTGCTTTCTCGGCCCCGAGTTTTCTTTATCCATTTATCATTTATTCTGGCCTATTTTAGGCAGGGACTCTTTCATCTGATTTTGTGCTTATTTAAGCAGAGCCTATATCAGGTTGTTTTTCATATTTGACAGTACCGACCTTTTTGGTGGTTTTTATTTTAAGTTATGCCAATTTCTAGCAGTGCCTGTTTCAGGCATGGACTTTTGTTAATCTGCTGGACATTTCATTGGGGTTTCCGGTGTGCTCGGCTAGCTTTTCCTGAAGCAGGGCCTGAGGACTTACCCAACCTCCCTCCAAAAGGTGCATTAACCTGGCCATTGCGTGAAGCAGTTAAGGGCTTGTACAGAACCTTGGCCAGGCCATAGCATGGCGGGACCAAGGGATTACCCATCCTCCCTCCAGGAGGTGCTTTATCCTAGCCATAGCATGACGTGGATAAGGGCTTGTGCTACTTTAACCTGGTCATTTTTAGTTTTGGCACGGATAAAGGCTTACGCCCTCCCTCCAGGAGGTGCCTTGACCTGGCCTTCTTGGCGCGACCAAGGCCTTTTTGCCATTAATGGTAGCCTACCATCTTAGGTATTCCAAGTTTTTAAGGAGAATTTCACTCCCAACCATGTAGATTTTCTTACTAAATCATAGCAGAGATGTTCTTGGAAATGCTTTATTCATTCAAAGTTGGAAAATTATGGTCTTAAATGTTCCGCATTCTAGGTTCTTGGTACCATATTCCCATTAGGTTACCATAGCTTATAGGCTTCTGTAGGAATTTATTTAAAGATTATCAATGGACCTTCCCAATTAGGCCTCAATTGCCCATCTGATGGGTTTTTGGTATTGGCTATTACCTTTCGAAGTACTAAATCCCCTTGTCTGAATGATCCGGCTTTTACTTTTGAGTTGTAATATATTGTTATCCTCCATTGATATTCAGCCATTCTCAAGGCTGCTTTATCTCCTAGTCCATGAATCACGTCAAGTGATTCCTTTCTCAATTCCTAGTTTGGATTAAAGGTGCGGGCAATTCTTCTATGAGAAGGTACCTCAATCTCTACAGGTAGCATTGCTTCACATCCATATGTTAGAGAATAGGGGGCATGACCCATTGTATTTCTAGTTGAAGTTCTATAAGCCCATAGAACTAGGGGCAATTCCTCTACCCAATTTCATTTTGCCTTGTTCAGCCTCTTCAAGATGGTCTTGATTGTTTTGTTAGCTGCTTCGATGGCTCCGTTGGCCTTTGGATGAGCGTACGAGGAGAAGCTTCTTATAATTCCATTCTTGTGGCAAAACCATGAAAACTCTTCACTCTCGAATTGGGTCGCATTGTCGTATATTATCTTATAAGGTATCCTAAATCTTGTGACAATGTTTTTGATGACAAATCTTAGCACTTTCCTAGAGGTAATTTTCGGGGGTGGTTTTGCTTCAACCCATTTTGTAAAGTAATCTATTGCCACCACAGCATATTTTGCTCCTCCCTTGGAAATTGGAAGAAATCCAATTAAGTCATTTCCCCAAACATCAAATGGCCATGGGGTAGCAATAGGGGTCAGTTGACTAGGTGGGAGACTTGGTATCTTTGAATAACGCTGACACTTATCACACCTTTTAACATATTCCATCGCTTGGTTAGTCAAACATGGCCAGTAAAACTCTTGCCTCATTATCTTTTTGGCTAATTTTCTTCCATTAGAGTGATCCCCACAAAACCCTTCGTGTGCTTCCTTTATTTTTCCCAATCCGCTTTCTGGTTTCACACATCATAGATTGGGAAAGGCATACCCTTTCTTGTAGAGAACTACATCCATAATGGTGAAGCTCCGAGCTTGTCGTTTTATCCTTCATGCTTTTATTTGATCTACAGGCAATGTTCCATTGACTTTATAATCCATGATTGGCGCAATCCAAGTGTTTTCATAACTTTCCTCCGCTATTGGAGCCACGGGTTCTTTATGCGGTATCTCTTGGTCCATCCCATCTGATTCCGTTGCCAAGGATTACGATCGGGTTAACACTAATATTTCCGTAGCTTTTTCTTGTTTGTTTTCCTCAATGCTGGGATTGGTCTGAAATCCTACAGGTACAATTCGAGTTTCATAGGCTCCTCTTGAGCTTGACAACTTAGCCAGTGAATCTTCTTGAGAGTTGTCTCCTCTTGGTATTTAATATAAGGAGAAATCTTTAAAAGGTGTGAGCATCGTTAAAAGTTTCTTCCCATACTGACTAAGTTTAGAATCCTTGGTTTGGCATACCTGCTTGATTTGGTTAACCATCAATTGGGAATCTCTAAATACCTGGATTCTTAGGATTTTAAGTTGCAAAGCAAGGGTCAACCCTGCAACCATGGATTCATATTATGCTACATTATTAGTTGCTGAGAATCCCAACATCATAGCATAGTGTAATTTGTGCCCTTCTGGGTAATTATTACATATCATGCCCCCGCTCCTTGCTTATTCGAAGCGCCATCAACAAACAACTGCCACTTGGGATTTGTATCTTTTTCCTCTTTGGATTGTTCTGAAATGAACCCCATGCAGTTGTTAACGAAATCGGCTAAAGCTTGACCTTTTATACCCTTTTTGGCTGATACGCTATATCGTACTGATTTAGCTCAATGCCACACTTGATTAACCTTTTAGAAGTCTCGGGGATTGCCAAAGACTTGTTTAACGGGAAGTTAGTTAGTACCTTTACTGGGTGGGCCTGAAAATAAGGCCTTAATTTTCGAGCTATCAAAATTAAATAGTATGCTAGCTTTTTTATGACTGGGTGTCGGATTTCAGCATCCATTAACCTTCTACTTACATAATAAACTGATGGTTCCAGTCCCTTTCATTTCTAATCAGTACCAAGGTCACCATGTATTCAGAAATTGCCATATAAGAATAGATCCTCTCCTTCTTCAGGGTTGGATAAGATTGGTGGCTTTTTCAAATGTGACTTTAGTTCTTCGAATGCCTTTTTGCAATCTTCATTCCATTCAAAGTTTTTCTTCTGCTTAATTACCTCAAAGAATGGTATGCATTTATCAGTGGCCTTTAATATAAACCTGCTTAGTGCTGCCACTTTTCCATTCAAACTCATAACATCTTTATTCATCATAGGTTCTGCCATATCCTTAATGGCCTCGATCTGCTCTAGGCTAGCCTCAATCTCTTATGCACTCACAATATATCCAAAAAAAAATTCCGAAATGGACTCCAAAGTTGCATTTCTGGGGGTTAAGTTTCATTAGATACTTGCAGAGCATTTTAAACATTTCGTTCAAATTTTCAAGATCATTTTCGCTTCTTGAGACTTTACCAACATGTTGTCAACATGAACTTCCATATTCCTCCTGATTTGTTCTATAGATATTCGATTAACCAAACATTGATAAGTTGCTCCTGCATTCTTCAATCCGAATGGCATTACCTTATAACAATAGGTCCCTTCATTAGTAATGAAGCTAGTATGTTCCTCGTCGGGTTTAAACATATGAATATGATTGTACCCAGAGTATGCATCCATTAGGGAAAGCAACTTATGCCCACTGGTGGAGTCGACCAACTGATTTAACCTTAGCAATAGGTAACAGTCCTTTGGACAAGGTTTATTCAAATCTGTATAAGCTACACAAGTCCGCCACTTCCAGTTGGATTAATTTACCAGAACCGAATTTTCCAACCATTTAGGGTATCAGACTTCTCGAATAAACCAATTTTGTTGCAATTTCGTGACTTCTTCCTTTAGGGCATCGGTCCTAACGTTATCAATTTGCCTTTTCTTTTGCTTGACTGAAGGAATCACTGGATGATATTCAAGGAATGGGTCATTACCATGGGGCTAATTCCAACCATGTCAGAGTGGGTCTGCTCTTCAAGATTCTTTCCCATTCTATTATTTTAGTAGAATCATAGAATCTAGTAGAACCTCTTCGGTTTCTTTAACTGGCTTAACTCTTTCCACTTCTCCTCGACAATCCACTTCTGTAGTGATCTCACTTTTTTTAATTGAATTGGAATCCATTCTCTTTCTCTTTCCGTAAACTGCAAACCACCTTACATCAATACGTTTGTTAATTTTATCATCCTTTTTCTTCGCTTCAAATGATGGATGTAAGAATCCATCTTCTGAAGGCTGTAAATAATGAAAGAATAAAAGTAACAAGTGAACTCCCTTTTATATTGCTCTAGAGTTGCAAAATAAATTTCTCGGGATGTGAATTGTTCGCCTCGAATAGTGCCCCAACCGCTTTTAGTGAGAAATTTAAGCATTAGATACTTTGGGGAGACGAATGCATCCACCTTGTCCAGTGCTGGTCATCCAAAGAAGCATTATAGAAGGAGGGTTGATATATGATCCCAAAGGTTGTTTCAAAGACTCTAGAACATAAAGGAAGTCCTAGTTGGACCAAAAGCTTCACTTGCCCAAGCAGAGTTGTCCCCTTGTTATTGAACCCAAAGATTGGCTTGGGACTAGGTTCAAGTCTATCCTTGGAAATTCCCATCTGATCAAACGATTGGCGAAATATCACATTCTAGCCAGAACCTTGTACTTGTTGGTTCTATGGCCATTTACTTTGTGGCATGCGCAATATTTGTCTCCTTTTTTTTGCTCAGGGTAATTTTGGGCCTTAAATGAAGTGGGGAAGTTGACTTTATCCTATGTCATTGTGTATTTGTAGGAAATTAGTCAATTTAATGCCACCGCGTTAGTATTGATGTATTCCCAATTAGCTCTCTTGGGAATTCTTGAAAGAGGCTATGCGGTAGGATCGTGTAATATGGAATAATGAAATAGTCTAGATAGATAAAGTAGGTAAATGCAAGGAGACACCAGGATTTTATACTGGTTCGGACCTCTCGTCCTACGTCCAGTCCCTAAGCTTTACTTAGGAATTTCACTAACTAATACCCTCACTTCACCCGGAGAAATAGGTTTACAACTTACCCGAATAACCGAACCGGATTTCTTGCCTCAACTACCGAAGAGGACTTCCACTCAATTACTAAAATACAATATTCAACTTGTTGTGTTCTTGTCAACACTAATGAGTCTAATGTAGTACAATATTCCTATAATCTTATCCTCGAGAATATGCAATGTGTTTGTGAAGATTTAGGAAATGTGAATTGCTATGAATCAAAAGAATGTTATAAACAAAAAACAATGATTCAAGCAATAGATTAGTGATTGCTTTGAGAATATCTAGAAAATATGAACAAGAGAATAGTTAGATTAAAACAAGAGAATTCGGTCAATTAAATGATGTTAGAATCATGTGTATATACTTGTAGAAGAGATGCATATGTTGTCAAAGGTTGCAAACAAGAGATGCTTCCATTTCCATTAATGAATGGTTGCAACTCTTGGGAGGAAGAAGGTGTCTTTTCAGAGAAAATTCGCAGGTTCAAATTCAGTCGACTGAGCAGGAAATTCAGTCAACTGAAAATATGAAGTAAAATTTTCGGGACCAAATTCAGTCGACTGTGCAGGAAATTCAGTCGACTGAAAACTGTGCGTGTGTATAAATTTGTTTCAGTTTCTGTCGACTGACTATTCCTGTTCAGTCGACTGAACTCATAAAACCTGCATAGTTAAAACTTATTTGAAAAATGAAGTTTATAAAAATTTTCTAGTGTTCGTGCAAGCTTCTTGAGGATAGATTTTAACAATATATCTAGACTAATGACATATGTAAAAACATACTTTAAGTTTGTTTGGTCTTCATCTATCTTCCTTTAGCATTTGCATATATTTCTTCCTTGTTTGTTAAAGCACATTGTCATTAATCAAAATCTTCGCGTATCAACATTCTCCCCCTTTTTGATTGATAACAATACTGATTTATTCTAGAGACGTTTTACTTATTTTCTCCGCCTGAATGTATGCACTATCTTTCCTAGAAAACAAAGTTAGTACCATAGATTTTCTCCCCCTTTGTCATCGACAAAAAGGAAGAACTAACAGCACAAATTATTTATCAAAACAATCACTGAAGCATAGAAAATATTTGCATAATCATGACTTAAGAAAAAATGTTGTGACAAACAAGCATAAAATGGCTATTTGTACAAGCCACTAGAAAGTGTAAAAATACACATCAAAACAAAAAAGATCACTCATCTCTATCCCAGTCATATGAACCTTCTCTTCATGTTGGTTCACGTATGATGGGTCCTCCTGTTGGTGGTCCATGTGCTCTTCCTCCTTGGCCACAACTAGCTCCGCTAGCGCTGCTACTTGTATGCTCTTCGGATGTCGTCCATGTAAATGTAGGTGCCGGACGTTTGCCGCGAGATGTCGAAGCAGAAGTGGTGCTTGAGCACGAGATTGCATCGCAAAGCTTGTTGAAGAATCCTTTGATTTTGTCAAGCTTACGATCTACTTTTTTAAGACGAGTGTCAAGAATTTGTTGATTTCTTGACAATATCCCCAAGGATTGGTGGGTAGTGAAGCTTGGGTCAACAAGATGAATTTCATCATCTAGCTCGAGATGTTCTTCGTGGCGAGGTTGAGGAGGTTGTTGTTGTTGTTGTTGTTGTTCTTGATGTCTTGCTTCCCATTCGGTGAGTGATATTATACGAGGAGGTCAAGATGGGAGTTGCATTAGGCTTATGGTCTGGTGGTTAATTTGATGGACCGTTGTATTCTCTGACTCGGGTAATGGTGTATCGACATTTAGGAGAAGTCTCATGATGTACTCTCCAAAGTAGATAGTGCGCATTTTGCCATCATTGAAAGTGAGAAACTCATCAAGAATAAGCTGTACCCAATTAACTTGTATATTGCCAAAAATAGCATATAAAGCTCGATAGTTATTTGGGTAGACAATTTCGTACGAGCCCATGCGAGGAGTAATCGTTCTCATTAGGGCTTTATGGAGGATTCTCGCCATAGGTCGAAGGGAGGTGGACTTAAAATCCTTAAAGTTGATATTATCATCCATAAATCGATGGTTTATGTTGTCGCGAATGTGTGGATTGAATTCTATCTCCTCTAGCTTTCTCCCAACATTTGGCGACTCTAAAATATGTGCTATTCTATCCAAGGAAAACCAAACTTTCTTTCCACACACCATACTCCAAACACAATTGTTTGGATTTCTTGGGGTTTGGTGTCCAAGATTAAGATTAGCATAAAATTATTTTGCCATTACATGATTAATGGCATGGTCATTTCGTTTCAAAACTAAAAGAGAAGTTAAACCTGCCGGATCTGTTAAAGCTTGGATGTTGCAGGTTTGAAAACTTTGAAAATCAACGAAAGATTGCTTGAAAATTCGGGAATTCTTCATCTTGTTCCATCGAGTGACAGCGGTTCCATCGTAAAGCCATTGTGCTATTTGAGCATCAATTGGCTCGGAGGATGAAGAAGATGAAGCTCGTGATCTTTTTGGTGCCATTTGGGTGAGAATTTAGTTGATTTTGAGGAATTTGGGGGCTAGGGTTTCGAAATTGATTTGGGGAAGAAAGTTTGTAGGAGGTAAAAAGTTAATTGGTAGGGTAAAATCTGGTGGTTAAAGGGGAAATTTTGCCTGGGAAGAGGCGTTCAGTCGACTGAATGTTCTGTTCAGTTGACTGAATCAAAGGCCGAAATTTTCTGTGACAGATTCAGTTGACTGAACGGTACATTTAGTCGACTGAATTTTATGCTGAAATTTTCTGTTGAATTTTTAGTCGACTGTGCAGATCATTCCAGTCGACTGAACTATGTAAATATTGTTTTTTGTCACATTTTCAGTCGACTAAGCAGGGGCGTTCAGTCGACTGAAACATGCATTTTTGTTGGATCATTTAATTTTTGAATTTAAACAATTTATTTAAAGAAATAGTTGCAAAAATATTGATAAAAATATTTCAAAATTTAACTATTTCTTTGGGGATGGACTTGGAGTCTTCTTTCCTTCATTCTTCATGTAATTTATATCCCATGAATTCAGACTATATTGAGGAGTCTTAGGAGAAATCCAAGGATTCACAGGATCGACTGGTGTACGATAAGATGAAGACGGATCAAGTGAGCTAACGGGGCGAGGTAGGGGTTCATCCACTTCGTTCTTCTTTGATCCACAGAAGCGTAAACCAATTTGCTCTAGGAAGCTCAAACGTCTAGCCGTAACTTTTTGCTCGAAATATAATTCTCGTTGAAGATCTATCTGTTGTTGTTGAAAGTGATGAATTTCATCAATCTTTCTTTTTGTGTCAGGTGAAATGAAGAGTCCGCGTTTTTCCTTTTTAGATTCTGGTGTGAAACCAGTATGGTAATTTTCCCATTTGTAAACCGGCTCATGTGCTGGTGTTGGTGTGGGAAGTTTTGGCGACGTTGGAGTGTTATCTACTGATGAGGTGATATTGATTGGAGAGAAGGAGTTGTTGGACGACATTTTATGTTGAATTAAGATTTTATACGTAAAATCGAGATGAAAATAAAAAAAAATTTAAGAATTTATTTATAGTAGAATTTCACTAAACAAATATTGGTTATAATTTAATAAGATTTTTTAACCGTATAGAGATTCAATGGTAAAGAGAATTTTGTTAAAATGTATGATTCTTATTTAATAATTCAGTTTTGAAAATGTGTGGTCTATAAATTATATAATGTAACATATAACATAACTGAAATTATTTGAAATTCTTATTCAGTCGACTGAATATTTTGTTTTAGTCGACTGAAATGTGGGAATATTTCTAATGTATTTCTAATTAATATCTTTAAAGGATATTATACCTAATTCTCGTCGAAGTTTTATAAAGGAGTTTTCTAAAAGAGGTTTAGTAAATATATCGGCAGTTTGATTTTCGGTAGAAATATGTTCTAAATTAATTATTCCTTTTTCGATATTGTCACGTAGAAAATGGTGGCGAATATCTATATGTTTTGTACGAGAGTGAGTAACCAGATTTTTAGATAAATTTATTGTACTTGTATTATCACAGTATATTGTAGAATTTGTTAAATTTATATTAAAATCTTTAAGTATTTGTTGCATGTATATAAATTGAGTGCAAGCTAAAGCAGCTGATATATACTCTGCTTCGCAGCTGGAAAGCGAGACACAATTTTGTTTCTTACTAAACAAAGATACAAGTGATTTTCCAATGAAATGGCAAGTACCGCTTGTACTTTTTCAATCTGTTCGAGATCCACCAAAATCAGCATCATTATATGATACTAACTCAAATGGACATTCTTTTGGATAGAAAAGACCGAAATCTTTAGTTTGATTAAGATATCGCATTATTCGTTTTACTGCTCTTAAGTGTGAATCTTTAGGATCGGATTGAAAACGTGCACATAAACAAACACTCATCATTATGTCAGGTCTACTAGCGGTTAAGTAA
Source organism: Allium cepa (assembly GCA_030765085.1). Classification (NCBI taxonomy): domain Eukaryota; kingdom Viridiplantae; phylum Streptophyta; class Magnoliopsida; order Asparagales; family Amaryllidaceae; genus Allium; species Allium cepa. Next base: position 705,610,901 of record CM060941.1, read on the forward strand.
AGTAAAGAACCTATCATACTTCTAAACAATTTTTGATCTACACTTTTTCCATTTTCATCTCGATCGAGATGTGTAGTGGTACTCATAGGAGTAGGTTTAGCAGAAGTGTTTTCCATGCCGAATCGTTTAATTAAATTAGCACAATATTTTTCTTGGTTTATAAAAATTCCATTTGTTAATTGTTTGATTTGAAGTCCGAGAAAATATGATAATTCTCCCATATGATACATTTTGAACTCATTAGTCATTATATTTGAAAATTCTTACATAAATTTTCATTGGTTGAACCAAAAAAATAATATCGTCTACGTATATTTGAATTATTAAAATATCTTTGGTAGTATTTTTAATAAAAAGCGTTTGATCTACTTTTCCAATTTTAAATCCCGAGTTTAATAAATAACTTTTAAGTCTTTCATACCAAGCACGAAGTGCTTGTTTAAGACCATATAGTGCTTTCTTTAATTTATATACATGATCTGGATATTTTTCATGTATAAACAACGGAGGTTGTTCTACATATACATTTTCTTTAATAAAACCATTTAAAAATGCACTTTTAACATCCATTTGATAAAGTTTAAAATTGTGAAAACATGCAAAGGCTAATAGTACACGTATTGCTTCCAGTCTTGCAATGGGAGCAAAAGTTTCTTCAAAATCAATACCTTCTTCTTGATTATACCCTTGTGCTACTAGTCTTGCTTTATTCCTTGTTCGTCTACTTTATTTTTGTAATCCATTTTGTTCCAATTACTGATTGATTATTAGGACGGGAAACTAATTCCCAAACATCGTTACGTTCAAATTGATTTAATTCTTCTTGCATTGCGATAATCCAATAATCATCTTTTGATGCTTCTTTTGGATTTTCAGGTTCTGTTGATGAAATGAACGCTACATGACCCATTTGATTTAGTTGATTTCTTGTTCTAACTTGAGAATTTATTTCTCCTATTATATTTTGAGTTGGATGATCTCGTAATATTCTAGGAGGAGATCTTAGTTCATTATTATTATTTTCAAGGTTTGTTTCTTCTATATTTATTAATTCTTCATCATCTTTTATATTAAAAAATTTATTAAAATTTTCATCAAAAGATATATGCAAAGTTTCTTCAATTAAATTTGTTTGTTTATTAAATACTTGATATGCTTTGCTTCGTTCTGAGTATCCTACGAAAATTCCTTCATCAGCTTTTGAATCGAATTTTCCTAGTTGATCTTTTGTATTTAAAATGAAACATTTTGATCCAGATATTTTAAAATAAGATATATTTGGCTTTTTATTATTAAACAGTTCATAAGAAGTATTTTTAGTTAATGGTCTAATTGATACTCTATTTAATGCATAACATGCAGTAGCAACGGCTTTTGCCCAAAAATGTTTTGGTAGAGAACATCCATTTAACAATGTTCTTGCGCATTCTTGTAATGTTATATTCTTTCTTTCTACAACTCCATTTTGTTGAGGAGTCTAGGAGAAGAAAAATTATGATTTATTCCTTTCTTTTTACAAAAGGTTTCAAAAACTTCAGTTTCGAATTCCCCTCCATGATCGCTTCGAATATTTTTAATTTTCAAATCTTTAGTGTTTTGAATTCTTTTGACAAATGTTTTAAAATGCTCAAAACTGTCACTTTTATTTTTCATAAAAATAGTCCATGTATATCTTGAAAAATCATCAACTATTACAAATACGTATCGATTATGATTAATGGATTGAATTTGTGTTGGTCCAAATAAATCCATATGTAGTAATTCTAATGGTTGTAAAGTCGAAATATTTTTCTTAGATTTGAAAGATGATTTCGTTAATTTTCCTTTTTGGCAATCATCACAAATTTTTTTATTTTAAAGTTTATTTTGGGTAAACCTCTTACTAATTCATTTTTAGAGAGTTTTCTAATGGTTTTAAAATTTATATGACAAAATCTTTTGTGCCATAACCAAGGATCATTATCTTTGGCAAGTAAACACATACTTGAATTATGATTAATATTCATATTTAAAACATAAATATTTCTATCTCTATTTCCTTCAAAAATAAGATTTTGGTTTTGATCAAAAATACTACATTTATTATTCGAGAAAGTTATTTTAAAACCTTTGACACACAATTGACTTGTGCTAAGTAGATTATGTTTTAAATTTTCAACTAATGAAACATTTGTTATAAAAGGTAAATTTGATGTACCGTAATTGTTCACATCTCCTTTGCCAATGATATACCCTTTTGAATTGTCCCCGAAGGTAACCGAGCCACCATCAAAGTATGTGATGTTTGTAAGCATATCTTTGTCTCCGGTCATGTGTTTTGAACAACCACTGTCTAATATCCATTTCTTCTTTCTGAGTCGAACCTGAAAATAAATATGAAATTATTGGTACCCACCTTTTAATAGGGTCCTAAAAAGTTAGAGTTTAGGAAACCAAACCCAATTTGGTTTAGTATCCTTTTTATAAATATAGTTTTCATTATGATGAACATTATCCATAAATGTTTTAATATATTTATTTCTTATTAATACATTGTTAGTTTTTGGTACCCAAATTTTAACTACTTTGTTTTCTACTTTAGTTTTAATAGTTTTCTTTGGCAATATTTGTTGTTTTGAATCCATATTCCTCTTAAAATTTGTATCTTTTTTTTAGGAATTTTTGACTCCTTTTTATATCCTAATCCATGTTTACTTGAAGAGGATTGAGAATTTTCTAAAATCTTAGATAAATTTTCTCTTCCTTTGTTAAAGTTAGAAACATTTTTAGTAATGTTATCTAATCTAGCTTGAAGACTATTATTTTCTAACTCAACTTGTTTAATCTTAGTTTTTAACTCATGATTTTCAGAAGCAATTATATCATTCTTTGTTTTTTGAGTTTCAATTTCTTGACTTAAAAGTGATAATTGAGTTTCCGAATTTGAATGAGATTCTTGAACTTTTTCAAGTTCTTCTTCTAAGATTTTCTTTTCATCTTTTAACATATCTCTTTCAAATTCAGCTTTGTTTTGATTTTCACGAGTTTTTTTGAGTTTCTTTTTAAGAGTTTTTATTGTGCTTAAAAGTTCAGTATTTACTTCAATCAAAACGTCGAAAGTTAAATTATTTTCCTCAAATTCTTGAGCCATGAAGCACATATCACTATCATTTTCGGATGAAGATGAATCTGAATATTCCCATGTAACATAAAATGCCTTCTTTTTGAATTTATCCTTCTTGTTTTTGTTGTTGAAGTATTTCTGATTTTCCTTCATTTGTTCTTGACAATCTTTTTGCATGTGTCCTTTCTTATGACAATTGAAGCATTCTATATTTGAGGATGAAGGTTTGTTTAAGAAATTCTTTTTGAATTCGTTTTTGTTTCCTTTTCTATACTTTAAGAATTTCGTGAAATTTTTGGCTATAAATGCTAGATCCTCATCTTCAGACTCTGATTCTTCCTTTTCCGCATGAAAAGCAACATTCTTTCTTTCTTGAGCTTGATCCTTTTTAGCTTGCATATTACTTCATATGACATAAGATTTCCAATCAATTCTTCTGGTTTCATTGTAGATAGATCATTTGCTTCGTCGATTGCTAGTACTTTTCTCTCCCATTCACCGGTGAGTGAATTTAGAACTTTAGACACAATGTCAAAGTCCGTGTATCTTTCTCCTAGTCCGATTAGAGCATGATGAATATCATGGAATCTTGAGTACATGTCATTGATGGATTCATTTTTTCGCATTCTAAAATTTTGGAATTGATTCTTCAGCATGGATATCTTTGTTTGTTTAACCTTGTTTGTGCCTTCATGTATGACTTTAAGTGTTTCCCTTATCTGATATGCAGTAGTACATATGCTAACACGGTTGAATTCATTTCTATCCAGGGCGCAAAATAGCATATTCATAGCTTTGGCATTTGCACTAGCTTCATTCTTTTGAATTTGTGTCCATGTAGGATAATCGATTGTGGGTACAACGAACTCTGCTTGAGTAGCATTCCAGGCTTCAAAACTTGTTGCTTGCATATATCCTCATCCTCATTGCCCAATAGTTATAGTTTAATCCATTGAATAGAGGAGGTATTTGGGTAGATTGTCCTTCCGCAAATGTAGAACTATAGGCAGATGTTGTGCTTGTACTTGCGTTATTTCCCATATTATCAATATGTCTAATAACGGTGTTATGGTTATAGGACGGCCTGGCTTTGATACCAATTGAAAGAGGCTATGCGGTAGGATCGTGTAATATGGAATAATGAAATAGTCTAGATAGATAAAGTAGGTAAATGCAAGGAGACACCAGGATTTTATACTGGTTCGGACCTCTCGTCCTACGTCCAGTCCCTAAGCTTCACTTAGGAATTTCACTAACTAATACCCTCACTTCACCCGGAGAAATAGGTTTACAACTTACCCGAATAACCGAACGGGATTTCTTGCCTCAACTACCGAAGAGGACTTCCACTCAATTACTAAAATACAATATTCGACTTGTTGTGTTCTTGTCAACACTAATGAGTCTAATGTAGTACAATATTCCTATAATCTTATCCTCGAGAATATGCAATGTGTTTGTGAAGATTTAGGAAATGTGAATTGCTATGAATCAAAAGAATGTTATAAACAAAAAACAATGATTCAAGAAATAGATTAGTGATTGCTTTGAGAATATCTAGAAAATATGAACAAGAGAATAGTGAGATTAAAACAAGAGAATTCGGTCAATTAAATGATGTTAGAATCATGTATATATACTTGTAGAAGAGATGCATATGTTGTCAAAGGTTGCAAACAAGAGATGCTTCCATTTCCATTAATGAATGGTTGCAACTCTTGGGAGGAAGAAGGTGTCTTTTCAGAGAAAATTCGCAGGTTCAAATTCAGTCGACTGAGCAGGAAATTCAGTCAACTGAAAATATGAAGTAAAATTTTCGGGACCAAATTCAGTCGACTGTGCAGGAAATTCAGTCGACTGAAAACTGTGCGTGTGTATAAATTTGTTTCAGTTTCTGTCGACTGACTATTCCTGTTCAGTCGACTGAACTCATAAAACCTGCATAGTTAAAACTTATTTGAAAAATGAAGTTTATAAAAAATTTCTAGTGTTCGTGCAAGCTCCTTGAGGATAGATTTTAACAATATATCTAGACTAATGACATATGTAAAAACATACTTTAAGTTTGTTTGGTCTTCATCTACCTTCCTTTAGCATTTGCATATATTTCTTCCTTGTTTGTTAAAGCACATTGTCATTAATCAAAATCTTCGCGTATCAACATTCTCCCCCTTTTTGATTGATGACAATACTGATTTATTCTAGAGACGTTTTACTTATTTTCTCCCCCTGAATGTATGCACTATCTTTCCTACAAAACAAAGTTAGTACCATAGATTTTCTCCCCCTTTGTCATCGATAAAAAGGAAGAACTAATAGCACTAATTATTTATCAAAACAATCACTGAAGCATAGATAATATTAGCATAATCATGACTTAAGAAAAAATGTTGTGACAAACAAGCATAAAATGGCTATTTGTACAAGCCACTAGAAAGTGTAAAAATACACATCAAAACAAAAAAATCACTCATCTCTATCCCAGTCATATGAACCTTCTCTTCCTGTTGGTTCACGTATGATGGGTCCTCCTGTTGGTGGTCCATGTGCTCTTCCTCCTTGGCCACAACTAGCTCCGCTAGCGCTGCTACTTGTATGCTCTTCGGATGTCGTCCATGTAAATGTAGGTGCCGGACGTTTGCCGCGAGATGTCGAAGCAGAAGTGGTGCTTGAGCACGAGATTGCATCGCAAAGCTTGTTGAAGAATCCTTTGATTTTGTCAAGCTTACGATCTACTTTTTTAAGACGAGTGTCAAGAATTTGTTGATTTCTTGACAATATCCCCAAGGATTGGTGGGTAGTGAAGCTTGGGTCAACAAGATGAATTTCATCATCTTGCTCGAGATGTTCTTCGTGGCGAGGTTGAGGAGGTTGTTGTTGTTGTTGTTCTTGATGCCTTGCTTCCCATTCGGTGATTGATATTATGCGAGGAGGTCAAGATGGGAGTTGCATTAGGCTTATGGTCTGGTGGTTAATTTGATGGACCATTGTATTCTCTGACTCGGGTAATGGCGTATCGACATTTAGGAGAAGTCTCATGTAGTACTCTCCAAAGTAGATAGTGCGCATTTTGTCATCATTGAAAGTGAGAAACTCATCAAGAATAAGCTGTACCCAATTAACTTGTATATTGCCAAAAATAGCATATAAAGCTCGATAGTTATTTGGGTAGACAATTTCGTACGAGCCCGTGCGAGGAGTAATCGTTCTCATTAGGGCTTTATGGAGGATTCTCGCCATAGGTCGAAGGGAGGTGGACTTAAAATCCTTAAAGTTGATATTATCATCCATAAATCGATGGTTTATGTTGTCGCGAATGTGTGGATTGAATTCTATCTCCTCTAGCTTTCTCCCAACATTTGTCGACTCTAAAATATGTGCTATTCTATCCAAGGAAAACCAAACTTTCTTTCCACACACCATACTCCAAACACAATTGTTTGGATTTCTTGGGGTTTGGTGTCCAAGATTAAGATTAGCATAAAATTATTTTGCCATTACATGATTAATGGCATGGTCATTTCGTTTCAAAACTAAAAGAGAAGTTAAACCTGTCGGATCTGTTAAAGCTTGGATGTTGTAGGTTTGAAAACTTTGAAAATCAACGAAAGATTGCTTGAAAATTCGGGAATTCTTCATCTTGTTCCATCGAGTGACAGCGGTTCCATCGTAAAGCCATTGTGCTATTTGAGCATCAATTGGCTCGGAGGATGAAGAAGATGAAGCTCGTGATCTTTTTGGTGCCATTTGGGTGAGAATTTAGTTGATTTTGAGGAATTTGGGGGCTAGGGTTTCGAAATTGATTTGGGGAAGAAAGTTTGTAGGAGGTAAAAAGTAAATTGGTAGGGTAAAATCTGGTGGTTAAAAGGGGAAATTTTGCCTGGGAAGAGGCGTTCAGTCGACTGAATGTTCTGTTCAGTCGACTGAATGTTCTGTTCAGTCGACTGAATCAAAGGCCGAAATTTTCTATGACAGATTCAGTGGACTGAATGGTACATTTAGTCGACTGAATTTTATGCTGAAATTTTCTTTTGAATTTTTAGTCGACTGTGCAGATCATTCCAGTCGACTGAACTATGTAAATATTGTTTTTTGTCACATTTTCAGTCGACTAAGCAGGGGCGTTCAGTCGACTGAAACATGCATTTTTGTTGGATCATTTAATTGTTGAATTTAAACAATTTATTTAAAGAAAGAGTTACAAAAATATTGATAAAAATATTTCAAAATTTAACTATTTCTTTAGGGATGGACTTGGAGTCTTCTTTCCTTCATTCTTCATGTAATTTATATCACATGAATTCGGACTATATTGAGGAGTCTTAGGAGAAATCCAAGGATTCACAGGATCGACTGGTGTACGATAAGATGAAGACGGATCAAGTGAGCTAACGGGGCGAGGTAGGGGTTCATCCACTTCGTTCTTCTTTGATCCACAGAAGCATAAACCAATTTGCTCTAGCAAGCTCAAACGTCTTGCCGTAACTTTTTGCTCGAAATATAGTTCTCGTTGAAGATCTATCTGTTGTTGTTAAAAGTGATGAATTTCATCAATCTTTCTTTTTGTGTCAGGTGAAATGAAGAGTCTGCGTTTTTCCTTTTTAGATTCTGGTGTGAAACCAGTACGGTAATTTTCCCATTTGTAAACCGGCTCATGTGCTGGTGTTGGTGTGGGAAGTTTTGGCGACATTGGATTGTTATCTACTGATGAGGTGATATTGATTAGAGAGAAGGAGTTGTTGGACGACATTTTATGTTGAATTAAAATTTTATACGTAAAATCGAGATGAAAATAAAAAAAAATTTAAGAATTTATTTATAGTAGAATTTCACTAAACAAATATTGGTTATAATTTAATAAGATTTTTTAACCATATAGAGATTCAATGGTAAAGAGAATTTTGTTAAAATGTATGATTCTTATTTAATAATTCAGTTTTGAAAATGTGTGGTCTATAAATTATATAATGTAACATATAACATAACTGAAATTATTTGAAATTCTTATTCAGTCGACTGAATATTTTGTTTTAGTCGACTGAAATGTGGGAATATTTCTAATGTATTTCTAATTAATATCTTTAAAGAATATTATACCTAATTCTCGTCGAAGTTTTATAAAGGAGTTTTCTAAAAAGAGGTTTAGTAAATATATCGGCAGTTTGATTTTCGGTAGAAATATGTTCTAAATTAATTATTCCTTTTTCGATATTGTCACGTAGAAAATGGTGACGAATATCTATATGTTTTGTACGAGAGTGAGTAACCAGATTTTTAGATAAATTTATTGTACTTGTATTATCACAGTATCTTGTAGAATTTGTTAAATTTATATTAAAATCTTTAAGTATTTGTTGCATGTATATAAATTGAGTGCAAGCTAAAGCAGCTGATATATACTCTGCTTCGCAGCTGGAAAGCGAGACACAATTTTGTTTCTTACTAAACAAAGATACAAGTGATTTTCCAATGAAATGGCAAGTACCGCTTGTACTTTTTCAATCTGTTCGAGATCCACCAAAATCAGCATCATTATATGATACTAACTCAAATGGACATTCTTTTGGATAGAAAAGACCGAAATCTTTAGTTTGATTAAGATATCGCATTATTCGTTTTACTGTTCTTAAGTGTGAATCTTTAGGATCGGATTGAAAACGTGCACATAAACAAACACTCATCATTATGTCAGGTCTACTAGCGGTTAAGTAAAGTCCCTAAGCTTCATTTAGGAATTTCACTAACTAATACCCTCACTTCACCCGGAGGAATAGGTTTACAACTTACCCGAATAACCGAACGGGATTTCTTTCCTCAACTACCGAAGAGGACTTCCACTCATTTACTAAAATACAATATTCGACTTGTTGTGTTCTTGTCAACACTAATGAGTCTAATGTAGTACAATATTCCTATAATCTTATCCTCGAGAATATGCAATGTGTTTGTGAAGATTTAGGAAATGTGAATTGCTATGAATCAAAAGAATGTTATAAACAAAAAACAATGATTCAAGCAATAGATTAGTGATTGCTTTGAGAATATCTAGAAAATATGAACAAGAGAATAGATAGATTAAAACAAGAGAATTCGGTCAATTAAATGATGTTAGAATCATGTATATATACTTGTAGAAGAGATGCATATGTTGTCAAAGGTTGCAAACAAGAGATGCTTCCTTTTCCATTAATGAATGGTTGCAGCTCTTGGGAGGAAGAATGTGTCTTTTCAGAGAAAATTCGCAGGTTCAAATTCAGTCGACTGAGCAGGAAATTCAATCAACTGAAAATATGAAGTAAAATTTTCGGGACCAAATTCAGTCGACTGTGCAGGAAATTCAGTCGACTGAAAACTGTACATGTGCATAAATTTGTTCCAGCTTCAGTCGACTGACTGTTCCTGTTCAGTCGACTGAACTCATAAAACCTGCATAGTTAAAACTTATTTGAGAAATGAAGTTTATAAAAAAAATTAGTGTTCGTGCAAGCTTCTTGTGGATAGATTTTAACAATATATCTAGACTAATGACATATGTAAAAACATACTTTAAGTTTGTTTGGTCTTCATCTATATTCCTTTAGCATTTGCATATATTTCTTCCTTGTTTGTTAAAGCACATTGTCATTAATCAAAATCTTCGCGTATCAACATTCTCCCCCTTTTTGATTGATGACAATACTGATTTACTCTAGAGACGTTTTACTTATTTTCTCCCCCTGAATGTATGCACTATCTTTCCTACAAAACAAAGTTAGTACCATAGATTTTCTCCCCCTTTGTCATCGACAAAAAGGAAGAACTAACAGCGGTAATTATTTATCAAAAAAATCACTGAAGCATAGAGAATATTTGCATAATCATGACTTAAGAAAAAATGTTGTGACAAACAAGCATAAAATGGCTATTTGTACAAGCCACTAGAATGTGTAAAAATACACATCAAAACAAAAAAAATCACTCATCTCTATCCCAGTCATATAAACCTTCTCTTCTTGTTGGTTCACGTATGATGGGTCCTCCTGTTGGTGGTCTATGTGCTCTTTCTCCTTGGCCACAACTAGCTCCGCTAGCGCTGCTGCTTGTATGCTCTTCGGATGTCGTCCATGTAAACGTAGGTGCCGGACGTTTGCTGCGAGATGTCGAAGCAGTAGTGGTGCTTGAGCACGAGATTGCATCCCAAAGCTTTTTGAAGAATCCTTTGATTTTGTCAAGCTTATGATCTACCTTTTTAAGACGAGTGTCAAGAATTTATTGATTTCTTGACAATATCCCCAAGGATTGGTGGGTAGTGAAGCTTGGGTCAACAAGACGAATTTCATCATCTTGCTCGAGATGTTCTTCGTGGCGAGGTTGAGGAGGTTGTTGTTGTTGTTGTTCTTGATGCCTTGCTTCCCATTCGGCGAGTGATATTATGCGAGGAGGTCAAGATGACAGTTGCATTAGGCTTATGGTCCGGTGGTTAATTTGATGGACCATTGTATTCTCTGACTCAGGTAATGGCGTATCGACATTTAGGAGAAGTCTCATGATGTACTCTCCAAAGTAGATAGTGCGCATTTTGCCATTATTGAAAGTGAGAAACTCATCAAGAATATGTTCTGTGAAGTCCACTGAATGTTCTGTTCAGTCGACTGAATCAAAGGCCGAAATTTTCTGTGACAGATTGGCTCGGGACTAGGTTCAAGTCTATCCTTGGAAATTCCCATCTGATCAAACGCTTGGCGAAATATCACATTCTAGCCAGAACCTTGTACTTGTTGGTTCTATGGCCATTTGCTTTGTGGCAGGCGCAATATTTGTCTCCTTTTTTTTTCTCAGGGTAATTTTAGGCCTTAAATGAAGTGGGGAAGTTGACTTTATCCTAGGTCATTGTGTATTTGTAGGAAATTAGTCAATTTAATGCCACCGCGTTAGTATTGATGTATTCCCATTTAGCTCTCTTGAGAATTCTTGAAAGAGGCTATGCGGTAGGATCATGTAATATGGAATAATGAAATAGTCTAGATAGATAAAGTAGGTAAATGCAAGGAGACACCAGGATTTTATACTGGTTCGGACCTCTCGTCCTACGTCCAGTCCCTAAGCTTCATTTAGGAATTTCACTAACTAATACCCTCACTTCACCCGGAGGAATAGGTTTACAACTTACCCGAATAACCGAATGGGATTTCTTGCCTCAACTACCGAAGAGGACTTCCACTCAATTACTAAAATACAATATTCGACTTGTTGTGTTCTTGTCAACACTAATGAGTCTAATGTAGTACAATATTCCTATAATCTTATCCTCGAGAATATGCAATGTGTTTGTGAAGATTTAGGAAATGTGAATTGCTATGAATCAAAAGAATGTTATAAAAAAAACAATGATTCAAGCAATAGATTAGCGATTGCTTTGAGAATATCTAGAAAATATGAACAAGAGAATAGTTAGATTAAAACAAGAGAATTCGGTCAATTAAATGATGTTAGAATCATGTATATATACTTGTAGAAGAGATGCATATGTTGTCAAAGGTTGCAAACAAGAGATGCTTCCATTTCCATTAATGAATGGTTGCAACTCTTGGGAGGAAGAAGGTGTCTTTTCAGAGAAAATTCGCAGGTTCAAATTCAGTCGACTGAGCAGGAAATTCAGTCAACTGAAAATATGAAGTAAAATTTTCGGGACCAAATTCAGTCGACTGTGCAGGAAATTCAGTCGACTGAAAACTGTGCATGTGTATAAATTTGTTCCAGTTTCAGTCGACTGACTGTTCCTGTTCAGTCGACTGAACTCATAAAACCTGCATAGTTAAAACTTATTTGAAAAATGAAGTTTATAAAAAAATTCTAGTGTTCGTGCAAGCTTCTTGAGGATAGATTTTAACAATGTATCTAGACTAATGACATATCTAAAAACATACTTTAAGTTTGTTTGGTCTTCATCTATCTTCCTTTAGCATTTGCATATATTTCTTCCTTGTTTGTTAAAGCACATTGTCGTTGTTCAAAATGTTCGCGTATCAATTATTCTCTCCGGGCCGAATTTATCACTGTCCTTCTCATGACCAAATTTCTTCTTTGAGTAATACAATTCGTCCATTCAGATAATTATCGGCTTGGAAATGGAAATCCTAAAGATCCCAGCGTCCTTGAATAAATAGCTCCTTCTAAAATGGAAAATTAACTAGAGTACCGAGTGGACAGCGATGAGCTTATCTATGTCATTCATGCCTTTGGCCCTTAAGGCTTCAGTATTGAATCTCTTTAAATAATCCCCTATGGACTCTCCATTGTTTTGCCTGATGTTAGCGAGCACGGTATAATCATTAGAAGGATCTTTGCATATACTGAATTGAGCACAGAACTCGTATGAGAATTGCTTCCAAGAATATACCATATTCTCACAATATTGTCGATACCATTTAGCGAGGGCCCCTTGTAATGTGACTGTAAAAAGTCTACACCTCATAGCGTCGAAAGCGTTGTAAAAGTCCATTTGACTATCAAACACCATCAAATTGTCATCCGGGTCGGTTGTCCCATGATATTTCGTGTTAGGGATCTTCACATGAGACGGTATTGGAGCTAACACGATTTCATTGATGAAGGGTGCAACCCTTTCATTATTTTTTACTCTTTCATCTTTAGTTCTCTTGCACTTAGCATTTAACAGGTCTTTTATAGACTTTTCCGCCACTTCCTTAAGATGTGCTTCATTGTTCAGGTAATTCCTTTTATAAGGTTTGTAGCTATCCGAAGTTGAACTTGCGGAACAGTCTCTATCTTCCACTTGAACTCTTCCTTCAAAATTTTCCTTTAGTGGAAGGCCCTCTTTTTATTTTGATGGAGAAATATTAGCATTACTTTTGGCAGCATTTGTATTGATTTTTAGATTCCTTCTTGGAAATTCAACTTCTTCACTTGCCATGGTAGCTTTCGGATGATCGATGAGATAACACTTCATTCAGAGGATCTTTCATTTCTGCTCTTTGGCGTTCCAGATATGCGATTTTAGCCGCATGTTCTTCTCGCTGAAGGTCTTGAGTCGGCGCCAGTTGTGGTTACTATCGAAATTGAGCTAGAAGTGGAGTTGACTGAGGTAGGGTGGAAGGTTGCCCCTATTCCTAGGGTTGAAAGAGGTGATACTTTTTCCTCCAAAGAAGTTGCATGCTCATTTCTTTTGCTAACGGTAAGAGGTCTTCTTGATTTCATTTTCACCTATAACAAACCTAATTTCACTATCAATTAATAAAGCAGGTCGGAGGTTTGGACCCCTCCTTCTAGCGCTAAATTTTTAACAAGATTTCTTATTAACATCCCCGATGCTTTTCATAGGATTATTTTATACGGGTTCAACCTTTCGGTTGAGTGGATTCACATTTTTGAATGAAATGACAAATTCGGAAAGTTTTAAGGTCTTAATTTTGATCCTAACAAGAGGGGATTGTTCTAGAAGGTTATAATAGATTATTCATCATAGATAAGTATTTGAATGAAGAATCATCTTACTTCAAATCCTATCGAAAGGTTTGAGTATGTTCAAGTATTACAGTTTAAAGGGATCAGCAGAATTGCTTAAACTTTTGATTAGCCCTGAAGGCCTAAGTGGCCATTTAGCCTATACTGAAAGGTTTAGATACAGCTTAAACCTTGTGATTTGACTGGATCAATGGTCTTGTTAAACCTTCCGGTAGGCCAGAGGGATTAGGAAACCATTTGGACCCTTCAATTGACTTGTCATGATTGTATGACCTTCTTCCATTTCATTTCATCAAGTTCTATCTTCCTTGGAAACCGAAAGTAATCCACATCTCCTTTGAATTCCTTTGGAAGATTATAAACCCTTCGAAGGTATCAGATGGTGAGATTGCTTTATTTTTTCTCCCCTTACACTTTCGGCTTCCTAGGATGATTTCTCACTTGTGAAAACCTTTCGAAAAGAGTGCATGATTCAAACATATTTAAATAAAAATAAGAGCTGATTCAATATGCTATGATACTAATATCTGAGGCTAATTCACAAGTTATATTCTCCCTTCTTGTAATTGATATTAGGTAGAGAAGAAGGAAACTTATGAGATTATCCAATGACAGTTTCATGGTATACTCTCAAAATAAACAAAGAATATAAGAAATAAATCATAAATAATTAGACGATATTAAATTAACGCCTAATTATGATTATCCCTAAATTCCAAGTCGATCACAAGCCACAATTATCTTTATTTTTTCATAATGGAATCTAATACAAAATTTAAGAAGTTAGCCCCAAATCTGATTTATAAATTAGGGTTACAGTGTATCAAGTGGGGGCAATAGTAATTGTTGAGTAGAAGAATGCGAAGAAAAATTGATCCTTAGATTGGACCCCTTGGGTCTTATTTATAGATGCAGACGCCCTTCCTTTTGCTCCTATGCTCTCGTCGGGATGGAAGGACCCTTCATCTATGTAATTGTAAACCTTTTAGTCTTAACGGAAGGTTTGTTTTTTACTTCCTATCATTGGCCGCTGAATATCATCAAAGGCTTTTTTTCCCCAATATATTTATGAACTCTTTATCTCCCTGAAGGATTGGTTTCTTATACAGCATTATGATCCTCCCAGTCTTACCGAAAGGTTGCTCCTTCATTCGATTACTGCCAAGAGCTGTGCTTTTCCTGAATGCTTTTAGAAAGTGGTCTTTCATTGAATTATGGATGTTGCCTTTGCTTAAACCTTTCGATACTATCGAAGGATGATGGAAATGTACTTTAACCAGTTCGTAAGGCTTATTATGCTTTCGAAAGGGTTGTCATTGGGTTGCCTATTCTGACCCTGTCCTTTCTGTCATTCTTAGAAGACATTTGTTTGAATGACAAACAAAGAATCCCTTTGCTTGCCTCGAAGTGTTCAGATTTGCAACAAACTTATTTCCCACACCCCTTCCTTTTTATTTAAAAGACTTAGGGCGCACTTCTTTTCTTTAGTCTTTGTGTTACATTGGGCAGCCTTACAACCATCTACCTGTGAAAGCTCTTCCCTGAAGTTACCATGTGCCCCTTCTTCTCTAGTGTTATACAATCCTTTCGGTGCCATGGAAAGGAAACTTCTTCTGATACTCTTTGCATGTGCCAAAGGTTTCTGATGTGCTTTTTTTATCTTTATTTACATTTTATGGTTAACATAACCCATAACTATATTTTGGGAAAAGGAGGTAGAAGAACCAACTAGGTTAACTCAATGGTGAATATATATTGCTTAAACTTCTGAATGAGTAGAATTGCATCTAAGGAATCAGCATGACCCAATAATAAAAGAGGCTTAAACTTTGTTGTTATGTGAGTAAAACAAAAGGTTCGGAGTAAACCCATGAAAACTATGATAAAGTAGTTATTGGAGGAAACCAAAAGGTTCATGGTAAACCTATGAAAACTACGATAAAGTAGTTATGGGAGTAAAACAAAAGGTTCAAAGTAAACCTATGAAAATTATGATAAAGTGGAAATTGGAGGAAACCAACAGGTTCATAGTTAACCCATAAAAACTATGTATTAAGGATAGTTGGTAGGGGCTAATTGGTTTGTAGGGAACCCATGAAAACTATATCCAGATTAAGAATTGACATCAGTCGATAGGTTCCTAGTAAACCCATGAAAACTAGGGTAAAAAAGTGGCTAATTGAAGTATCAGTAGGTTCCTAGTCCACCCATGAAAACTAGGATGTGAATTATGTTACTGGATAAGTCCATTGGTCCCTAGTTAACCCATGAAAATAAGGATAAGGTGATTAGTTATTGGAATGACTAATAGGTTCACCGGACCCATGAATTAATTAAGTTAACTGGTAGGAACCGTAGGTTCTTAGTGATCCTAAAAAAACTATAAATAGGACAGCGTGTCTAATAGTTATAACAAGGTTATTAGTAAACCCCCGAAAACTAAGATGCTAATAGTGACCCTAAAAACTATGATTTAGACAGGGTGTCAGATTTAACCGAAAATAGGAAATCCTAATTATTTTCAAGTTTTCATATCATCATAGTAGTTTGAAAATGTATGTTTTAACCATTCTTCAAACTACTTATGACATTATAAACTTTGTTGGAATGACCTGATAAGATTATCACATCTCAGGTTTTCAAGTCTAACCATATGAAAATACGTTAACCATATTCTAGCACCACCATATTTAATCATCGAAGATTAATAACTATGGATGACTGCAGCATTCGTAGCCGCTAGTTTGGGGCCTCCAAGTAAGGCAATGTTACAAGTTGCTATCAAAGCATTGGTTTATGAAACTTTAAAATGAAAAGTTAAACCTAAAAAGCTTTTTGAAACATAATCCAAAGAATTTTAAAATATGATCGGGGTTTTGGTTAATGATATATTAACGTACTTGTATTTGATATATGGGTGTATATCTAAGTATGCAATTCCCTCTCTCTTAGACCATTCTTCTGTGTCTTACTAAGGCGCGTATGCATATATACGAGAAAGAGGATATGGAGGTAGAAAACGGAAGAGGAAATCTTGGTGGAGGAAGCACCACTATTAATGGAAATGCTCGACCTAATACGCGGAGAAACTGAGATTGATAGGTTGATGTAAATCAAAATGCCGAGGCCAATGTAGGAGCTAGAAATTCGCCAATAGATGCTGGGATGGTGTATCAGTTGTGGCTAATCTTTTGCAAGCTGGAGCTGCTGGTAATGTGGAAGGAGCTAATCCTATAGTTTCGGTTGGATATAACTATGCTAAGCTTAGTAGAGACTACATCAGTCGAGGAGGAAAGCCATTTGTTGGAATGAAAGATGCCGTTGAAGTAGAGAACTGGATGTTGAATTGTGAGTGGATCTTTACAGATATAGGCTTGAATGATGGAGAGAAGAGAAGACGAGCCTCTAGACAGCTGCAGGGGTTAGCGCTTTATTGGTGGAATAATGTGACGGCTGGAGTGTCGGAGGAAGAGTTGACTTAGGTGGACTTCAGGAGGAGGTTTGAGCATAGGTTCTTGTCTGAGGTTGCCAAGTCGGCATTGATGAGGAAGTTCATGGATCTTATCCAAGGACAAGTCCGTGATCGAGTATGCTAAGCTTGATGAGCTATCTCGATATGGTTATGCTTTGGTTGACACTGATGTCAGAAGGAAAGATAGATTCATTAGAGGGTTGAGGCCAAAGCTAGGCAGGATGGCTATGACTCATACTAGAGAACTTTATCATGTGATGGTGGAGATGACCATTTGCCATGAGGAAATGCTTGTTGTTTCGGCCAGGGAGAAGCTAGTTGAGTCCTAGGGTTCTCAGCGAAGGAAAAGGAAATTCTTTAAGAAGAAAGGAGCCTGAAAAAGGGAAGCCGCTAAGAAGGCGAAGGCTATTTGGTGTGTTATAAGTGTGATATGAAGGACCATTGTGCCTACGAGTGCATAACTGGTAAAGGAAAGAAGCCTACAGAGAAGATGAATATGAATTGCTTCTACTGTAAACAAGTTGGGCATTATAAGGACCAGTGTCCAGAGTCAGTCAGGGCGGACAGATGGAAGGTGTTTGTTATAGGACCACCGTCTTCTTCTAGACATACTTCAATAGAGAAGGGAAAGACTGTAGTGGAAGGTATGCTTTTGATACAGAGTACGCTTTTGATACAGAGTACACCGGTTAGAGTACTTTTTCATACTGGTGCATCACATTCATTTATATCATAGTATTTGGTTTATAGGTTATGTATAGAACCCATATACCATATTACTTCCTTAAGGGTTGCGAATCTAATAGGAGGGTATGCAACTTTTAGGATGAGATGTGACTGGGTAGAACTTGATTTGTTAGGTCATACGTTTGCATGTAGTTTGTATGTTTATGATTTCATAGATTTCAAGATCATTTTGGGTATGGATTGGTTGGGTAAGTATGAGGCTGGGATATTTTGCCAAGATCGGGAAATATCATTGAGCCACCCAGATAGTCATAACTGGATCATTATCTTAATGGATAATTCCATAAAAGTGTTTGGGCTTTGTTGAGTGCCATGGAGGTTGAAGAAGAGCTTAGTCATATTCATGTGGATAGAGAGTTTGTAGATGTATTTGAGTCGATCACTGGATACCCCTGAAACGAGCCGTTGATTTTCGGATAGACCTTTATAGGAAGCTGAACCTATCAGTAGATCACCTAGCAGGATGTCACCAACAGAGATGAGAAAATTGAAGGTGCAACTAGTGCATCTTGAGGGAAGGAATTTTATTAGACCAAGCAGTTCACCCTGGGGAGCAGCTGTTGTGGAGAAACCGGATGGGCCGTTAAGGATGTGCATCCACTATCGTAAGTTAAACGGAAGGATGATTAGAATAGGTACCCTCTACCAAGGATAGATGATCCATGTAACCAGTTAAGTGGAGCCAGAGTATTTTTCCAGTTGGATTTGGCGATGGGGTTCCATCAGTTGAGAGTGACGGAGGATAGCATTCCTTTGATGTCATTTCGAACTATCGTATGAGTGCTTGGTGATGCCTTTTGGATTGACTAATGCACCTGCTTTCTTTGTTGATTTGATGAACCGATTTTGTCGAGAGCATTTGTATAGATTCGTGTTAGTATTCATAGATGACATTTTGGTGTACTCTAAAGATGAAAGGGAACAAGAGATTCATCTTAGAGGGGTGCTAGAAACACTGAGGCAGAATCAGCTAAGGGCAAAATTTTCTAAATGTCAATTTTGGAAGAGAGAAGTTAAGTTTCTTAGTCATGTGGTTTCGTAGAAGTGTCAGTTGATCCAGTTAAGATTGAGGCTATCAATAATTGGAAGAGACCAAGATGGTAACTGAGATTAGGAGTTTTCTTGGACTTGCTGGCTATTACCAAAGATTCATCATAGATTTCTCACGGATAGTAGCGCCTTTGACTAAGTTGACTAGGAAGGACGTGAAGTTTATTTGGTCCGACAAATGTGAGGAAGCATTCCTTAAGTTAAAGCATTTGTTGACTAATGTGCCAGTGTTAGTAGTTTCAAATGTTAAACAAGGGTTGGTAGTATACACTGATGCATGTGGCACAGGATTGGAAGTAGTATTGATGCAGAAGGGAAGAGTTATTTCTTATGCATCTTGGCATCTTAGACCGCACGAAGTTAGATATCCTACTCATGACTTGGAGTTGGCTGCAATGATCTTTGCCTTGAAGATTTGGGGGCATTATCTTTTGGAAGAGTGATTTGAGTTGTATACCGATCTTAAGTCATTAAAGTATTTATTCTCTCAGAAGAAGTTGAATATGAGGCAGCAAAGATGGCTGGAGTTTTTGGTTGCTTATGATTTCCGCATAGAGTATACCTCGTGGAAAGGAAATAAGGTAGCAGGTGGTCTTAGTAGAAAACATCAGAACATGCAGTTAGCGATGTTGGTTGAATGGAAGGATCTAGAAGCTTTAGCCAGTTGCGGTGTGCAGTTGAGATCTACTGCTAGTTCTAGTCAGGATACTGCTATGTTATCTTGTTTAGAAGTTCGATCAGTGTTGATCGAGAGGATAGCTTCTAACCAGGGATAAGATCCAGTTTTAGCTAAAAGGATTAGAAGGCTTGAGGTCGTATCAGAGATTGATGGCCTAAAGGATTTTTATCTTGACCAAAGAGGATGGTTGAGAATGAAGGGACGGTTATGTGTTCCAATGTAGAGAACTTAAAGAGAGAAGTTCTAGAGGAATGTCATCGATCGAAGTTAACGATTCATCCTGGAGGAACCAAGATGTATCAAGATATGAAGAGGAGCTTCTATTAGGAATGCATGAAGAGGGAAGTTGGCTTATGGGCTAGGTAGTATGTTAGTTGTCAACAAGAGAAGGCCGAACATCAAAAGCCTAGTGGGTTACTTCAGCCTTTAGATATTCCAGTTTGGAAGTAGGATTCGATATCGATGGATTTTTTAGAGGAGTTGCCAAGGTCAAATCGAGAAAATGAAAGTATATGGGTTATTGTGGATAGATTGACCAAGAGTGCCCATTTCATCCTGGTAAAGTCAACCCGAACGGCACCTGCTTTGGCTAAGTTGTTCATGAAGAACATAGTTAGACTTCTTGGGATTTCTAGTAGCATAGTCAGCAGCAGAGATGCATTATTCACTAGCGAATTTTGGAGGAGTCTACAAAAGGTATTAGGTACCAAGCTCAAGATGAGTACATCATATCACTCACAAACAGATAGGTAGACAGAGAGGGTTAACAAGGTATTCAAGGATTTATTGAGAGCTTGTTTGTTAGACTTTGGTGGATCTTGGGAAGGTCACCTACATCTGGTTGAGTTTTCCTATAATAATATTTATCATACTAGTATAGGAATGGTGCCTTTTGAAGCTTTGTACAGAAGGCCATGCAAATCGCCAGCATGTTGGTTAGAGACTGGCGACAGTTTGGTCTTAGGTTCGGATTTGGTTAGAGAGGCGTCAGTAAAGATTGAGTTAATCTGAGGACAGATGAAGGAAGCTCAATCCAAGCAAAAGAGTTACGCAGATAAGAGGCATAAAGAACTAGAGTTCTCAGTTTGAAATAGGGTTGTCATTAAAGTATCACCAATGAAGGGAGTGGTATGATTTGGAAAGTCGAAAAAGTTGGCCTCAAGAAATGTTGGTCCATTAGATTATAGAAAGGATTGGAAAGCTCGCTTACAAAGTAAAGTTGTCGAGCAGTTGGTAGGTGTACATAATGTATCTGTGTGTTTCATCTTCGTAAGTGCATGCATGATCCAGAGGCTACTATTCCTCAGATAGAGTTGGAGGTTTCGGTAGAAGAGCCAGATTTGACTTTTGTTAGACAACCAATTCGGGTTGTAGCGAGAGAGGAGAAGAAATTGAGGACCAAGACAGTCATGTTGCTGAAGGTTCAGTGGAGCGACAATGGGAAAGACTGTACTTAGGAGACAAAGGACAAGATTTGAGAGGCTTATCATGATCTGCTTTGATGGTATGCCTATATTATATTTATATAGATTGGTTGCTAAACATATAGGCTAGTATGGTTGTTAGGAGATGTTACAGATGATTGCTATATTTGCTAGTTAGTCCTTAAGAATGAAATTCTTTAAGGAGGGGAGCCTGTAACACCCTAAATTTATTGACATTATTTAGGATATTTAATTAGAATAAATTAAATAGAACAACGTAGATAAGGAGATTGAGATTGATTAATAAACCAGGTGGTCGTGATTATTAAAAATTTAATGAACTTATATAAATGGCAAAGTAATTAAACACAAGGGCATTAGGGTAAATAGCCGCCCATATTTCCCACCTTTATACTATCTTTCTTAATCATACAGGTTCATTTTAATTAAAACAAAATTTATAACTGTAAGAAGCAAGCAAGGTCGACCATTAGGAAGAAGAGAAGAGAAAATCAACTTAAAGCTTTGGATTCAAATTAGAAGGAATCAATCTCAATCAAACATTAATTTCCTTATCCAATCTAAGGTGAATAATAATTTCTACATCTCCATTTTGATTTTATCATCACATGGGTTCGAATTTACGAATAAATCTATTTTACAATATACTGAATGATGGTATGCTTGATTATGATTTATATATGTTTAAACAAAGTTGTTTAATAGGAGATATATACGGTCTTAGGAAAAAATGAGATGAAATGACTTTAAAATACCATAGGAAAATTATATATTGTAGAAAATATGATCTTGGAGTTGGGTTTCAATTTTTATAATTTTCCAAGCCATGGAGAATTTATTATGAATTTTCAAAGGAAAATATGGTAATTTGGGTTTATAAATTATTTTGGAAAGATATATTAAGAACTTGGATCTAAAATTTTAATATGTTAGATAACATTATTAAAGTGAATTTTTGGGAATTTACTAAGTGTTTAGTAAGGAAATTAAATTATTTCGGAAGGATGACCTAAATGATTTAATTGATTTTATAAGAGGAAGAGCTTATTTGTTAAATGTTAATATGATTTAGATCTAAGAAAATGCGGCAAATATTATCCAAGTTATTGAAAAAGTTGTGGAAGCTAATCAGTTATTTACAAGTAGGCAAGTTTGTTACTAAAAGTTTTCTTATTTTGGAAAAATCAGCATTAACCAAGAAAAAGGTGGTTCCGCCTCCTTTGGAAAACCTTTCGACTCGGACCTCTCGGCCAAGACCTTTCGACTTCATTGACCAACAAGGTTGAAAGTAATGCACATGATACCATTCAAGTGGTATGTAGTGAATTGGACCCAGTCGAAAGGTATGGTCTCGAAGGGTTGCTTTCAAAGGAGGTGGTCCCTTAGTTTACTTTGATTTGAAAAATAAAAAAAATCACTCGTCTGTTTTCTAAAGACCATTCGACGTTGTCGAAAGGTTTGGTTACAAAAGGTTATTTTTATAAGATCTTTCGACAAGGTCGAAAGGTTTGGTTTCGTATGGTTGTTTCAAAAAGGATTTTGAAGTGAGCTGCCGCCTTTAGTTTGGTTCAAACCCTTCGAAAGGATTGAAAGCAGGAGCTTTTGACTTTGTCGAAAGGTTTAATGGTTTCTGTAAAACAAGCCACTTCCCAAACCTTCCGTAGGGGTCGAAAGCTGAAGCTTTCGATGTTGTTGAAAGGTTTTATTGTCTTCTCTAATGTTTTATAAAGAAGGGAGTGGTTTTGAAAACTTTTGCCTATGACCCAAAGTAATATTTTTAAGTATAAACCCAATGCTTTCGAAAGTTTTTCTTTCCAATGCTTTCAAAAGATTTGCTTTCCAATGCTTTCTAAAGGTTTACTTTTCAATGGTTTCGAATGGTTCTACTCTTATGTATAGTTATGATTTATCTAGGTTGGAAGTTTTCGAAGGAAATGTTTGAAGTAATAAAAGGGTTGTAGCCTATTGTTTTTAAAGCAGATGATTAAACCTTTCAAATAGGTTGAAAGTGCAACCTTTCGACGTTGCCGAAAGGTTTGAAAACCCATACTCTAATTTTTAAAGGAAAAACCCACGACCTATATAAAGGAGTTTGTAATGGCTTTAAGTATGAAATTTTAAAGAATTATTGCCTGATAACAATATAAGTTAAAGGTGTTAACTATGTTGTATGAAATATATTTCAAGGACCTTAAACCCACAGGAGTGATATAGTTAAAATTGTTGGTTTGCTTCTTCAAATAGGAATATATTCACATGATAACCCATAACTGTATTTTGGGAAAATGGGGTAGAAGAACTGACTAGGTGAACTCAATATTGAATTTATATTGCTTAGCTCCTTTATGAGTAGAATTACATCCAAGGAGTCAGGATGACCTAATAATAAATGCCTAAACTTTGTAGTTATGGAAGTAAAACAAAAGGTTCATAATAAACCCGTGAAAGCTATGATAAAGTAGTTATTGGAGTAAACCAAAAGGTTCATAATATACCTATGAAAACTATGGTAAAGTAGTTATTGGAGGAAACCAATAGTTTCATAGTTAACCCATCAAAACTATGTATTAAGGACAGATGGCAAGGACTAATTGGTTTGTAGTGAACCTATGAAAACTATATCTGGATTAAGAATTGACATCAGTCAATAGGTTCCTGGTAAACCCATGAAAACTAATGCAAGAAAGTGGCTAATGGAAGTATCAGTAGGTTCCTTGTCAACCCATGAAAACTAGGGTGTGAAGTGAGTTGCTGGATAAGTCCATAGGTTCCTATTTAACCCATAAAAACCAGGATAAGTTGGTTAGTTATTGAAATGACTAATAGGCTTAGGGGGAACCATGAATTAATTAAGTTAACTGGTAGGTGCATATAGGTTCTTAGTGATCCCATGCAAACTATGAATAGGAAAGGGTGTCTATTTGTTATAACGAGGTTATTAGTAAACCCATAAAAACTAAAAGGTTAATAGTGACCATAGAAACTATGATTTAGACAGGGTGTACGATTTAATTGGGAATTGGAAATCCTAATCATTTTCAAGTTTGCATATCATATAATAGTTTAGAAATGTATGTTTTAACCATTGTGGATGCATGAGTACGGAATATGATTTTATAAAGGTTTTAGGATACTAGTGGGGGAAACCCATTCCGCTAAGCGGCGTGGTCTCACTAGATATCTAAAGGATTGAGATGTTAGATTATTATTCATACCAGACTTTATGTCTGACTTGAAGATTTTTTTCCCTTAAACTCTCAGGTACTCAATTGATTTTGAGTAGTCTGAGATTTAGGGTTCTCAGGTTTTCTTTTCTGACGAATAAAGCTTCAGGAGGCATGCAGGAGGTAGATAGTTATTTGGAGTTTTTCTTTTTGTTGTGTGGTTTGTTTGAAATGGCAAATTTATTAGCCTTACTATATACTTCGATCAACCAAGGGGGCACGCGTAATTGTAATAATTATATTTTGTTAAACGTGGTTAACATATTTTGGTATTACATAATGAACTTGAAATGTTTTGATTTGAATGTGGAAATATGTTTTTGGAATTGTATAATTATTTCAATATTTCTATGATCTGTGTATCAATGTATCTACCACCGCCGTATTTGGTCGTCGAATATTAATAACTATGGATGATTACAACGTGCGTAGCCGTTAGTTTTTGGCCTCCAAGTAGAGGGATGGTACAGTTGTGTTAAGGAAGGGTTTGCAGCTAGAGAAGATGATATTTTGGACTAGATTGTGCATTTGAGAAGATGGTCTGAAACTATGTTCTAATTACTATGATTCTTTAGATTGTATTTCTTTCCATGTCAGTTAGAGATTTTGGGTCATTGAAGAGATGATTTGACTTCGTGCACCATTAATCTTTTGTTTATGAGTATGGTCTGTATGATATTCGAGGGAAAATTAGAGTGCAAAATAAGTTTATGGAGTGTATTTACTTCATGTTGAAAAATATTATTGTAGTACAATAATTTTGTGTATTACTTTGCATTATACAAATTATGGTTTTATTCACTTAATAATGCTATTCCTAAATATATTTATGTTCAATTGTATGACTTTTTTAGAAATCTTAATAATTTAAAATCAACACAAATTTTTCTTTAAAATTGCATAACCAAGACTAAATAATGATCGAATTTCGATTTTAAAATTTTAATCTTTAAAAGTTGTTTAGACTGAATTTGCAGTCTTTATAATGACCATGGTCCCAAAATATATTTGCGATTAGGAAACTAGAGGCTACCATTTTCGGTCTTTATTCTATCATTAAAACCTTTTTAAATACTGAATTGTTTAATCAAAGACTGAATCCTTCAGGCTTTAATTCAATGTTTTTGTAGTGATTCTAAATCACTAAGGATCTTCCATCCATTATATAACTAGATTAGAGAGCACTCCATATAGCTTCTCCATCTACACGAAGGTCCTTGCCAACAGAATGATTCCATCCCAAATTCGTTATAGATATGCATTTACAACCAATCCAAACATGCAAAAATACATTCGAACAAGCAAATAAGCATCACATCAGTATTATACAATCAAAATAACAATTATATCCTGATCTAACATTCATTTGATAATTCAAAGCAAAGTTATACGTTTTAAATTAGCTTAAACCGTTTAAATTCATTTATAAATCAATTATAGTTCCAAATCAGTGAAAGATCAAAAATTTTACTTCAAAGATGGTTTAAAATCATATTTTAACGTATATGAGACATAAAGAGGTTGCAATAAGATTGACCACTTACCTATCGATGTGAAATCAATTAAAAACACCAAAACCAACATAGATTTGAAGTAGAAAGCAAATGCATGAACTCTGAAGCACACAAAGCAGTATTTAGAAGGTTCCCTTGCTAATCCCTTACCAATCCAGCATTAGTTACTTTATTAGAACTAATTTACTATGGATTTAATGTAGTTTCAATAGAAAGTAGATTGATGGAGGTTAGCATAAGTTTTCAGGAAGAAGAAAAGTGATTGGTGGGTTTCACTAATGTTGTAGTTAACCCTAATCACAAAATAGATTATGAAGCCTAATTTTGGCTTAGACTAATTATGCGCTATTATATCTAAAAACTGTCAAACTTAAAACTATGATATCACCAAGAGCGGTAAGGTAAAAATCAACTATGGCCACCCTACGGAAAGGAAAACTATCAAATCTTTCGTTTGAAAGTTGTTTTATGATCCAAATCAACCTTTAAGAAAAGTTATATAAATACAAGTGCTATCTGACATTTTAACCAATTGAGGTTTCACTCGACTCTGAATATCAGGATGAAGGCATAATGATTCACGGACATGGACGCATATTTGGAAGGACTATAGGAGTAGACCCACGAAGTTGAAAGGCCATTGGAGTTAATGGGATTGCTCGGTACTGAGATGATCCTACTTATACCGACCTCTTTTCTTGCCCCCAATAGGCCTCCTAGGCAATGGATTAAGGAGATACGGCTTGAGTAATAGTAACTAAGCATGTTTCTTAAGGAATAAGCAAATAGCTCTAAGAAAGTTCTAGAGAAAAGCAAACAAGTACATATGATATCAGAACCTCCAGAAAGCAACACAACCTATAAGGAAAAGTACTCAGGGTATGATGAAATGAAGATAGAAGACCAAAGGAGAGAGGAAAGAGAAATTTCCCTCTAAATTTAGGTTAGTACCGAACGTTTCTATTCGATACCAAGTTGATTTTATGATCCAGGGACTCCGTCTTCACCTTCTACATTCTTGGATCTAGATCTAGATTAGGTATTTCTTGGGGCTTCAATTCCACTGGATAGTTTCCCTATAGATACAGACCCTATAGAAATAGGAGAAGGACTTTTTGGCTCTTTATTTTCTTAATCTTATACCTATCCTCCATCGTATTAACTAAGGAAGTTATTCTTTGCTATACTAGGCCTTTAGATTAGTAAAGTTCTTTGTACTAGTGACTTTTAAACCTATAATCAATAAAAGCTATAGTGGAAGTAGGCCAAAGATTGCTAAACAACTTTAAAAACCTTATTTTTCTCTTTGTTTTTCATATATTTTCTGCTAGATCTCTATCATTCTATAGTACTTTCGGTGTTGTACCATTTTTGGTATCAACATTTTGGTGCTTTCATTGAGAAAGGCGATTCTTAGGTATAGATCTAGCTTTCAATTTTGGATTGAAATATCCAAAGATTGGATCCATAAGGTTTTCATTAAGGATTTAAGAAATTAGCGTACTGGAATCAATGCCACCTAGGAGATCTAGAAGATCAGCAAGAACAGTGGCTAGAGATGAAAAAATTCTTATCACATAGAAGTTAGCAACCAGTAGGCATTGCAAGGACCATCTGCTCCTTAGGAGATGGTTATTGTAGTGGAGTTTGATAAAATGATGCAAGAATTGAATTAGAAGATGGCTGATAAGCATAAGGCTTTAATGGAAAAGATAGATGATAGCATTGCACTACTGACCCAGCAGTCGTAGAGATCCAAAAGGAGCAGGCGAGAGACCTCACCTGCCAGATCTAAAGACAATATGCATATGTTTTTAGTTAGAACGGATGAGATGGAAAAAAAAGGAAATAGGGTCACGGGGGGATTTGTTGAAGGAAGTCGGAGGGTTTCCCCCTCAGTACCAACAAGAATCTGTTTAGCATCGAGAAGAATTTAGGCACTTCTACGGACAAGAAGCTAGGTTATGGATTTGTCTGAGTCTGAGGATAATACATAGCATGATGGTGACGGTTATGAGCGTAATGTAACTGTTTGTGACACTGAAGTTTAAACAAATATAACGGAGCCAACCGAGCATCAACGGAACCCCGGAGGTGTGGTTCTCCCAAAGATGGAGAACCAAGAGTCAGCATGCAAACCAAAATCATTTGTAGAGCCAAACACTTAGCATACCCTTGATAGTCGACCTTAGGATACCGTGCTAGCAAGGAGTATATTGCGATTTGGTTAAACAGCCAGTGGAAGAAAGTAAATGTAGAAAGAATGAGGATTAGGGTTCCGAACCAATCATAACTCTATTTATGGAGAAAATTCTGAGTGAGGAGTATCCTGAGAGATTTACGATGCCGACGATGCCATCATAAAACGGGACCACCGATACCAAAAAACATTTTTTAATTATGAATGGCACATGGATGTGCCAAAGCGATGGATGCGGTACAGTTTAGGTGTTTTCCTATCTTTTTAGAAGGTGTTACATCGATGTGGTTCACATGACTTGCGCCGAGGTCCATATGGACTTTTGATGCATTGATAAAGAAATTCTAGGAGCAGTTCTAGCTCTATGCTAATCGGCCTAAGGATATGATTCCCATATCGAGCATTACTCAAGGATCTAAGGATTCGTTGAAGGGTTTCTTGAACAGGTTCAATATTGTGGTTAAAGAGGTGAGTAATCCGAAGGAGGATTTAGTTTTTATAGTTTTGTTACGGGGCATAAATCTGGATATGTACTTCAGTAAATGGTTGAGGATGAAACAACCAACTACAATGGAGTATTTCCATCAAAAGGCCAATCAATTCTTGGGTTTAGAGGAAGAAAGTCAAGCAGTTGGATAGACTAATGGTTGATAGTTGAAGGAAGTAATAAAGAGCAACGTGGCAATTAATACATTTGAGAAAACTCTGATAGTGTAGCGGTTAATGTTGGAAATTCGAATAATCAAAAGAAAATAAATCATGGCTCTATTGGTAGGCGGAATGGATCCAAAAAGCGCTTGAGGAATATGTGGTCGGATGAGCAAAAATCTGTAAATGACACATTGAAGAATATATACCTTGCCACGCAAGGAACTAAATGATATAATAGGCCCATAAGAAGGAGGCGATCGAGGAGGAAAGGTGCTAAGGAAAGTACTATCGTTTACATGAAACTCATGGACATAACACGAACAAGTGCCGACACTTGAGAGACTATATTGAGTAATTAATAAAGAAGAAAAAGCAGAAATAATATGTTGTAGATCCGTAGAATAGCGGACAAAATGCTAGACCCCGATAGCCAAATGCCTAAGGGAACTAGCCTAGACCCAATAAAGATGGGCCTACGTGCACTAATGGAAGGTTAGTCATAAATACCATAACAAGAGGACGTCATCCAATGGAGAAAAGATGAAGTGAAATGGAGCGATACATAAGCTCATTAAAGCATGTACCACATGAGAGTTCATTTGCAATAAAGGACGGAGCTCCAATTAAGCAGGTCATAGATGATATAGTTTTCAAGAATAAGGATGCTGATGGAGTTGAAGCATCAACTTTCAAACCCATGGTGATTACGGTTTTTATTGAAGCGAAAATAGTACGTCAGGTCTTGGTGGATAAAGAAAGTTTTGTGAACATTTTGTTTAGGAGAACATTTGACCAGATGATGATTAAAATAAAGGAAGCCATGGCTTGTAAAACCAAGTTTCAAGGACCTATATGCAAAGCGAAGTAACCGATTAGAATGATTGACTTGCCCATGAAGTTGGTTGATGGAGATCGCAAGGTGGTTTCGGTTTAAGAGTTTGTCATTATGGATGAGTACTTAGCGTATAGTGTCTTTTGGCCGATCAGCTCTGGTTGACTTTGGAACAGTGTTGGCTTCTTAGTGCTTAATGATGAAGCTCCCTATGGAAAATAGGTGTGAATCAATAAGTGGAGACAAGAGTGCGTGAATGGAATGCTATGTCATGGAGCTGAGGGAAGCAAAGCGATCGAAGAACGATAAGAATGTGGAGAAGGGTCTCTTGATCAACAATTCAAAAGCATGGCAATTAATGCCCAAGCCCTGGCTTGGGGACAATAGCAGGTTTGATAAGTTTATGGATCCTAGGAAAAGTCAGAGGAAGTGCAGGCGACACTGGATGTATTGGAAGTTGATGTTCCAGTTGATATGGATGATCATACCTGGATGTATTTACTTGCACGCATTCGAATATGTACGGGATATCGTTGGAGGTAACATGTCATGCACGGAATGTAGGTTTGAGGTTGCAAACAGTAAAGCAGAAGAGACGTAATTTGGGTCCAATGTGATCTTCTATGTTAAAGGAGGAAGTGGGTAAGCTGATGGCAAATGGTATTATCCATGATGCTTTGTACTAAAAGTGGGTATCGAACCCCGTATTAGTCAAGAAGTCAAATGGAAAGTGACGATTGATTATTCAGATTTGAATAAAGCATGCCTAAAGGGTAGTTTTTCTTTTCCTAGTATTGAATGACTAGTAGATAGGACTGTAATTCCAATCATTTATGGATGCTTATTCAGGATATAATCAGATACCAATGCATATACCGGATCAAAAGCATACTAGCTTGATAACAGATTTTGGTATTGTACTATTATCGAGTAATGCCATTTGGTTTAAATAATATTGGAGATACATACCAGAGGTTGGTGAATTTTATGTTCAGAAAGAAAATCGAACGAATGATGGAAGTATACGTAGATGATATGATCGTGAAGTCACAACTATCGAGGAACTACATGGATGACCTTTTAGAAATGTTCAAGGTATTACGGAAGTATTGAATGAAGTTAAATCTTTTGAAATAATCATTTGAAGTTCCATCGAGGAATTTTCTAGGATTCATTATGAATTCAATGGATATAGAAGCTAATCCAAAATAATTAATGCCTTAAGAAACATAAGGACTCCGACAATGAAAAGGAAGTTACAAAGCTTGAATGGGAAAGCTATTGCCTTGAGTCCATTCATCTCAAGGGTGATAGATAAGTTCCTACCATTCTTCGATGCCTTTAAAAAGAAGAAGAATTTCGAATGGAATCAGGACAGTTAGAATGCCTTCGAGGAGTTGTTAAGACACATGGAGACACCACTAGTTCTATCTGTTTGTACCAAAATTGGGCACAACACTCTTCGGATGTGTTTCAAGAGATAAAATGAAGAAAATAACTATAAAATGAGGTAGATCTAACAAACCAACCAATCAAAAAACAAGAAAATGCATGGAAACACACGAACCTAGAGTGGTTCGGCATATTTCCTACGTGCACTATGAAATGATTAATGTTTATTGAATTTCACTCGCAAGAGATTACAACAGTAAAACTAAAGTATAGTGATGATTTCGGTAGAACATCAGCATAGAGAAACCAAAAAGTCCATTTTCTATAGGTCCAAGGTCACTATTTATAGGCGTAAGTAGCAAATATCTCGCCCAGATCACGAAAGATTTCTTCTCTCACGTGGGCGGACCCACGGGATCGAGTTTAGGTGATTTCGACTTGATCCGAGAGCGATACGAATTGAGTTTGTATCGATCCATAAATGGTCCTTTTGGGCTAAAATTGGTCAAGTACATTCTTGAGGTTGTAGGTAAGCTTCTATGAAAATTTAGTGGCATTTGGACTTGTTGATGGCGAGATAGGATCGATGCAAGTTTGGATTTGCAAGACATTGTCGAGCTTGTAACAATGTCATTCATATCGGTATCTTCATATCGGTTGAAGGCACGTGTTTGCTAGGTGAGGTGGGGCTACCTTCTATGGTCGATCCACTTTTCACACCAAATGACCGAGTCTTCATTATTTTAGGCATTAATTGTATCCATTGATGTTATTTCATTCGTATACATCGAGCATGTATCACTTCCTATTGGTCATTTGATTACTTCGTATCGACTATGATGTATTCGGACTCGTATCGGTAATGTATGGAGATCGATATAAGGAGTATACTCAAAGGGGTGGAAATGAGGCGTTGAATGTTTTGATTGGCATGAAGTATGCTAATTCGATGGATACGAAATAAAGGAGCGCCTAGTGGATACAAATGAGTGATTCTTCCATAGATACGGACTGGCTACATTCCACTTGAGATTTGGTGGATACGACAGGATTATTGCACAACGGTGGTTAAGAAAAGGATGGACACGAACGAAATAGCTACGAATGTATGGTTTCGAATTTAGTTGCCTCTCCCCATGGACACGAACATTGCAATTTTAAGGTGATGGATATGGATTGAAGCGATCACGATGGATATGAAGTAGTGTTGCCATGATGGATACAATGTGAGCCTAGTGATGGATACGAACCACTATTCACATTGATGGATACAAATTGTAGTTGTTTTCCTTGACTTGCAATGATCATATCTTAAACATACGAACTCCGATTGACTTAAAATTTGGAACGTTGACTTTCATAGCTTTGCTGGTCATGCCTTGTCAATTATAGCTCGATTCGGACCCGGACAAAATTCGCCAGTATCCACAGTGAACCTTTGTATATAACCGATCTTCGGGACAGACTGTCCTTGGTTTCCAGTTAAATTCTCGGTGTCATGGCATTGCTGAAAGGTAGGATAACATTTACCCTCCAAATTACATCTTAACATGATGTGCATTGAAGAGTTGTGATCTTTAGTCTAAAAAGTTCTGCCTGATTGTCTGAAAGGTCGTTGTCTTTTCATCAAAAGATGTAACCATTGATTTATGTCCAGTAAAATAGGTGCCGAATTGTTGATTGCCAATGATCATGCAGTGTACTGTTTTAATTGAGTGTCAAGTGTTAGCAATCTGTTGTTCACTGTTGTAATTGTCACCAGGTGAGCAATCAATTCCTGTGCATTTTGAAAATTGAATGTTAGTTCATTATGCTTGGAAATGCATGTTATCCCGACTCCTATTAACGTTCATACGTTCATGAGTCATTGTTAGTTTTCTTATATCGAATCCCGTATCAATCTACTCCTAAATCGATGTGAAATTTGAGTTGTAACAACACTTGATGATTGTTTTCGATGTATCTCTTCTTATCTGTCCTCTTCTGGACTAACCTGAAAAGTTGAAGAACCACATTCGTATCAGTAGTGGACGACATGAATTGGTTGAGAGTTTTTTTACACACTTCATATCGATGGATACGAGTACTCGCGGACCCTAGCGCGATGGATATGAATGACTTGAATTGCATTTGATTCGCCTTGGTCATTTGATGGATGCAAAATAGCCTACTCGTATCGATCTCCTTGGCAACTATTTTGACCGATAAGGACAACTGGGAGACGAACGGTCATCGCCTAGGTATATAAATGTTTGGTACTTAGAAAATTTTAACTTTCTTGCTTCCATCCTTTGTTCCTATCTTCGTATTGCTCAACTACTTGAAAAAAGAAAATACTTCATCTTCAAACCAACCACCCATAAACTCCTTGAATCACTTGCTCGAATTAGGTAATTAACGGACAAAAATCGACTTAGGACGAAAGGATTTGAACTCTTTCTGCATTCAACATGTATCTGTGACTGATTTTGGCGATGTGGTGGCCGTGGATGGCCAGAGTTTGATGAAGAGTGCTGATAGCCTTCATGTCGATTGGGGAAGAAGGCTTAGGTATACGAAATGATTCGTGGAAGACGGATTGGCCTCAATTTTGTATCGATGAAGTGATGGTCAAAAGCTAACCTCATATCGATTGCAAGCGAGGGAGTTCGTATCGATCAGAAACGCACTTGTGAAGATGAAGTTCGTATCGTTCTGATATGGAAGTACTTCGTATCGATTTGAAGTGATCGATACGAACGCAAGAAGCAAATGGTCGATACGAACTTCATGTCAGGAAGCGATACGAAACCCAGAGTCACCTGATCAACACAAAGTTGATGAATCTCGATTGATACGAAATGACACCTTATAAACGTTACAAACAATCTCTTATGATCGACATGGATTATACTTCTAGGGAACGATCCGAGTTTAACTCATAGTGGACACAGAAACCTTTGCACATCTAATCACTTGACTTCGATGAGGTTCTGCCTTACATAGTTTGACTTAACATTTCACTGCATATTTGAGTGCCCTTCGAAGCTTGTTAATGGAACTATAACTGGGATCGATCTCCAAAGTCTTGATGGCATGGACATGAAGGTTAGCGACGATGGTCACTTCGGTTGAATTCTAAAGTCTCGTTGTTCAAATACTCTGTTAATCTTCGTAGAATTTCTTAGGTAACTTACTGCACTACACAACACATTCATGCATTTCACACTAGCAAACACACGGGATTATTGCCATCTAATGATCATTTTTCTAAGTTGATTAGCTATGGAATCCAGGAGTTCACAGCAGCAAGAGACTCAAAGCCCATCCCCTTTGATGATAGAGATGCCGGCCATTGCGACCAAAGTCATAAGTCCAGCTCCAGACGAGTTTCCAGAAGCAACCTTCATTGGGAATCCACAAGATTCCATACCATCCAATGTTTTCGAAGATATGTTGGGAAGAATTTGCATGCGGCACAACTTATCATTGAATGATGTTCTGTTACCAGGGCCGAACGACAGGCCACATACTCCTCTGGATGGGTACACAGCTTTTAATCGATTCTCTTACACAACCAAGATGCTCCCACCATTCAATCAATATATCTGGAAGGTGTTATCTTATTTAGGGATTTCCCCATCACAGTTGCATCTGAACGGGTACGCTGTTCTGAATAGCCTATTCATCATCTTCATGGAGCACCTTTTTCAATCGTCGACACCAGAGTAAGTCAAATTCTTATTCAATGTAAAGAGTCAGGGAGATAATCCCTCTTTCACATTCTTAGAGGGAGCCTTAAATTGTAAAATCGTGATTGGAACTTGGACCAAATTTAGCTACATCAAAACCGAATGGTTCTATTTTTGGTGCCCACTAAGGTTCGCTAGACGGTGGCTAGTCAGATGTAAGTACTGCAATTTCTCTAGCGACTAATGGGATAGTTGTAATCGATATGGAGTCTGACATTTTCTTTCCTTTATAGCTTCAATTCCACGACCTGAAGGTGCTCAATTTAAGAAAATAATGCAAATTATTCAAGAGGTGCCAGGCGAGATTAGAGAGATCGAAGCAGTGCTCACGGATGAAAATCTATGGGCTGTTGGGCTGATTGACAGAGACCAGAGCATAGGGCTTAAAGGATCTCTTAGGGCAGCTTCGACAAGATGAGCTAGGCATAGAACGCCTGATATTTTTATCGCTGAGCAGGGTGGCGAAGAGGATAAGCCCACTAAAGATGAACCTGTAGACGGGCCCTCGGATAATCCTCGACATTCAGAGGAAAAAAGAAAAGGCAAGGTGGTTGCTCATAAGCTTCACAAGCTTATGATATGGAAATCAGTGGTCATGTCTTTGCCAACCGCTGGTGTCATACTTTCGGAGGCTCCTCCCTCACACAAGGAGAATCCCTTCGAGGGGCTTGCAGACATTTTAGTTCCGAATTATGTATCTCTCCAACAAGATATAGGATTAGAGGGGCTTCGAAGTGCTTTAGATCTAAGCGAGTCAATTCCTTCGAGTATAACCGATATGACTGGTTGGTCGGGAGGTTTGAACATGCATACATACACTCCATGGCATTACACAATTTCTAGTCACAAGATATTCATTTCTTGAGGTTACCAACTCTGCTTATCTTTTTGTTTTACAGATACGATGTCGAGGCGAGATTCTATGCTTGGCAACCTTCGTTCTACACCCCATTCATCTAGTTCATATTATGAGTCTCGCAGATGTGAGGCCGATAGAGACCGTAATTGTGGCTATTCCAGTCAGGAGAAGGAGCGCTATGAGAGGGAAAGAGACAGGGAGAGAGGGAGTATAGGCGCCGTTCCCGGTCACACTCCCCGCCACCTAGAGCACCAATGCAACCTTCTAGTTCTAGCAAACAACCCTTTGAATTTTCGTGCCAAATACCCTCCCCAAGAAACAAGGCCTAACCCATAGTGTCACAGGACCGAAACTACTATCGTTACTGAGCTGGTCATCACAGAGCCCGTTGGGGAAGGAGCGATTAGAATCGCTAAGTTGAAAGAAAAAAGTTTCGAACATCTTCTTTGAAGGCTTCATATTCCATGCGCACTTAAAGCGAATTGCTAATGAGGCGAAGCTGATAATGCATGACTATATTCATGATGTTTATGGCCAATATAGGGAATGGATGAAGATCGTAGACAAAGTATCAGCTATGGTCTTTGAGAGGGTGAAGACAATTGAGAAATTAGGAAGCAATCTCTATCAGAAGGACCGCTTAATTCAGATGCTTATGATGAGAACGAGTCTGCGAGAAATTTAGAGATAGAGGCTAACAAAAGAGCTGACGACGCAACCCGAAGGATGGAAGAGATGAGGTGAACACACTTAGCCCTGGGTGAGGAAATGGGACATCAGACCACCACAATTATGGCTGAAAGAGATGGGGCGCTTAAAGAGCTTAAGGAGCTTAAAGCCAAACTTGCTGAATTCGTCAAAGAGAAAGACGATGCAAATAAAGTATCCTAGGAATCATGCGAGCAGGCTGTGCTGCTCAGGGATGCGCAACGCTTAAGGTTCATGAAGCCAAAGCCAGGGTTGAGGGTAAAGTGAGAACGACCGAGGCAAGGTTGGAGGGTGACATTGAAGATCCCCTTATTACATATAAAGTTAATGTTCTGAAGCATCGAAATCTAAGCTGACTCGAAAATTATCCATCATATTTATATAATGCCTGGTGTCACTTGGTTGAAGATGAAAAAGCAGAGCACCACAGTGAATCCATTGATGAGTTTGAATTAGAGAATTGGGTGATGAATGAGGATGAGAGAAGAGTTCTTCACAACATCACGATCACATTTGTGAAAGAGAGACTCGGTACTCATCATCCAGAGGCCGAAGAGGGTTCTGGCATTGAGCATCATGATGTGGGCCCCGAAATTCCTACCCAACCCTGCCCGTATCTACTCCTGCGGTTGATCCTCAATCAGTGCCTGCATATAATCCCAATCAATCGCAATTGTCCCCAACTCGCGAGTATATCCATGAAGCTGCTTCGGCTCCACTCGCAACCCATACTGAGGAAGGTATTCTAAACATTTCTTGCATTTATTCAAAGTCGGGGGCATTGTTTGAAGTTGCCACTAACTTTTTTATTTTATCTTTATTCAGCGATAGGAGCTGCATCCGCCATGCCTCCGTAACTCAAGAGCTGCATCATGAGCAGGAGGCCCTTATAACAGAGGCAACCATAACAATGATCATTGCACCAACCGCCGGAGCGCAGGGGAGCACTTTTACTTTTGATGAGCAGATGACGAAAGAACTTCTTGGTCATTAAAGAAACCCTTTGGCCGACCTTCCATTTGTCATGGGCGAAGGCACACCCGGGTCAGCTCCTCAGGCCCAACTGCCAGCATCCCTATGGATGCCCAAACAATCCATGAAGAAAAGATAATAGATGAGATTAATGCCGAGATGGAAGCAGCCGTGTGAGCCAGTGGTATTGGAGGTGGGATGGCGGGCCCTGTTCCAGCTCCTCTACGAATGATTTTTCCCAATGGCATTATTGTTGACACTGGCATGCCTCCCTTGTCTTCCAACATTGAGAGCTTCCCTATTCCTCCGACTCCACATTCAGAAAGTGTTCCAATTCATATGAGTTCGGAGGAAGACGTCACCATAATTCCCTCGGCTAGAGATCAACCATCAAAAGGAAAAGGATCGAAGAGGCACTGGAGCGGTAGCTCTAGCGGTTCAACGCCGAAGAAAAATAAGAAGAAGAAGAAGAAGAAGAAGAAGAAATCGAGAGAATAGACATGTCTTCTTGCTTTATTTTTGGTAGACAGATAGGAATTTCCTTTTGTTACCTATAGGCCGTGTATCGATGCAGGTTTGGCCCCTTCTAGTAGGATTTTGTGGAATACTTTTGTACTTATTCTTCTTTTCCAAAGAATAGTTAAAATAAAATTCCATTCAGTCTTCAGTGCAGTTTCGCATTTATTTGCTTAAGTATTTCAGTGCTCGAACTTCCATTCAATGTCTTATGAAGTTTTAGTCTTTGAATCGGACCTAAGTTCAGTTGTTAAGTCCTAAAGCTACGGGTTCGGGTCATGATCGAACGTTAAGTTAAATTCCAATACTGCACTGTCTCGATCAGTAGCTGGTACTCAAGTTTTGTCCCCAGTCCCGGGGATAAATTAAAAAGATCGGTCGGCAATCGCTTTTCGCCTTTAATACATCGAGCTTAACTTTGTTGAAACGAGGCTGAAACATGACGAGTTTGGGTGGTCGGATCACACTCGCTCATCTATTGGGATTGCATCTGCACTCTTGGGATTATACTTGTATGTCGGCAGTCGGTCACGCCCGCTTAAGGTTTAGAGATGTGTCCGCGCTCCAGGGACTTAAGTTATTTTATTGGTGGTCAGTGACACCGGTTTGATATTTAGAATTTTGTCCACACTCTAGGGACTTAGATTGATTTAAGGGTGGTCATTCACACCCAATTTTCGTTTATACTCCGGACCGCACTCCGTGGACTCGGATATGTCTTACGGGTGGTCGTTTCATACCTGGTTTGTGTTTATATTCCAATTCACACTCTAGGAATTTGGAGTTAGCGGATGGGTGATTTGTTACACCTATTTTGATGTTTATATTCCAGTTCACACTTTGGGAATTTGGAGTCGGTTAACAGACGGTCAATCACATCCGTTATGCGTTTTAGGATTTCATTCGCACTCCAGGAATGATAGAAGTATCAGGATCGAGGATGGTCATATCATATCCACCCTGAGTTAACAAGCAAGGTCGTTAGATGGATGGGTCCATCCTCCTCAGACTTGATTTTAATATGGACGAAGTCGTTAGGTGGATGGATCCACCCTCTTAGAACCTACATTTGGAAGTTTATACTCCAGCTCGCACTCTGAGAGCCGGGGTTAGTTAGAGGATTGTCGTGTATCAATCATTTTTTTGGTTTCAGTGTGATGACTTGCCTCCATCCTCAGGTTTCACTTAGTGAGTGACCGGTTGTGTCACAGTCACTCTCTATTTGAATAAGTCCCACTGTATGGTGGAACTCGGCTCTTCGTGCATGGTGATTGTCGTTCGACGTATTTTAAAAATCACTGCTCTGGCTCAAAGAGATTGCATTTTACTGCTGAAATAATAAAATATGGCAAAATTAGTTGCCTTATTACAAATTTAAATTTCGAAATGCATAAACAAAATGCAAATGAAAAGCAGACTAAATGAATAAATAAAGCCTATTATGTGTAGTAGCGACGAAGACTCTCGTTGTTCTAGGCTCTCGGCAAAGTGAGACCGTCAATGGTTGATAATTTAAAGGTGTCGTCTCCGAGTTTTCATTCGATAACAATGGCCCTTCCCATGTTGGTTTCATATGTGAAGGGACCGAGTAAATTCACTTAAGGATGAGATCGCCGAGTTCAAAGGTTCGAGGTCGAACCTTGGCATTGTATAATCGGGCGACTCGACTTCGGTATGCGGCTGCCCTCAAATCAACCCCTTCTCGCTTCTTATCCAATAAGTCCAAAGATTCGGCAAGTAATATAGCATTTGTCTTCAAATTGTAATATGTCATACGATGAGAAGGTACTTCCATCTCGACTAGAATTATGGCTTCTGAACCGTAGGAAAGAGAAAATGGAACGTGGTCGGTCACGGACTTGTGGGTTTTTCGATAGCCCATAGGGCTATAAGAAGTTCGTCGACCCATTTTCCCTCGGCCTTTTCCAGTCATTTCTTCAAAATGGATTTTATAACTTT
Source organism: Allium cepa (assembly GCA_030765085.1). Lineage (NCBI taxonomy): Eukaryota > Viridiplantae > Streptophyta > Magnoliopsida > Asparagales > Amaryllidaceae > Allium > Allium cepa. The sequence goes on from CM060941.1 coordinate 705,650,419, forward strand.
ATTAACAGTTTCAACCTGTCCATTCACTTGAGGGTGTGCAACTGTAGAGATTTTCTTCTGGACGTGGAATCGTTGACAGAAATTCTTAAATTTGACACTGTCGAATTGGGCTTCGCTGTCAGTGATGATGGTATGTGGAAGACCAAATCGACAGATAATGTTGCTTACAACAAATTTGATCACTTTCTTTATTGTGATAGTAGCAAGGGGCTCTGCTTCCTCCCATTTGGTAAAGTAATCATCTGCAACGATAGCGTACTTCGCGCCACCTTTAGCTAAAGGTAGAGAACCGATAATGTGATGCCCCATACTACGAACGACCAGGGACTGACCATCTAAGTTATTTCGATAGGCAGGGATCTTGGAATCCGAGCATGTGTCAAACATCATTCACACCTCTTGGCGTAATTCGATGCGTCTCGATTTACAGTCGGCCAATAGTATCCATACTGGAGCACTTTCTTGGCAAGTGCTTGCCCCCTGGTGTGATCGCCACATTCTCCTACATGCACATCATGCAATAATCATTTTATTTCATCGTGGATGATACACTGAAGTAAAGGAACAGAGTATCCTCTTATACACATGACTACATTCTGAATGGTGAACCGAGAAGCCTTTCGAAGAACTTGTCCTTTTTCACTCCTGTGCTCTAGTAGGGTCCCATGCTCGAGATAGTTTCTGAATGGAGTCATCCATGACTCCTTATCGGGAATGACTTCAAATACCCAATCGGTCTCCATCTGATCAACACTCGGGGAAGATAATGTCTCAACGGGAACAAGTCCCATTTGTCGTGCCTCGCCGGTATTGGCCAATTTTTCTAAGTAATCAACCTTCTAATTGAGTTCTCGAGGTATACAATGTATGGAATAATAATCGAACCAATTTAATATTTCTAGACAGGAGCGAGATAAGCAACCAGCCTCCGGTCTTTCGCTTGGTACTCCCCCCGAACTTGGCACACGACCAATTGTGAATCGCATTAAATCTCCACAGCAATAATTCTTAAATCTTTGGAAAGCCTTAAACAGCAAGCAGGGCTTCGTGTTGGGCCTCGTTGTTGGTTGCACGGAAATCAAATTTTAAAGCATAGTAAATAGATCGGCCTTCAGGAGTTTCAAGTACAACTCCAACGCCCGAGCAGCGGTCATTTGATACACCATCAGTATGTAGCTTCCAGACATGTTTGGGAGATTCACTGGTTTCAGGAAAGTCCTCGAAGATAATGAATTCAGCGATGGAGTCTGCTAGCACTTGCCTCTAAATAGCACACCTTGGTATGTAAGCAATGTCGAACTAACTCGGCTCGATATTCCATTTGAGTAACCTACCAGACGTCTTAGGCCGTGCAAGGACCTTTCGTAATGGCTAGTCGGTGTAGACAATGATATGATAAGAATGAAAATACGGATATAGTTTTCTTGAGGAAATGACAAGACAGTAAGCTAGCTTTTCCAACTTCGAATAATTTCTTTCTGCTTCGGTCAGCCATTTGCTGATGTAATAGACTGGCCGTTGTATCCGGTCCTCATTCGGAATTTAAGTAGCACCGATTGCGTTTTCTAACATTACCAAGTAGATGTACAATCTCTTGTGATCGATGGGATTTGACAAAATGGGTGGTGTGGACAAGTGTTAAACCAGTGCTCGGAGTGCGCCCTCACACTCTGCAGTCCATTCAAAGTTTCGATTCCCTTTTCTGTTTAGATTGAAGAAGGGAACACATTTGTTGGTGGATTTTGAAATGAACCTACTCAGTGCTGCTATCTTCCCGTTGAGGCACTAAATCTGCTTTGTAGTCTTTGGAGTCTCAAGATTACTAGTTGACCGGATTTTCTTGGGATTTCCTCGAGCATTAACAAGAAATCTAAGGAATTTTCCGAACGTGACCACAAAGTGGTATTTCAATGGGTTAAGTTTCATTCTGTACTCTTAAAGGATGTTGAACATCATTTTAAGGTCTTTGATATGATTGGTGGAGAATCGTGACTTCACAAGCATGTCATCCATATATATCTCTATGGCCTTTCCAATCTGGTCAGCAAACCTTCGGTTGACGAGTCTCTGGTAGGTTGCTCCAGCATTCTTGAGTCTGAATGGCATGACTCTATAGCAGTAAATTCCAGATTGGTGATGAAACCAGTATGCTCCTGATCGGGCAAGTACATGGGTACCTGATTGTATCCAGAATACGCATCCATGAAAGATAAGAGTTTATGCCCAGCCGTTGAATCTACGAACTGATTGATTCGGGGAAGCGGAAAACTGTCTTTAGGGAAAGCTTTATTCAAGTCTGAGAAGTAAACTCATGTTCTCCATTTCTCGTTCGGTTTCCTGACAAGTAAAGGATTGGATACCCATTCTGGATATAACGCATCTCGGATTCGACCTGAGTTTATCTACCTCTTCCTTAAGGGCGGCAGATCTCTCAGGATCTATACCATGCCTTTTTTACTTGACCAGGACATGCTGTGGGTCAATATTTAATGTGTAGCTTGCATATCTGGCGAGATTCCACACATGTCGGAGTGCATTTAGGCAAACATGTCAAGGTTTTCCCAGAGAAATTCAACCATTTCCTCTTTCATCTATAGGCTTAGTTGGGATCCAATCTTTACCATTTTCGAATTGTCATCATTATCAATCGGAACACCGATCGTCAACTCTGTCGAAGAAGCCTGACTGTCTTTGATTTCGTATTCACTCGTGGTATCTCTTAGGTCAAGATCTCTTTGGAATTGGTTGTGGTGCCCAAGCCTTTTCCCTGCCGTTAACTGTCAATTAGCCGTAAAGCGGACGCAGAAAGATTCCTCTATGCCATTTCCTTTCTCTTTTCGCTATGCTTCCCGCGGCTCAGCAGCATAACAGGCTCGTCCAGCAACCTGGTCTCCCTGAACGACTCCGACTCCATTGTTGGTAGGGAATTTCAATGTTAGACACCAAGGGGTGATAGCGGCCCTGAACTCAGCTAGGGTTGGTCGGCCCAAGAAAGCATTGTATGGTAAATCTATATCCAATACAATAAGCTGTAATATGTGGATTCTCCAATGTTCTCCAACTCCTAACTCCACTAGTAGCTCCACCACCCCAGTGGGTATAGTCGCACTTCCATTGAAGCCATGAATACGAGACTAATAAGGCTTCAAATCTTTTGCTTCCATCTTCATCTGATCGTAGGCTCGCTTAAAGAGTATGTCCACTTAACTTCCACTTTCCACTAAGATCCTCTTCATCCACGCAGGACCTATCTGAGCTGAAATGACTAGTGGATTAATGGTTGGGGCATCGACTCTATCGGCATCCCTATGTCGAAATACGATGTCGTCTGTCATCGTTTTCTGTTGTTTGGCCAGAGCCCCGTCTTCCAAATTACTACCACATTCGAATCTCGCATGCCTAATAGAGCTGTCATACGACTCCATATCCCTCCAGCTCTGATCCACTAGATGAGGACCACCACTAACAGTGTTAATCACTAGCCTTCCGACAGTACGAGCGGGTTCCTCCGGTTTAACCTGATTTGGTATTTGGTTATGATTCAATGGGCCCACACTTCCAGACTACGTTGCCTATACAAACTTCTCCAACTTTCTTTCTCGTATCAATCCTATAAATGATGGAACTCGTTCATGTTATGGCCATTACTATCGTGAAACCTACAAAACTTCCCTGTTTGAATGAGTTTCTCTGACAATTGCTTCGGAGCGGGTTTCTTATATTGGATAGTATTACAAGTTTGTAAGTGCACATTTTCCAGAGTCATATTTAGAGGAGAATAAGTGTCAAACATGGAAGCCCTACGTCGCGGTCCATGATTCTGATCCAATTTTCTGCCCTGATTTCCATTGCCTTTCTGTAGATTCTGTTTATTTTGTATGTTTAACTACACCTTTTCGGAACTCTCCTCGGTTTGTTTTATAGCGACATTGCTTTGAATTCCTTCCTCACCGAGCCTTGCATAATCCTTTTTCCTAGACTGTTTTGCATACTCTCTTATCACGAACTGAGCTGCCTTGGAATAGAAACGGTCCAATGATGCAAGGGGTTTTCCGGCCAACCAGTTGCAAAATACGAAATCGGGATCGATCCCTTAGTCAGGGCCATCAGAATTGAGTTGTCACTAAGATTACTAATCTTAGTGCACGCAGCATGAAACCTCTCCAGATAGCGTCTAAGTGTCTCTCCGGGAGCTTGAGTGACACTGGACAAGGTATTAACATCTTTGGGCCTTATGACATGCATGTGAAACTGTTCAACAAACTTCGTTGCCAACTGGTCAAAACATGAGATAGATCGAGGTGCTAGGTGAGTAAACCGCATAGTCGCAATGCCCTCTATGGAAATTGGGAAATTCAACACTTGATCGCATCATCAGCCCATGCGGCATTCATTAACCATTCATACTTTAAAATGTGCTGGTTAGGATCAAAGTTCCCTTCATAAACAGGTAGATTTGGCATTCTAAATCGTCGAGCCGGTTCAGCGTAGAGGATGTCATTGATGAATGGGTTATGACTTTACGAGATTCCCCAATCGTCATTGGTGAGGCCCTGACTTTCACGGATCATCTGACGGATCATTATTGGGATGTCTTGCATCTAGACATTCTAGGCATGCTGAACCAAGGTACGGTCAGGTTCCACAATGCGAGGATGGGCCGGTCGCGGTCGACAGTCCATATCTTGCCTCCTTGGTTCTAGGTCTTCAGGAACATAAGGTTCAGAAGTACACTCATGCTGGCGACGGTTTGGATCTGTTCGGTTTTTAGTGTCAACTCCAAACTCAATAGCAGTGGCAACAGTGCGGTTGTCAGTAGGATGATAAGGAACCATCCCTCCTTGGGACGAGGATCCAAACTGGTGGTTGGTCGACGGGCCAACTCTTGGTTGCCCAAGATTCAGAGTGCGTTGATGTCCGGTAGCCTATGTATTGCTTCCTTCTAGCTGTGGGCCCATGGATCGGTAATTTTAATCAGAGGAAGCTAAACTTTCGATGGATGAGTATGAAACCTGATCCCTTCTAGATTTCCTTTGCCTTTCATGGTTCAGCCGTTTGGTTAACTCCACATTAGCATGGAGCTGCTAGGTAAGCTGCTTACGGCTTTGAGTGAGATCTTGCATTAGCAGTTGGAACTCTTCCTTGGTGACAGGGCCTTGTGGATTCCGCATTTTGGTCTTTATAGGGTAGTTGCGTGGGGTTTTGCCTATCCCGTCCTTCTAGTTCTACGGCTGTTGAGGTATTCCTAGTGTTGACCATGTGGATAGCAAAGTTCTCATCTAGAATTGGTATAAATCTGAATAGGATGGAAGAACTTCTAGGCTTGAAATATGGTTCTCCTCTTTAGATTCTTACAATCCAATATCGGGAGTAGATCCAATGAGCAGGAGAAAAGCTGGGATTTCTCAATGAAAGCACCAAAGTGTTTGTACCAAAATTGGGCACAACACTCTTCGGATGTGTTCGAAGAGATAAAATGAAGAAAATTATTGTAAAATGAGGTAGATCTAACAAACACATCAATCAACAGATAAGAAAATGCATAGAAACACATGAATTTAGAGTGGTCCGGCGTATTGCCAATGTCCACTATGAAATGATTGATTTTTATTGAATTTCACTCGTTGATTATAAGAGATTACAATAGTACAACAGAAGTATAGTGATGATTTTGGCAGAGTATCACTGTAGAGAAGCAAACAAGTCCATTTTCTGTAGGACAGGGTCACTATTTATAGGCGTAGGTAGCAAATATCTCACCCAGATCTCGGAAGACTTCTTCTCTCATGCGGGCGGGCTTATAGGATTGAGTATAGGTGATTTCGATTTGATCTAGAAGCGATACGAATTGAGTTTGTATCGATCCATAAATGGTCCTTTTGGGATGAAATTGGTTAGGTACATTCTTGAGGTTGCAGGCAAGCATCTGTGAAAATTTAGTGGCATTTGGACTTGTAGATGGTGAGATATAATCGAGGCAAGTTTGGATTTGCAAGACATTGTCGAGCTCGTATCGATGTCGTTCATGTCGGTTGAAGGAACATGTGCTAAGTGACGTGGTGCTACTTTCTCGGGTCGATCCACTTTTACCGCTAAGTGACCGAGTCTTCCTTCTTTTAGGCTTTAATCGTATCCATTGGTGTTATTTCATTCATATCCATTGAGCATGTATCACTTCGTATCGGTCATTGGATTACTTCGTATCGACTATGATGTATTCGGCCTCATATCGGTAATGTATGGAGATCGATACGAGGGGTATACTTAAGGGGATCGATACGAAGCATTGAATGTTTGATGGGCATGAAGTATGCTAATTCAATGGATATGAAATAAAGGAGCGCCTAGTGGATATGAACGAAGTGATTCTTTCATGGATATGGACAGGCTGCATTCCGCTTAAGACTTGGTGGATACAGGCAGGATTATTGCATGTTACTAATGGGATGTTTAGGAACGAAATAGCTATGAATGCATGGTTCCAAATTTAGTTACCTCTCCCTATGGACACGAACATTGCTATTGTAAGGTGATCGATATAGATTGAAGCAACCACTATGGATACGAAGTAGTGTTTCCATTATGGATACGAAGTGAGCCTAGTGATGGATACGAACCACTATTCACATAGACGGATACGAATTGTAGTTGTTTTCCTTGACTTGCAATGATTATATCTTGAACATATGAACTCCGATTGACTTGAAAATTGCAATGTTGACTTTCATAGCTTTGTTGGTCATGCCTTGTCAATTGTAGCTCGATCCAGACCCAGACGAAATTTGCCAGTATCCATAATGAACCAGTGTATATAACCGATTTTGAGAAAGATGGTCCTTGGTTTTTAGTTAAGTTCCTGGTGTCACGGCCTTGCCAAAAAGCGGGATAACACTATCTAAATCGATGGATTGGGATGATTTGTTCGTTTTTTTGGCAATGTCTACTCATGCACTAAATGTGTCATTAGTATGTGAGGAGGCAAGGATTCAAAAGTAGATTTATTGTACCAACAAGCAATTTACTGGAGATGAATAGAATTACCCAAAGTTGGAGAAACATGTCTATTGCTCGTTGATTGCATCGAGAATGCTACGACTATATTTTCAGGCTTATCCGATTAAATTACTAATGGATCAGCCATCGAAGTAGGTGTTATATCAATCGAAAACTATAGGGAGGTTGCTGAAGTGGAACATAAAGTTAAGTCGATATGAAATCACTTACCATTCAAGGAGAGCGATTAATGGGCAAGCATTGGTGGACTTTATTGCTGAGTTTACCGCACGAGATGGTGAAGATGAGGGCGATATGACCATACTTCCTCATTTGAAATTATTTGTATACCGAGTTTCAAACGAACATAGTTCAGATGCAGAAGTAGGTTTGTAACCCCAGAAGGACGATCAATATTTTATGCATTGAGGTTGGGATTTACCGTGATTAACAATGATGCTGAGTGTGAGGTCTTAATAGCGGGACTGAGAATAGTGAAGAAGTTGGGGATAACGACATTACATATATTCAATGATTCCTAATTAGTGATTTTTCAAGTGAGGAAGGAATTTCAGGCTAAGAATACAAGATTTTCTCCTTACCTAACGAATGCACTAGAATGGTTAGATGATGTAGAGCGTTACACTATTATGCATATCCATGGAAAGAGAACGCAAAAGCTGATTCATCGGCTAAACTGGCTAGTTTTGGGGAAGCGCATGTGATGGGTTTGGTTTCAGTAGAGGTTTTGATGGCTCTAAGTATTGACCGGATGGACATTGAGTGGATTTTAGAGACCATAGAGGAAAATGAGTCGTATATGACTCCGATCAAGGAATATTTTCTTAAGGGAACTTTCATGAGAGACAACGAATGAAAGAATCTCCTTCAAAAAGCGCCATGGTTCATGATATAAGAAGGAGTGTTGTATAGGAGGGATTCTCGACCCCCTACATAGGTATGTAACCAAGGGTGAAGCAAGGAGAATCCTTATGGAAATCCATCAGGGCAGCTGTAGTGATCACACCCGGAGGGAAGGGTCGGACGTAAGCGAAAAAGGTACTTTCTTATGGTTATTTTTAGCCAATGATAAATCAAGATGGAGTTGAGTACACCAAATGATGCGACCATTGCCATAGATTTGTAAATGCTCTAAGAGCCTCATCTACAGAGCTTACACAAATGGTTAGCCCATGACATTTTTGATTCGAGGAACAGAGTGCTACTGATGACGAAAGGAGGAGATAAGTATGCAATAGTTGTGGCGGATTACTTCACAAAGTGGACTATAGCGGAACTGCTTGCCACGATCACAACGAAAAAGATAATCAACTTCATGACAAAGGATATCATTATAGGTTCGGATTACCCTAAAAGATTATAATGGACAACGAAACTAAGTTGGAAAGTATTGATTTTAAGGATTTCTGCATTCGGTACAGGACCGAGAAGAGCTTTTCAGTGGTGGCACACTTACATGCAAACTGACAAGTGAAGATGGTGCATAAAATCATCAAGTCCACTTTGAAGAAATGGTTAACAAAAGCCAAGGGCAATTGGGTCGATGAGCTTCCACTGGCATTATGGGCTTATAGGATGACTCACAAGTCCGTGACTAAACATGCGCCGTTCACTTTGGCATATGGATCAGACGTTATGATCAAGATAGAATATGAAGTCCCTTCTAATCGTGAATGCATTACAATCCAAAGATAAACGAGGAACTCTTACATGAGTCCCTTGATTTGGTTGTTGAGAAGAGGGAATAAGTGGAGTTAAGGGTAGCTTCTCACTGGAAAAAAGTAGCATGATACTTTAACCCCAAGGTCCAAAACCATTCTTTCAAGGTAGGGGATCTCATTTTGAAATGAGTTCACCTGAGTACCGGGGTCCTTGGTCCAAATTGGGAAGGTCTTTATGCAATCAAGCAAAAGCTTGGAGATGGAACATTCAAGTTAGCAACTATCAACGGAACCTTGATTCCGCGTGCATGGAATAACGATTTGCTATAACATTACTTCATTTATTTTTATTTAGTTTATTTTTTGCAAATAAGATAGCCAAGTATCCTGGAGGCAATGTAATAAGGAAGGATCCATTTATAAATGCAATTAGGTTCTTGAACCAACGGAAGCGTGTTCTTGTAAGCAAAATTTCTATGCTGTGCGATTAGCAGTACAGTCAGGTATAAACAACCTTAGTCCGAGGTAAGGATTGAATAGTATATTTTCAAGGATTTATTGGATAGTTCAACCTTATACTCTTTGTACATAGAGAAAGCGCAACAGCGTTCGGTCCAGGATTAGGACCGGGGAAGGAAATCGCAAGGGACGATCATATAATTCAACCCTAAGGTTCTAACTCCATTGGTCCAGGATTAGGATCAAGGAGATTAACACAAAGGTCGATCAAATAATTTGATCCCAACCTTCAGGTATTGGCTGTTGCCTAGAATTAAGCGATGTCAAGAAGGAATGCTCTAATCGGACAGTTAAATTACTAGTTTCCGAAGATAGAAATTGGTGCACGGTTAAAATCTTAACGACCACTCTTGCAACCTGAAAGACACGTTAGGCTGAGGTTAAGTGAGGGCGGTTAGAAGATTCAGTCAACACCCGAAGCTAGATGAGGTTAGTAATAGATGCCTAGATATAAATGTCTAAAATCGTAGGTTCTAGGATATTTGAACTATTGTACAGTCAAAACCTTTGTGACTGCACTTGTGGCCTAACCGGACATGCTTGGCCAAGGATGAGTGAGGGTAGTTATTGGAGGTTGGAAACAAGACCTACAGGAATCCTCCAGTCTAGGATTAGGGCCAAAAAAGTATAATAGGACTGGGGGAAATCAGATAATTTTCCCTATATGATTAGAACTCTAACCATGTCTAGTTACCAATGGGATTAGGGACATCAAGAGTTAAACGTTCGAACCATTGTTCCCTAGAGATAAAGAATAGCATGGAACTTGAATGATTTATAACTCGTTAATAGTTAAAGGAAGCTAGACCTAATACAAATAAGAATACTTATAGAGTTGGTTTAAAAATATAGTCCGGTTTCACCAAATAGAACACTTTGGCAATAATAAACAAGCCTAAATAATGGAATATAATTAAAGTAAATGGTGGAATTTTACTTTTATATACAAAATTTCTGTAAATAAAAGCATTGCACAAAAGTAAATATATAAAAAATGGATAAGTTACAATGTAAGCAGCTATATATGCAGGCAGTTGTGCATAAGCAAGTACATAATGTTAAAGTGCGTGACAGTAAACAAAACAAAGATTACAAAGGAAAAGTGATCTCTCATTACTAGTGCTTTTATATACAAAGATTGAAGGGGCCACTTCCACACAAACATGACTTTTGTACAACAAAATGGAAAGCAAAATGTACAACCAAAAGACCCATCTCGCGCAAGTCTTGGGAATCTCCTACTTAGTCTTCCGTCTCTTACTACCCTTACAGCTCAAATCGCTAGTTGGTATCTGTTACCCAGTGGCTTGACCAGGTAACCAAAGACTTGATGTAGAAGACCGTTCGGCACAACTAGGTCGTTCGACACGAACCCCGTTCGGCATCCAGCATCGTTCTGCATAACTAAGTCATTCAGCACGAACCTCGTTCGTCATCCAGCATCGTTCGGCATCCAGCCTCGTTCGGCATTCCAGCCTCATTCGGCATTCAGCCTCGTTCGGCATTCCAGCCTTGTTTGGCATTCAGTCTCGACCAGCATGAACCTCGCTCAACATTCAGTCTCGACCGGCATGAACCTCGCTCAACATTCAGTCTCGACCGGCATTCCAGCCTCGTTCGGCATTCCAGCCTCGTTCGGCACATAGCCTCGCTCGGCATAAGCATGCCGTTCGGCATCTCCCCTCAATCGGCATCGGATCTCGTTCGGCCTACACATTTCACTCAACATACTACCTCGTTTGGCTTGGAGACATGGCTTAGAATTTGCCGCTCGGCATTTGTAGCTCGGCACACAGAAGTCACTCATTTTGGGCCGAGATATCTTGCTACTAGGCTCATCAGGGAAGCCTAATCCATCTTCGTCTATAAATAGAGAGGCAATGGCACAGTGAAAGGGGCCTTTTTTCGAGAATACCAAGGTGACTCTGTCGCAATCAAGACTCATTCAAGACTTATCTTTTTTTACTTAGCAATTATATTCAAATAGTTGGTGAATGGATTGTATCTATAATCATTTGTTAAGAAAAGCAATAAAGATTAACCTCAAAGTGGACGTAGGCAATTACGCCAAACCACTATAAATCTGATGTTCTTGTTTTTCGCATTTTATTTAGCATACTATTCTCTGTTTAACTTTAATTTCTTCATTAATCTCTCTACATAATCTTTTTTAAGGGTGTTAGTGACCAATTTTGGTGCTAACATTTTGGTGCTTTCACTAAGAATCAAATTCTCAGGCCGATAGGATCTACTTTGTAGCTACTGGATTGAAAAATCCCCCGAAGGAGATCCGACTTATTCATAGGACGCCCATTGAATCTATTCGGAGTTTCGACCGACAACTCTACTATGGGAAGACCACGTACCCAATCAGCCTCTCACAGTACGGACGTCCACGAGACTGCTAGCATGCAACAAGTTGGACCTAGCAATCAACAAGCAAATTTAGGTGCAGGGACTACCGCCCAAACTCAAACGAAAGTCGTCACCAGGAGGGAGTTCAATGATTTGATGAGGGAACTCCGGGAAAGTAGAAGGCAACTCGCTGAGCAGATTCAGGCCAATGCTAATCTCATGACTCAGTTGACTCAACAGCAGCATCGGAATGCTGTAGGTAGCCGTGCTCCTTATTTTTTGTCTGATAGCTTGACCTCAGCCGATGAACCTCCTAGGCATAGACACCGTAAGGCTGAAGCTGCACAGGCAGGTGCCACTGATCGATCCATCAGGGATCAAGCACGTGAGAAGACCAGATGCTCGGCTCACCAAGACCCTAATGAAGCTGGCTTCAGGATGCACGTTTGGCCGATCGCCAATAGAGGGGACATCAACCTGCATGGTCCTATAGAATGGAACGCAACCTTCCATCCTCCATACAAACTCCAGACTTATCAGCCATGGTCAGCCAGTTAATGAGAGAGAATCAAGGTTTTACCAATGAAGATTGGGGAGTGTCCAGGAGTCATACTCCATTCACGGATACTATTCTATAGGCTGAGTATCTCAGGAAGTTTAGTATGCCGACTATCCCAGCCTACGAAGGGAAGACTGACCCTAGGCAACACATGATGAGGTACGAGTGGATGATGGATTCAGCAAGAGCAAACGATGCGACCAAGCGTAGGTGTTTCCCAATCACTTTATCAGGGATCGCCACTATGTGGTTTACTCGACTTCCTCCGCGGTCTATATCCAGCTTCGACGAGTTGGCAATGAAATTTGTTGAACAATTCAGGATACATGATACTCGTCCAAAAGATGTGATGTCCTTATCAAGCGTAATCCAGGCTCCGAGAGAGTCTTTGAAAGCGTACTTGTAGAGGTTTCATGTTGCCGCCATTGAAGTTAGCAACCCTAACGACCATGCAATTTTGATGGCAGTAATGCAAGGTGTAGATCCAGACTCGGATTTTGGAGCTTGGTTGTTGGAAAAGCCCCTAACTACATTGGAGCGTTTCTATTCGAAAGCTCATCAATTCATAAGGAAGGAAGAAGCTCAATGGACAAGATGAGATAAGGCACCAGGGCCTGTTCAGGAGACTATGAAAAGTAACATCGCCGTGAAGCAATCCGGCGACAACTATAGAAAAGTTCAAGTCAACGTCCAGAACAAGCTTGGGCAATCTAAAGGATTCGGAGGTGGAAATCCTGAAAAGAAAAGAGAGATAGGGAAATGAAAGTCGAGGATTCCAACCTACAATGAATACACCCCCTGAATACGCCTCTTGAAAATATTTACCTATCTACCTGTAACACCTTTCAATACAGAAAGCCACGCCCAAAGGAGTCCACAGAGAAACAGAAGTGGACGGGGAAGTGCTGTCGCTTCCATGAGACCCACGGGCACAATACTGAGGAGTGTAGACATCTCCATGATGCCATAGAAAAGTTGATCAGGCAGAAAAAGCTGTAGGAGTTTGTTAAGAACCCACTAGAGGGTAGGAAAAAAACGTCAGACCCCGGACGCGGGCCGGCTCCACGCTATCCAGAGGAGCCTGCCCGAACCGTGGATAGGTTGATCATAAAAACTATAGTCGGAGGACCTTATCCTACAGACAAGAATTGGCAAAAGATGGAACGATATGCCACCTCCTTGAGGCATGCGGATTATGAATGTTGCTCGAATGTGGAAGATGGAACCCTTGCAAAACAACAACGCATGATGACAGACGATATAGTGTTTAGGAGTCGAGATGCAGATAAGGTGGAGGCTCCTATTATCGACTCGATGGTCATATCTGCGACGATCGGGCCAGCTTACGTCAAAAGGATTTTGATTGATCGTGGAAGCTTGTGACGACCGGCCATGACTCCCGCACTAAAACAAGAGAATGGTGCGCTGAAAGGTGTGCCAGGCAGCCATGGACGATAGTCAGGGTAAGGTAAAACAGCAGACTCTATCGTATTACTCACAGCGCATGGATAAAATACAATAGAAAATATACATAGTGAAGCTCCATAGAACAGAATCATATAAACTCATAATAGTTTTATACAATCATCTGAATAGTCAATACATCAAGCCTCACTACATAACACTCAGAGTATCAAACAAACAGCGGAACATCCAGTACATATAGTAGGAAAACAATATGCAAAAAAAAAACCTCCAACTCGTCTTCGTCATTAACAGCGTTGGTAGCCAAGAACAGCACCTGTCACCTGCTACCTAGTCTGCCCATCCCAACATGGATGAACAGCCCAAGGTAATAAGAGTTGAACATAAAACCTTGAGTCAGACAACAGTCTTAGTGAGCAGTAAATCAACTATCAAACACACCAAAAGAGCATAAAGGGTAAAAGGAATAGGAACTCAACCATCCCACTCCACCTCATTCCACAGTGATAGCCCCCAGACCCTCTAAGCATAAACAAACATAGCAAAGCAGACAATTTAAGTAAAGCAATTATCACTCAAGTCAAGGTCGATGTTTTCCAAGTACAAACCCCCAAGGCCTAAACCAAGATCAGATAAGCACTTCGAAAACACCGCTCTTGAGGCCGAATGATGATACAATCAAACATCCATGACTCTGGCTATCACTGTTATCATTGCCTCGATATCACCGTTAATTGAATGACCGGCACCTTCTTTCAGTCGTCCGTCAAGGGCTAATGGCAACCCCGGTTCTAGACATAACTCCGCACGTCGTCATGACCCGTGCCTAGGACTATCGCATTTGCCCAGAGTACTAACACGTCATCGTGACCCGTGTCTGAGACGTCATCATGACCCGTCCCAACGTACTCTTGCTTTGAGCATGCTAGAACCTTCAATAACGATAAGATCCAAGTCTCCTAGTCATCCTCTTCGACGACTATTCTCACACTAGCTCAAGCGCCTCTCGAGCCCACCATTATCCACAAACCCGGACCGCATCACCGAGTTATCAACATGCTTGGGTTGATCCCGTCAGGATTAAACCAAGGCTTTCACACATCATGCTTTGCTTCAACGCATCATAGCAAAGTCCCATCTCAACATCATGGTTTGCCTCATCGCATCATGGCAAAGTCCATCATCATCAAATCTATCCATATGAGCTTCCACATCCGCTTCATATGCCACAAGCAGCTTTCACCATTCAAGAGCCTTTCTACTTAGCTTTTGAATCATCTTCGACCAACTTGTCCAAATCAAGTTATCAATCAACTAATCAATCAAATCAAACATTAATCCAAGTAATCAATCATTCAAACAAGATCCAAATAAACAATTACAACAATAATGGCAATTTCGTAAATAAAGAGTTCAAGTCTAACATGCATTCTAACAAGCATGAATTATGAACAATATCTTTACAACTTGATGAATGAACTTGCATAAGTGAACATGTAGTAAAATGGATATCAAAACTTCATAGATGATGGATCTACATGCAGACTTAGGGAAAATGCAAGAAATCACTATCTTTAACACATAAACAAGCCACCGATCCAATATACTCCTTTGGGTCCGTGTGAGAGATAACTACCACTCACCAAATCACCTAAACACCTCAAAAACAACCAACTCCAGATCTGGACAGCAAAGAACTAAGCTTGATCCGGTAAAATCTCGCTTCAATCGATGAAATCTCTCTTTGTTGGATGAAGATCTTCAACTTTGGCTCTTGAATCTTCGATTTGATCTTCAATTTAGATGGAAGGAATCACTAGATTAAAGTGAAGAAAAGAAGTGAAGAAATGTTGTAGTCGAGCTCTCAAAATGGCAGCACTTCGTTGCTTCAAAATCCGGTGCCAAAAAATGACCCAAACCCCTCTATTTATAGGCTGAAATCCCCATGAGTCGGCCAAACCCTTAAGTCGGTCACGACTTAACAACCCACGACCTACGACTCATGCCCCTACACGGCTTAACAACATACGGTTCAATACACGCACGGCTCACGACTCAATACACTGCCGACCTAACACGAGAGACGACCTAACAACTCAAGCCAGTATACGACTTAACGACAAGGCCATGCTTACGACCTAACGACTCAGTACCCACACGGCTTAACACCTGCGCGCCTCCCTTCCTAAGCCCTAAGTCGTATGGACCTAACTCACGACTTACGACTTAATGACCCACCGACCTAACCATAGGACCTAACGACTCATGCGACTTAACGCTTCAAAGGGTCACACGACCTAACAGATCCAACGGCCCTAAAACACGCGCGACCTAACAGGCATACCGACCCAAATCAACCCCGAGTCAATGACTTACCACACACGACCTCCTTATGGCCGACCTAACACTAAGTCGCTCAAGCGACTCAGCGACTTAACTACCCTGCCGACCTAACTAGGTCGTCCCACGACCTAACTACACGGCCACGGCCTAAACACCATGCGACCTATCACATAGCCGCTCCATTCCCTAGGTCGGTAACTCCTTATGTCGCCCTACCGACCCAAACACTACACAACCTAACTACCTCACTAAGTCGCTCACGAACTAACTCCTACATCACTATCCCTTAGGTCGGTCACGCTATGAGTCGGCCACTCCCATGAGTCGCCCAACACCACTAAGTCGGCTACTTCCCTGACTCGGCCACACCTATAAGTCGTTCAACACCTTAAGCCGCTTAATCCCCTATAAGTCGGTCACGACTCAACTCTGGACAACCTAAGCTCTGAACGACTTAGATTCTGGATGGTTTAACAACACAACTATCTAAGGATAACAGTATTTCGATCCGTAAAAATACGGGTCGTTACATTCTCTCCCCCTTAGGAATTTCGCCCCCGAAATTCAAATCAAACAAGAGCAATCAAAGTTATTCCGCATGCCTACCATCCATAGCAATCAACAACCCATGCATCCAATTACTAACCTAGCATGCAGAATTCTAAGACTAGAACAAGTTACAAATTCGTGAGATGTCACGACACCTTAGGGCCATACCTCGAAGAGTTCAGGATGAGCTGCCTTCATCCTCTCTTCCTCCTCCCACGTGCAGTCGTTAACATCACCACTCCATTGTACCTTGAGCAACGTAATCGTCTTCCTCCTAAGCTGTTTCGTGTCGGTTTCAACAACACGAAGCGGCTTACGAGGTCTCGTAACAACTGGGTCAACCTCTAAATCTTCACAGCTATCAGCAGAAACCACCGTATTCGAGTCGTGCACATACTTCCATAGATAAGATACATGAAAAACATTGGGCACACTCGCCATCTTTTCTGGTAACTCCAATTTATATGTGAGCTTTCCAATTCGCTCGATGATCGGGAATGGTCCAACAAATCTCGGAGTCAATTTTCCTTTCTTCCCGAATCGAATAACATTCTTCAATGGAGAAATCCTCACAAAAACCATATCGCCTACGTCGAATTCCAAATCCTTACGACGCTTATCGGCATAACTTTTCTGACGATCTTGGCCTGCCTTCATTCGTCGCCGAATGATCTCTATATAATCCGTAGTCTGTCGAATCATCTCTGGCCCAAGTATCAGCTTTTCTCCAGTTTCCAACCAACATGTCGGAGAGTTACACGGTCTTCCATACAATGCTTCATACGGTGCCATACCAATACTTGTCTGATTATTATATGAAAATTCCACCAAATGAAGATGATCTTCCCATGATCCTCCGAAGTCCAAAACACATGCTCTGAGGAGATCTTCCAAAACTCGGTTGACTCTCTCGGTCTGACCATCCGTTTGGGGATGATAAGCTGTACTCAAGCACAACTCGGTTCCCAAAACTTCCTGGAAGCTCTTCCAAAATCCACTAGTGAACAATGGATCTCGATCGCTCACTATACTCTTCGAAACACCATGGAATCGAACTATCCACTTAACATAAAGCTCAGCCAACTTCGATGCAGTCCTAGTTGATCGAACAGGAATGAATCTTGCACTCTTAGTCAAACGATCTACAATGACCCAAATCCCTTCATTTCCTGCCCTGGTTCTAGGTAGGCCATCGATAAATTCCATCGATATCTGCTCCCACTTCCATGTAGGAACCTCTAATGGCTGAAGCAATCCACTTGGCTTCCTCTGTTCGGCTTTTACCAACTGGCAATTCATGCACTTGGAAATAAAATTTCTAACATCCTTCTTCATACCTTCCCAGTAATAGGTTCTCTTCATGTCCCGATACATCTTATTTCCACCTGGATGAATTGTCAACTTCGAATGATGAATTTCCCTCAAAACTTCATCTCTCAATCCATCTATATCGGGAACAACTAATCGTCCTTGCTTCCGAAGCCAACCATCTCGATCGACTTCAAATCCTTTATCCTTTTCTGGGTCCAATCCAGATTCCAAATCACGGATAATCTTGACAAGCTTATCGTCTCGCTTTTGGCTCTCGCCAATTCTTTCCACAAGAGTAGGTCTTATTGATAAGTTTGCCAACATCTCAGGTTCCAGTTCACATCTAGGCCTGAAGTCAAATCCAGCCAAATACTCAAGATTCTTCCATTCCGAAAACATGGCTCCCAATCCTGCATGTCTTCGACTTAACGCATCAGCCACTGCGTTACCTTTCCCCGGAGTATAGGCTATACCAAAATCATATGATGCTAAAAACTCTAGCCACCGTTGCTGTCGAAGATTCAAATCCTTTTGGAAGAACAGATACTTCAACGACTTATGATCTGTAAACAACTCGAATTGAACTCCCAATAGATAATGTCTCCACATCTTCATAGCAAAAACAATCGCCGCTAACTCCAAATCATGAGTCGTATAATTCCTTTCATGCGGCTTCAGTTGTCGACTTGCATACGCAACAACTTTATCTTTCTGCATTAGCACTGCTCCAAGTCCAGTACCACATGCATCGGTATAAACCACCGTCTCATCATTCCCACTTGGAATAGTCAAAACAGGAGCACTTGTCATTTGCTCTTTCAGGATTCCGAAAGCTTGCTCACACTTATCATCCCATTTGAACACTTGGTTCTTTTTCGTCAATCCTGTTAACGGTGCAGCTATCTTGGAAAAGTCTTTGATAAACCGACGATAATATCCTGCTAATCCAAGAAAACTTCTCACATCAGATGCATTCTTAGGTCTAACCCAATCCTGGATTGCTGCCACCTTAGCGGGATCAACCGCTATTCCATTTCCAGAGATAACATGGCCTAAGAATCTCACTTCACTCTTCCAGAAGTGACACTTCGAAAACTTAGCCCTCAGCTGATGTTTCCGCAAGATTTCCAAAACAATACGCAAGTGAGTCTTGTGCTCTTCTTCAGTCCTGGAATAAATCAGAATGTCATCCACGAACACAAGTACGAACTTTTTCAACTGATCTCTGAACACTCTATTCATAAGATCCACAAAATATGTTGGTGCATTGGTCAATCCAAACGGCATTACCAGCCACTCATAGAAACCGGATGGTGTCCTAAAAGCAGTCTTCGGCACACTATCCTTAGCCACTCTCAACTGGTGAAATCCCGTTGCTAAATCCATCTGAGAAAACACCTTAGCCTCGTGAAGCTGATCAAACAAGTCATCTATTCTCGGCAATGGATACTTGTTCTTCCTAGTCACTTTATTCAGCTCACGATAATCCACACACAACCTCAACGATCCATCTGCTTTGGTTGCGAACACAACTGGTGCACCCCATTCGGACACAGTACGCCGAATGAATCCTTTCCGTAAAAGGTCATCAACTTGCACCTTCAACTCTTGCTACTCCCTAGGCGCCATTCGCCTAAGAGGCATCACAACAGGTCTGGCTCCCTCAACTAGATCGATACGAAACTCGATCTCCCTATGCGGCGGTAATCCTTTGACCTCGTCAAAGACATCCTCAAACCCATTCACAATAGGCACTGATGACAGTCCATCCCGTGGAACAACCAGCGAATACATGAAGCTCATGAAGACGCCTTCCTCATGCTTACATCATATCACAACCTTTCGCCCCTCCACATTCTCGACTGTCACCTCCAGCCTCTCACAATCAATCCTTGTCGCATACTTCCTGAGTCGGCCATGACTTAACAACCCACGACCCTTAAGTCGGCCACGACTTAACAACCCACGACCTACGACTCATGCCCCTACACGGCTTAACAACATACGGTTCAATACACGCACGGCTCACGACTCAATACACTGCCGACCTAACACGAGAGACGACCGAACGACTCAAGCCAGTATACGACTTAACGACAAGGCCATCCTTACGACCTAACGACTCAGTACCCACACGGCTTAACACCTGCGCACCTCCCTTCCTAAGCCCTTAGTCATATGGACCTAACTCACGACTTACGACTTAACGACCCACCGACCTAACCATAGGACCTAACGACTCATGCGACTTAACGCTTCACAGGGTCACACGACCTAACAGATCCAACGGCCCTAAAACACGCGCGACCTAACAGGCATACCGACCCAACTCAACCCCGAGTCAATGACTTACCACACACGACCTCCTTATGGCCGACCTAACACTAAGTCGCTCAAGCGACTCAGCGACTTAACTACCCTGCCGACCTAACTAGGTCGTCCCACGACCTAACTACACGGCCACGGCCTAAACACCATGCGACCTATCACATAGCCGCTCCATTCCCTAGGTCGGTAACTCCTTATGTCGCCCTACCGACCCAAACACTACACAACCTAACTACCTCACTAAGTCGCTCACGAACTAACTCCTACATCACTATCCCTTAGGTCGGTCACGCTATGAGTCGGCCACTCCCATGAGTCGCCCAACACCACTAAGTCGGCTACTTCCCTGACTCGGCCACACCTATAAGCCGTTCAACACCTTAAGCCGCTTAATCCCCTATAAGTCGGTCATGACGCAACTCTGGACAACCTAAGCTCTGAACGACTTAGATTCTGAATGAATTAACAACACAACTATCTAAGGATAACAGTATTTCGATCCGTAAAAATATGGGTCGTTACAAAGCTCTTCCAACATCATCTTCAAGAAGGCTTGTGACCAAATGAAGATGAAGACAAAAGATTTAAAACCATGTAAAGCCCGTATCCACGGCTTTAATGGTGCAGTGACTAACGCAATAGGGTATATCGAGTTACCAGTTGAACTGGGAGAAGGTGAGCGTAGGAGAGTGCAAACCCTACCGTTCATAGTGGTGGATGTTGACTTTCCATACAATGTTTTTCTAGGTCGTCCGGCCCTGGCGGAGTTTAGAGCAGCCTTGGCCGTATGGTGTCTGACACTAAAATTTTCAACAGACAAGGAGTCGGCATAGTGCATGGCGATCAGGAGACCAGTCGTGCATGTTATGTGGCAAAGCTGAGAGAGGCTCAATGGAGAGAAAAAGGGAAGGTTGCAGACAGCTCCGTCCGCATCCAAAATGCTGACAATTGACAAATAGTACCCACGCCCTGGATCGAGCGACATTCTTGGATCTATAGAGACGTAGATCCGAGGGATGATGATGGGGGACCCAGGGAAGCGAATGCAGCACCGGCTGAGATGACGATTGACATTCTAATCAGCCGAAATGACCCGTCACGAGTTCTTAAGATTGGATCGCAACTCGACCCACCATTGGCTTAGGATCTTACTGATTTCCTCCGAGCGAACCTGGACGTTTTTGCTTGGACACATTCTGATATGTGCGGGATTTCTCCCGCCATTGCAAGTCTTATGTTGATCATAGACCCGAAGTACGTCCCAATAAAACAGAAACGGAGAGGCATGGACCCGGAGAGGTCCGCCACTCTCAAAGAGGAGGTGGACAAACTCAAAGCCAATGGGTTCATCCACGACGCCCTCTACCATGAATGAGTATCTAACCCTGTGCGGGTAAGAAAACGAATGGAAAGTGGAGAACTTGCGTTGATTATTCTGATTTAAACAAAGCAAGCCCGAAGGATAGTTTCTTCTTACCTAGGATCAACCAGCTGGTCGATTCAATGGCCGGACACGAGCTACTGTTATTTATGGATGCGTACTCGGTATACAATCAAATCCCGATGCACATTCCAGACCAAGAACACACCAGTTTCGTCACCGACGTTGGGTTGTATTGCTACGTAGTGATGCCCTTCGGATTGAAGAGCGACTTATCAGCGTTTGGTGAACTGAATGTTTAAAGATCAGATTGGTAGAACGATGGAAGTCTATGTGGATGACATGCTCGTGAAGTCATGACGGTCAAACGACCACATTCAAGACTTAGCACAGATGTTTGATATACTCAGGCATTATGGGATCAAAATCAACCCTTTGAAGTGTTCTTTTGGCATTGCATCAGGAAAGTTCTTGGGTTTCATTGTGAATGCACGTGTAATTGAAGCTAACCCAGAAAAGATTCAGGCTATTCGGGACATACAAGTGCCCAGAACTACAAAGCAAGTACAAAGCTTGAACGAAAAGGTAGCCGTGCTGAGTCGATTCATATCCAGAGCTACGGATAAGTGCATTCCTTCCTTCGATGTGATAAAGAAAGGAAAGAGGAATTTCGAGTGTAAATCCGACGGTGACGAAGCATTCCACGGTCTGGTTAGACATTTAGAAAGTCCCCCGGTGCTATCAAAACCAATTGACCATGAAATGTTGTATGTACACCTGGCAATATCCCAGCATGCTATCAGTACGACTTTGGTTTGCGACGAGGACCGAGTTCAAAAGCCAGTGTATTATGTCAGTAAACGTTTGACGGGGGCAGAAAGAAATTATCCCAACATTGAGAAACTAGCTTACTGCTTTGTGATTGCATCACGCAAGCTTCTCCCATACTTCCAGGCACACTCGACCAGTGTTTACACTGATCAACCCTTGCGACAGGTGCTCCAACGACCGGAAACTTTTGGAAGGATGTTAAAATGGAATATCGAGTTGAGTCGGTTCGATATTACCTACCTACCACAAAGGGCCATACAGGGGCAAGCGCTAGCAGATTTCATTGCTAAATTCACCATGACAAATGAATCAAATGGCCACAATGTCATACCTCTCGTTTGATGGAAGATGTACACCGATGGGGCACCTAACGACCGTTGTTCGGGGGCTGGCATAGTTCTTGTGACTCCTGAAAACCGATCAGTTTGCTACGCTTTGAAGCTTAAATTCACAACAACGAATAATGAAGCCAAGCATGAAGCATTGATTGCTGGCTTGAGACTTATCAGAGAATTATGGGTAAAATCGGTTGAAATCTTATGTGACTCACAACTGGTGGTGTACCAAGTCCAGGGGGACTATCAAGCAAAGGGGCAGAGACTTGCCCCATACCTGACACGAGTTCAAGAGCTGCTAGCGAATCTAGAATATTATGATATTCACATGTCCCATGTGAGAAAAATAGAGCAGCCGACTCATTGGCAAAATTTGCAAGCACTGGCGATGCACAACAAACGAGATTGTTTCCTGTTGAAACCTTACATGCTCCGAGCATAAATAGGATGGAGGTAGATTTCATGTTAGAAATAGAAATTGAGAAGGAATCATGGATGACCCCGTTCAAGCAGTACTTGTTACATGGGGTCGTACCCGAAAGAAGGAGTGAAAGACGACAAGTCATTCGTAAGGCTTCGTGTTATTTAATGCAAGGCGGGGTAATGTATCAGAGGGGATTCTCGACCCCTTACTCCGGTGCATTGCCCATGATGAGATAAAACGAGTCCTGAAGGAAGTCCATGAAGGGGAATGTGGTGACCATACTGGGGGGCAGAGGTTAGCGAAGAAAATCATCCGCTATGGATACTATTGGCCGACTATAAATCGAGATGTCGTAGACTATGTGAGAAGATGTGACAAATGTCAAAAATATGCAAAAACCCCGAGAGATCCGCCAACGGAACTCACACAAATGGTTAGTCCCTGGCCGTTTGCAATATGGAGGATCGACATAGTCGGTTCCTTACCCATATTCAAAGGTGGTGCGAAATACACGACAGTTGTGGTCGATTACTTTACCAAGTGGGCAGAAGCAGAGCCTTTAACCACTATCACCACTAAAAAGGTCATTAATTTCGTTGTACTAAATATTATATGCCGTTTTGGCCTTCCACGAACCATCATTACAGACAACGGAACTCAATTCGAAAGCAAAGAGTTCAAAGAATTTTGCCAAAAATATGGTATTGAGAAAATTTTTGCACTAGTTGCTCATCTGAAAGCCAATGGACAAGTGGAAGCCGTGAACAAAATAATCAAATCCATATTGAAAAAGCTTTTGGAAAAGGCTAGAGGCAAGTGGAAGGATGAGCTTCCAATAGCGCTTTGGGCTTATAGAACCACCCATAAGTCCGCGACTGGCCACACTCCATTCGCATTAGCATATGGCATGGAAGCTATTATACCCGTAGAACTTGTAGTTCCATCACATCGGGTAACTTATTATGACTCTGAGTCGAATCAAGATCTTTTACTGGAATCATTGGACTTCATTGGTGAAAAGCGCAAAGAAGCTAATTTAAGAGCGGCCGCATATAGACACTGAGTCGCTCGATATTATAACGAAAAAGTCCGACCGAGAATCTTTGGTGTGGGTGACCTCATTTTGAAACGAATTTTCCCAGTTCCATCACATATGATCCCTGCATGGGAAGGTCCATACGTCATTGAACGGAAGCTTGGAGAAGGAACTTTCAAGATAGCGACGATGGTGCGACACTCCTCCAATCCTGGAATAGCGAGTATTTGCGGCATTATTATACTTAGTTCATTTCTTTCATATTTTAGTTGCAATTATTTCCAGTAAGTTTTTATTCCTAGTTTACGGCATGTAATAAGACAATTTAGCTTGTTTGCATTAATAAAGGCTTGAAGCCATTTTTTCCATGAATTGTC
This sequence comes from Allium cepa, assembly GCA_030765085.1. NCBI lineage: Eukaryota > Viridiplantae > Streptophyta > Magnoliopsida > Asparagales > Amaryllidaceae > Allium > Allium cepa. The sequence continues at coordinate 705,674,867 of CM060941.1, forward strand.
GATGTTTCTGTGTATGATAACTCTATGACGAATAACTAAGAGATACAATATTCTGTCTGACATACGAATGTACACGAGCACTCAAAATCTCCAAGTCCCTAGAGTGTGGACTGGAGTACTCTGAGTCCCCGGAGTGCGGACCGGAGTATAAACGACTCAAAATCTCTAATTCCCCAGAGTGCAGACTGGAGTACTCTGAGTCCCCGGAGTGCGGACCGGAGTATAAACCACTCAAAATCTCCAAGTCCCCAGAGTGCGGACTGGAGTACTCTGAGTCTTCGGAGTGCGGACCGGAGTATGAACGACTCAAATTCTCCAAGTCCGCAGAGTGCGGACTGAAGTACTCTGAGTCCCCAGAGTGCGGACCAGAGTATAAACGACTCCAAATCTCCAAGTCCGCATCGTGCGGACTGGAGTACTCTAAGTCCCCGGAGTGCGGACCAGAGTATAAACGACTCAAAATCTCCAAGTCCCCTGAGTGCGGACTGGAGTACTCTGGGTCCCCTGAGTGCGGATGAGAGTATAAACGACTCAAAATCTACAAGTCCCCTTAGTGAGGACTGGAGCACTCTGAGTCCACAGAGTGCGGATCAGAGTATAAACGACTCAAAATCTCCAAGTCCCCTGAGTGTGGACTGGAGTACTCTGAGTCCCCAGAGTGCATACCAGAGTATAAACAACTCCAAATCTCTAAGTCCCCTGAGTGTGGACTGGAGTACTCTGAGTCTCCTGAGTGCGGATCAGAGTATAAACGACTCAAAATCTCCAAGTCCCCTGAGTGCGGACTGGAGTACTCTGAGTCCCCTGAGTGCGGATTAGAGTATAAATGACTCAAAATCTCCAAGTCGCCTAAGTGCGGACTGGAGTACTCTGAGTCCCCAGAGTGTAGACCAGAGCATAAACGACTCCAAATCTCCAAGTCCTCTGAGTGCGGAGCGGAGCACTCTGAGTCCCCTGAGTGTGAATCAGAGTATAAACGACTCAAAATCTCTAGGTCCCCTGAGTGCGGACTGGAGTACTCTGAGTCCCCTGAGTGCGGACCAGAGAATAAACGGCTTAAAAATCTCCAGGTCCCCTGAGTGCGGACTGGAGTACTCTAAGTCCCTTGAGTGTGGACCAGAGTATAAGCGGCTTAAAAATCTCTAAGTCCTCGGAGTGTGGACCGAGACATGAATGACTTGAAGTCATCAAGTCCCCGGCGTACAGACTAAAAAATATTTTAAGTGTTTGAAGCATGGAATACGAGGTGAACAACTCCAAAGAATTTCAGAGTTGTATGAAGATAAATTGAGAAGTTCATGTAACTTACAATAACTTGGGTTTCAACCACAATCACACAGAAAGCTGAATGATAAAAGTCTTTCGAAAGACAAAAGAACTAAGCTTTATTTATTCAAAAAATTAAGTTTCTATTACAACTCCTCCAAAATTCGGAGTCAAAAGTCTATTTACATGGACTACGGAGGTAAATAAAAAGAATTACATAATCTAAACTAACTCTCGTTGAACGAGAGTAACGATTACTTCTTCAATTTCTTCCCATATGACTCCTCTCATGTGCGCTTGCCCTTAGTAATCTTCTTTGATGGGGAGGTGACAACTGAAGAAGTACGGGGAACTTCCACTGGCCTGGACCCACCAGGGAGGATGACCTTTAATGGCTAATTTAGAGGATCGTCCACGTCCACAACTTGAGGCTCGACTTTGATTTCGACCATTTTTTTCTTCTCCTTCTCAAGCTGTTCCTTCATACTCAGTTTAGATGTATGTTCAGAGGCGCCTGTAATCTCGATTTCATAACTGCCATCGATGGGAGAGGAAGTCTCAGACTTATCCTCATTAAGCGCTCCGATCACCTGAGCATCTGGACCAGGAGCCTCTCCTATGTGAGTAGCCTCACTTGATTTTTTCCTTTACCTCCTTGGCGACGTCGCTCCTTGGAGTGGGCTCGGGATCAGAATGGCCTGCACAAAATCATGAAAAACAAGCATTAGAATACAATAGCCCCACGTGAGAAACGATGACATTTGGAATGTTAAAGTGAAGTGTTATCTACCGGGTTCTGGCTGGCTCTCACCCGTCCGAGGGGTCTCACCCTCTGGAATGGGAGACAGAATGTGAACACCGAGGCCCGAGTCCTCCGGGTCATAACCGATATGCTGCTCAAATGGATCAAGTATCAGCCGATCGGCCGACTAAGTAGGCGAATGAGCTGGAGACTCGATCCCGGATGGACCTGCAATAACATCTTTCACTTTCAATGAGGGGGAGCCTTTGCAGTAAAGAGCTTTCGCCGCAGACAGTTCTGAAGGCTCGTTCCCTTTAAGAAATCCTTTTATTAAAGCATCCTCATCGACCTCCTCGATGCCAAGTTCGACCTTCCTGATTTTTATTAAAGTCTTCCATGCCTCAGCCAGGGATTCGAGGTAGCCCTTTCCCAGAAAAGTTAAGTCTCGATGCATGAGGACGCGGACGTTGAATTCTGCAATCAATGGGTCGAACATGCATTTGACCTCCTCCCTACCAGCCTCTTTAGCCGCCTTCAGACAAGAGTCAATCTCCGCAGATGCTATTTTATTGCCCTCTTCACGGGCCTCATCCTTTAGCATCCCAACTTTAGAAAGTTCATCATCAAGCTTCGCCTTTAGAAGTCGTGTGGCAATGATCTCGTCGTAATATCGTTGCGACTCTTCTTCGGCAGCAATCTTCTCTTCTCTTTCTCTACGGAGTTGCTCCTCCAGTTCTTTGACTCGGAGGCCAAATGCATCCCTCTCTTTCTGCACCGAGTCCTTCTCTAAAGCTAGAGCCCCACAGCGTTGGACCGCCTCGTCGATTTCTTTTTTATGGGTTGACTCCAGACGAGTCACGGCTCGATGGTGTCTTTAGCGCTCTGTTGGGCAGCTTCAAGCTGAGACTTATAAGAAGCAAGCTCTTCGTCCTGAGCTTTAATAATGTCTTTATCATGGATAGCCTCAAGCTTCAGGCGATCGGTCTCATACTGACGCTATATGGAAACTTTTGAAACTTTTCGGCTTAGTGCACGAATGCATCATGCTGAACATAGACATCGTTAGTGCATGCGATAGCACTTTGCTTGACATGCCCTGGAATCTGGTGAATTGCCGGAAGACATTTTTAAGCCATCGAAGCATATCGTCAAAAACGAGGCTTTAAGCTCAGCAAGTCATTCAGCGACCGTTGAATTAGTTACGGGAGCAAGAGGAGTCTGCTTGGAGACCGCAGGCGTTCTGTGGGCATCTCGAGATTGCCTGGTACTTGATGAACCGGATTGTTGGTCCCGATGTGCCTCAGGTTGAGAACCCTTATGTGCAGGTTTCTCCTTGCTATGCTCCGATTAGGAAGCAGGATCACGAGGGTACGAGGACTGACGATAAGATTTTCTCTGGTATGACGATTCCCAACGGTGGTAGTCTCGATCACCGGAGTTGTCTCTATCTCGACGCTTGCTGGAACCCGAATCCCGGCCGGATTGGTGAAAAATCGATGAACCGCGAAGGCGGTCAAGTCCATGCGTACGTCCCATGTCACCTACATGGAATTTAAATAAAGTCGAGATTAGCAAAGAATAGGGTGACAACAGAAACTTAAGTGCAAGGTGAAGTGCATGTGCTTGTGTGTGTCCTAGTGTGTCCCCCCGACGGACCAGTTTCTTTACTAATAGGAGTTTTTTCTCCCTGGTTTTGGGCTTGAACGCTTGTACCGCCTCTCTCGGGCGAATGAAGCTTAGGAGCCTCTGGATCATCGAAACCATAGTTGAGTAGATCAACAGGTATGGTAAGGTTCGACAAGCCTTTCAGAGAACTTTCTAAGTGCTGCGAGGAAGCTTCTTTCTCCGTTGGAATAAGAGTGACTTTAGAAGTTCCGCCCACTTTTTTCTTCTTCGGCTTATATGTCAGTTTCTTCTTCCTCTTCAAAGGGGAAGGCGACATTTCAATGTCATGAAGCTCAACTATCGGGTTCCGAGATGGACAAACATTTTCGCCCTGTACTTCGAGTGTTTCGACTTCTTTAATCTCCCCTTCCTCTGGTGTGTCAGGGGCGTTGCGAGCTGAAGACTCGACCTGCTTTTTTCCTTCGCCCGATGCAGGCTTGGGTACGGAAACACCTTGGGGGAGGCTTATTCGACGACCTTCTGCGAGCAACCTGAACTTTGAAAGCGATTCATTTGAAATGAGTGATCTGATGTCCCGGTCTTCTATGGGGATAGCTTGAATAGCTTCGACAGCCTTAGAGTACCCGGAGCATTCGGGACGTGGGTTGATACCTGAAAAAATGGATGAAGAGTCAGGAAAGATGTAAATCTCGGCAAATTCAAGTACCGATCCAGAAAAATAACTTACTTCCTTCTACCCATCTTCTGGCGAAATCAGGAGGACAACGCACATAGAACCACTCTTGCTTGTACTAGGCAAACTTACTCCATGCCCCAGTCAGAATTTGGCATTTTCTATGCAGCTCGAGGGATATAAAGGATGGGCTATCCGACCGTCTCTTGAGCGAAAGATATAACGGATATCGCCTGGAGTCGGAAGCCTAAAGAGGACACTCATAAAGAGGATGCAAGTGCCATATATGAAAACGTGGTTGTTCGGAGGCAGTTGCGAAGGGGCAATCTCGATATATTGCAACAAGTCTCGAAGAAATGAATTGAATAGTGGCACGCTTCCGACCAAGCAAATGAATCTATTACAGGCTGTGTATCCGACTCGGGTCAAGTGAGGACGATTGTGCCTCGATGGAACTAGCACATCGTGGAAGGGGATTCCATGGACAGAGCATATCCGACGAAGCGTACTTTCGTTAATCTTTGAAGCCTGGGAATCGATTGGATCGTCTAAGAAAATCGCTGCCTCCAGGGCTTCGGGAGCTTGATTGACAAATGCAATCGCAGGGCTTGGTAAGTCTTGAGCAGGATTATTTAGCGGATTTGAAGTTCCTACAACTTCTTATCGAGAGGATGGCCCGGGTCTATCTGAGATCATGGCAGAGCTAGATTTACTTGACATCTCTAATGAAGATTGAATCTGACAAAGCACCTGTTTGAACTATACTTGAAAAACAATCGACATTAGACTTAACAGCATAAATATTCCCCCCTTGTGGTGTGTGAACTAGTGCGATCATTCAAATTAAGTGCCAAGCAGTGAAAAGTCGCTGGAATGATGAAATAAGTTTAAGCTTTGAATTGTCGTCTACGAAGACCATCATCGTTGACCATCTACGAAAGCTTGTCATAAGACGGTTTATATTTTGAACTCGACATCGTCGCTGCATTTGAAAGGTTATTAACTATTAAGCAAATTAAGTCCAAGTTTTCAATGATCTAAACATGAGAGTTATCAGTCCGGGTTGTCTGATATGCTTTGTTGTTCAAGTCTGTCCTTTTTCACTATCATATGTTCAGGCATGAAATGTTTTAAGTCAATTGTGCATTAGGTTCAACTAGTGTTGCTATTGTGCACAACTCTCCTATCATCCACCATTACCGTTCGGCATGCGACAAGGCATGCCGAGCCGCAATCATGCCGGGTCACGTCGTTCGGCATTCCACACTTCTATCTGTCCTCTTCACCGTTCAGCATAAGAGAGTCATGCCGAACCACATTCATGCCGAGCCGCATCGCTCGGCATACTTCTCTGAATAACAACGCCCTTCCACTTATCCACTCCACTGTTCGATATGCGGGGAATCATGCCGAACCACAATTATGTCGAGCCGCATCGCTCGGCATTCTGTCCTTAACAACAATTTTACTCCTTCCCTCCATCCTTACCGACCGTTATGGTCGAGTCCTTCGACAAGTCATACCGAGCTAAGTCGATCGGCATTCTACCCTATTCCTACTCCTCCTCTGCTTTTCCCTCCAACCTCGTTCGGCATGGGGGAATCATGCCGAGCCACAGCAGAACATCTTCCACTAACACCCTCCTTCAAAAACCTCTGACCTCTTCTTCTTTTCTCCACACCACCTAGCCTTAAAACATATCCTAACCACGATTTGATTCCCTAATCCAGGCGATTCCTATTGGCCTCGGTTTTACAGAGATTCACGAACTTGAATCTCGTGCTAAGTTTCATAGCCAGGGGAAAGCGTTCAAAGGAAGAAGTCGTTACCTAATAAATGGCTAGGAACTCAGAGAGAGTCTAGAATAGGAAGCGTACTTTTGTTTAGTATCATTTTTGAGAAGGGTGTGGGGCGACGTATTAAGTTCGAGAAAGGAGGGGGGAAGGGTAAGTTGTTGTCCAAGGTCTATTCGAAGACGAATGTGTAAGTCCTTAAGAGAATAGGTAAAAGTAAAAAGGAAGAGAAGAAGGGATGTCGCCTTAAATAGAGAGAAGGGAAGTCGAATAGACTGTGGCCGGTAGAACTGGTAAATGCATCGCCCTCATTCGGCATTATGTCGTTCGGCATTCGTATGTCGCTCGGCATTAGTGTATCGTTCGGCATTAGTATGCCGTTCGGCATTCGATACCTCGGTCGGCATTCGAGAGGTTGAAGAAAAACGTTATATGAAGGCCGAATGGGAACTCTAAAGAGAAACACGGAGTGCTAATGGTTCAAAGCGCATCATGTTCATCCACATGATGCACTTTGGGGGTAAGTGTTACCCAGTGGCTTGACCAAGTAACCAAAGACTTGATGTAGAAGACCGTTCGGCATAACTACGTCGTTCGGCACGAACCCCGTTCGGAATCCAGCACCGTTCGGCACAACTAGGTCGTTCGACACGAACCTCGTTCGGCATCCAGCATCGGTCGGCATCCAGCATCGGTCGGCATTCCATCCTCGTTCGGCATTCAGCTTCATTCGGCATTCCAGCCTCGTTCGGCATTCAGTCTCGACCGACAAGAACCTCGCTCAACATTCAGTCTCGACCGGCATGAACCTCGCTCGGCATTCAGTCTCGACCGGCATTCTAGCCTCGCTCGGCATTCATGCCTCGTTCGGCATTCCATCCTTGTTCGGCATTCTAACCTCGTTCGGCACATGGCCTCGCTCGGCATAAGCATGTCGTTCGGCATCTCCCCTCGATCGGCATCGGATCTCGTTCAGCCTACACATTTCACTCAACATACTACCACGTTCGGCTTGGTGACATGGCTCGGCATTTGCCACTCGGCATTTGTGGCTCGGCACACAGAAGTCGCTCATTTTGGGCCGATATATCTTGCTACTAGGCCTATCAAGGAAGTCCAACCCATCTTCGTCTATAAATAAACCCATCTTCGTCTATAAATAGAGAGGCATGGGCACAGTGAAAGGGACCTTTTTTCGAGAACACCGGGGAGACTCTACCGCATTCAATACTCATTCAAGACTTATCTTTTTTTACTTAGCAATTATATTCAAATAGTTGGTGAACGGATTGTATCTATAACCAGTTGTTAAGAAAAGCAATAAAGATTAACCTCAAAGTGGACGTAGGCAATTACGTCGAACCACCATAAATATGGTGTTCTTGTTTTCTGCATTTTATTTAGCATACTATTCTCTGTTTAACTTTAATTTCTTCATTAATCTCTCTACACAATCTTTCTTAAGGCTGTTAGTATCCAATTATGGTGCTAATAGTATCTTATGCCTCCATCTGGCTTTTGCCTCACTTTGAGGGTGTTACCTTTGGATTGGGCAGTTTCCCTTTAGTTCTAGTAAGGGATTCGTCAGACTTCCCAGCTGCAGCATCAGTGGATTTGGTATTAAGGGGCTTCATATTGATTGGGGGAAGTTTAGTTGCAGGGCTTGCTGTGTAGAACTGATAAATTTTTAAGTTCCTGGCTCGGTCCTTATTTAGTCCTTGGAAATGTCAATCTTCAACTTCTCGCAATGGTGATTTGGTGAGTTGGGTCTGCAGCGCTGGTGATAACAACATCTTTCTACAGGGATAGAGTCACATCCTCCAGATTCTCCAAGGTGGCAATCTTCTTGAAATCAGGCTTTAGGGTGGAACTGGAAGGAGAAACAGAAGTAGTAAGTTCCATGTATATGGAGGTCTATATGGTAAAGATAGATGTAGCACCCATGCCTTGATTGGTCGTTGGTGGAGGAGGAAGGTGTGGATGACCAATAAGTTGATGAACAAAATGGTAAAGTTTAGAGATGTATTAAGGCGAGAAATGGAGTTTCTTAGAACTACTGAAATAAGGGATATACCTGTGCTCGGTGCTGATTGCAAAGCGGGAGACTTAGGGACTTCACCTTCTTCAAGTGAATGCTGAATTGGTTGGCCGACGAAGGGAGGAATATAGAGCTCTACAGAAGTAGTCGCTACATATGCTGAGATAGTTTGGGTGGCTATAAAGCTGGCCCTCTTGGTTATGGGAATATATGTCCAATGCTCTTGAATTTTAGAGTTGGTGATTATGCTTAACCCAATCCACTCAAGCCAGTGGAAGCTTCAACAATATTAACAGCAGCGATGGCATCTTCCTCGGTGACGATAGCCATTCCCTCCTTAAGTTTGGCTATATCATCTACATCAAGGTACTAGATCTTCAGTTCTTCTTCGATGAGGTCTACACCGGCTACTTTAGAATGACGCAACACACCCTCTCAAGCATCGGCAAGGGTGACGGCATATGTACTACCCAACCATTACATGTTCTCGGGTATAACATTTGAAAAGAAGTACTAAAGAGTGGTGTTGAGTTATTCTTGCTACTTAGCTTTTTTATCTTTAAGCATTTTCAGATCGTGCGCAAGGATGGAATATTTGACTTTTATTTCTAGCTTTTCGGTCTATGGCAACAACGGACTCTCCTTGAGCTTGTCATTTTCTACCAGGAGCCTTTGGATCTCAGCTGCCTATTCGTTGATGGTTCTATTCTTGGGCCGAATATTTTCATCCTCTATAGTGAGGGCCAAGTTCTTCTCTACAATTTGCATTTTGAAAGTAGCATTATCCTCGTACGCAGTCGTTGGCATGTTCTTTATTATGATCTCCATGTCGATATAGGCTTTCCTCATCTCCTCCATGGGGATTTAAGTCTTAGCCTTGGATCTTACAATGGCATGTCTCTCTATCTTTGATTTCCATATGTCTCTTTTGTACCCTTCAATAACGCTATCGCACGTCATTTCTCGGACTCGAACAATTGAATGTTCGTATGGTTGATCTGGTTGACCTTAGAGAGGGCATAATAGAGCTTCTTCTACTCATAGCCTTGGTCAATAAGCATCTGAATCCGTTGGACTTCTTAGTCTGCTTCTTCCTTCAGAATATTTTTGATGTAACAGTCAAATATGACACCAGTTAAGAAGAGGTTAGGAAAAGCACCATGCATGCGAGATGATGGAGTAGGAATAAGAGACGGAGGAGCAGAGATTCCTTTGGAGTAAGGAGGCAAGGTTGTGGTTAAGAAGCGAGAAGTGGAATTCTATTGGTAAGTAGGAATTTGGGCAGGGCAGAGGAATGCTGGAAGAGGAGTTACTTGGATCATTAAGCTACCTTTCTTTAGCCCGCCTTTTCTTTCTCTCTCTTTCTTCATGACGATCATCTTCCATTCTTAACTTTTTTCTCTATAACTAGCTCTCTTCTCTTCAAATTCATAATCGCGGTGGTAGCTAGAATGCGATGAGTATGGATTAGGAGTGTGACCTCTTAATTTGCAAACATCATAATGAAGCTTGTTGTATTCGTCCCTTGCCATGGTACTTGAAACAAGGAAAAGAAACATATAAGTTCCAAAATTTTAGGATTCGGGTGAATGCAAGGGAAGTGTGTTCATTATCCTAGTGAAGTGTAGAGTGTCGATGACCCCCTTAAGTATTATATGGACCGTGTTCAAGAGCGAGTAAAGATGGAGTGTCTCCAACTTCAACAGGGAATCCCTAAGTGAGAAGTTGAAGCCTGGAGAGCCATCTTTAAGGAGATCACCAATGGAAATATTGAAGTCACTTAAGAGCCAAAGATGTCTCCAAAAGACCCGGTTGGAGGATTCACATTAGTTATTGGCAACGTGCTTATTTCAATAGCCTTCTCCATAGACTTAATGATTACACATTTAGGAGGAGGCAAGGCGACAAACCTGCCTTGAGGATATGTCTTGTTGCACAAATCATCTCCTCTGGACTAGCTTCATAGTCATCATCACCTTCGTCGGTACTTTCTTCCACTTCAGTTTCTTCTTTCATTGCATATTTTCCTTCTCTTTTTCCCTTATCCTCGCTTTCCTCTGAACTCGTTTACATTCCAGATCCTTTTTCCCCTTCTTTTATGATTTTACCAATAGCAGGCTCATCTACTGTCCTATCTACAGGCTTGTCGACGTTTTCTATACCCGACGGAGCTTCAACTTCCCCTTGAAGATTATTGATAGAGCTACGAGCGGGAGCAGATGATTGAGTAGGCATTCCAGATTTGCTCGATGGAGTGATTGTAAAAGTAAAGGAGTAGTGTGTATGTAATAGACCACAATGATGAAGGTTCACATTTTTCAGGAGGTATGCAATGGTATAATGTAGAAATATGATCCCATTCAGTGTGTCTAGGGTTTTGGAATGCTCGACACTTGTGTCTCGAGTAAGAATATTTGCAAAATAATCGAACAATAAATTAAACACTTGGGCAGAAAGAATCCAAGTGTGGAAAGTGTGAAGATAAAATAGGCTTATTGCTAGAGATCTAAGGCACGTTGAAGCCATATAGGTACCAAAGGAAGAAATACTCAATTTTTAAATAAATGTCCGTTCATAAGCTTCTCCATGACTTTACATCAAGACCATACCTCGATTATCGTATAAAACGGTGAGTCTTGCCTATGCTTGAAGAATAGAATGTGGGTCAACACCTTGAAGTTAGGAGGTCGCTAGAATCGGCTTAGAAATAACATATATAAGGAGCTCAAGAGTGCATATCCATTGGCATAGACCTGGGACAGAGAAAATATGATCTCTTGGTGGATCATGTGCAGGAACGGATTGAAAGGTAGTATAGCACCGCCTAAGAACATGTATCTATTGCAAGTAGTATTGCCTATTGGAGGATTGTGTTCTCGTTGGCCTTGAGTGAGAAGTAGAACATTGCCTTCGAGAATTCCATGTTGTCGACAGATGTTTTGGAGCATTTTGAGTGTAAGTATTATTGGCACCTTAGCACCTATTCAGCCGGGTCATCCAGAACTCTTAAAAGAATATATTCGTTTAAATGAGGAGGTGCATCTTACATTGGTTTTTCTAGTACAATCATTCTTTGAAATTTACTAGTGATCGAGCACTTAGTTCTAAAAGGCATATATGCCGACGTTTGAGTAGTGGTAGACCTAACTTTAGGAGGAGTAGATGGCCCGGAGTTGGCCTTGAAGTGAGGTGATTGATGGGTTATTTTGGATAGGAAAACATGGCATTCAACATGGTCAAGTATGCTATGTTTTGGAATTCTATTTTAAAATTTAACTCGAGTGACCAGCATTCAGAATCCAATGAATGTCGGCATATGCTGACTAACCGGATTATAAACGTTGACTCAGGCAAGTGGAAATGTTAATCTGTGCAGTGTAAGTCCAATGTCATGTACATGACGAACGGACCATCATGTGTAGATAACTCCTTTGTAACATCCCCCACTTGGAGGCCCAAAACTAACAGATACGATTGCTGTAGTCGTCCATAGTTATTAATCTCTGGCAACTAAATACAATAATGTTAGATAAGTTGATATACTAGTAACACATGGACATGGAAAAGTTTGAAATTTTCAAAAAAATGTTCACAGTCCATTCCAAAATCCATTTCAACATTCTTTACATAATCCCACAACATTAACCATATTCAAAAAAATATAATTATTACAATATACTTCAAGAGTTACATATGAAAATGCCCCATTGGTGATCAGAGTATATAATAGGCAATAAACAACTTTGCCTTAACAAAACAACACAGTGGAATCATATGAGAGAGAATTCAAATAACTACATGCCTCCTGCATGACTTCGGAAGCTTATTCGCCTTAAGAGGTACCTGAAAACCTCAAATCTCAAGCTACTTAAAATCAATTGAGTACCAAAGAGTTTAAGTGAAAAACATAAGCTTTGAGTCAAACATAAAGCCTGGTATGAATAATAATCTACTATCTCAAATCATTTAGATATCTAGTGAGACCAGGCCTCTTAGCGGAATGAGTTTCCCCTCACTAGTACCTTAAAAACCTTTATAAACCATTTTCTATGCTCCTGCATCCACAATGGTTAGATCAATTGAAAACATATTATGTGATGATATGAAAAACAACTGAATCAATTCTGGATTACCCATCCACATTCATTTTGACTATCTGTCAAGTTATAAATTTTTAGGTTTATTATTAACCTAATAGTTTTCATGAGCTGAAAAATAACCGGTTAAAAATTTATGGACTCCCTGTCCACTTATATAGTTTTCATGGGTGTTGAATATGCTAGTATATGAATTTTTTATGACAATAAACATATATATATATTATATATATATATATCCATTTAAATGTATTTGCTATTGTAATATTTTATTTTTTACATAATTAAATAAATATTTGATGAATAAAATAGAATTCATATTCAAACAAATATTTTATTCAAAAAAATATTTTATTACAAATTTGAATAGTACAAATTTAAGCTCTCGCTATACATTTTTCAATTACAATACAATTTCAAATTACAACACAATTTTTCACTATACAACTTTTATATCCATTTTCACCTCACTACATGTCACTAATCCACTCGTATTTGTTCTTCAACGATATTTCTGTTTGTATCCAACATTTGAATTATCTGCAAAATAAAAACTGACGTGATAAAATTGAAAAAGAAATATTTTTGCAGTGTACAATGAAATGTGTGATTTTGAAAATTTTATTTGCCATAGTTATTTGGGTTGTTCGTCATTTATTTCGTTTGAATCCATTCATACACAAACAACTTGTGATATGCACAGTGTATCACTGTACATGCCACAAGGCCATATAGACCGATATACACTTGATAAAATTGCAGGAACAGGTGCGCACAAGGTCAAAACCAAGCAAAAATTGGATTCAACTCAGGTGCATGCAAACAAAATTTAGTTTAGAAAGTACAAAAGACTCAAGGTAGTTCTCTAACTAATGTACACATGAAGTCTTGACCAAAACAACAAAACATGCTCAGGTCCAACAAATATGACAACTGCCTCAATCACATGACCCAGTAATATGACCAGACCACATAAAAATGAAGATCAGGCTCAACACATCAGTGAACCCAAACCACCAATGAAACAAAAGCACCAAAAGAGAATACATGATATCTAAACCAGAAATGTATACAATGAACACAAGCAAAGCCATAATGCAGAACAACATGTGCATTGCAAAGCAACAGGAATGCAAATGGAAACAGACTCAAATGCAAAAGGAAAATCAACCAACTATAGCAACCAGACAAGACAAAGTCATCAAAGAATCCAGACTAGATCAGAGTATGTGGAACCAAACCCAGTGCAAACTCAAGTGAAACAAAGTCAGAAAAGGTCATAAAGCAATGGGTCATCAAGGCAACCCAGTTCAAATAAATGCAAATGAAAATGTACACAATTACATATGCAATTGAATACAAGTCCACATGCTCAGTGCATATGTATAAGGTGATGTACACATGGTTGGTCATATGTATAAAAAGCTCCAGACCTAAAGAAATAGCATGTATTAAGACAACAATGGGAGCAGTACATAAGCATGAGATGAAGGCTACACAAATAAACCCCCATACATACATACATATATATACACATATGTATACAAATATGTATACATATATAGGCAGTGCACATGTAAGCAGAACCAAGGCCAACCATAGAATAGTTTCGTGGACATGAAACCACACATTCAACACACAAATGTACAACCCAGTACACACACAAATGAACACATGATGAACACAAATACAAGAGCAAGTAAGAGCATCAAACAGCGATGAACCAGACTACAATAACCAGTGGAAAGAAGGACAACAAAACTTCAATGGAGTCAAGGCATGAAGCCACAACAAAGTGCTCACAACTCCAAATGAACTCAACAGAGATCGGTGTTATAAACACATGTACACATATATGCATATATATATATATATACACATGTATATAGATTTAGAAAATCACATGTGAAAAGCTTTAACAAACAAACTAGTCATCACTAATATGAAACAAGACTGTACACTGAAGTGCAGGCCGCAACACACAACACAATGCAAAGTTATCACCAGACCAAAATGTAAGCATTCAGACATATGTACATATAACTATAGCAACATCAATTCAGGTATAGAATGCAACCAGACCAGGTAAATAAGATGGCTCAAAATAGCAACGAGCACAGTGAAGACAATACAAGGAGAACATCTCCAATTAAATAAAATGACAAATATACAAAGCTTGAATGGTTCGTTTTACAAAACAGTGAAGCGGTAGCATACACAAAGCAAGGAGTAGGTTTGAGAAAGAAATTATCAAGCCGAAAGGGAATGGAATAGCAATTATAAAATTCCCGGCAAAGAATGGAACATATGATTATGTCAGATTTTATCTCAAAAATTAAAATACCAAAGTCATAGGAAAAAGAACGAAACCGGCTCAAAAATTTCAAATCCACCTACTATTGAACAAGTCGGTACAATCACCATAGTTCAAGCAATTATCTAATGGCCAAGCAAAGTCATGAAGAATTCAAAGCAAATTATACGAACGTATACTTAGGGATTTCATCCCTGTATAACCCAGTTACATCATCGGCATAAAAGGTATTCGAATTTAGCAATTACCAGAGCAAGGCACTGAAATAAATCACAAGCCAATAACTTGAATCAAATTCAAGTATAAGTATAAATCGAAAAAGGGGAAACGTATACCAGTTCAAAGCATGAATCATTCAAGCTCGAGATTTGAAGCCATCGCAAGTAATAAAGCCAGATATTCAATTAAGTATTCGAAGAAAATTGAAGAACGAAACCATATAAACAATCAATTCATACAAAGCGGTGGCTTCATCACAAAGCGCTAATTTTATAAAGAGGAACGAAGAAAGCATCGGCCACGAAAATAATAAAGTGAAACATCTCTTTGATTTAATATAAATTGGCCCGACTCTAGTATACCTTTCTTTAGTCTTAGATTTTAATATGGTTTTGTTTATATATTTTTTTTGTTTTCTAATTTTCCTTTTTAAAATTGTGTAACTCTCTAGTCGTGTGACTCAGTGGCGTAGTTGTGGCAGGGTTTTGAGCATAGAGTTGGGTTAGTCATTAGCGGGTGTCGCAAGTTTACGTGTGTAAGCGTCTGATTACTTAATTTCTATTAGAAACCTTGAGGGCAGCACGTAGGCAGGGTTTTCCGTAGCTAGGTAAATCTATATTGTTCTAATTCTGCTTTTATTATTCTTCTATTATATGTATTGCAATTATTATATATATTTCTGCATTAATTTTTATAACTATTATTAACACCCTATTCACCCCCCTTCTTTTAGGGTGAAATCGATCCTATAAGTGGTATCAGAACTAGGAATAAAAACCTTTTTTTGCTTTAAAATTTTGATTTTTCAAAAACCAATTTTTATGTTAATTTTTTTCATATGGCTTCTTTTAATAATGCATTTGTTGAGGGTCAGTCCATAGTCGGACAATCCACGTTCAATGGTGAATATGCTTACTAGAAAAATAAAATGAAAATTTTTCTATAAACCATAAATGTGTGGAATGTTGTCCAGACGAATATAGGACACCGACTATAGTGGTGGATAATCAAGAAATTGAAAAACCAATGGATCAATGGGCAGATCTTGAAAATAAACTGCAGAATGTTAATGCTAAAGCTATGAATTCTGTCATATGTTCATTGGATCAAATTGAATTTGATCGTGTTTCACATTTTCTAACTGTGCAAGAAATTTGGCACACACTTGAAGTGACTCACGAAGGAACCTCCCAAGTCAAAGAATCTCGCCTTGCCATGCTCAGTAGCGAATACGAGAACTTCACAATGGCCAAGTATGAAAATGTCAAAGAGATGAATGGACGACTTTCTAATCTCGTATACGAATCAAAAGCTCTTGGAAAAACATACATAGAATTGGAAATAGTCCGAAAAATCCTCGGAGTCCTTCCACGAAATTTTGAAGCGAAAGTTACTGCTATTCAAGAATCAAAAGATATGAAATAAATCAAAGTTGAAGAACTCATTGGAAATCTCGCCACCTGTGTGCTAGAAATGAAATTTAAGGAAGAACGTAAAGGAGGTGATACTTGAAAGAAATAAATAGCTCTCAAAGGAACAGTAGAAAAGTGATGATAACGACGATGATGATGGAGCAGCTGAACTGGCGCTGTTAATTAAGAGATTTAAAAGGTGGAACCACAAATACGAAAATCCAGCTCAAATCAACAATTGAAAAGCGGAATATTCAAAGTACTAGACAACTCATAAGAGTAGAAAATAATATGTCACAAATGCAACAAACCCGGTCATATCAAGCCAAATTTTCCTCAAAATCGACTCAGCCAAGGAAAGAAACTGAAAAGGAGAAGTTTTGCAGCTACTTGGGATGAAATTGATGAAGATGATAAAATCACTGGCAGTGAGAGCGGAAAAGAAAATCTGTGTCTTCAAGGAGAAATAACTGACAGTGATGATGATGAGCCAAGCGAGATATCAAAATTTACGCATTCGGAATTACAAATATATTTTCATGAAGTAAATGGCTGTTTTGAAAGACTTAGTGAGAAGTACGCTAAAACTGAATCAAAGAGATAGTTTGATAGAATTAAATAAAAAACTTAATCAATTGGTTAAAAACTATCGAAATAAGAGCCGTGTGTGATAATATCCATCATTTGAAGAGGAAATGAAAAAAAATCAGAAACTAGAATAAAATCACTTGAAAATGAAATTTGATTTTGAAAGAAAGAGAAAATAGTAGGACAGAAAATTCTATTAAAAAGTGCATTCTGTTATTGAATGAAAATGAATCTCTCAAGTCACAAGTCCAACATTTGTCTACAACTTTAGGAAGATTTTTCAAAGGAGAAAAATCGCTAAATATGTTATTAGGGAAACAGATAATTAATCCTATTAGATAAGGACTTGGGTATAATCAATCTGAACATGTTAGAAGTAAAACTAATCATGTCAAATCCGAGTGCATGATTTGTAGAAAAATTGGACACAATTAAAACAATTGTTGGTATAGATCCAAACACACGAAAACTATACCAATTTGGGTTCCAAAAGGCATAAATGTGAAATTCCTTAAAGTCAAACAAATCTGGGTGCTAAAAGCAACAAGCATAAACTGTTTTGATTCTACTCAAACTTGTTTTACAAAATCTTTTGTTACTAACAAACATGGACCTATAAAAGAAATAGTTTATAAAAATCTTTCCTCATGTAGGTGTGGTGGAAGGCTAAGGAATAACAAAAGTTTTACATGGATTTTGGCTGTTTCAGGCACATGACGAGTGACAAATCAAAGTTCCTTAGCCTAGTACAAAGGTGGCAGAGTAACAATGAGTAACAACGAAAAATTACCGTAAAGATAAAATAGGTAACATTACATTTATCTTGAACGATATACTAAATGTTGAAAATCTACACCATAATCTGGTTTAATAAAGCCAATTATGTGATAAGGAAATAAATGCTGATTTTGATTTTGATTTGCATAAAAATTTTGACCAACCATCTTTTCATTCTTGAACTATTTCATATAGATTTGCTTGGACTAACTATATTACAAGTTTAGATGATAATAAATGTTGTCCTGTATTGGTTGATGATTACTCAAGATTCATATGGATATATTTGTTTATTTTACTGATTCTAGACCTAACATTATGTTCTCTATTTGTTTATTTGCACAGTTTCAATCCAATCCTTGAGGAATCACATTTTAAAAGCTGTAAAATGAATTTAAGGTATTTGTTGCACACTTTACAGTTTGGTCTGTGATATCAGTCTAATGATAACTTTGAGTCAAATGGAAATACAGATGCAGATTACACAGGTAGCCTAGTTGATAGAAAAAGTACCAATGGAACGTGTTTTATGTTGAGACATTCATCAGTTGCATCATTTTTAAAGAAAACATCTGCATGTTTTTCATTTCAACTGATTTGCAATTAGCAGACATTTTTTCAAAACCCGTTCAAGAAAATAGTTTTTTTTGACTTCGTTTTAGATTTGACATTTTAGAAATTTGATTTTATACTTATGTTTGGATTTGATCTTAAATGACTATATTAACTAATCTAACTCCCTACTGATTATCGAAAAGATAAATAGTGATTGAAAAAGTGATGAGTATTGGTACTAATCATATATTATGACTTGAGAAAGTATATTTAGTAAATTTCTTTAAAAACTTAAACAAAATTTGTAATAACTTTGACTGGTAAAAATTCCATGACCATCTCTATTTCTATCATATTTCTAATGACCATCAGTCATTAAAGTCCAATATAGTATGTCAAAATGTAGTATTTTAAACATGAAATTATTTGTTTCAATTTTATTTTATTTTTTCCAATAAAAACATCCAAATTATTCACTCTCATTTAAAAGCCCTCACGGTTATGCATGGGTGAATTACTTGGAATATTTATTATGTGCTTCCATGCTCATTTAAAAGTCCTCACGGTTATGCATGTATGGAACACATATCAAAATTGACGTTGAATAGACAATTTGATTCTAATCCCATTTAAAAGTCCTCAGGGTTATGCGTGGTTAGAAGATGCTTGAAATTCATTTTTTTATATAAAAATTAGGAATACTGCTAATCTCATTTAAAAGTCCTAACGGTTATGCATGGTTAGTAGATATTCAAATTCCTGATATAAATATACAACAAATAGACCCAACCGTATGGTTTTCTATGCTGACATCATCCTTATCACTCTAAAGTGGAATATGCGCCTAACAGAGTATTTATGATTTTTATTTGATTTTTTTTGAAATTTAATATTTATACTCGATTGGGTATCAATGTTTTATTAATGTCTATCACTTTATCTCTATTTTTCTAACACTATTACTCTTTTGCTGATAACAAAAGGGGGAGAGAAAAGTTAAGATTTTGGCAAAAGAAGTTCAGATATTTTATGTTTTATTTGCATATTTCCATCTAGGTTCATTTGCATATTTTAATTGATTTTCATGCATATATAAAGAGGGAGCTTTGATGTAGAGAGGGGGCATTCAAATAGGGGGAGCAAATAGATTTCATCAATGACCAAATACATTTAATAAATTCAAAATCTTAATATATGTTTATTATCATCAAAAGGGGGAGACTGTAGAATATGCTAGTATATGATTTTTGTTTGATGATAATAAAAATACATATATTCATTTAAATGTATTTTCTATTGTGCTATTTTATTTTTCACATAATTAAATAAATATTTGATGAATAAAATAAATAACATAGATTCATATTCAAACAAATATTTTATTCAAACAAATATTTTATTACAAATTCGAATAAGACAAATTTAAGCTCTCACTATACTTTTTCAATTACAATACAATTTCAAATTACAACACAATTTTTCACTATACAATTTTTACATACATTTTTAGCTCACTGCATATAACTCAATCACTCATATTTGTTCTTTAACTATATTTTAATTTGTATCCAACATCTGAATTATCTGTAACATAAACACTGATGCAGTAAAATTGAAAAGGAAAATATTTTTTCAGTGTACAATGAAATGTGTGATTTTGAAAATGTTATTTTCTTCAGTTATTTGGGTTGTTCATCATTTATTTCATTTGAATACATTCATACACAAACAACTTGTGACATGCACAGTGTATTACTGTACATGCCACAAGGTCGTGCACACCGATATACACTTGATAAAATTTCACGAACAGGTGAGCATAAGGTCAAATCCAAGCAAAAGTTGGATTCAACTCAGGTGCATGCAAACAAAATTTAGTTCAGAAAGTACAAAAGACTCAAGGCGGTTCTCTAACTAATGTGCACATGAAGTCTCGACCATAACAACAAAACATGCTCAGGTCCAACAAATATGACAACTGCCTCAATCATATGACCCAGTAATATGACCAGTCCATGTAACAATGAAGATCAGGTTCAACACATCAATGAACCCAAACCACCCGTGAAACAAAAGCACCAGAAGAGAACACATTATATCCAGACCAGAATTGTCTACAATAAACACAAGCAAAACCATAATGCAAAACAGCCTGTGCAGTGCAAAGCAAAATGAATGTAAATGGTAACAGACTCAAATGCAAAAGGAAAATCAACCAAATACAGCAACCAGACCATACAAGGTCATCAAAGAATCCAGACAAGATCAAAGTATGTGGAATCAAACAGTAACATCCCGCCTTTTTGTACGCTTTAAATCGACGATAAACCACACACGTCAAACTCAAACTATACAGAAGGGCGGATTGTTATTGGGGTGAATAAGAAAAGGCAGAGAAAGAAAAAAACAAAACAGAATCTTGCAACGGAATGACAAAATATACTAATCAAATAAACAGTTCATGAAGCTGTTTACCAAACATTTGATTATACTTACACAACACAGAATAAGAGTTACACATACCAAAGAATAATAAATAACAATGCAGCGGAACAATGTGATGCAGTGGAACACTATAGTAAATAATAGTAATACAATCTTCGTCTTCGTCCTCCAGAAGTAAGGTCCTCAAACCATGAAATGCTCAGGCCGACCCGAGCGAATTGAAAGGATAAAACACTCGAGTCAGAACTAAAAGATCTTATGTAAGTTAAATCAATGGTAAATAATATGAGTGGAACGGCGTCAGAGATGTTTACGGGATTTGACATCTCCTATCCAGTGTCAAACATGAGTGCAGTAACTTAAGAGATGCTCGAGATTCACATCTCGTAAAGATCCGTTCAACTATTTACTATGTAGTAATATACGCTATTATAATAGCGTCTATTAGTAAAATAAACTTACTTTTAAATAGAGTTAAGACTTTACATTTTCCACCTTAACACGTGATAGTCCCAGTAGTCCATCCAGTATCATGGTCCTCCTAATCGGAAAGCCACCAGAGGATACTCCACGGGCTACGGGAGAAATCCAAATTTGTACAAGGCGCGCTAGGGTAGGCGACACGGCACAACGAGGCAATGTCAGGGTAGATATACCAATTACGCATCCGGACTGATGGTGATGCATAGCACGCAGCTACTGCCCACCTCGATCCATACCCCCAAATATCAAAGGGCCCCAATCAATCACAAAGTAATAGAATGGTATCGAAGGAGTGTGTCCGATAAGAGAGGCTACCTCACTGGCCCGTAAGCGCTCCTGTTTTAGCCACCTTATGCCAACTCACGGGAGTCGGGTCCACGTATATACCTCAAGGGAACACCGCCACCATCCTACTTCATTCTGGAATCTACACCGCATACACGGTTGTTAAAGTGGTTTTCGGAGTTGGCAGAGAGTATGACAACTTTCGATCCCGGTCTCTTTAACAATCAAACATTATTATAACACCGCGGTCATTTTTAAAATAGTTTATACTCAAAACCAAATATCATTGACCTTTTCGAAACCAAATCAATACGATAAAATTTTCATTTCAAATATATCCTTTCTAAAATCATAACACTTTCAAAGTTATAACATTTCGAAATCAAACACTTGAATATAACACTTCCAAATTTAATACCTTGAAACTCATAACTTTAAAACATAACTTCCACCACTTAAATGGTTTAAATATTTAAAATACTTTATATAATAAAATAGCTTCTTCAATTTCACAAATCAATTCCAAAACAACTCGAATTTCAAAATTTTAAATTTAGCCAAATCTCAAATCATAAATTTCAATACAATTCGGTTTCCAAATGAACCATTCCAAATTATATCGATTTCAAAACAGATTTGATCCACAGACTAAACCATTTCAAATTCAATATATTTCAAACTTGAAGTATTCATAATTTCAAAACTAAGTTTGGAAATTACGATTCAACAATTCACTTTTCTATTATTTAGTTTGAAATATTTTACATAATAAATCCATTATCATCTAAATAAAACTCAAATTACAAATAACTAAATATTTCCTTTAATTTATTTATACTTGAAATATTCATTTAATTCACCCTAAACCAAAATCAAGTTATAAAATCATACCTTTTAAAATTTCAAATTTAATAAATTTTACATCAACTTATTTGAGTTTAATTCTTAAATAAATTCAATTTCAAATAAATTTCCAATTTATCTTCCAACCTTAATTTATTTAAATCATTATAAACTCTATATTAAAATAAAATTTAAATACTTATCCATTTTATCTCAATGGAAATCAAACTTATTATTAAGCTTATTCTATTTTAAAACAGTTTATACATAGCTTAAAATCAAGGATAAAATAAAATTTATATAATATATAAAATCAATATTTATCTAAAACCATATATTTCTTCACAAAACCATAGAAATCATTTCAAAATATTTTTTGTATAGACCACGGTGTCTGTATATAATTTTCTATCCTATGGTCAAGTGATACGGATGTTTATCATTTCAATCCGAAATTTAAAATATAAATACGGTTATATATCATTTCAAACTGCAATCCCAAATGAAATAAAAATCCATAACAACTTGTAGTTTATAACAATATAAAATACAACATCCATTCATCCAATATCAATCATCAAACATTTATCACAATCATCATCCAATTCAATCAATAACATCAATATAGAACAGATAACAAATAACAGGTATTTACTGGCAGCTTATATTCAATAATAGATTAAATAACTATTTTATCCAAATAAATTCAAATAAACTAAGATGATGATTCAAAATATGCCAAACAGTCATAAATAAATTTCTAATCGCATTATATATCAATTTAAGAAACATAAGAAATTTTAGAAGTTGCGAGTGGGTTAAAACACTCACCTTCCGAATTTAAATTGAATTTAAATCCAATTTAAACCCAAAAATTGAATAATCTCAGAATTCATCCAAACAAGCGTCAAAATATCCAAAATTTTAATACGATCCTAGCGGAGAAAACCGTGCGTAAATTGGACCTCGTATGCAAAAGTTATAATGATTAGAAGATTAAATGATTTTAAATTTTTATACAAATAAAATAGAATGCACGCAATCGTCACCTGCCACGCAAGCATCCTCTCTCTCCAGAAACACACAGCAAAATATGAGCGTGACCTAGCTATCATAGCCGCCACCGTTTTACCCATCAACGCACCTCCTTGATGGCGATTCACCCCGATCAGAGAGGACCATGAGACTCCCCACCTTGCGCCGACCTTCCGATCTCCACCTCGAGTGTCGCGACGAAGCCCAATTCTCCCAGGCCAAGGCGAAAATCCGGCCGTTCACACCAATTCGCACCAAAATCGATGTCCATCTCGATACTCCAACCATATAGATGTGTGCTGCTTGACGACATCTTCTAATTGTTGCCCCCGATCGTCATATCATCGCGAATTCGTCGTTGGATCAAAACCCTAGTCCATGGACGGCTGAGGTTCAACTTGAATTTCTAGACAACCGATGATTCAAATTGAAAAACGAATCATAGCAGATGATTACGTTCATTGAGAGCTTCAAATCGATATATGATTCGATATATATTGAGGGGTTTCAATTTTTGAAGTTGATTTTTGAATTGAAATTGAATTGGATAATTTAGGGTTTTCAGCAATAGAAGAGAAACAAAAATTTATATACGTACAAAAATGAGAAATAGAAAGGCTGCTAGGGTTTATAACTGAATATATATAGGTAGAGCTGAGAATAGAGGAACGGATACGCTTGGCTTGGACCGTTGAACGATAAATGGTCCGAAAAAGCCCTTTTCGACTTCGGAACGAAAATAGATCAAACCATATATCAAAATAGATGTTTTTAAATATTTTGAACGCAATGGAATAGGTTTCAAGTCTAAATTCCATCATATTAAGAAGTTATGCTAAAATCAAGTTATTTCAAATTGATTTCAATTGATTTCAATTTAATTTATTTCAAGGCGTTTCGAGTCCATACGATCAAACAACAAATCTGATCCTTATGAAACTTGAAATCCTACAATAATTCACTGTTACGGATCCGATGAAACTAGTTTCGACAAAATCCGAGTCAGTGGCCAAAATGGCTATTTTTACATTAATTAAATAAATTAATATTAAATTAATTAAATCAAATTTCAACTACGATTCTACAATTAAATTTTTTTATCGCTTTTGGTAACTTATACATTTATAACAATTTAAAACAAATTTTCATGTTAATTCAATGTTAATTATTTCAAAAATTTCCATCTTCACTTCCGATTTCAATAAATCCAGAAATTATAAATCAAATGTCCAATAATTCCATTTAATTGACCTTTCATCCTATTATTCAATCCATTATTATCAGATGGATGAAATTTACATTGGTTCATGATTTATTACATTAATATTCTCAATTTCATCTTAATTTCCCATTAACGTAATATCTAAATATATAATTTCATTTATTTGCAATAAATCCAATTACTATAATTTAAATTCAAGTTAATAAATCTTGATTTCCATTCTTTTAATCAACCAATTGTCATATTATAAATGGAGTTGACGTTATTTTCAAATATTAACTTAATTTACATTAACATAATATTTAATTACATTTATTGAAATTTATTTTCCATTTAAAATACCAGTCTACATAAATAGGTAATATACAATAATTGTTACTATCAACTTCCAATTACACCTATAAGTTATTATTAACAAACAAATGTTACAATTTCTTACATAACACTGTTTTTTTATCCAATTATTAATAATTATATACTAATCCCCCAATTAATTCGGTATTACACTTGTTTTCTTATATTCACTTTATAACAAAGTTATAACTTTTAAATTATTTTGTTTAATTACTATTTCATTCCAGTTCATTAATTGTTAACTTTAATTAACCTTGTTACGTTTCATCTTAGTTATAATTTCATTATTACCTTACAACTCTTTATCTCTTCCAATATTAAATAACAAGATTAATTAAATTAACAAATTAAATTATCTAAAATTTACCGGTTGTTACACTCTCCCCCACTCAAAACTTTTCGTCCCCGAAAAGGAAAAAGAAGGGAAAAGAAAGAATTAAGTAGTCAATACATCTTATTCAAAATATTAATTTTATAAACAAATAAATTACAAAATTAATTAATTTAAATAAAATATACCAATTTATAGCCATTAAATCTTTTTATACTCAAAGTAATAAAGTTTGGAAAACATTTTCAAAAAAATTCTAAGTCCAAAATTTACGGAAAATTTTGGCAGAGTCTCCTTTGTACGGGGAGACTCGGAAGAAAATATAATATCAAATATAACAATATATATCACAATATCTCAAAATTACATATCCCACCAACGGGAAAAACAATATAATAACGCTATAAAACCGTAATCCAAGAACGTACCTATTTGTCGGACAATTAACACTTAATTATGAAACCATAAGCAGAGGAAATTGCTTCCATAACTTGTATTTCACTTATATAATCCAAAATGTTAACAATAATATAAAGTGAAATATTAATTTCGTTTCATCCACTAACAAACAAATCAATGTCAAACAACAACAATCACTTGCAATCACAACATACAACCATCATATGAAGTCAATAAAATCAACCACCCATACATCCATAGCAAACAAAGCAAATAGTTGTTCGGATTTAAAACTTTAAATTGTATAGAATGGAAAATAAACTATTAAGTGCACCATTTACTCAACAGTCCTAGATGAAACTAAATAGATTATTCATACATCCAGATAATTTTAAAGTATCCTTGCCCAAACAACCATAAACCAAACAAACAACAATTTCAAACAATAGATCGAGTTCATACATTTATCTTTTACAAGGATTATTCTCATTCATTTTATTTATTTATTTATTCATATGAGATAAATTTTCCTTTTATTGCATTACATTCATTAATTTCTCAATTTTATTTATTTTCATTCGTTTATCCATAGTATTCATGTTCCATTAAATTTCTTAGCATTTCAATTCATTTACTTAAGTTTATAATAATTTATTTATAATACTTACCTTTCTATTATATTAAATTAGAAGCATTATCAATTATAATTAAGTTCATAACGCTAGAACATCAAATTCTTATTTATAAAAGAATTTCATTGGATTCTTTCATTACCTCAAGTTTTACTTGTACAATATCCATTACATTTTCTTATAAGCATTAGAACTTTTAATATTTGGCAAGTCATATATATGCTTTTAAGGATGTAACTGAAAG
Organism: Allium cepa; assembly: GCA_030765085.1. NCBI lineage: Eukaryota > Viridiplantae > Streptophyta > Magnoliopsida > Asparagales > Amaryllidaceae > Allium > Allium cepa. The sequence goes on from CM060941.1 coordinate 705,701,240, forward strand.
TTATGCAAGTTTATTTTATTTCTTTTAATTAACTTAATGTTCAATAATAATATCCTTTGGTTTTCTTATAGATTATAAATTTCAACTTTCTTGTTATTTCATTGATAACCTAGCATTCAATCTCTTATTTCATTTAGAGGTTTCAATTATTATTTAAATTCCATTTTATTACACTAATTGAAACTATTAATTAACAGGAACTTAAGAACTGAATACCGAGTTAAATTTCAAATCATTTTTAATAAAAAAATAATAGATAAATATATATGCTTAAAACTTATATATCCAATTATATTTAAAACAATAAAATTTATATTTGTTTATCCAAATAAATCTGCAGTAAAACTACTACCGTAGCCTTCCCACTTAGAAACTCGAAAATGAATGTCGATGATGCGTGCACACATTACCGAAATTATTTTCCAACGACAGAGATGGGAGTACATAATTTATTTCTTTCCAAAGTTTCTTAAAACGATTCTTTAAAATTATATTGGAATATTTATATCAGAAAATACTTATAAATAATATCATTATATTCCCAAAATCCTTTGAAAGAAAATTTCAAAATCTCGGAACTTAAGTTCTAATATTTCCAAATTTTATTTATTTTATTTTCTTCATATCTTATTTCCAATTAGTATTTATAAATTATACTACCTAACAACTAATATATTACAACCAAATATAACCTTTATAAAAAATATATTTTATATAGGAAAAATTATTTCATTCGCCTATATTCAAAACAAATATTGTGTCGGTCTGTCCTATTAAGTGTTTTGAAATCCCTATTGATGTCATAGCGTCCTATGTACTAACCAAAATTTATAAATACAAAACGGAACAAATTAACCCAATATTAAAAGCTTTTTAAACACTAACAAATACGCTCTCTCATACATATACACTCAGCGACTCATCATAGGGTATTACTACCCTATAAATAAAGAGTCAGACCCCACAAAGCTAAGGTTTATCACTAAACCAAAGCTCTGATACCAAATGTAACATCTCGCCTTTTGGTATGCTTTAAATCGATGATAAACCACACACGTCTGATTCAAACCACACAGAATGGTGGATTGTTATTGGGATGATTAAGAAAAAGCAGAGAAAGAAAAAAAACAAAACAAAATCTTGCAGCAGAACGACAAAATATAATAATCAAATAAACAGTTCATGAAGCTGTTTACAAAACATTTGATTATACTTATACAACACAGAATCAGAGTTACACATACCAAAGAATAATAAATAACAATGCAGCGGAACAATGTGATGCAGTGGAACACTATAGCAAATAATAGTAATACAATCTTTGTCTTCGTCCTCCAGAAGTAAGGTCCTCAAACCCTGAAATGCTCAGGTTGACCCGAGCGAATTGAAAGGACAAAACACTCGAGTCGGCACTAAAAGATCTTATGTAAGATAAATCAACGGTAAATAATATGAGTGGAACGACGTCAGAGATGTTTACGGGATTTGACATCTCCTATCCAGTGTCAAACGTGAGTACAGTAACTTAAGAGATTCTCTGGATTCGCATCTCGTAAGAATCCGTTAAACTATTTACTATGTAGTATTATATGCTATTATAATAATGTCTATTAGTAAAATAAACTTACTTTTAAATAGCGTTAAGGCTTTACATTTTCCACCTTCACACGTAATAGTCCCATTAGTCCATCCAGTATCATGGTCCCTCCTGATCAGGAAACCACCATAGGATACTCCACGGGTTACGGGAGAAAACCAAACTCGTACAAGGCGCGCTAGGGTAGGCGACACGACACAACGAGGCAATGTCAGGGCAGATATACCAATTACGTATCTGGACTGATGGTGACGTATAGCGCGCAGCTACCACCCACCTCGAGCCACAGCCCCAAAAGTCAAACGGCCCCCAATCAATCACAAAGTAATAGAATGGTATCAAAGGAGTATGTCCGATAAGAGGGGCTACCTCACTGGCCCGTAAGCACTCCTGTTTTAGCCACCTTATGCCAACTCACGGGAGTCGGGTCCATGCATATACCTCAAGGGAACGCCGCCGCCATCCTACTTCATTCTGAAATCTCCAACGCGTACATGATTGTTAAAGTGGTTTTCGGGGTTGGTAGAGGGTATGACAACTTCCGATCCTGATCTCTTTAACAACCAAACGTTATTATAACATCGCGATCATTTTTAAAATAGTTTATACTTAAAAACAAATATCATTGCCCTTTTCGAAACCAAATCAATATGATAAAATTTTCATTTCAAATATATCCTTTCTAAAATCATAAAACTTTCAAAGTTATAACATTTCAAAATCAAACACTTGAATATAACACTTCCAAATTTAATACCTTGAAACTCGTAACTTTGAAACATAACTTCCACCACTTAAATGGTTTAAATATTTAAAATACTTTATATAATACAATAGCTTCTTCAATTTCATAAATCAATTCCAAAACAACTCAAATTTCTAAATTTTAAATTTAACCAAACCTCAAATCATAAATTTCAATACAATTCAATTTCCAAATGAACTATTCCAAATTATATCGATTTCAAAACAGATTTGATCCACAGGCTAGACCATTTCAAATTCAATATATTTCAAACTTGAAGTACTCACAATTTCAAAACTAAGTTTGGAAATTACCATTCAACAATTCACTTTTCTATTATTTAGTTTGAAATATTTTACATAATAAATCCATTATCATCTAAATAAAACTCAAATTACAAATAACTAAATATTTCCTTTAATTTATTTATACTTGAAATATTCATTTAATTCACCCTAAACCAAAATCAAGTTATAAAATCATACCGTTTAAAATTTCAAATTTAATAAATTTTACATCAGCTTATTTGAGTTTAATTCTTATCCTAGTGTAAACTCAAGTGCAACAAAGTCAGAAAAGGTCATCAAGCAATAGGACATCATGGAAATCTAGTTCAAATAAATGCTAATGAAAATGTACACAATTAAATATGCAACTGAATACAAGTCTGCATGCTCAGTGCACATGTATAAGGTGATGTACACATGGTTGGTCATATGTACAACAAGCTCCAAACTCAAAGAAATAGCATGTATCAAGACAACTATGGAGCAGTGCACAAGCATGAGATGAAGGCTAACCACCATACACATATATACATATGTATACACATATGTATACCTATATAGGCAGTGCACATGTAACCAAAACCAAGGCCAACCATAGAATAGTTTTGTAGACATGAAACCACACATTCAACACACAAATGTACAACCCAATATACATACAACTGAACAAATGATGAACATAAATGCAAGAACAAGTAAGAGCATCAAACAGTGATGAACCAGAGTATAATATCCAGAGGAAAGCAGGTCAAATAAACTTCAATGGAGTCAAAGCATGAAGCCACAACAAAGTTCTCACAACTCAAAATGAACTCAACAGAGACTAATGTCATATACACATGTATACATATATGCATATACGTATACATGTATATAGTTTCAGAAACTCGCACGTGAAAAGCTTTAGCAAACAAACTAGTCATCACCAATATGAAACAAGACTTTACACAGAAGTGCAGACCACAACACACAACACAATGTAATGATTTCACCAGACCAAAATGTAAGCATCCAGACACATGTACATGCAACTACAGCAACATCAGTTCAGGTATGGAGTGCAACCAGACCAGATAAATGAGATGGCTCAAAATAGCAATGAGCACAGTGAAGACAATGCATGGAGAACATCTCTAGTTAAATAAAATGACAAATATACAAAGCTTGAATGGTTCAATTTACAAAACACTGAAGCAGTAGCATACACAAAGCAAGGAGTAGGTTTGAAAAAGAAATTATCAAGCCGAAAGAGAATGGAATAGCGGTTCTAAAATTGCCAGCAAAGAATGGAACATATGATTAAGTCAGATTTTATCTCAAAAATTAAAATACCAAAGTCATAGGAAAAAGAACGAAACCGATTCAAGAATTTCAAATCCACCAAGTATTGAATAAGTCAGTACAATCACCATAGTTCAAGCAATTATCTAATGGCCAATCAAAGTCATGAAGAATTCAAAGGAAATTATACAAATGTATATTTAGGAATTTCATCCCTATATAACCAAGTTACATCATCGACATAAAAGGCATTCGAGTTCAAGCAATTACAAGAGCAAGGAATTGAAATAAATCACAAGCCAATAACTCGAATCAAAATCGAGTATAAGTATAAATCGAAAAAGGGAAAACACATACTAATTCAAAGCATGAATCATTCAAGCTCGACATTTGAAGCCATCGCAAGTAATAAAGCCAGAGATTAATCGAAGAAGCATTTGAAGCAAATTGAAGAATGAAACCATATAAACAATTAGTTCGAAAAAAGTGGCGACTTCATCAAAAAGCCCTAATTTTATAAAGAGGAACAAAGAAAGCATCAGCCACGAAATAATAAAAAGAAACGTCTCTTTGATTTAATATATATTGGACCGGCTCTATTAGACCATACTTTGGGCTTAGATTTTTAATAAGGTTTTCTTTATATTGTTTTTTTATTTTGTAATTTTCCTTTTTAAATTTTTTTACTCTCTAGTCGTGTGACTAGGTTACGAACTACGGTGGTGTAGTTCGAGAATTCGCAACTCAGTGGCTGAGTTGTGGCAGGTTTTGAGTATAGAGTTAGGTTAGTCGTTAGCGGTTGTCGTAAGTTTATGTGTGTAAGTGTCTAACTACATAATTTCTAGTAGAAACATTGGGGGTAGCATGTAGACGGGGTTTTGCCGAAGTTGGGTAAATCTGTGTAGTTCTATTTCTTCTTTTATTATTCTGCTATATGTGCTACAATTATTATATATATTTCTGCATTAATTTTTATTATCATTAGTATCACCCTATTCACCCCATTTAGGATGAAATCGATCGTATAATGGAATCACTATGAACCTATTGGTAACTCCAATATCATTTTTTTAATCCTAGTTTTTATGGACTGACTAGGAACCTATTGACTAACTGTCGATATTTTTTTACCCTAGTTTTCATGGGATAACTAGGAACCTACTGACTATCTCTCAGTATTTCATTATCTTATCCAGATATATTTTTCATGGGCTAACTATAAACCTTTCTAACTTACAAAGTGAATATACATATATGGAGAAGCAAAATATAACTTGGTTAATTCTTTTAACCCACTAAGACTTCTTCAAAAATTCCATTTCAAAATAATTTGTTCATTAATATGCCATGGTTTTTCTTTTAAATGAGATTGGGTTATTTGTTTTGAAAACTATACTTTCAAATCTTCAAAGCCTTACTTTCGACCTCACCGGATAGCCTCCTTCGAAAGCATATATCTCTTTTCAAAACATTAGACTCCTGCCTTTTAAAACAGTTTAAAATTCTTCTTTCGAAACCTTTCGAATATAATAAAGTGTTACTCATTAATTATTCGAATCATAGCTTCGAAACCATTGGAAGTATCTCTTCCTAAAGTATTGAAAGTCCCCCTTTCGACATCATTAGGTTTACCTTTTAAAATATCATTTGGGTCAAAGTAAATATAAAAGAAAGTATCTCTTTCGAAAGCATTCTTTATCATATAAAAATGTTGGGGAATTTATGATGGTTTCGGGACCATCCCTTTCGACGGAGTCGAAAGAATATATTAAAAATAATGAAGGATAACTTTGAAACACCTTCTGAAGTCATTGCCTTCGAAACCTATAACCCTTTCGAAAGCATTTAGGATGTGGCTTAATAAATCTTTAAAACAAAACTAGCTTTCGATAGCATTGATGAATTCAACACACTCAAAAGGCAAAAGAATCGGTGGTAGGGCTTCGACTATGTCGGAACTCCCTCTTTCGAAAGCACTGATTTATAATTAAAGGAACTCCTTCGAAAGCCTTTTTCTTTTAAAACAACATGGAAACCCCTTCGAAAGCCATTATAAATTTCGAAAACATATGTATTGACTAAGTCAAAATCTTAGTAAAACAAAGGAAGGCGTTTACCTTTTTAAAACAAACTAAGGTATCGACTCCATCAGAGCATCCTTTCGACACCGTACCTTCTACCTTTTTCCAATCCACTACGTACCACCTAGATGATACCCTGTATATTGGTTAGGGCTTAATGGGGTTTCGACTTTATCGAAGGCGAAAGGTACCCTTAATAGAGGCGGAACCTGTTTTTCTAGGTTAAATGTCAAATTAAGAAACTTATATCAACTAATCTGCCTACGTGTAAACTTCTTATTTGTTTCCTTAACTTTTAACATGCTTTTCAAAACTAGTCGTCTTATTATTTTGGATATGTATCAAGCTTAGAATTTTACAAACAAAACTTTCCATTGCAAATACAATTAAATCATTTGGATCCTCTTCTCGGAATAATTTAATTTGTATATTGAATCACTTAAAAAATCTCCAAAAAGCACATATATTTACTTTGATCATGTTATATAACATATCAAAATTTAAAACCCAAATGCTCAATATATTTTTTGAAATAAATTTATGAACCTAACATGCTATATTTTCATTCAAAAATTCATAATAATCTTTCCAAAGCTTGGAAAATTATCAAACTTAAATCCCAACTCTAAAATTATGTTTTGCATTACATATAATTTTTCCATGGCATTTAAACATTAATCTCACATGATTTTGGTCTGAAACCGTATGAACCATCATTTAAACAATCTTGCTTAAATTTAAACAAACCATTATTCGAGCATATCATCATCAAACATCATATATTCAGCAAATAGAGATGGAAATTATTATTCACCTTAATCTTTGATAAGGAAAGTGGATTGAGATGATTTTGATTCCCTTCTTTAATTCTTTAGCTTTTTCCATGAATATCTTCTTCTTTTCTTCCAATTAATGGTCGGCCTTTTTTCTTTTGCTACGTTTATTATTAGTGAAAAAGTGATAATGATGTGAATGGGTTAGGGGACACGTGTATATATATAAGGGTGAGAGTTAGGGGAGGCCAACATCTATTATGCCCTTATATAATTTTTTTAGTCTATGAACTATTCTTTAAGCCTATTTTTAGTAATAAGCATAGCCGCTTAAATTTATTCAAATCTCAATCCCCTTATCACTTAACATTTGCATTATTCTATTTAATTCATCTAATTAAATATCCTAAATAATTATTTAAAAATTAGGGATGGTACAGGCTCCCCTCCTAAAAGAATTTCATCCTCGAAATTCAATAAGGACTAAATACTAATCATACCAATCATCTATAACAACTCCTAATAACTATACTAATCTACCTGGCTAGTGATCATCTATATAAATCTAATTTAGGCATGCTCTTAAAACAGATCAGGATAAATAACTCGAATCCCGTCCTTAGTCTCCCAAGTACAGTCCTTTTCGTTCTCGCTCCACTAAACTTTCACTAACTTGAGTGCCTTAGATCTCAATCTTTTCTCATCTCTCGCCACAACCCGAACTGGTTGTCTAGCAACTGTCAAATTAGGCTCTACTACCAAGTCTTTCAATTCTGTTAGAGAAGTGGTAGTCTCTAGATCATGCACATACTTATGAAGATGAGACACATGGAACACATTATGGACACATGCCATATTGCTCGGCAACTATACTCTAGATGCGAGTTTTCCAATCCTCTTCATAATCTAGAAAGGACCAACATATCTTGGTGCGAGCTTCCCTGACCTTCTGAATCATATCACACCTTTCATTGGTGACACCTTAATAAAAACCCTATCTCCAAGTGAGAACTATAGGTCTTTACTCTTTTCATCTGCGTAACTTTTTTTTGGGATTGAGCTTCTTTCATTTGTTCTCGGATCAACTCAATCTTCTCTGACGCCTCTCTAACCAAATCTAGACCTAAGATTAATCTGTCTCCAGTCTCTAACCAACATGTTGGCGATTTACAGGGTCATTCATATAAAGCTTCAAAAGGCATCATTTCTATACTAGTCTGATAATTATTACTATAATAAAATTCAACCAAATGCAGGTGATCTTCCCAAGATCCACCAAAGTCTAATACATAAGCTCTCAACAAATCTTCGAGTACTTTATTGACTCGCTCGGTCTGTCCATCCGTCTGTGGGTGATATGTTGCATTCATCTTGAGCTTCGTACCTAATACCCTCTGTAAGCTTCTCTAAAATTTGCTAGTGAATAATACATCTCTGTTCTAACTATGTCACTAGGAATTCCATGAAGTCTAATTATGTTCTTCACGAACAACTTTGCCAAAATAGGTGCCATCTAGGTTGACTTGACTGGAATGAAATGGACGCTCTTGATTAGTCTGTCCACTATGGCCCATATGCTTTCATTTCCCCTGTTCGACCTTGGCAATCCATCTATAAAATCCATGGATATAGAATCCCACTTCCAAACTAAAATCTCTATAGGCTAAAGCAACCCACACGGCTTCTGGTGTTCGGCTTTCATTTGTTGACAGTTGGCACACTGCCTAACCCATAAGCCAACATCCCTCTTCATGCCTTCCCAATAGAAGCTCCTCTCCATATCTTTATACATCTTGGTTATCCGAGGATGAATCGTAAACATGGATCGATTACATTCTCCTAGAACTTCTCTTCTCAAGTTCTCTACATTTGGAACACATAAGCGCCTCTTCTTCCTCAACCATCCTCTCTGGTCGATGCTAAAATCTTTAAGATCATCGATCTCAGATCCCATCTCTAGTCTTCTAATCTTCCTGGTTAATTATGGATTCTCTTTCTGTTTAGAAACTATCCTCTCGATCAGCACTAATTGAACCTCTAAATAGGACAACATAGCAGTACTCTGACTAAAATCAGGAGTCGATCTCGACTTTATACTACACGTAGCCAAAGCATCTAAATCCTTCCATTCTGTTAACATAGCTAACACCACATTCTGATGTTTTCTGCTGAGGGCATCTACTACCTTATTTCCTTTCCTAGGAGTATATTCTATACCAAACTCATAAGCAGCCAAAAACTCTAGCCACCTTTGCTGTCGCATATTTAACTCTTTCTGAGAGAATAAATATCTTAAGGACTTATGATCAGTGTATAGCTCAAATCTCTCTTCTAAGAGATAATGTCTCCAAATCTTCAACGCGAAGATCACCGTAGCCAACTCCAAATCATGAGTAGGATATCTCATCTCGTGCGGTCTAAGCTGTCAAGAAGCGTAGGCAATGGCTTTATCATTCTGCATCAACATAGCTCCCAATCATGTTACACATGCATCAGTGCACACCACCAACCCTTGGTTTCCATCTGAATAATAAACACTGGTGCGTTGGTAACAAATGCTTTAACTTAAGGAGCCCTTACTCAGATTTGTCAGACCAAATGAACTTCACATTCTTTTTGGTCAACTTAGTCAAAGGTTCTGTTATCCGTGAAAAATATCTAATGAATCTTTGGTAATAACCAGCAAGTCCAATAAAACTTCTGATCTCGGATACCATCTCTGGTCTCTTCCAATTATAGACAGCTTTGATCTTAACTAGATCTACTGCCAAACCCTTCTTTGAAACTACATGACCAAGAAACTTGACCTCTTTCTTCCAAAAATGACATTTGGAAAACTTCGCCTTTAGCTGATACTGTCTCGGCTTCTCAAGCAGTACTCTTATATTATCCTCATGCTCTCTCTCATCTTTCGAGTACACCAAAATGTCATCATGAATACCAAAATGAACCTATTCAAGTGCTTTTGGAAAATCTGGTTCATCAAGTCCATGAAGAAAGCAGGTGCATTCGTCAACCTGAATGGCATCACTAACCGTTCATACGAACCATACCTAGTTTGAAATGTTGTCAAAGGCATACTATTCTCTGCCACTCTCAACTGATGGAACCCCGTTGCCAAATCTAATTGGGAAAACACTCTGGCTCCCCTCAACCGATCAAATAGATCGTCAATTCGCGGTGAAGGATACTTATTCTTGATTGCCTTTCATTCAGCTTACGGTAGTCAATGAACATCCTCAATGATCCATCTGGCTTCTTCACGAAAACCGTGGCCCGCTCCCCAAGGCGAATTGCTTAGTCTAATAAAACTCCTTCCTTTTAGATCCACTAGCTGCAACTTCAATTCTTTCACCTTAGTCGGTGACATCCTGCTAGGTGGTTTAGTGACAGGTTCATCTTCTGGCACAAGATCTATCAGAAACCCAATAGCTCATTTCGGCGGTAGTCCTGTGATCGACTCAAATACATCTGCAAACCCTCTTGCAACTCGAACCTGACATAGCTCTTCCGCTGCTTCCAAGGCACTTAACACATTACAAACACTTTAGTTGGAATTCTCTACTAAGTGATTCGGTTATGACTATTTGGATGCCTTAATGATATTTCCCCTTCTTGGAAAAATATCGTAGCCTCATATCTACCCGACCAATCCATACCCAAAATGATCCCAAAATCCATAAAAATATAAACATACAAACTGTATGCAGACATATGACCTAGCAAATCAAGTTATATCTAGTCACATCTCATCTCTAGAGTTGCATACCTTCCTGTTTGATTCGCAACCCTTAAGGAAGAAACATGGTAAGTGGGTTCTAAGCATAACCTATTAACAAAATTCTTGGATATAAATGAATGAGATGCACCGGTATCAAATAGTATCCTAACCGGAATACTCTAAATCAAAAACGTACCATCCATCACAGTCTTTCCCTTATCTGTTGCAGTTGGTCCTGAAGAAGACGGTGGTCCAATAGAAAAAACCTTTCTTTTTCTACCCTAACTAGCTCTAGACACTGGTTCTTGTAATGCCCAATTTGATCGTAGTTGCAGCACTTAAGACACTACTTATCCGCAGCCTTCTTTTGCCTTTTGCCTGACCGACACTCATTTGCAAAATGGCCCTTCTTGTATTTGTAGTAGACTAAATTAGCTTTTGACTTCTTGGCTAAATCTCCCTTCTGGGCACCTTTCCTTTTGAAAAACTTCCTCTTCTTTCCTTGAGGACCCTAGATTCAACTGGATTTTCTCTAGCACACACAGCAAGTATCTCCTCATGGCGAATGGCCATCTCCATCACTATATTACATGTATCACGGATATGAGTCAGGGTCTCCCTAGCAAGCTCGGGCCTCAGTCCTCGAATGAACCTTTCATTCCTTTTGATGTCAGTGTCTATAGTAGCCTATCCATATCGAAATAGCTCCTTAAATCTATTTGCATACTCGATAACTGACATGTCTCCCTGAACTAAATCCATAAATCTTCTCATCAATGCTGACTTGGCAACTTCAAAAATAAACCTCTGTTTGAATCTCCTTCAAAAATCAGCTCAAGTCAACTCTCTCTTCAGAACTCCGGTAGTCACACCATTCCACCAGTGAAGTGCTGACCCTTGCAATTGCCTAGAGGTAACCTTCTCTTCTGATCACCTTCTAAACCCAAATCGAAGAAAATCCTTTCATAGTGTAACAGCTAATTCTCCACTTCCATAGCATCTTCCATTCACATTAACAGCTTTCCACCGAAACTGGTATAATTTCTATTCAACTTGGCATAATTATTCCCAACGAGAACCACATGATTTGCTCCTCCAACATTCCTAGCCACTACAGCAGCGCCTACTTGTATCAAATTAGCAAGGAGATGATACATCATCCCAGCATTTGTTGGTGGATTTCCACCACCCATATTGGCTTCCGAATTTTGATTAGCGTTAGCTTGTCGACCTTGGTTCCTCCGAGTATTAGGTTGAACATTTCCATCGGTTATGGTGCTTCCTCCACCTAGATTTACTCTTCCGCTTCCTACTTCCATATCTTCTTTCTGGTAAATCTGCATACGAGCCTTAGTAAGATACACAAGAATAGCATAAGAGAAAAGGGGAATTACGTACTTTTATTATATATATACCTATATATATCAAATACAAGTACCTTGCAACCGTGTTAACCCAAAACCCGATCATATTTCTGATTCATTGGATTATGTTTTGAAAATCTTTTTAGGTTTAAATTGCTTAAGTTTTCATGAACCTATTCTATGATACCAACTTATAACATCCCCCAGTTGGAGGCCCAAAACTAATAGCTACGGATGCTGCAATCATCCATAGTTATTAATATCCGGTGACTAAATACGGTAATGTTTGTTAAATTGATATACTAGAAACACATGGATATGGAAAAGTTAAAAATTTTCAAAACAACTTTCACATTCCATTCTGAAAATCCATTTCAACATTCTTTACATAATCCCACAACGTTAACCACGTTCAAAATAATATTATTACTATAATATACTTCAAGAGCGACATATGAAGATGCCCCTTTGGTGATCAGAGGATATAATAGGCAATAAACAACTTTGACTTAACAAAAAAACACAGTGGAATCATATGAGAGAGAACTCAAATAACTACATGCCTCCTGCATGACATCGGAAGCGTATTCATCTTAAGAGGTACCTGAAAACCTCAAATCTTAAGCTACTCAAAATCAATCGAGTGCCCAAGAGTTTAAGGGGAAAACACAAACTTGGAGTCGGACATAAAGCGTGGGATGAATAATAATCTACCATCTCAAATCATTTAGATATATGGTGACAGCACGCCACTTAGCGAATCGGGCTCCCTCACTATTATCTTAAAAAGCTTTATAAACCATTTTCTGTGCTCCTGCGTCAACAATGGTTAAATCAATTCAAAACATTATTATATGATGATATGCAAAACAATTGAATCAATTCTGGATTAGCCATCCCCATTCACTTTAACCATGTGTCATAGTTATAGTTTCTAGGATTACTATTAACCTAATAGTTTTCATGGGCTGACTAATAACCGGTTAAACATTTTTGAATTCCCTGTCCACTTATATAGTTTTCATGGGATCAATATGAACCTATTGGTAACTCCAATATCATTTCATTTATCCTAGTTTTCATGGTCTGAATAGGAAACTATTGACTAACTGTCAATATCTTTCTTTTACCCTAGTTTTCATGGGCTAACTAGGAACCTATTGATTATCTATCATTATTTCATTTTCTTATCTGGATATAGCTTTCATGGGCTATCTATAAACCTATCTAACTGACATCTTCAATTATGCATAATTTTTATGGGCTAACTATGAACATATTGGCATCATTTCCCTTACACGGTTTTCATGGGCTTACTATGAACCTATTGGCCCCTGCCAATATCTTTAATTTATATTCACTACTACGTCAATCTAACTGGTTATTCTGCCTTTTCGTAAGGTACCATTTTGGGTTCATTACAAAGTGAATATATACATATATGGAGAAGCAAACACTAAACTTGGTTAATTCTTTTAACCCACTAAGACTTCTTCAAAAGGTCCATTTCAAAATACTTTGTTCATTAATATGCCTTGGTTTTGCTTTTAAATGAAATTGGGTTATTTGTTTAAAAAACTATACTTTCGAAATCTTTAAAACCTTGCTTCGAACTCATTGGATATCCTCCTTCGAAAGCATATATCTCTTTTCAAAACATTTGACTCCTGCCTTTTAAAACACTCTCAAATCCTTCTTTTGAAACCTTTCGAATATAATAAAGTGTTACTTATTAATTATTAGAATCGTAGCTTCGAAACCATTGGAAGTATCTCTTCCCAAAGCATTGAATGTCCCCCTTTCGACATCATTAGGTTTACCTTTTAAAATATCATTTGGGTCAAAGTAAACATAAATGAAAGTATCTCTTTTGAAATCATTCTTTACCATATAAAAATGTTGGGGAATTTATGATGGTGTCAAAACCATCCCTTTTGACATAGTCGAAAGCATATATTGAAAATACCGAAGGATAACTTCGAAACCCCTTCTGTAGCCATTGCCTTCGAAACCTATAAACCTTTCGAAATCATTTAGGAAGTGGCTTAATACATCTTTAAAACGACATTACCTTTCGACAACATTGATGACTTCAATACACTCAAAAGGCAAAAGAATCGGCGGCAGGGCTTTGACTGCGTCGGAACCCCCTCTTTTGAAAGCATTGATTTATAATTAAAGGAACTCCTTTGAAAGACCTTTTTCTTTTAAAACAACATGGCAACCCCTTCGAAAGCCAATATAAAACTCCTTCCAAAAACATATGTATCGATACTCGAAAGCTTAGTAAAACAAAGGCACGCGCTAAACTTTTTAAAATAAACTAAGGTATCGACTCCATCAGAAGCGCGCTTTCGACACCATACCTTCTGCCTTTCTCCAATCCACTACGTACCACCTAGATGATACCCTGTGTATTGGTTAGGGCTTAATAGGGTTTCAACTTTGTCAAAGGTGAAAGGTAAGGGGAGAAACGTACCCTTAATAAAGGTGGAACTTGTTTTTCTGGGTTAAATGTCAAAGTAATCGACTTATATCAACTAAACTGCCTACGTATAAACTTCTTATTGGTTGCCTTAACTTTTCCCATGCTTTTCAAAACTAAACACCTTATTATTTTGGATAAGTATCAAGCTTAGAATTTTACAGATAAAACCTTCCATTGAAAATACAATAAAATCATTTAGATCCACTTCTCAAAATAATTTATATTGTATATCAAATCACTTAAGAAAAATCCCTAAAATTACAGAAATTTACTTTGATCATGTTACATAACATATCAAAATTTCAAACCCAAATTCTCAATATATTTTCTAAAATAAATTTATGAACCCAATGTGCTATATTTTCATTCAAAAATTCATAATAATATGTCCAAAGCTTGGAAAATTATCAAACTTAAAACCCAACTCTAAAATTATGTTTTGCATGACATATAACTTTTCCATGGCATTTAAACATTAATATCACACGGTTTTAGTTTTAAACTGCATGAACCATCATTTAAACAATCTTGTTTAAATTTAAACAAACTATAATTCAAGCGTACCATCATTAAACATCATATATTCAGCAAATAGAGATGGAAATTATTATTCACCTTAAACTTTGAATAGGAAAGTGGATTAAGATGAGTTTGATTCCCTTCTTTAATTCTCTAACTTTTTCCTTGAATATCTTCTACTTTTCTTCCAATTAATGGTCGATCTTCTTTCTTTTGCTTATGTTTATTATTTGTGAAAAAGTGATAATGAATGTGAATGTCTTAGGAGACACATACATATAAGGGTGAGAGTCATGGGAGGCCAATATCTATTATGCCCTTATATAATTTATATAGTCTATAAACCATTCTTTAAGCCTATTTTTATTAATAAGCACGGCCACTTAAATTTATTCAAATCTCTATCCCCTTATCTCTTAACATTCGAATTATTCTATCTAATTTATGTAATTAAATGTCATGAATAATTTTACTTAAAAATTAGGGATGTTACACCACTTGTGCTAGAAAAACGATCCATGCCACATAATAGAAAAACTATGCATCGAATCTTACCCGTTATTGTCAACTAATCAATAACAAAACCACTATCCCGAGTGAAGCAAAAAAATTTCAATAATAGGAATAGGGGAAGTGTAGTAATTGAAGGTGCTATGCAAATGAATCATCCAAACACTATAACACGCACGATATGACCCATTATTTAGAAGAGAACCGTCCTATTGATAATCAAATAGTGATATCTAGTTAGTCAAGTATTGGTCAGAGCAAATCAAAGAGCTTTGTAGTCCAAAATTTGAGTTACGATATTCAATCAGTTCTTTGAAGCACATCCGCTTAGACCTGAGCATAACATTAGGAGAATTGATAGATTTCCCTAACCTAACACTCTAGAAAATAGCCTAAATTAGCATTATCAATGCCATCACCAGCCATGGCGACCCAGAAAGCATCGCTGGTGACAAGGTCTCCCACCAAGTCAAAGCAACAACCCATCTTGCTTTAATTGGATTTGAAGGTAAGGAAGAAGTCCGGGTCGAGCACATTTACGAACAATGATAAGCGACTGTCAAATTTCATAGCTGACAAGAGTGTACTGGTGACGGAAGTGTCTTCAGGTAGATAGCGGTGGTAATGGAAGGATAACGGCGATCGGCTTTTGATGAAGGGACGAGGTCTGAAAGAGGTCGGTTTGAACAAAGGATTCAGTCATAAATGCTTGAAGGAGAGAAAGTGAAGAAGTTCTTTGAGTAATGAATACTTATAGTACTCTATAACAAGAAAACGGGAACAGTACCGAGTAGAACAACTCGGTACTGAGCAGAATTTTTCGACCAAAATTTGGGAAAGAAGCAAGGCAAAGGAAGTGTGTACCAAGTTAAGGCATGGAATGGTCTCCAGAGTGCAGATCTTATCCTTAGCGCAAAGAATGAAATTCCTACTATACAAAGCAATTGAATGGATATCCTCGGAATGAAGATAACACTTTAAAGAAAATCTTGGATGCAACGACCCGTAAATTTTAACGGTTTTTATAGCATAGTTAACTGAAATTTTGCTTCAAATTAAATAATTAAATATAGCAATGAAAATTTAGTGTTTGGTATGCATCTATTCAGACATAGCAAATGAAATATTTTCGTTGATAAATATGGAAGTTAGTTTTGTAATGTAATTTCAATTTCAGTTTAAATCAGTTAAAAATTGATGTAGATAAAATATTACGGAAATCCGAATATTTTTATATAATAAAAATGTATCATTTTCTGAGTGAGACATTATATTTTGTTGCACCAAATTTGGATTGTTCTAACTCCGTTTATCTTATTTTCTGTAAAAGTTGCAGCATTTTCGATAGCGAAAAAACGAGTTTTATAACTAGATCTTATCGATGATACCATTCTGTTCGTCTCATCGTGTTAATCTCTGCATTATATTCATCTGTGCATTTCGGTATCTGATACGGAGCGAAAACCGCGAAAATGGTCAGACATATTGGTACCCGTTCGAGTCCATTTGTTTTCCGTGACTATTCAAATACATATAGTATAAAATCAATAACCACTGGCTATTATTATTTTCAAAATTTACGGTGACTTTTGCTTTGCCACACTGTTCCAATATATATATATATATTAGTTCTGCCCCTTCGTTTCATTCTCTTCCCCACTGCCTTTTATTTCTATTCGCTCTTTCCACTTTCTCTTCTTCCTATTATTGCTTTTTAGACAAAAATATATTATTTTACAAAGCTTTTATGTTTCTGGAACCTGCTCATTCTATCTTTTAAATAGTTATATAAAATTTATGAAACTAGTCATCTCCATCTTTATTGCTACACGTTCACCAAACCCAGATGCATCCTCTCTCCGCCTTCACAACCCATCCCCTTTGACCCAAACTTCCACTAACCTAGGGACCCGCCTCCACCATCAGCTCAGTGTCAACCTTCTTCCACTGGCCGTGCTTCAAAACCCAACACCACTCTCCACTTGCCATGCTCACGCACGTTTCCACCTCAGCCTCACCAGAGATCCCCTCGACAACGACCAAGCCTACTGCTCTGGCCTTCGCCCGCCTTCATCATAGCACAGCCGCATCCCTCCTTTACCATGTGTAAATGGCGTCCCTCTTCAGCCAGCAAACGACGAAGCCATGGCCAAACCCGACCATCGCCAAGCCATCTCCGCTTCTCCTCCATCATCTAACTCCCCAACCATGACAGCTCTTCCACCCACTACCTCAAGCAGCTTGTCCCTCACCACCACCCTAATGCCAAGTCCATCCCACTGCACACCTGAACCTTGCCTTGCAACCGAGCAGCTCTTTGTCTTCTTTTCTTTTTATATATATTATAACATGCATGTATGGGTTTTGGATCTAAGGTGTCTAAAATATATATGTTATGTTAGTTTATGTAAGTTGTAGCATGTGTTAGTTTATATACATGTATATGTATGTATGTATGTATGTGTTTATGTAAGTTTATATATATGTTATAATAATATTGATGTTTAAAGTATATATGTAGATGTTAGCATTGATTTCAAATATATACGTATATATGTTTTGATTTTTGGAGTATATACATATAGATTTTTTTTTATATGCATTTCAAATTTAATATTGACTTTCAATCATAACATATATATATACATGTTTTAATTTAAAATATATGTGTTTAAAGTAAGTAATGATTTTTGTAATATAACACATATAGATTTTATTTCTGTATATAGGTTTGAATTAAATATTGATATTAATAAATATAAATAAATTATCTTGACATGTATTTCAAATCGAATATTGTTTTTTTTTTAGAGAAATATATATAATTTAAAGATTTCTATATGAGTAAAATTTAGATTTTAAAATTTATATATTTTGTCCCCGCCAAACTAGTTTTGATTTGTTCTTCCATCGATTCCTAGCTACCAGCTCTGCTTTGATCGTCGAATTCCTATTCATCATGCTATCCTTTGAAATCTATGCTTGGATTCGTAGCTTGTTGTGTGTCTAATTTCTCTGGCCTCGATAGGTAAGCAATCACTCTTGATGTGCACGTAAATATGCATATTTTTACCATCATATTTAATATATCTAAATTAGATAAATGATTATATCGTGCATCTTAACTTGTTTAAACCAAAATCAAATTATTTTCAAATTGTCACATATTTATCTTCATATAGGGGCAAAATGGTCATTTTTGTGCACATATTAATTTGAGAAAATTTAATTGAAAATTTCTTTGTTATTTTGTACGAAAATTTGATGGAAATTACATGTGGTTTCATGAAGACATGCATGCACAAAAGGAAACAAAGCAAATGAAGATGAAAATAATTCAAACTCATGAACATGGAGGACCCTACCTACCCACCTTCCTTTATGTACAAATTAGAAGCTAATCTACATGCTAATGGTCATTACACTTTCATGCACACTCAATGGGTGATCATTGAAGCTAATGATAACTTGCCACCACATTTCCTACAAAAGCATTTTGGGCATTCCCCAAAAATATGGATTAGGGTTTCTAACTTGTATAAATGCCGCTTATGTTTCATGTAACCCTCTTCCTCTTAGTTAATTTTGGGCTCAAAACAAAACACAATCCCTCTTCTTTCTTGTCATGGCTACTTAGCCTTTTTTTTATTTCATGTAATCTTTCTTTTTATGCAATGTTAGTTAATGTTCTTTTGCATTTACATGCTCTCTTTCATATTTTATTGGTAGCTTAGTGTTCATTTTTTTTATTTAGCTTTTCTTTTTATTTTGCTCTCTTTTTCCTCTTGTTTATTTCATGTCTCTTTCTACATTTGTTGATTTAATAATAAATATGAGAGGGTAATCTTTACAATTTAGGGGTAATGAAGCTCTCTTGAATCATGTATATGCAACATAATTTTTCATTTATGTCTCTTTTGTGCTTAATGGAAAGTTAGATGTTTATGTGATATTGTGTTTAATTTTAAGTTTGATAGCTTATGTTGTTTAAAACAAATAGGCTATGCTTAGTCATATAAATCACTAATTACGTCTTCATCTACATATGATCATAGTATTGGAAGTGGATTTAGAATCAAAATTTGATGGTTTATCACTACAAGAAAAAGGCAGAATACCGACAGCCAAGACCGACGGCTTCCGACGGCCATTTTCCGACGGCTTTCGACGGGCCGTCGGCGGCCGTCGGAAGCCGTCGCAAATTTGCGATTATACCAGCCAGCCGAGCCCTTTCTTCCTCCTCCATTTCATACGAAAAAAACCCAAAAAACCCCCCAAATTCAACCCCTAAGCTTCCAATCCCTAA
The DNA here is from genome assembly GCA_030765085.1 of Allium cepa. Lineage (NCBI taxonomy): Eukaryota > Viridiplantae > Streptophyta > Magnoliopsida > Asparagales > Amaryllidaceae > Allium > Allium cepa. The sequence goes on from CM060941.1 coordinate 705,720,912, forward strand.
TTTTTAGCTTCCGGATCTTCCAACGCACTCTAATCAAGCTTCAGTACTCTTAATCTCAGGTATAATCTCTTATTTTTATGAAAAATTCAGTTTTTACCCTAATTATAGATTTGCATAAATTGATAAATTAGGGCGAATTAATGATTGCAATTGTTTCCACTAGCGTAATAACGGTTTATAGCATCACATGGTATACCAATTTCATCTTTTATCGTGAAATTGTGATAAACACGTATAATTTGTGCATGTTCATGTATATGTATTTTGTTGTGTATGCCTTGATTCGACGATTGTATACGTTATTTGGAATAAGATAAAATGATTGAATGAACTAGGAGTATTATATTGTGCACGTTTTTACTTATGACACAAAAAAAATGCATTACTCTAAATTATAATTGTGTGTATTGAAAAATGACAAAATGTTAAACCAGCCCTAAGTTGATGCGTAATACGTCGAATAAATGTGTGAAATTAATATATAAATGTGAACAGTGAGTAAAACTGTATTTTTGAGTAAAATGCGCGCATGTTAACCGACAAATGTCCCTTAGAGAGTTTTTGGCCCCGTCTGACGAGTGTTGTACATGATCGTTGTATAAATAGTCGTTTTTTTCGAAAAACGACCATTTATATTCATCTGGTACAATGTTTGTCGGATTTGTCCCTGTATTGGACAAGTTATGAACACAGTAAGAATTTACATTTTGTATACTACTTCGTCTCAAACGGTTCATAAAATTTCGCCCTAACTTTTCTTTTTTGTTTCCTGCGTACACGCATTTGTGTACAATGCAGGGAACAAAAGGGAAATGCTGCCGAAATTTTATTGAATCGTTTGGGACGAAGTAATATACGAAATGTAAATGCTTACTGTGTTTGTAATGGGAGGTAGGATGTCTGACCAATGAAAAAAAATTATATATTTTTAATCGTTACGTACGTTAAAAAATGAAATGTGCCCTATTTGAAAATATTTTTAAATTTGTGAAGTTGTTCTTTAAATTCAAAATATTATACGAACATGAAAATAATCTTTTTCGAATGTGTATTCTTCAAAATAAATATTAAATTTTGAACTTCTCATTTTGTCAAATAGGAAAAATGATTGATTATTTTGTTGATCGAAGGAGATGGATGTACCAAAGAAAAGGAATGAGGGGCTCAATAAAAGAAGATTTTTATAACGGTATAAACGTGTTTGTTGAATTCGCCTTAAGTAATAACGGAAACGATCCAGAAATTCGTTGTCCGTGTAGTAGGTGTAGACATTTGAAGTTTTTGTTACCAGATATTGTGAAAGTTCATTTGTGCCAACACGGTTTCACACCCGAATATTATGTTTGGGATCGGCATGGAGAAGTTGTAGCAAATACTTCTGTAGAGTCTGAAAGTGTCGTTAACGAAATAGTTTCAACGACCCGTATAGAAAATATGGTCGAAGATGCAGCACGATCAATGTTTCCTATGGTTGAAGTTGACGACGATGATGTAAATGTTGAAGAACCAAATATTGAAGCTAAGAAAATTTATGATTTACTAGATGCAGCTAAAAAACCTATTTGGGATGGTTGTAAAAGCGGCACGCAGCTGTCAGTAATCGCAGAATACATTGCGATGAAGTCAAAATACAACATCACTGAAGCTGGGTTTACGGCTGTTGTACAAGCTGCAAAAAGACATATGCCGCCCGATAATCTAATGTGTGAAAATCACTACGAAGTTAAAAAACTTATGTCGGCTTTTGGTTTACCGTATCAGAAAATAGATACATGTTTAAAAGGATGCATGTTGTTTTGGAAAGAAGACGCAAACCTTAGAAATTGTAAAGTTTGTAACCAGGAGAGATACAAACCAAGAAAAAAGAAGGGTAAGGAAGTTCCGTACAAGCGTATGCACTACTTACCCATAACTCCAAGACTTCAAAGATTATACGCATCTTCTGTAACTGCGTCTAATATGAGGTGGCATAGCGTGAGAACGCATCTTCAATTTGTCATTTATTTACTATGGTAAGAAAAATTAACAAACTTACATGTCTATTTACATTTCAGTCATTATAATTAAGCAATTTATACCATTGATGTCATGTTCATATGAAATATATTTCATTATCATGTTTTTATTCTCTTATATAATGATGTGTAAACGTCACAGGTTTATCATTATGTCACATAGAGGGAGGAGCTCTTCCCGTTCTTCAGGAGGCGATGGCAGTGGCCCATCGCAAGCGCCACACCGTCCAGTTGTTACGTTAGCCCCCAAAGCAGATGGGTAAAAATTAAATCTTATTCATCATCTTATTTTTTCTATACTATACGTATGTACTTATCTGTATCGTACTTAAAAACAGGGGGTTCGAGCTACTACCCACTAAGGTAGTGTTGGACGTCTCCAGAGCAGCATATCGTAGTAGGATGAGTGCGTGCTGGCCAAAGTGGGATACCATCCCTCCGCACATCATAGAGTGCATATGGCAGGATGTCCTAGTATGTGTAATTTTTATGTTTTCCATTTTTAATTCGTTTTTGTCGTTTTTCTACCGTTTATCGTTTAAAGTGTAATCTTTTTTTAACACAGGCTGAGATAGACATCCAGACAGATGATATGCAGCTGGCACGAGCATACTGGATGAGGAAGATGCGAAAGAACTACAGAGACACGATATCTGAGGTTAAGAAATCCGGGAAGAGACCACGGTGGATGGGGGAGAGCGTGTGGCAAGCTTGGTTGAGCTACTGGGAGACGGACGAGGCGAAGGCAAGTATACTAATTTTTTTTCAATTATTAATTTAACGTGATTGAAAAATAATGTATCAAATTTTGAATGTACAGGCAGAGTCAGATAGAAACTCTGCAAATAGAAATAAGAATCCCGTTACTCATCGCGGAGGATCGAAGTCGTTTCAGCAGTATCGGCAGGAGTTGGTAAATTTAATTACTGAATAATAAATGTAAATAGTTTATGCTATATGATTTTAAATGTATAATAATTGTATGTAACAATCAACTTCAGGAAGCCGAGGCACATGGTCCTGTCAGCTATATGGACGTGTTCACCCGTACGCATGCTGTTGAGCATGTTAATCCAGACGGGACTGTTTCGTACACATGGCAGGACGATAAATCCAGTAAAAGCCATGTAAGCATATTTCATTTTATTCAGTATTAGTAATTGTTTTAGTTGTCAAATTATTATGAAATAAGATATGATATTATTAATTTGTCAATGCAGGAGATGTTTATGGAGCAGCGACAGAAACTCCTTTCTGATACGGGTCGAGAGCAGCTGACGACCGATGAAGAGGACATTATTTTTGAGTCCGTTATGAGTCCACCAGAGCATGGTCGACGATACGGATTTGGCAATTTAGCGGTAAATAATTTAATTTTTCTTAAAATACTTAAAATATGATATTCTTACCTTTTCAAAACAATAAACTTTGATTTTATTTATTTTTCAATTATTGCAGTCCAGTAGTCAGAGTAGGAGACGGCGGAGTAGACCTCAGAGCGAGCTAGCAAGTATAGAAGAATTACAGACTAGAGTTCAGCAGTTGGAGGAGCAGAACCGCCAACAGGCCATGCAGACGGCACAGTTATTTGAGTACATGCAGCAGTTTGGTGGCCGCTTCCCTTCATCGGCTGGCTCTGGATCTGGGGCAGATTGATTCATTGCTTTCTAATTCGTTCGTGCAGGTATGTTTAGTTTTAGTTTACAATGATTTGGTAGAAGGAACAATTAATTGTTGATATGTATAATTATGTATAATACACTTGGTTCTGTAGCTGTATCAGGATATGCATGATTAGAACAGTTATTGTTAGTATTATTGTTAATGTTGGAATGTTATGTATATTTTGTATTTTATTTTTATTCTAATTTAGTTTATTTCTGTGTCTATTGAATATTTTGGAGTATTGGTTTGCATGTTTGGTTGGATTATTGTTTATTTGATTGTGCAGTATTGATATTGTAGTGTTTGGAAGAGAAATGTGGTTGGAAGGCTCTATTTGCAGCAGATTTTAAAAAAAAACAGCAGGTTTCCGACGGCTTCCGACGGCTCTCGACGGCTTATTGGTCGAAATTTTCCGGCGGTTTCCGACGGGTTCCGACGGCTTATTGGCCTGATTTCCGACGGTTTCCGACGGTTTCCGACGGCCGTCGGAAGCCGTCGGAAACCGCCGGAAACCGCCGGAAACCGTCGATAATGTATACGGCATCACCCGTCGGTAGCCGTCGGAAATACTGCTTCCCGACGCCTTCATTTCCGACGGCTTTTTCCGACGGCCGCCGACGGCTTCCGACGGCCGCCGACGGTTTTCAGCCGTCGGAAATCCCCCCTCCCCTTGTAGTGTATGTTTCTAATTTAATAGTTAATAAGCCATGCTTAAAATAGATTTTACTTTTAATTTCATGTTATTTTCATCAAAGTTGGTAACTGGGTTAGAGGTTGTATTAAAGTTTGATGGTTTAAGTGTGTTAATTAATAACATAATTAGGTCGTGTTTATGATAAATGCATCAACTAAACTCACAAATGACCAAAAAGAGATCATAATTTCATTATATTGATTTATGTGATAATGAGAGGGGATTTGCCTCTAAATTGTTGTTTAATCTCATATTTTTACTCTCCATAGTTTTAGCTTGTTTTTACTTTTTTTTAGTTAGTTAACAATCCCTCGACTTTGGTTTAATTTGATTGATTAGAAATTTAAAGCATAAACAATTCCCTGTGCATCGACTCATACTCGCATACGTGCTACAATCGAACGTCGTACGCTTGCGGTTAATTTTTTTGATGATTTTCTAACTCGATAGAAATTCTGCCGTTAAACAAGTTTTGGCGCCGTTACTTGGAAATTAGTTTGACTTTAATTTTCTATTCTTCGAATTATATTCGTCTGATTTTTGTGTGTGTTTATTTTGTGTGTGTTTGCATTTTAAAAAAAAGTGTGTTTGTTTGTTTTGTGTTTTTGTTCTTGTGCATTTTTTGTTTTCAATTAGCATTTGCATTTTTAGGTTCTATTTAAAAAAAATATGCACGATTTCAATTAAGAATAAAACAAACAATTTTATTCCATTTCCTTTTCTTGTACAATTTTGCATTTACAATTTGTATTTGCAATCTCTTTTATTTTTATTTTTTTATTTTATTTTTGCATTTACATTATTAAAAAAACTACCGTTCATTGTATAAATCCCCTTGTCCACTAATCAACCAACCATCCTCCTCTTCCCATACTTCATTCTCTACTACCACATCTCAATCACCAACATTGCTTCTGCTCCACCACTATACACTGTGCATATCACGGCACCATTTGCTACCATTGCCAACTGAGTGCACCGCTACATCATCTACAATTCCTTCATTGTTTCATTAATTTCTCTGTTTACTGCTTGCCACTGCTCATACAAAACCACTTCGCATTGCATTACAGCCTTGCTCCTACCATTCAACTGCTCCTACCTATCAACAGACCAACCAACTCCTACTGCACTACAAAACTGTGCCAAACACTGCTTCACTTCCACACCTCCTCCACGGTTCTACAAACCACTGACACATTGCAACATACTCACCTCGCTGCATTTCCAGCTTCCCTACCCTTTCCTTCTTCCTCACGGACCTGCAACCGCAACTGCCAAAAACTCAATTCCACATCACATTTGCCAAACATCACCTCAGTTCACCACAATCACAGCCATTCTCCATCTTCACTGCAAATCACCACTACAATTCACATTACATCTCCACTGCTAACAAAACAAACTGCCATAACACGAGACCATCTCCTCCACAACCAAAATCCAATCACAACCAACCCCTCAAATCACTTCACCATTGCCACAAGCACACAGCAGCTTCACTTCCAATACAAACCCAAAAAAAAAACTCATTTCACAATACAACATCACGCTGAACAACATTGCCTCACGACTGAGCAACCTCTCCTACACTCACTGCTACACTTCTGCAAAAACCTCCGTACTTCATTAACACGTTTGCCATCAATCCTACCACCTGAACAACTCATTTCATCAATCAATTCAGCAACCATCTTCCTCCACTTATCACATCAGCCTTCTTCACATCACATCCCCTCTGTTACAAGTTCAGGCCACCCCCTCTTCCACAACCTCCAAACATCACTGCCAATACAAAACTAATCTCAGCCTTCTACAGTTACACTGTTCTACCTACACATATCAGTGCACTGACCAACAATTGCAAAACGCCTTGCCACCACCACAGAACTGCAACCGAAACCACCATTTCACCATTTCCAAACACAGTTCTGCAGTTCTGCACAGACAACGTCATCAAACTCCAGTTCTGCAGTTCATTCCCTACTACTACTTCTCCCAATACAAACTCCGCCTCAGCCATTCACAACACCTCCATAGCCAAACTTCGACAAAACTGCTCAATTCAGCACTACACCTTGACCAGACCAAAGCAACTACAATTCCTCATCCCCACTGTCACAATCATAGTTCCACCATCATTCAACATTCTAGAACATTGCTGAATCACCACTGCATTTACATCATTCAAACCATTATACATTGTTACGACCATCACCTTTGCCCACAGTCCACCACCACCTACTAACTGCCACATTGACACACTCATTACATATACCACTTCCCTGGCGATCACAGTGGGACACTTTCCTCCTCAGAACTGCTAGTTTGCTGCGACAACCCACTCTGCACAAAATTCCTCCTTAGACCACTCACCAAATCACCTGCATGAATTTCAACATAACACACCAAACACCAAATCGCCTGCCACTCTTATATACAACTTCCTGCCACTTCTCCTTCTACAACCAAACCACCTAACTCCCTTTAACCCACCCACTGCTTTTCACAATTTTACATCTCCTTGCCCAATCACCACTTGCAGCCTTATATTTATGCAAACCGTTGACGAAATCATCAATCGCCAGCTTCATGATCAAACAACGCCGAACTCACCAATCGACTCGCCCCAACTCCGCGACTGCAAAATTCAAACCATGCAACCACGCAAACCAGCGAATTGATTTCGCGAGTTCGAGTTCGATTTCAATTTTTTTTCTTTTTCCTCTAGGAATTTCCCACAGTGATTTTCGGTGATTTCGACCTTTTTTTTTAAAATATGAAGAGAGAAAAGGGAAAAGCAACGATGGTATGAATTGATTTGGAGTGGTTTCAGATAATTTGCAAGTGGGTCGGGTAGCATTTACTTTTGTAGGCCTCTAATATTTGGCTAGCTCTATTCGCACCCCGAAATTTGCCTTACACACCCCGGTTAGTTAAAGAAAAACTACCCACCCCGCTATTTTCTTTTAACCCCCCATTTTATTCCATAAATAACCCCGTGGTTCTCAATTTCTGACGTTAGTTTTTAAAATAAAAATCACGTTCGGGCTGAGCTCAAGCAATGTTCCGTATGAAACATTGTTCGGACCGAGCAAGGATTTGTAAGAAAGCTCGCTTGGAACGAGCGAGGTTTTATATGAAATCACGCTTGAACCAAGCTAGGTTTTTAATAAAAAACACGTGCAGTGTAGCGAGTTAGGTTACCTCACTCGTTTCAAGCTTGGTTTGCTAGGTTTCCTCACTCGCTCCATACTTGATTTGTTATGTTTCCTCACTCGCTATAAGCTTGGTTTTTTGTATTTCCTCACTCGTTTGAAGCTTGGTTTTTTATATTTTCTCGCTCGCTCTGAACTTGGCTTTTTAAAGACCTAACTTTTGTTGTTTTTACGATATACAACAATAGGGCTGAGGGCAATTTTGTCAAAATAATTTGTTTTAAATTTACCGGGGGGTGAAAAGCAAAATAAGGGGTGGTAATAGATGCTCCCCTAATATTTTTTATTCGCTTTCTTTTGTTGTAATTTTTTTAGTTTTTCTTTAGGCCATTCAAAAAAAAAAGAGTGGGTTGGTTTGATTTCTTTTTTTATTACCTTTAGTTTAAGTTTTAAGTTTCTCCAAAAAAAACAAAAAAATATCTATCACTTTATATTAAAGCAGGAACTTCTCCAATCTGATGTGGACCCTTCTGCTTTTCTCATTTCAAAATACCAGTCCACGCTTTTTTTCCCTACCTTATCTCCAACTCCAACTTTCTATAACTATTCCCTCTATATCTATTTATTATTTAAAACCATGAACTGCTGACGGAAACATCAGCGTTTAAAATACTGCTCTTTCCTACCATTTTTTTTAATCTTTTTTTAATTACTTTGAAACTGTTATCAGAACGTGTCTTTCCTCCTCAATACGCCAGACTCCTTTTCCCCCCAAAATCGCCAAACCCTTTTCCCTTTCTCCACTTAATTTGTTCTTCCTCCAATCCACGCCTCTCTTAATTTGTTTTATTTGGTAAGCATTGCAATATGTATTCTCAACTGCTTAATGTCATATCATATCCGATTAAGATACTAAACCCTGTCCTTTGCTGTTTCAGTTCGTTCTTAGAAGTTCGACGAAATGGTGTTACTCAGACAGCAAATCATAATTAGCAGAACCGTAGGTATACAGCCTTTTCCTATTGAATGACTTTTTAGGGATCCTATTTTGGTATATTATTCCTTCTAGGACGATTAATGTACTTATCTTAACATTTTATTCCACTTTATATAGCCTTTGCCTATTGAATGACTTTTTAGGGCTCCGATTTTGGTACATGCCCTTCCAGGTTCATAGTCCAGTCACTTTTGATGTTGTTATCTTCATTCCAAAGCTATACTGATGACTGTGACACACTGAAATAAACTAAAACAATCTGACATATTTTATTATTTATTGGTTGGTACGATGTGGGCATACATGAAAACCAGGTTTGATTGTTTGTGTATTGAGTGCCTCTGTACTTACCAAATTTATTTTTCTTGATACCTTTTGCTTTACTGACATTACATATGTATGTCGTTATGTATTACTTCTCTATGATATATACCAAAGCATGTCACTATATTGCCTGCTTCTTACATTCTAGAAAATATTGTAAAATATAAAAAAATTACTTATAAGAATTTTCAGGAATGCCGATGTTCAACTCGATCCCAAATTGGTTCATCGACTTATTAATTAACAGTTTGTGTCCATCTTTTTTTTTACCTTCTGTCATCATCATATGAAAGAGATTCTATGAAATATAATACATTTCAGTTTTGCTAGACTTAGTTAAGCTTGCCTACTATTCGTTACCAAGGTCATTTCTTCCTTTAGTTTTTTCGACTTTTACCTTTAACAAAATACTTTATTCTCATTTTTTTTTTCTTTTCTATATCCTTCATATTCTAATTTTGTGAATTTTACTTTTACACTGCAGTAGTTCCTATGAGTTTGCTTATTTCTCTGATTTAATAGTCACATCATCTCTTACCCCCACTGTATTTTTTATTTTGACGTCCTCAAACGGAGGTTGACAAAGACAACTGATTGCTCGGTTCCTTTTTTTTTCTTCTGTATTTGTGAATGTCTTCTACCAGTTAATAACATCAGGATACTTTTAAGCTATCATTCTTAAGTTAACTTTTTTACTCTAACTTACATTTCTTTTAACATCCTTGCTACCATGTATGTATGTATATGTGTTATAGATTAATTTTTTTAGTAAAGCTGTTATATAAATTCTGATAATGTATTTATTTCACTCAATGACGTTGGTCGTGTATAAGAATATGCACTGTGCTACGATGCAGGCTATTTAAAACAAAAATAGTAAAATCTTTAGCATAAATAAATCTTAGTCATTTTATGCTGCTTCTAATTCTAACACTCATGGTACATCTTAGTTTATTATTCACGAATTTTTTACACAACGTACATTTTTTCCCTTTATTTGTCATTGTGTTAGGCAATTGGCGCCATGGATGCTTTGGTTTGATTGGCATAATGATTATATACACTGTTTTAAATTATTAATTTATTGATGTCAACTTCTTCATTTACAGCTTACTGAATATACCGCCGCAGTCTTTATCCTACAGTCTTGAAGTGCAGAAGATTGTACGCTAAGTGTGTGTAGCTTTGTTCGATCCATTTGAGGTACCATTTACGTTCAACTAATGTTTCCTGCTGACAAATTCTCTTGGGTGTTCTGTCTTGATCAGCAAAAAACAATTAAGATGTTTAAAAAAAGGGTTTTAAATAGAATTAATCGACCAAAAAATTAAATATATAATGCTTTTTTGTTACCTTCATCGTGGGTTTTTCTTCCCAGTTAATGGTTAAAAATACTATTTTTATTCCCAACCATAATTCCATAGGACACTCCCTTTCGTCGACGACGGCTGCAGATGATAAGTTCTTACCAGCTATATTTTGGACATAGTCACAAGCTGACTGCGCCGCCAATCAGTAGTTCCACCATGGTGCCTTTTCTGCTGTAATTTTCATTACGGTTAACAACATAGATAATAGCACTGTAAAAATATTATCCTTACTTTCTCATTAAAACTTCAATACAAAACCACTTTGCCTTTAACGGCGTTATAAGTATATTGACAAATGCATTTTACCAGTCCTTATTGATAAATATTTCAATACATGTACATATGTTCTCTACCTAGTGATTGTATTCTTTATTCACCTATTTGTTTAATATACACGATAGTTAAAACAACACTAATGCTCTACTGCTACAATGTATAGATGTCTGATCATCTTAAACCTAACTTACTAACTTTTCTTCTGATTAAGGCTGTTAAAACTTTATTATATTCATAGACAAAAGGCCATTTCCGTTTTAAGCATCTGAAACTCAAAGTATACGATGACAGTAATGCTCACTGTTCTATGCTTAAACATACAAACTACAACTTATGTTCATGTTCCATAGGATGGTAATAAAGTTCATAATGCAGAGGCACTACCGGGAAGCAATGTTAGGCAGAAGAGGCAAAGAAACGAATCATTGGAAGCTTAACAAATTGCGCTGGCACTAAGTAGATCATATGTTAAAAACTATGTTGTATGTTTATCCTGTCAATCTTTTTCCTAATTTCCAGTCTGTACTTCTGAACCTATGATTTGGTGGGTTCTCTGTGTATGTGTCTATGTGCAAGTATGTAAATATATGTTTGTATTTATAACTATATAAGTATATTTTCCTGTACGTTTTGTTTATCAAATCTTATGTACTTACCTCTTTGTGACAAAGGAGTTGTATGTTTAAAAATGGTATGGATTTTTACCAAAAAGCTGGCATGTTCATTCTTCTGTATCATTGTTTTAAAATAGTCGGATTTGAAGTTTATTTACCGTGCTACCAATTCTCCTAGATTTTAACGTATTTATATGCACTGATTTGTACTGTATTTCTATTTTTATACCACGGCGGTACATTTTCCTGTACAACGTTTTTTGTACCGCAACATTAAGTTTTAACGTGTTCACCAATCTGTTCTTGCTTGCTACCAGTTTTTTGATTCTTTTGTTGTCCACAAACAGAGAACTGCATATGATAGTTTGTGAAAATGAAATGCTCCGGTGTGTGCGGATTAATTGTTAAATTCACTTTTTCAAGCTTCGGCAAATTTAGTACGGTGGTATCTTCCTCTGGTCTTGGTTATTACCCCGCTTTGTTTATATATGCTTGCTACAAAAATAACCGCAGCAGTGTGAACTGGCACAATTACAAAATAAAGGGTATTATTTTGTTCTGTGGTTGAGTGCAATAGTTAACTGTGGCTGGGAGAATGAATTTAAACTGTACACCAATAATAGGACAGATATATTAACATTGCATTTGAAACTTTGTTCATATACTTGCTCTATTGGCATGATAGTTGAAAATAATGGAAAATACCATTGTCCGTGTGCGTAGCACGGACCACTCACTAGTAATTCAATAATTTTGTTTTGTTTACGATTTTCTTTTATTTGGAGTTTGATTGTATTGTTATTTTTTGGCTTTTGTTATCCTCTATCCCGTGTTAAGTAAAAAAACCTGTATATATCTGCCCTAAGTTTCAGGTTGCAAAAGCAGAATATCGGAAGGAGAAGCTTAGCTTGTTGAAAACTGCTGTTCTGCTTGCCAAATAAATTGCTTGCTTATTTTGTTTATCACTTATTTGCATTGTTGTTTTCTTGCATTTTAAAGAAAAAAGTTTTCCAAAAAAACAAAATTGCATTTGTAGTTGTATTGTTAATACACATTTAATTTCAGCTTTGCATTTCATCCTAGAGTTTTGATTAATAATAACGGTTAGAAATCAATAACCTTTAATTATATATTGATAATTTGTCTTTTTTCGATAATTTAATTTCTCAGTGTCTATGCTATGGCAAAGCAATAATCAGTTATAAATAGTTTGGTGATTCGTAAATATTATACTGAATTGTTCCTCTGAAGGTACTTAAACCTTCGGCAGCATTGCTACGGTGATTCGTGGTACACCGGTAAATCCTACCTGTTACCTGGATGAGAACTATATTGTTGATTAAGACAAAGTGTGATTATACAATTTTGGTTAGCTTAGGATAAATAATTTGTAAGTAGGCCCTTGCATTCATTTAGTTGCATTAGTTCATGCATATTTAAAAAAAAAAAAAATCTAAAACTAAAAAAAATTATAAATATTTCTTTTCTTCTTCTTTGAAATTTTTAAATCCTTTTCCTTTGAAATTTCAAAAATCCAAAAAAACAATTTAGAAAAAAAAAAGAAATATATATATATATATATGATCTTTTTAAAAGCTAAAAAAAATTGAAAATAATCAATTTTCATTTTGAAAAATAAATTCTATCTGTAAATATTTTTCCTTTATAAAAAAACCAAAAACAATCTTAAAAATGTCTGAACTTCCACACCCACTTGAATTTTTCAATAGTTGTGAAAATCAGTATAATCCATATGATTTCACTCCAAATTCGTATGAATATTATAACAACAACTTTTGTATAAACAACTTGAATTTCGAACAACAAAAATTTCAAAACGATGATCAACCCTCAAATCTTGAAAAAGCATTGAAATGATTTCGTGTTTACTCGAACTCTCTACACAACAAAATCAAGAGATAAATGAATTGTATAATTCATATCTGTGCGATAACTCAAATCAATGTTTTCAAAACAATCAAAATTTAAATACATTTCAAAATTTAAACGATTTCGAGTATAACCCCGTACCAATTCAATTTCAAACTTCAAAATGAATTTCAAAATCAAAATGAAAATGTAATCCACTTTTCAAATAATTTTGGCAATGGGAATAATCTCGAATATGATGCGATTGAAAAATTTTGTTCTCAACAAATCCAAATCGAAAATTCCTAAACCATAAATTTTAAGTTGGATTTTCTGAACAAATGAACGAAATTTACGATAATCATACGGATTCATTGTTTGAAACATATATGAAACAACATGAAAAACAAAATCAAATTCCAATGTATGACGAGTCAAATAATAATCCATCTTTTACCACAATTGATGATTTTCAAACAACTTTTGAAAATGAAAATGATGATGACGAATTTAATGAAGTTGTTGAAAAAAGGGTAATTGAATTGGATTTTAATTCGTTTGAGTGTGTGGAATCAAATTTAAAATTCGATTTTCCTTTTCTCGATTTTGAAAATTTGAATACACAACTTTGGGTTTTGAACTTGAGATACGTAATGAAGTTATTGATAATCCAACAAAGGAAGACGAATTTAACGAACACGGTCTCTTTTGACTTTATGAAAACGAATTGTCAAATTCTGATAGGGAAGGGTTACATCACCATTTTGATTTTGAAATCAATAATTTTGAAGAAGTTTTCAATGATAAATTTGAATTTCAATTTGGTGGTAATAAACTTGAATTTCAATCAATTTTTTTATCAACCTCGAAAATTATCGAAAATAAAATAACTCGAATGACTTTTAATAAAAAGGCATTTGTTTTTCCAAATCAACATTCAACTTTGAAATCTATTATGGTTTGGCTTTCCACGTTTGAGCTGTGTCTTGCATACTTGACGAGATAAATGAATCGATCTTTGAAAGACCGTTTCATTTATTTTTGACGATATACTTTCTGATCTCGTGTAAATACCATTCATTTTCATATAAATAAAGGCCATTTTTATTTTTATTTTTTCTCCTTTCATTTGAGTTGACTGTGGGGACATAGTTAAAAATCAAATGTGAGGGAAGACTCATCTTCTTTCTAATGTTTCATGATTAGTTTTTCATTTTTCTTTCAAAACTCAAAAAAAAGGTATCAAAAGAAATTTCAAAAACAATTTTTTTAAAGCATTTTGATTTATTTTTAAAGAAACACTATAAGATAAATATATGGTTTTGGATTATTAAATTGAAATTTTTAAAAAATATACTTGTCTTAACAAAAATAAAAATGAAGTTTGATTACAAATAACAATGGTTTAACTAGTATATAGAAAGGTTCATACGTGTTAATTATGAAACATCCTAATTGAAAATCTTTGTTTTAAAAAGTTGTGAATTCAAATAAAAGGATATAACATTATTTTTGTCTTCTAAGTTAAATGGTGCAAAGATGATTTTACAAAACTCTCTCTTCAAAAAAACAAAACAAAAAAAATATTTATTGTATATAATTATATATTTTTAATAAATACCTAGAGTCATGTGTTCACACTCGTGTGTTCACTCGCCATGCTCTATACCTTCTCACATAATCTCGAAAGGTGGTGCACGATCGGTATATCTGGCCTCATTTATCTGACTTAGGTGTGTGTGTGTGTGTATATATATATATATATAAATTCTTTTTAATAATGCCTACAGTCGATAATTGTTCACGCTTGTGTGTTCACTCGCCACGCTCTGTATTCCCCTCACATAAGTCCGAAAGGCAGTACATGGATACTCAGTTTACCTGAGTTAGGCATATGTAAATATTGCTAATATCAATATAATTTTCAAGTAAGAGAGAGTAAGCAATTGAAATCCAAGCACTATTTTAACTTATTTAATTTGACTTGTTATTGAAAAGAAATGGAAATACCACCTTGATAAACTTTGATAATCAACAAAGGAGCCATTTCATAATTACACCGTGTTATCAACCAAAACAACGAGTTAAACTATAGTTTATTTGCTATGATAACTTAATTTTTGTTGGAAATTTTGACAAGTAATGGGTCTTAAATTTTCAAGATAATGACCAAAACCTATATTAACTTATGTGTGTTAATTTAAAAGTAAATCCGTCATTCGTAAATATTTTCAAAAACTCGCATTCATCTCTTTGTAAATAAATCTTGTATTTTGTAAATATTTTCATCCTGCATTTGGATTTTGTATGTAGTATCTGCTAAAAACCCTCACGAAATAACACTCGTCCTACTGGAGACGTCCAGAGGTTTAATGGCTTGTTGCATATGCTCAATGCAATCGTGCTCCCTATGAAAACGGATTTATCTTAGTTTTTCTTTATTCGAGGATGAATAAAAAGATAAGTGTGGGGGTATTTGATATGCACGTAAATGTGCATATTTTTACCACCATATATAATATATTTAAATTAAATAAATGATCATATCGGGTATTTTAACTTGTTTAAACCAAATTCAAATTATTTTCAAATTGTCACATATTCATTTCATATAGGAGCAAAATGGTCATTTTTGTACATATATTAATTTGAGAAAATTTAATTGAAAATTTCTATGTTATTCTGTAGGAAAATTGAATGGAAATTACATGTGGTTTCATGAAGATATGCATGCACAAAAGGAAACAGAGCAAATGAAGATGAAAATAATTCAAACTCATGAACAAGGAGGACCTCACCTACCAATCTTCATTCATGTACAAATTAGAAGCTAATCTACATGCTAATGGTCATTACACTTACATGCACACTTAATGGGTGATTATTGAAGCTAATGATAACTTGGTCACCACACTTCCTACAAGGGCATTTTAGGCATTCCCTAAAAATATGGATTAGGGTTTCTAACTTGTATAAATACCTCTTATGTTTCATGTAACCTTCTTCCTCTTAGTTAGTTTTAGACTCATAATAAAATACAAGCCCTCTTCTTTCTTGTCATGGATACTTAGTCATTTTTTTATTTCATGTAATTTTTCTTTTTATGCAATGTTGGTTAATGTTCTTTTACAATTACATGCTCTCTTTCTTATTTTCTTAGTAGCTTAGTGTTCATTTCTTTTTATTTAGCTTTTCTTTTCATTTTGTTCTCTTTTTCCTCTGGTTTATTTCATGTTGCTTTCTACATTTGTTGATTTAATGACAAATATGAGAGGCTAATCCCTACAATTTAGGGCTAATGAAGCCCTCTTGAATCATGTAGATGCAACATAATTTTTTATTTATGTCTCTTTGTGCTTAATGGAAAGTTAGATGTTTGTGTGATTTTGTGTTTAATATTGAGTTTGATAGCTTATGTTATTTAAAAAAAAAAGGCTATGCTTAGTCACATGAATTACTAATTACCTCTTCATCTAAATATGATCATGGTAATGGAAGTGGATTTAGAACCAAAATTTGATGGTTTATGTTTCTAATTCAATGGTTATTAAGCCATGCTTAAATAGATTCTACATTTAATTTCATGTCATTTTCATCAAAGTTAGTAAGTGGGTTAAAGGATGTATTAAAGTTTGATGGTTTAAGTGTGTTAATTAATAACACAATTAGGCCAGCTTATGATAAATGCATCAACTAAATTCACAAATGACCAAAAAGAAATCATAATTTCATTATGTTGATTTACGTGATCATAAGAAGGGATTTACCTCTAAATTGCTCTTTAATCTCGTATTTTTATTCTCCTTGGTTTTAGCTTGTTTTTACTTTTTTTAGTTAGTTAACAATCCCTCGACTTTGGTTTAATTTGATTGATTAGAAATTTAAAATCTAAATAATTTCCTATGGATCGACCCACACTTACATACGTGCTACAATCGTGTGACGTGCGCTTGCGGTTAATAAATTTTTTGACGGTTTTCTAACACGATAGAAATTCCACCGTTAAAAAACTCACGATTAACATTCTTATATTTAGTAAATTTGATTCACATGAAATGACGATTGAAATATGTTGTTAAATTTAAATTGTTAAATTATTTAATTATTAAATATGATGTGCCATTATCTGCAATTGTTTACCTATGCAAATGAAACCATATCCTCTTGTATATATATTATTTTTAAATTTGTTACTAATGATATATGTCTGTTGTTGATATGTTACATTATTATCGTATATATTCTCAATCTGCAAGTTCCTATTGGTTTAGAATGCCCTATGAATTAAAATGATATATACGGGAACGATATTATAGATTAGGGAAAAATCATTATGGGTTGAAATGATAAACCCAAGCGATTTTCATTGATTTTGAATTTTGTGATTACAGGTTGAAATGATAGACACCCGTAAATATTAAATTATTGCAGATTGAAATGATAAATATCTGTATCACTTGACCATAGGATAGAAAATTATATACGGACATCATCGGTCTATTTTGAAAAAAAAATTGCCAAAGTTTGGAAGGAAATATATGGATTTTATTTAATATTGATTTTTTTAAATTATAATATAATGAATTTATTTTAATATATGTGTAAAATTTGGATCATTAAAATTATATGTTTGGGAAATTTTGAATTTATAAGTTAGTTTTGAAAATATAATTTTTAAGATTTTTCTTATAATTTTATTATTTTAACATATATAAAATAAGACTTAATACAAAATATATTTAATAATAAGTTTAATAAAATTTAATTAATTGGTTTATAATATGTTTAAGTATATATTTAAATTTATTTTAATATTTTAAAAATAGATGTTTTATAACTTTAATAATAAAGGTTGGGAAGATAAATTAATGTTGACTTGGAATTTAAATTGTTTAATAATTGAATTTAAATAAGAATTGATTTGAACTTATTGATTTTGAGATTTTAAAAGATATGATTGATAACTTGATTTGATAATGAGTGATTAAATGAATATTTTCAATTTTAAATAAGATTGAGACTGAATATTTAATATAAATCTAAATTTATATATTGAGATTTATTTAATTGTTATTAAAAAGATTAAGTGAATATTTTCCAATTTGAATAAAATTAAAGTTAAATGTTGAAATCTAAATGAAACTTATATTGAATAAACTTTGAATCTTATCGGAATTGAAATGATGGTTCAAACCCGGTTTTGAAATCGATAAAAATTGAAATGGTTTATTGAGAATTTGAATTGAATCTTCAACCTTTTAAATTGAAAGTGTTGAACTGGGACTAATTTAAATTGAATTTTTAGAATTTAAGTTGATTTGAACCGAATTGTGGAATTAGATGAAACAATTATAATTGAGAAACTATTTCGGTATAATCTCTTTAAATAAATATCAACTATTTTTAATTTACAACTATTTTAATATATGTATTATTTTAATATATAACTATTTTGATTTATAACTATTTTAATATATATATACACACAATTTTCAATATCAAAAGTGTTATGATTTCAAAAGTGTTATGGTTTCCGAAGTGTTATGATCTCGAAAGTGTTATGATTTCGAAAGGTTATAATTTTGAAAGTGTTGCGATTCTGGAAATGAATATTATTTAAAGTGAATGTAATATTTTGATATGAACTATAAGCGTTTGGTTGTTAAAGAGACTAGGATCGGATATTGTCATACTCACTGCCAATACTTAAAACCACTATAACAATTGTGTACGTGGTGGAGATTCCAGAACGAAGTATGATGGTTTGGCGGCGATTCTATATGAGGTTTTAGCACAGCCCTGACTCCCGTGAGTCAGCTTGATGTGGCTAAAATAGGAGCTATGCCATGCTAAGTAAAGTCATTCCTCCTATCAGACACATTTCTTCGATATCATTCTATTACTTTGCGATTTGATTAGGTGCACCTTTGATTTGGGAGTGTGTCTCGAGGTGGGCGATAGTAGCTGCTATGCGTTGCCACCAGTCCGGATCCTCAAAAGGTATATCTACCTTGACATTGCCTCACGTGCCTTATCACATGCCCCATCGCGCCTTCTACGAGTTTGGTTTATGTCGTATCTATTAAGTGCTCCCTAATAGCCCACCCGCGGGTGGATCTTACAGTATGTGTATGGACTACAGCATTATATAAAATGTGTTAAGAGGGATATGGGTAATGTCTTAACACTATTTTAATAGTTTACTTTACTATAGACATGTTATAATAACATATATTACTACATAGTAAATAGTTCCACGGATCCTTTGAGGATGGAAATCCCAAACATCCTTTAAGTTACTTTGTATTTCACTTAACATTTCACTTGAGTTGAATTTACTGGTATAAGAATGTTAATCCTAACTCGAGTGTTTCGTGTTTTGCTTTATGCTCGGGTCAGACTAAGTGACATAACATTTGAGACTCACATTTGGAGATTGGAACTTTGTTTGAAGATCTATCTATCCAGCTTTCAGTTATTTCAGTTTATTTCAGTCATTTATGTTCAGACTCGTCAGATGCTTATGTACTAGAGATCCATTTGTATTTGAGATTCTGTTGTATTTTGTTTCAGACTTTGGTGTTTTATAGTAACTTCATGAACTACTATTTATCTATTCCGCTGCTTATTGTTGTAATACTCTGTGTCTGTGATTTTGTGACTGATTTATTTATTATACATGCTAAGTTTTGCCAAATATAAATTAACAATCTGTTGTTTTGAGCAATTCAAGTCTAACATATGTGGATGATTGTCGATTTGAACGGTTCAAAACAGCGGGTCGTTATATTGGACAACCAACAGACATGTATGGATAATAATAGATGCTTATCTTATTCCAGAGCAAGATTTGTTTCCAATAGAAGCATACTCTGGGAGGAAACTAATATTCGGCTTTTTAACCAAGCGGGCTTTAACTCGATATGAACGTCATGATGAAGAGAAATGATTCACGGACTCGAGAACATATTTGGAAGGACTGTAGGAGAGTCCCAAGAAGTTGAAAGGACATTGGAGTTAATGGGACTATTCAGTACCAAGATGATTCTACTTGGCACCGACATCTTTTCTTTCCCCTAATGGGCCCTCTAGGCAATGGTTCATAGAGATATGGCTTGAATAATTATCATGAAGCATGTTTCTCAATGAATAGGCAAATTACTCCAAGGACATTTTGGAGAAAAGCAAACAAGTAAAGATGATATCAGAACCTCTTGGAAACAATAAAACCTCTAAGGAAAAGTATTCGAAGTACGATGGAACGAAGATAGAAGACTAAAGAAGGGAGGAAGGAGAAGCTCTCCCTCCAAAAAACAGGTCCATGCCACATCTTTTGGTCGGTACAGAGTTAATTTTATGACCTATGTGGCTTCGTCTTCCCTTCTTACATTCTTGGATCTAGATTTGGATTAGTATCTCATTGGCCTCCGGTTCTATTGGACAGTTTCCCTATAATTATAAACCCTATAGCAACAGGAGGACTTTTTGGCTTATTATCTTCTTCACCCTCTATCTCCCCACATTATAGTCACTAAGAAAGATACTCTTTGCTATATTAAGTCTTTAGATAAGTAAAATCCTTGTAATAGTGACTCTCAAATCTATAATCAATAAAAGCTACAGCGGTCGTAGGATAGAGATTGTCGAACTACTTTAAAAATCTTATTGTTCGCTTTGTTTTCCATATATTTTCTACAAGATCTTTATTATTTTACAAGACTTTTGCTGTTGTCATTTTTGGTATTAATAATAAGCATTTAAGGTAAAAACTTCTATAATTTATTCTAAGGGTAAAAAAGGTCAAAACTCAACATTTTCCATGGTTATAGCCTATTTAGACCCAATTTGTTTAAGAAAATTATAATTTTATGATCTTCCAATACATAAAAATGTGGATTATTACATTCTCCACCTTTGAGAATTTCACCCTCGAAATTCCACCCAAACAAAACATGATCAAAATAATATTAATACTAAGCATGTCTAACATTCAACAAGCATAACAATATTCAATCATACTATCAAGCAAACAAAAAAACTATGCTAATCCTTATAATGCAAGTTACTGACTGTGCAATATAAAATACTAAATATGAAAGCTAACAATAAAAAGGGAATATTACCAGGTAAAGAGCTCTTGATAGGCAATCCTTATACTCTCCTCAGTCTCCTAAGTGTTATCGCCTTTGCCTTTACTCAACGGAACTTTAACCAACTTTAACATCTTCCACTTAAGTTGCCTCGTACTTTTCCTAACTAAAAGAATAGGCTTTTGAAGTCACAATACTTAAAGTACAACCTTAATATCATTTAGCTGATCTGATTAATGATTACGTCTGGTTCTTGCACATTCCTAAGATGCAAAACATGGAATAAGTTATGTGAAACTTAAATAGGCCTTCCATATGTCATGTGCAGCTTTAATTTGTTGTTGAATGATCTTAATTTTCTCCAAGGTCCCTCTAACCATATATGGCTCAACTATTACATTACAAAAAAATATCCTTTTTACAATGGGCAATCCCCGTTGTAACGGGCTTTCGCAATGGACCTATGCCCATCGTATTATGCAATGTTGTAATAGACCCAAAAGATTTTACAATGTTTTAAAAATGTTGTAAAAGCCCGTTGTAGTAAACATTTTTACAACGGTCCATAACCGTTTAAGTCTTCTACAGGTACTTTTGCCAGTTGTAATAGATTTATTTACAACTGTTTTCAACCATTGTAGTAGGTATCTTTTACAACTATTTTTTCCCATTGTTAAAAAAATGCAAAATTAAAAAAAATTAAAGCATTGATGCAACATGTATACAGATCATACTCACAACTGCTAAAAAGCCAAAATGAATTATACATTCATATTATTTATAAAGTCTTAATATAATTATAAATCATTATCACAAAAAAGAAATACTAAACCAAATTTTCATTTATATTCAACTAGTATACAAATTTGATCAAGTTCTATGCTACCAAGTATACATCAACCTGTATCCATTGAACTATAGGTACCCACCAGTATCTAACTGCAACCATAGTTCATTCATTATTTTGATTTAAGCTTAAAGTTATAGTATCACCATACAATACAGTCTGGGAGCAGCAAGCATTTGACTTTCAATCTTGAACTGCACATCGATTTTCACATTCAACATACTTCATGTAGCAGCTCCAATCATAGACTCATCAAGTGCAGAGACACTTCAACATCTCAAAGTTATTATGTTCCAAAATGGCAACATGACTATTCTCGAGCGAGCAAAGGAATTCATACAAATTGCTAATTGTAGAAGTAAATCCAGCTTTGTAGTTTACAAAGTAAGCAATGTTGGTTGTCAAATTCAATGATTTTCATATTAAATCATACAAATATAATCTTTTTTTCTTAAACAAAAACTTCAACTTTGAACTGGATATATGGGAGTAGAGCTAGTACGTTTGTAATATTAGCCCAAAAAAGGCAAACTGATGAATATCTTCCTTAAAGTTTCTTTATTTCCAGTTCATTCTGATTATGTCATAATAATAATATTTAAAGTGACATATATATGCTATGCCAACCAATAACGATAATCTAGTGTTCAAAGTTTTACTTGTATAGTTTTATATCCGTATTTAGGACAACTTTAGACTTTTTCTTTATTAATATTTTCTAGGGTGCTTGAAAAACCTAACAGCGACTTGAATGATACTCCAACTGTTATATGCAAAAGTTGTTGCTGAGACAACCCCAATGCCTACCATGTTGATATTCCAACCAAAACTACATCAATCTGAAGATTTCTTTCTATTAGCATACTGTAATATCAACTGATGACAAGAAAAAAGTAGTATCTATTTTATTTAACTTCAGTTCGTCGAAGATGTATAATCTGAATGGCACCTGCATTCATCATAATCTTTGACTATTACAACCAATAAATTAATCGAATTAACTAGTTTAAAAGGTTAGGTATGTTCGAAGGATTATGAATAATCACTGAAAAATGAATTGCTCGAGTTAATTATACCTACTTAGTTGTTCCAAATCATTTTAAACCATCAGTGTTAGCGTCAAAATTGGTCACTAACACCCAAATCCAGATGAAAGCACCAAGTACCATTCACAGCTCGCGGATAGAATATATGTAGAGAGTAATAATTTGAAGAGCAGACAAAATTAAAATGAAAGAAGTAAAAACAACAAATTTATATTGGTTCAGCTAACTCCGACCTACGTGCACTTCAGAAGTTTTCCTTTTTATTGCTGTAATAATCTATTACAATTACAAAATGGCAGAGTAACCTCAACCTTAGAAAATAGAAAACTAGAGAGCCGAAAAGAAGATCCTCATCTGAAGACTCACATGCTGTATTTATAAGCAAAACCAGGCTATTGAGGCTCCTGAGTAGTTTGGGCCCACCAAGGTCATAGCCGAACCATACTCCACTATGCTGTCGCGCCATAATGCCGAGCCATCCCCACCTCATCACGACGCCGAGCGAGGTGCGACGACGAACGAGGTGCGATGCCGAGCGAGGCTTCACGTCGACCAAGGGGAGGCGTACCGAGCGAGGTTTCACGTCGACCGAGGGGAGGCGTGCCGAGCGAGGCTTCATGCCGACCGAGGGGACGCGTGCTGAACGAGGCTTATCTTCCAGACCGAGACGAGGTGTGCCGAGCGAGGCTTCATGCCGACTGAGGGGAGGTGTGTCGAACAAGGCTTATCTTCCAGACCGAGGGGAGGTGTGCTGAACGAGGCTTATCTATCAGACCAAGCCGTGCAACCCCCCCCCCCCCCCCCCCAATTTCTTGACCGAACGAGGTTGAATCCACCTGCTTATGGCTTTGACAAAAGGCGGGTTAGCACTTTCCACCCAAAACATGGCTTGTTGTTGGAAGGTGTGTTTTGTAGCTCAATAAGCCGAATGTTCGTATCCTGTTAATGACCTGCAAAGAAATGGATAGTCTTATTTGACCGCGAATGACGATCGTTCGGAATCGTATGTCATTCGGGATAGTATGTGACCGTTCGCAATCGAGTGTCGTTTGAGGAGAATTGTGATCGTTCGTGATCAGGTATCGTTCAAGGCGAGTTGTGACCGTTCACGGCCGGGTGCCGCTCAAAGCGAATTGTGATCGTTCGCGATCTAGTGCCGTTCGAGACGAATTGTGATCGTTCGGAATCTGGTGCCGTTTGAGACGAGTTATGACCGTTCGTGGTCGAGTGCCGTTCGAGACGAGTTGTGACCATTCGCGGTAGGGTGCCGTTCAAGACGAGTTATGTCCGTTCGCGATCCGGTGTCGTTCGAGGCGAGTTGTGAGTGCCCGAGGGGGACTTAGTATCATTAATGTCAGATTTCACGTTCGAGTGGATTTCTGAATTGTTTATTGTGGTGGTTTATTGCCATCTTAGAACATGCTTAAGGATCGTTCGTGACCCCGTACATGTGTAAGTGGCTTAGCCGTCATGGAATCACCAATAGCAGATTTTCATTCAAGATGACTCTTTCAATGGAAATGTCAAACTAAATCAAGTCCAAACACGAGAAATGGAAAATAAAAGCAAAACAGAGATGTCCAAGTGCAAATACCTACATTGATGCGATTTATAGTCGTATCAGAGCATGCATGAGGATCGTTCGCGGTCATGTACATGTGTAAATGACTTAATCGTGTTGGTGTCAAGTTTACCACTAATTCGTCATTAATTCAATCAATTGATGACAAGCTAACGCCCCGATCCCAAGCCATTCCCAGTTGGTGCAGGTGGTGGCCGCTCTCGTTCCAGCGTTGTTGTTCCCCTTCTCACATATTGTGATACAAACCAATCCGGATATGTCCATCAACCTCATCCTTCAAGTGTATGCGGTCATTCGTGTTATGACCGTTCAGTTTGTGGAATAAACAATACTTGTCTGACCTTCTTTCATTGCTGGTCAGATTCTTCCTCATTGGTTTTCGATAAGGAATCTTCCCCTTGGTATCCTAGTAGATTCCCTCCAAAGTCTCGTTCAACTCCGTAAAAGAGGTGAATCTCGGTTCCTTTCGTGGTTGCATTGGTCCATCGTCGTTATCTTTACCTTTCGTTTCCCTTTATCAGTTCTAGAATCTTTTTTAAGAGGATTTTCACCCCCGACTGCATAAATATTATCTGATTCTCCTTCCTCTCTTTCATCATTTGCATCCTCTAATCGTAGAAACCCTTCGGTCGCATGATAAAACTCCCCTACATCCATAGGTGGATCCCATGCCAATGAATTTTTGAACTCTGTTTCATTAGCTATGCCAGATACAGCTGCCAGTAAGACCATGGATGGATCTGGTCGATCCATCGATGATGTCGCTGTATTGAATCGCGTTAGAAAGCTCCTCAAGGATTCTCCGTTCCTCTGCTTTAGCGCTGGCAAACTCATCACATTCTTAGGTCTCGAAATGTGAACTCTGAACTGCCTCATAAACTTCACAGTCAACTCGATCCACGTTCTAATGGAACCGCTCTCCAATTATCTAAACCATAGAGCAACTATGTATATCAAATACAATGGAAAGCATCGTGCCATGACTTCCTTTGATGCCCCCCAGCACTTCCATATGCTTCATATACTTTGTCAAATGAACCATAGAATCCGTCCTTCCATTATACATCTCCAACGATGGTAGCTTAAAATCCGGTGGATTCCTAGCTCGCCTGATAGTAGAAGTAAAGGAACTCCTATTCACATCCTCCAAGTCTTTATTTACCAATCCACCTCTCATAGCTCGTCTAACCATCTCCGCCAGTCTATCGTTATCGCTAAGTTGTAATCCTTGTCCGTTGCCTTCGGTTTGCCCCCCGAGTTCATGAAGAAACTCAAGCACATACTTCTCATCTCGTACACCTGCACTCCTGTTGGTGTTGGATTGCACAACGTCATCTGGTATCCCTCCATGGATTGGTCCAGCATTTCTTGGTGGTGTGCCCTCGAGTCTAGGTCCATCTAGATTGTTAGCCGTCTGCTGATTGGGGGTTGCCCCCTGCTGAGCTATTCACTCTGCTTGCTGGTTGAGCGCTTCTGATCCAGCTCCACGGATCTGAGCTTTTGCATTTTCTGCTTGTGCAAATTGTCTAAGAAGAGCCTGCATCATCTCCTTTTGTCTTTTCAACAACGCTTCCATCTCATCTCTAGTGATGTAAATGGATGCTTGACCTGCTCCAGCTCCAGAGAAAACCTCTTGACTTCCCTCCTGATTACTCTTTTCTGTCACTTGCTTCCTTGCTGGTGGTCTAACCATTGTTTCCTAGAATCTAAGTTCCTAGCTCTAAAATTCCTGACTGCTTGCACTCTCAATGAAAGCACCAAAATGTTAGCGTCAAAATTGGTCACTAACACCCAAATTTAGACGAAAGCACCAAGTAGCAATCACAGCTCACAGATAGAATATACATAGAGAGTAATAATGTGAAGAACAGTCAAAAGTAAAATAAAAGCGATAAAAAACAACAGATTTATAGTGGTTCGGCTAACTCCGGCCTACATCCACTTCAGAAGTTTTCCTTTTTATTGTTGTAATAATCGATTACGGTTACAAGATGGCAGAGTAACCTCAGCCTTAGAAAATAGAAAACTAGAGAGCCGAAATGAAGATCCCCCATCTGGAGACTCACATGTTGTATTTATAGGCAAAACCAAGTTGTTGGGCCTCCTGAGTAGTTTGAGCCCACCAAGGCCATAACCGAACCCTACTCCACTATGCCAAGCCATCCCCACCTCATCACGATGCCGAGCGACGTTCAATGCCGAGCGAGGTACGACGTCGAGCGAGGTGCGATGCCAGCGAGGTGCGACGCTGAGCGAGGTTCGATGCGGGGCGAGGTGCAATGCCGAGCGGGGCTTCATGCCGACCGAGGGGAGCTGTGCCGAGTGAGGCTTCATGCCGATCAAGGGGAGGTG
This sequence comes from Allium cepa, assembly GCA_030765085.1. Lineage (NCBI taxonomy): Eukaryota > Viridiplantae > Streptophyta > Magnoliopsida > Asparagales > Amaryllidaceae > Allium > Allium cepa. The sequence goes on from CM060941.1 coordinate 705,747,811, forward strand.
TGCCGAGCGAGGCTTCACGTCGACCAAGGGAAGGTGTGCAGAGCGAGGCTTCATGTCGACCGAGGGGAGGTGTGCTGACCGAGGGGAGGTTTGCCGACAAAGAGGAGGTGTGCCGAACGAGGCTTCATGTAGACCGAGGGGAGGTGTGCCGAACGAGGCTTATCTTCCAGACTGAGGGGAGGTGTGCCGAACGAGGCTTATCTTCCAGACCAAGGGGAGATGTACCGAATGAGGCTTATCTTCCATACCAAGCCATGCAACCCCATATTCCTTGACCAAATGACATATTCAAGTGAACTTCATCCTTCGAAACCGAATCCATCAGATTCCAGCCTCGATAATCTTAAAGCTGGTCAGGTTGAATCCACCTGCTTATGGCTTTGACAAAAGATGGATTAACAGTAATATTTCTCTAGCAAATCCCTGGTACAAGACAAAGCACTTCTATCACTACCCTTCTTCAACTCTTCTTCAACTATTTCCAAACCTTTCAGTCTTTGGTTAACGGTTTCAGCCGATTTTACTACCCTGGCAGCAAAATTTCATTGCTTGAAATGAAAAAAAGAAGCTTGATAATAAAAAAAGACATATAAATGGTTTGCATCACAAAACAAATTAAAATTGTTAAAGATAAAGTGCTCAACCATTTCAAACCTCGTAATACACAAGGACCACAGAAAACAAGTAAACTGCCACCACAAAAAAGATTATAATATATAAAACAAATACTGAATTTGGTTTTTACTTAGACTAACAAATACTTGAATTTGTTAGTCAAGTGAACTAACCTATCATTTTTAAAAAAATGCTTGAATTTGGATTTTTACTTAGACTAACAAGAACAACATAGTTATATTAATCCTGGTCGCTTATAACGTATAGATTCACAAATTCACACCATTGCTTTTATTTTGAAAATGCAGATGGACTGCAAAGGAAAAATAGAAGAAGGTGCCCATAAACGAGCCCACTGCTTGCAGAAAGTCACTTTTCTTTCTTCTTGACATTCTAGATCAAATTTATGTCACGCATAGACAACAATAATTGTGATATTGCAAAAATGATTGCATATGGTTTTGGTAAATCAATTCCTCATTAGTCAATTGAAAAATAATGAACGCATGTGCTAAAGTAAATTGAACGTACCTTGAATTTTAGTGTTGAAATGGCAATTCTAGCGGCTGCTTTAGCCATAATAGCAACACTATTCGGTTCATCCACTGAAGAAAGCCTATAAAACCGATTCTTAATGCCTAATCAAAGCACAAAGGAGCAGGGGCACTGGCATGGGGTTTTAAAGCATCAAGACATAGCGGGGCAATAACATGAGATACAAAAATGTCTAAGAGATTCTCACAAGCACTTTGAGTGCACTGCAAAATAGCAGCTATATTACTTCTCATCGTCATCAATGCAAGATACCGCAATTCTATTGCTTCAACTTAAAATTGCTAAACACGACATTAATAAAAAAAATACACCAATATCTACTGCACTAAACACTGCATCAACCTGTAGTGGTCCAAACAATAAATTATTCTGTACCATCACTAATTTCGTTCACATGATAGATCGCTAACAATGGCACACAAACTCAACTTCAAACCTTGGATCTCTTAACATAAGCAAAGCATTTCAATGACGACCTCCAGACAATGTCGTTGCATCATCAAATTCACAAGCAACTCGAGATTCCAGGAAAAAACTAATGGAGAATCCTCATATCAAACCATGAGATCTCTAGAATGGCGGTTGTTCTCAGCTCTTATCCCAGCCTCCGACTCTTCATCACGGATCTGAGATCCTCTCTCTTGAGGTGGAGGTTATTTAAGCGACATAAATCGTATCTGCTCAAGCCGGGAATTTATTTTTTGCGGTTCTCTTCAACATCAAGGATGGGAAAATTATTTTTGTCAATGATTTTTTAAAGAAGGATGCGAATATTTCTTTTGGAAGAAATAGTTTTCTAGTGAACATAAAAGGAGATGAATTTCCACGAGAACGAACTTCGATAAATTCAAACGAGCACTCAACTATAATTCTCTTAAGCTTCTAATTCCAATGAGCATGAATTTTAGATCGAAGTAGTTTTGAATTCAAGGTAAAGTTAGGCGATGGATTCTGATGTTAAGCGGAGTGATTTTTGAAGCGACTTCAAGGTAGCATTAGGGGATTTAATTTTAAAGAAGGAAATAGTCGAAAGGAAAAAAAGTGGAGAAAGCAGTCCCAAATAAGTAGGGGTTAAAGGAGCCAAATTTTTGAGGGATGGAGGGAAATTTTTTGAGCTGGAGCCAAATTTTTTAGGATTAGAGGGAAAAGTACTGAGTTGTAGCCAAGTTTTTTGAGGCGTAGTTAAAATATTTAATTTCAAGGATACGAGGACCAAAATTAGAGAAATAACAAATATTACTATGAACTGTTGTTTTTGAATTTTAGAGAAACTTTAAAATTATATTTTAAAATTTTTGGGATCTTTCTAAATTTTAGAAATTTTTTATTTCTAAATTATTAAAATATTATAAATTATTTAGTATTAATTATTAAAATTGTAAATTAGTTAAATATTGAATATTAAACATAAATCATAAAATATCAATTATTAAAAGTTTGGTTTATGATTATTTAATTTGGTTTACAATTGTTTACAGTTTAAGAATTAAGTATAATAAGAAAATAAAAATGGATAATTAATTCCATAGCAGACAAATATTTTTCGGATATGGGTAGTGTAATATCCACATTCGTATCGAAAATGTTTCCGCATATCGGATATCTGTATCCGCATTTCGTATATTGGATATTTTTAGCCTTTACAGATACGAATAAGGATGGATTTTGAATTATTTGAGTACTCATTGACAATCCTAATTACAGCGAGCAAATAAAGCTAAAAACCGATATCTAGTACAATGGGCCAAAAATTGTTATAATAGGACTATATTACAACAGACTGAAATAACATTATGATAGATCTATATTACAATGGGTCGAAAACTGTTGTAATAGACCTGTATTACAACTGGCCGAAACCGTTGTAATAGAGTTGAGAATTGGAATATATTACAACAGGCCAGAAACCGTCGTCATAGGACCATATTACAATGGGCCAGCTGACACCGGTGCAATGGTAGGATTGAAGATGAAAATTGCGCCTATTATAACGGGCTTAAGAAAAATGTTGTAAATGGTTTCTCTTACAATGGTTTTTTGGGCCCATTGTAAAACATGCATTGTAAAAGGATAGTTCTGTTGTAGTGTTAATTTCTCACCCGCTTCCTACCAACATGAAGGGTTATTTCATGGTCAGCCGTATAAATCCTCAAGTAGTTCCATATCAATGCTCGATCGATAATTATTATTGTATGCAAGCTCAACCAAATGCAAATGATCATCCCATGTGCCTCCAAAGTATGAAATTGTAACAATCTGCACTTTAGTGGGCCCAAAGTTTCGCTTGCTCGAAAACCCAAGTCCACTAGGGTACAAATCGTTGATGTTGGTATCCTGTAAATAACAAAAGCATATCAAAGCACTATCGATATGAACTCACAACAGAGTAGTAAAGTATAATAAACATATAATTACCGACCAAGGCTAGCTAATACCTCTTTTCATTCAAACTTTTTTTAATGAAATTGTAGAAATAGTTCAGAAAATTTTAAAATAGAAACTCATTTTTAAAAACTTAATTTTTGAACAAAAGTTTTCAAATTTATACATTTTTACTTTTCAAAAAAAATTAGCCACATCCTACACAATAAGGATTTAGTCATGTTGTTGACGTTCAGGATTAACTCTTGACTAAATCCCAACTGCATAGAATGTGGCTAAATTTCTATTGAAAAGTAAAAATTTATAATTTTGAAAAATTCTGTTCAAATTTTTTATTTCTAAAAATGAGTTTCTGCTTAAAAAAATTGTCAACTATTTCTACGGCTTAATTGAAAAGGATTTTGAACAAAAAAGAGGTATTAGCCTTGACCAGCAATTATATGTTTACTATACGTTACTATTCCGCTATGAGTTTATACTGATAGTAATCTAATATGCTTTTGTTATTTATAGGATACCAACACTAACGATCTATACCCAAGTGGACTTTGGTTTTCGATTTAGCGAAAATTTAGACCCACTAAGGTGCGGGTTATTACATTTGGTATCAGAGCATAAGTTAGTCAATCTTAAAAATTAGGATACAGTGAGTGGATGTATTAGCATTTTTACTATGAGTGTGTGTGTGTGTGTGTGTGTGTGTGTGTGTTGGATGCCAAACTCTACAAATTCCAAATAAAGAAGTAGTTGCAACTATATTTTGGAAAGATGAACAATGCGATCATGAGTTGGAACAATAGATGAAGCTGAAGATTCAGGCCCACTAAGGTCGTATTGGAAGACGTTGACTTAAGAAGAGCATGCATGCTTGACATTAACAAGCACACTAGATATCAGAGGTATTAGCATTGGTCAGTAATTATATGTTTATTCTACTTTACTACTCAGTTATGAGTTTATATCAATAGTGCTATGATATGCTTTTGTTATTTATATGATACCAACACTAACGATCTATACCCTAGTGGACTTGGGTTTTTGATTTATTAAAAATTCGAGCCGACTAAGGTGTAGGTTGTTATAGTTATGAAAGCTCACAAGAGTAACTCTAATATACGATTCATTCTCTCGATCTGACCATCAGTTTATGGATGATAAGCTATACTCAATTGCAGTTCCATTCCCAATGTCTCTTGTAAGCCTTCTGCTTGTGAATAATGGGTCTCAAATGCTTACAATGCTCATTTGTACTCCATGGAATCATACGACCCACTTCACATAAAACTTAACTGGTTTCGACTTCGTTCTATTTGACTTTTGAGGTATGAATCAGATGCTCTTTTTCAATCTATCATATATAACCTAAATGCTATTGTACCCTCCTTTAGTCCATGGAAAGCCATCGATAAAGTCCACTAATATTTGTTTCCATTTTCACTGTGGAATTTCAAGTGGTTGCAGCAAACCACTTGGTTTCTTTTGCTCAGTTTGCACCAGTTGATAATTCATTCACTTTAAGATAGATTCCCCAACATCCTTCTTCATTCCTTCTTAGTAGAATGTTTGCTTCATATCTTTATATATCCTTTTAACTTTGGGATTAATAATCAACTTTGAATGAAAGCATTCATTTAGCACCTTCTCTCAAAGTCCACTAACATTGGGTACAAATAATCTTCTATCCTTAAGGAGCAAATGTAACAGCCCTACTTTCTATGCTATTGTAATACATAATTTTAATAAAATAAAACATTTAAATTCGATTTATGGATAATTTTAATTTTTTAAATATAACTTATTGCGATTTTGACAATGAAAGGATTTTTAATTCAATAACTTGAAATTGATTCTTTTAAAAAATTACTGAATTTGAATAGAATATTAACTGAATATCAAATATTTTTATTGCACAAATATTTTTATATGATTTAATGGAAGAAAATAAATTTTTTATTAATAAAATCAATGAATATAAAATAATTATTAAATTTAAATATCTGGTGTAATTTATTGATATATATTTTATGGAAATATGTATATTAAAATTGAATTAAAAATATATTCACAAATATTTGATCATTTGTATGTGAATATATAAATTAGTTTACAGTCAAAGGAGGCAAATTAAAATTCATTTCCTAAAGGATTTGATGGTAAATGAAGAAAGAAGAAACAATATAAAATAGAAGTCCTCTCGCCTTTAATCTATAAGTATTAACACCTCTCTTGTTACTTCGACCCACTCTTTTCCCAATCTACCCAAACCCTTTCATTCCCAATTCCTCTCCCAGCCCTAATCTTAGTCAATCAAAGATAAAAATGAAAAAAATTAACCTATGTAACTTTAAAAAACCTTGTAAATATAAGCACACGTGATGTCAGAAGGGATGTGTTGTAATGGCCATCTTAGTCGTCTCGACGAGATTGGCCATGGGAGGTTGGAGCGAGGTGCGAACCTGATGGTGACATGGTTGAGCATCATGACCATGATAGTGATGCACGGTAGGCCGAGAGGAAAATTGGTTTTGATTTCAGATGATAAATTTGAATTGACCGATCAAAAAGGTATGTGTTTAAATTTCTGTATGAACTTTGTTTGGGTTTTTGATCTAGCCACTTGGCTTTTTGTTTTCTTTTGGAATTTGGGAGCCCGTAGAGGCATTTTGTAGTTGTATCGAGCTAGCCGCGCAAAGGAGACGCTGGCGAAATTTTTGAGAAATTTTGAAAATTTAAAACTTGGTTTTGAATTATAATTTGAATGGTTCAATAAGTAAAGTTGTTTGGAAACTATGGAAAAGTTTGGAAAGTTAGTTAGATGGATAGGGTGTTTTTAATAAAGATTGTTTGGTTATTATTAAAAAATTGTTTGGTTTTGGGGAAATAGTAAACGGATATTGGACCATTCTTCCTAACTGTAGGATCGATTTCACCCTAGAGGGGGGGGGGGTGAATAGGGTGATGGTATAAATTATTAAAATTAATCGCAGAAGCTTATAAATTAATTTTAATTCAGATCACAGAATAGCAGCACAGATATCGCAGAATATAAACAACAGAACAACACAGAATTTACCCAGCTTCGGCAAAACCCTGCCTACGTGCTGCCCCCAAGGTTTCTACTAGAAATTAGATAGTCCCTCGCTTACACACGTAAACTCGCGACACCCCCTATTGACTAAATCTAACTCTACGCTCAAAACCATGCCACAACTCAGCCGCTGAGTTGCGAATTCTCAAGCTACGCCACGTAGCTTGTCCCCTAGTCACATGACTAGAAATTTAAACGGTTTAAAATAAAAATACAAATTTAAAAACAATGTAAATAAAATAACCCTAATTCTAAAATAAAAACCCTTATTATAAATTTAAAAACCCCAAACTAAATTAAGGTCGGCCCATGCTTTCTTTTCTCTTTATCTTCTTATCGGCTCGTTCCCTTTTTTTTTTGAGATGATGGCGGTTGTATTCGTCTGTGCAAATTAGGGCTTCTGCTCCTTGCGCTCTTTGTTCCAAATTAGGGTTGTAAATTAGAAGCAGCTGATACTAGTTCGATCGTATGATTGATTTAGCTCCTCTCTATGCCGATCGACTATTTTTCTGAGTTGCTCACTGCTGCTCGATCGAGTTCGACGCTTGTGATTTCGGTATGTAATTTATCCTTTTGATTTACTGGGTTGATGCTTGAACTCGATACAAATTGCCGATGATGTGAATTTGATTTATATAGGGTTTGTAAATCCTATTCTTGCGTTCGTATAAAATCATTTGAATTTGTCAATAATTCTCCTCGACCGTTCGATTAATTTCTGATGTTGATGATTTTACCGACTCAATCAAATTCGTATAATTCGTGTTTACTTGGTTAACACGGTTTGACTTGTTCGATTTCTTGATTGACTAGGCTTCGGCTTGATGCTGGATAATGTTTGACTTCGACTTGGTTTTTGACTTGTTCCAACTTTTGTAATTCCGGCTTCTTGAATTTCTGGCCCCTTTGTAATTTGGCTCTGACCATCTTTGTTTCAATGCTGATCTTGATTTCAGTTGTACTTTGGTGAAGTGATTTTTGCCTCTGTACAATTGTTGCTCCCCTGACCTGTTGTAGTTGTTCATATGCCGGTTAGCTTGCATCTGCTTGCTGTTGTTTTGTACTTCCCTGTGCTGTTGACTTTGGTTTTCATGCACTTGTACATGCTTTACTTGGTCCTTGATGTTGTACACTGTCATGTACATTTGTGTTCATGCTTGTGATATTGGTGCATTGTCGTGAGTAGTTTGTAGTTGCTTCTGTGCATTTATATTGGCCGTTTAATTGATGCTGCAGTCTTCAAGCATTGTTGATTCATTGTTTTCTCGGTGGAGAGTCTGATACATACCTTTTATATTTTCATTGCTTGTCTGATTCATCATGCATCAGTTTGTACTTACTCGCTTGAGTTTCACTGCCATACTTGGTTCGAATTTATTTGCATTATGCAGTTGGTCTTTGACATGTTATCTGAATTGTGCTGCATTGTTGTGCATTTGTTTCAGTTGCATTCATTGATCAGTACTTCTTTGCTACTGCATACTTGATAGCAAATTTGATGTGTGGTCAGACCTTAACTTCACTTGTGCATTGTTAAGTAGTTTGCTTTGGTCTTGAGCATTGCCGTGTCATTGGTTCAGTTTTTGCTGTAGTCTTTGTTTGTTTCAGTCCAAGTTGCATTTGTTCCATACTTTAGTTCATCTGTATATTGCTGCAATCTTCATTGAGCTTGTATGCTTCAAGTTGTATTCATCGTCAGTTTAGTCGTGCACTTGGTCTCTTCACTGTGTTGCATTCTTTGATGGTTCATTGGTGCACTGCTTGTTCATGTATGCATTTGAGCTCTTTGAGTTGCAGTGCTTCATCACTTGAACTTGCTTGCAGACTGTCTTGTAATCTGCATCCATGTATACTTGGTGTTGTAGCCTTGAGACTGTTGAAGTTGTGCACTATTCATGACTGCTTCATGCTTGTTTGTTATCTGGTAGCACTTGAGTTTCTTGGCACTGCTGTTAGCTTTGGTGTATGTTATTTGCTGTGCATACTTCATGCTTGCACTGTTCATCTATGTTGTCCAGACATTGTTGAGTTCTTGGCCACTTCTTGTTGATTTTTGAAATATTACTTTAGTTGAATCCAGTTTCAAAAACTCGGGTTTGACCTTGTGCTTGAGTCGTGATTTTGAATATATTGCACGTGAGTTGAACCCGGCTTTTCATTTGGGTTTGACTTGTGCTCACCTGTCCCTGTAGCATTATCAAGTGTATATATCGGTGTGCACGGCCTTGTGGCATATACAGTGATACACTGTGTATGTCACAAGTTGTTCGTGTATGATGAATTCAAATTTAAATTACGACGAACAACCCAAATAACTGAGGCAAATCGTATTTTCAAAAATCATATTTCATTTTATATTGCAAAAATATTTCTTTTTCAATTTTACTGCGTTAGTGAATAATTTTGCAGATTGCTCAGATGCTGGATTCAAACTGGAATGCAGTTGAAGACAAAATATGAGTGTGATGATATGTAGTGAGGTTATTAATGTAAATATGAAATTGTGTAAATATGAAATGTGATGTAATTGTAATCAAAGTTGTATAGTTATAGTGGGAGCTTGAAATTGTACTATTAAAAGTTGTAATAAATATTTGTTTGAATAAACTATTCGTTTGAATTCAAATTCTGTGTTATTTAATTTATTCAACAAATATTTATTTAATCTGTGAAAATAAAATAGTATATTAACAAATACATTTAAACGAATGTATATATGTTTATTATCATCAAACAAAAATCATATAAGCGTATATTCAACACTAACTAGTAATTTCAGGGACGAAATTCTTTTAAGGGGGGAGGAATGTGACGATACAGAATTTTTGAATGTTTGAAATCAGAATATTTGATTGACTTTAAATATTTAGAAGTTAACTTTTAACCTGAATTCAAATATCACTATTTATTTGATAATTAAATTATTGAATTAAATAATTTGAAGTTGGGTAAAATATGAAAACTTGAGTTTTAAGCCTGTTAAAAATAATTTAAAGGCTTGAGAAATTTTTATTGATAATACTGAAGATTTTAAAAGTGTTAAAAGTGAATTTGGAAGTGTTTTGTTAAGATTTGAATTTTTATCATTTAAATCGATATTTAAAAATAGCCTTCCGAGGCACAGTCTCGGAATTCGACGAAACCAATTCCATTGGATCTGTAATATTGAATTATTGTCGGATTTCAATTTTCGTAGCACTTGAGTTGTGTGAGCGTACGATATATAAACGCGCTTAAATTTGTATCGGAAATTTAATATTATAACCGAGTCCAAAAAGCTATCTTCTCCATACGATCAAATTAGGACTCGAAACCTTTTCCATTGCATTCGGAATATGGGTATAGCATTATGAATGCCTAGCGGCACGCCTCGATAGGATGTCGAGATTTTGAGTTGCGAATTCAAGACAGGTTAAATTTTTAATTATGTATATATATATATATATATATTTATATATTAGTCAGCTTTCAGCTGTACTTTTCTTCACATCACCATTTCTTTTCCATCAGTTTTTTCAAATCACTATAGCTAGTTTCTTCACGCAACCACCTCTTCATTTTTTATAGGCCGAGCCTTTCATTCCCATTTCAACAAAAACACAAAAGGAAATCGTTAGCTTCCTTTCTTATTCGTACTCACGAATCGTCTCTATCCCCTTCCCAGATAAACTCAAATCTAAATCATATTCATGATAATGGATGAATCGATCTAAAAAATATATATTATATTATGGCAATCAAATCACATGCATCGCAGTGAGGATCCCAACTTCGGTGGGTTGTTTTTGGTCGAATTGAGGGCAGATGTGTTCGCTGTCAAATGGAGCTGTGTTCGAAGTCGAAAGCAACGAGGTCGCGAGTTGAAAATTGTGATGTCAGAAAACACGGTGAAGCAGCGTGGGGATGTCGACTTTGATTGGGAGGCAGGCAATTTAGGGGATCTGGGTTTTCACGTTCGACCTTTCTGGGGTTGGAATCGCGATGAAAGAAGGAAGCGAATGAGGACGAGTGCGAGCTCGAGAGTGCAGGAAGGGCCGGAGCCGTGGTGCGGTCGCTGATGAAGTGGGATGGTATGTTGATGGAAGGCCGATGGAAACGACGAGATGGGCTTGCTAAGCAGATGATGCGCTCGATGTCGAGATGTGTACGACGGCAGGCGAGGATGTCGCGTGGAGGTTGCGATCTAGGGTTTGACGTGGTTCGTCGGCAGCATGAATTGGGTGACCAGCTTTTCTTTTCTTTTTTATTTATTTGTTGAAATTTTTGATGTTACTAAAATTAAATAATATATGTTTCTGTTATAAACTGTATATACTGAGATAAATATAAATATATGTATATGCGCATATCTATTTTATTTATATACACAAATTTTGAACAGAGAAGTAAGAGATTCTAAATGCTGAAAGTTTTATAGAATTAGATTTTTGAAATCTATATGGTTCTGGTATATATGTAGTTTTAAAAAAAGGGTTATATAAATGATAATAGACGTCAATTGAACTTTTTTCAAAATGTACTAGTTTATCAAATAAAATAAAAATGTATTATGTTGATTAGTTGGTTCAATTAACTAATTAAATTGTTTGGTTACTAAAAATAATTTATTAAATGGTATAAATAACTTGATTGATTAATTCGAATATTTATAAACCATATAATTGTTTATACAAGGTCAAAAGTCGGGAAACCAAGACGAAATTGAAGTGGACTGCAAATAAATTCAATAGTGAGTTGATCTCACTCATCTGGTTAAAATTAAATTTAAATGGTTAAATTTAAACAATTGGATGATTGACTGAATTGTTTTGATGTGCAATATTATATATAGTAGTATATAATATATCTTGGATGAATTGATTTCCCGCATTATATAGTGGATGAGACCCTATGCGCCGCATAATAGCGGATGATATTATATTAATCCCAATTACCGTGATATTCCACCGTGAAGTGGAATTGGTATTATTATATTGTGCTAACATCTATGGATGTAGGGAAATAGGTTGGAGGGATCCAACTGGAGTCCTCAAAATTATTTATATTGTTTAATGTTCTCTTTTATAAATATTCGATATTCCGTGTTGAATATAATTGATAATTAGAATATTGGATGGTATAGTTTGCTTGAATATATTTCGGTACATTGAGTTATCAGATATATGGAATTGGGTATTTGAGAAGAAAATAAAAGAGTGAAATTTTGAGTAAAATAATTGTAGAGAATTTGAATAAATTTAAGAATGAACTAAATAAGAATAAAAGCGATTTTAAAATTCTAATAAATAAATTCCGTATATGAAAAGGGAATTTTGAATAAACAGGAAGATAATGAATTTTAAGCTTCAGTGTTATTATTTAAAAGAATAAGGCATTTATTTTAAATTTAAGATTCAAATTTTGAAAAGAATAAAGAAGAAATTGGGAAAATCTGAAATTTGTATGTTTCAGTTAAAAGATTTAAAATCAAACGGAAAATAATAATAATAATAATAATAATAAAGTCTATAATTAATGGATTTTGAAATGAATTGAGTAAGTAAAGAAATTTATTTCAAAATGGAGTAAATTGGAAATCAATTTGAAAATTGATTTAAGTGGTTGAAGTTGGAACATTAAAGAAGAGCGTGACTTTGAAATTAATAAACTGGGTTTATAAAAGTGAAGCAATATATCAATAGATATTTAAAGGAATAAATTCATGATGGGAATTTATTAAACGAATGAGAAAATTTATTTAAAAATAAATAGTTTTTATTTTTAAAAGATTTGAAGAGAAGTATATTTCCCTGAATAGCCAAGTACGTTTCAAAGTAATTTTTTAAAAGCTTTAATGTTGTTTTAAAAAGCATGTTTAGAAAATTTATTATTTCTAAATGTTTAAATTCTGAAGTAAGTATTTTTCAAATCTATTATAGTAGAAATTATTTGAAGGTTACTTGATATTTTGTTTTAAAACAGAAAATCTACTTTTATATTTTATAAAGTAATCTTATTTTAAATATTCCTAAAGTATATATTCTTAATAAAGTATTGAAGTAGTTCTAAATTTAAACGTTTTAAGAGATATTTTATAATAAAGAGTTTTAAATTATTTAAAAAATCTAAAGTTTTGTGCTTGGTTGTTCCCAATGGAAATAAATATTTGGAGATTTAATTCATGAGAAAGGTGTGTTGAAAACTGTTGTCAAAAGGACTGAAAATGGAATTATATCTTGCGAAGATATTTTGAGGTTAATAAATAATTTGGTGAAATTATTTATGGTTGATGGATGTTTGTGAATGTTAATTGATAGTTAAATAATCGACTATCAATATGGGACAATGCGCTGATCGTTTCGAAGAGACCGGGATCGGGATTAATTTCTCGAAAACACTTCGATTCGGTTTGTACGCTTTCAGGAAAAACAAGTTCGGAGTCGAAGATGGAGCAGTGAAGTGCAAGGGCTAGTCGCTACTAATCCTGAGGATGCTTCCAAAATGGATGTAGTAGGAATAGTGCCTTTGGTTCCGTTCGAACCCGGGATGGACTTGAAAGGACGATTGCTTTCGGAACATCGTCAGGTGGACGATGGGCATTCTAAGTGAAACGATCTAAAAGGTAACGCTTAGCCTCAAGCCTCATCAACCGGGAATGACTGAAAATCAGGGGTTATGCAGCAAGGCTAGGTGCGTAGCATCCATTTCAGGGTGAGGTCATCCCTGTCTAGATGTCCCTTTTATTTCGGCTTAGTGGTGCGGTTGTTGATCCCAACCGTAGGGTGATCTCACTCGAGATTATCCACTAAGGGGCAGTCTCGGTCTTGTGTTGTAGGGGGTCCGGAGTGATCCTCGATACAGTGATCTATGCCACGTATTATGACAGGTGGTACCCCAATGCCTAGACATTAGTGGAAATCCATTCTCCCTACGCGCCTTTTACGAGTTTTGTTTGTATCACCCACTTTGTGGCTAGTAACTGGAATTTAATAGATGTAACAATTTCGGCTATTTTAATAAGTATTTGTAGATAGACACTATTATAATACCAGAGGATTTTAATAAAAAGTGTTTTAGCTATCGTAAGGTAAAAACCCGACATGTTTATTTGTGGCGTGGTCTTACGAGATGCTTTTGTTTTCAAAGGATTTTGAAACTTTAATAATTAATTTGAGTGTTCTCACGCTGGTATTCCAGACTGACTCAGGTGTTATTTAACTGTAATGCTCGGGTCAGACCGAGTATTATAGAATACAGGAAAGAATGTCGTGGAGCTCAGGAGACGAGCTGGATGGTGATACGTACTTCCGTATTTGATTATTATTCCGCTGTGTATCCAGTTGTATGTTATTTGATGTGGAACTCTGATGATGTACTCAGATGATGTATGTATAAAAAGATATAGAATTTGTTTTGGTGTAAAGATCTGTGATTATCTATTATATTTTATTCCGCTGCGATGGTTAGATTCTGATGTTGTTTTCTATTTTCTTCTTCTACCACTTCTTCTTTAACCCTCATGGTTCGGTTTTTCGGCATCGGAAAATCGGGTCATGACAGGAGCCAGACAGACGCGTATACGAGAAGGGTAGCTGACAATGTAGTAAGGCTATTGATGTGCATGGCCATACGCGATTTAATGAGGGCAGTGCGATGCAAGGTACTAGTTAAGGCTTGAAGTAGTGTTGATCTAGGGATTCTAGATGCTTGTTGGATAGAAGAGGAAGAATTTACAAGGTGAGTTATCTCTATGACTCACAACTTTTGTCTTGATCTCTTTTTATGATTTTATTTGAGTGTGGTGTTATGATTAATGGTTGATATTGATTGAATGGATTATAATTGTGTGCTTATGGTTATTTTACTTAGGGTTGGGATGTAAATTGGTTATTTGTTGAACGCATATATACATTATTTGTTTTACACGATAACTGGATACAAGTAATAACCAGACACGACCCTTGAAATTAATTGGGATAGAATAAATGAATTAAGTAGAAGCTTTAAACGTTATAAAATATTTTAAATATAAATAGTGATTTTAGAATGAGTTATCTTATATGATATTGTAAATTTTATTATTAATTAAAAATGTTTGTGAATAATTTTAAAAATTGTGTGAATATATATTATTTGGAAAGTAACGGTTTTTTGGATATGATTAAATGAATATTGAATATTTTTATTTATTTACCAACGATTACAAAAATATTTCAAGGATTGTAACACCCTAGATTTTTGATAACATTATTTAGGAGATTTAATTAGATAAACTAAATGAAATAATTTGTTGATAAGGGGATTGAGATTTGATTTAATTAAGGTAGCCATGCCTTTTTACAAATACATTAAAGAAAGGTTTAAAATCAATTAGAGGAGGGGTATTATGGGAAAGAGGCCATTTCTACATTGTCTTTCTTAGGCCGTGTGTTTCAAAAGACGTTCATTCTCACTTTCAAAAATTTAGAAGTTTGGCCGACCACTATTAACGAAGGAAGAAGGAGTGAAACAAAAGACAAGCTTAAGTAAAGCAAATTCAAATCAAACTCATTCAAATCTCAAGCTCCTTAATCATTAAACAAAAAGGTGAGTAATGTTTATACCTTTAAATTTTTATGGTTTCGGTTTTAAGTTTAATTCTGAATAATTTTGCAAAGGTTACCATGATTTTGAATGGTAATATATGCGTGTTGATGAATTATGTATGTTCATATAGATTTTATGACATGTTTTAAGATGAAAACCCTATTAATTGACATCTATTAGCCTTGTGAATATTTATGGTGACTTAAAATGTTATTTTAGAGATGAGTTTCAATTCTCAGAATTTTTTGAATTTTTGTGGAATTATTATGAATTTTCTAAGGAAGAGAAGGTTACTTTGGATTATAAAATTATTTTTGGGAAAAATAATTACAGTTTGGGTTCAAAAATTATATATATTGAAGAAAACATATTATTTGGTTTTTTTGTATTTTTCTAAAAAAATTCAAGGTGTTTTAATAGTTATATAAAATTATTTAAGATATGGGACTTAAGTGTTTTATGTAATTATAAAGGAGAAATGGGCTTTTTCAAAATTATTCAAATTTCCAAATAAGGAAAGTTGGCAGCACTTTTGAATATAAAATTCTGGTAACCAATCAAATTTAGACAAACAAGGCAGGCGAGTTACAAATGTACTGTCCTAAAAGTACAAATAAATAGTCTTTCTTCTATTTCAACCCTTTCGGCAGAGCTTCCATTTTCTTTCTAGACCTTCTAACAAAGTCAAAATGTATCAAACCTTTCGGCCTGGTCAAATACCAATGCACAAGGTATCATGCAACTGGTACGTAGTGAATTGGATGGAGTCGAAAGGTTTAGGGATGAAAGGCTATAACTTTCGAAAGAGATGAAAATTTGTTTTGGTTTAAAGAAAATATGCTTGCTAAGTTTCGACAAAGAGCTTTTGAAATTTTCAAAAAGTTTTAAAAGAAAAAGGTTTCGATTGGCTTGCTTTCTTGTTTTAATTGAAATCTTCCGACAGGGTCGAAAGATATAACTTTCGACAAGGACAAAAGTTAGTTTTTGCTTCCTAACCTTTCAAAACAGATGGAGTCAAAGGTTATCTTTTGTTTTCTAAAACTTGCTGCCTCTCTCCATTGATTTCAAAGGGTTAGTTCCAATACCAACGCTGTAACGACCCGATATTTTCAACCATTCGCATCCGCACATGTCGGACTTGAATTGCTTAAAATACCGCGTTGTAAATAAAATTTGGCAAATCTCAGAATATACAGTAAATACATAATCACAGATCACAGACACAGAGTATTTAATAATGCAGCGGAATTTAAAAGAAATAGTAGTTCATGAAGCTACTATATAAAAATAAGATACATCAGTGTTAAACATGATACAACAAAAAGTAACAAGATACATCAGGTACAAATCAGAATACATCACTGAAATCACTGGATACAGAAAGCAAAATGGATGGCTGGATCTTCAAGGAGAGCTCCAACTCCGAAGGTGAATCTTGAATGCTAACTCACTCAATCTGACTCGAGCGTAAAGCAAAACACAAAACACTCGAGTCAGGACATAAATACTTATGAACTATAAATCAACTCAAATGAACAGTAACAAAAATGCATCAGTAACTTAAAGGATGCTTGGGATCGCCCATCCTTTAAGGATCCGTTAAACTATTTACTATGTAGTAATATTGTGCTATTATAATAATGTCTACAGTAAAATAAACATACTTTTAAATAGCGTTCCGGGCTACCCATATCACCCTTCACACATAATAGTCCCAGTAGTCCATCCAATATCATGCCATCTCCACTCCGGGTGACTGTCAGAGGATACCACACGGGCTACGGGAGAAAAACAAACTCGTAGTAAAGGCTCGGTATGGTAGGTGACACGGCACACAAGGCAATGCCACGGTAGATATACCAATTACGCACACGGGCTGGTGGTAACGCAGCAGCCACATACGCCCACCTCGGAACACACTCCCATATCAAAATCGGAGGATGGCCATCTAATCAATCACCAGTAAGAGTATAGTATCGAAGGAATGTGTCCGATAGGAGGAATGACCTCACTTGGCCCGAGATCGCTCCTGTTTTAGCCACCTTATGCCAACTCACGGGAGTTGGGTCCACGTAATATACCTCAAGAACGTCGCCACCATCCTACTTCATTCTGGAATCTCCACTGCGTACACGGTTGTTAAAGTGGTTTTCGAAGTTGGCAGAGAGTATGACAACTTCTGATCCCAGTCTCTTTAACAACCAAACGTTATTATAACGTCGTGGTCATTTCAAAATAGTTTATACTTTAAAAAGATCAAATCATTTCATTTCAAACTATATTTCTTTCAAAATAGTTTATACTTCGAAACCAAAACCATTTTTATTTCAAAACTATTTATTCAATCAAAATAGTTTATACTTCAAAACCAAAAACATTTCAAACATATATTCATTTCAAAATCATAATATTTTCAAAGTATAACTCTTTCGAAACCAAAAATACTTGAAACAATTACACTTTGAAAATCATAACATTTCAAAATCATACATTTAAAATCATCGGATATTCATTTAATTCTTTACATTTTACAATTCATTCAATTAATCCCAAATTTTCAATTTCCAACTTAATTCAATTCAAACCATCAGTTTCAATTAAATTTCCCAATAACCATTTCAAATCATATCATTTTCAAATATAGATTTGATCCACAAATTAAACTATTCAATTTTCAATAAATTTCAAAGCTTTAATATCCCGCATTTCAAAACTAAATTTTATAATTTCATATATCACAAATCTAGTTTCATTATTACTTAGTTTTGAAATATTCATTTCATAAATCCAATACTATTTAAATAAACTCAATTTACAATTAAACTAAATATCCTTTCATACCAATATAAACTTCAAATATTCATTTATCAAAAGTACATATCATTCTAATTCATATTCTTTATCAAAATAAAGATCAAATCATTTCCAAACCTTATTATCAAATCATTATTTGAATTCAAATTCAAATACTCAAATTTAAATATCATTTTTAAATCAAATAAGTCATTCATTTGTTATTTCAAGTATCATTACAAAATACATTAAAAATTCCATTCAAAATTCATTTATCTCATTACATTTCATTCCATTTAACACATAACCAAGTAAACCTTACTTAAATTCAAATTCAAATTTAAATTCCTTAAAAATTCAAATTTAAATATTAAAATATATTCAAAACTTCTTAAATTTCACAATTAATCAATTTCCAAAATTTAAATCATTTAACACTTTAAAATATAACTCAAACAGTGTTAAAACTATAACATTTCAAACATTGTCAAATTATAGCAACGACAGCATTTATAAAGTGCTATCGTAGCTTATAGCTTCCAAAAATGGTTTAGTTCAAGAATAACGGCATTTATATAATGTCGTAATAGATATTTAGTTATTTCAAACATTGTTAGATTCAAAACAATAGCATTTAAAAATGCTGTCAAAAGACTACAACATTTTGAAAATGCTATGAATTCCAGATTTCATTTTTGCTTTTCAAAAAAATAATAGAACTCCAAATTTTATTATAACTCAAAAATCATATTTCTAGACTTCAAAATTTCACATTTAAAATCATTTTAACATATGATTCAACACAACAAAATTTTTAGATCAAATATTCAATTTAAAAACTCCATTCATTTATTAAGTCAAAATTCACTGTTTATTAACATATAAATTAAATAAAACTTAAAATTTTACTTCAAATATAATTTTAAAACTTTAAATTTAATTTCCTTTATTTATTTACATCTTAAAATAAAATTTAAAGTCTAAAATCTCAATTATTTCACATTCACGTACTCAAATTCACAATTTCAAGACTTAATATTTAATTTTTTTAAAACCATAAAATATATATTTTTAAATCAAAATTTCATACTTTTAAAAATACATATTTTAATAAAAATCATTTAAAAATATACCGCGGGGTCTGTATATAATTTTCTAACCTAGGTCAAGTGATACGGATATATATCATTTCAATCCACAGTTTACAAAGAAAATCCGGGTTCTATCATTTCAAACCCGCAATCCCAAGTCAAATAAAATACAATAAAAATCGCTCAGGCCTATCATTTCAGCCCATAATGATTTTTCCCTAATCTAAAGTCCGTTTCGGTATGTATCATTTCAATCCATAGTGATTCAATTCTAACAGGGAACTTGCAGTGTGAATATATGCATAAACAATATAAACAATGTAAGTGTCACAATATAATGTCATATATCACATGTCAGGTGATAATTAACAGTTTTAACATGGTAATAACATGGCATAGCATATCATATGATCATCATTAACTTGCATAACATTTTATATTACTAAACACTTGTCATCAATTCACTATTTCATAAGTATAAATGTCAGAGTGAGAAAGACTCACCTTTATCAAAGCTAGAGACAAACAACACACACAAGAACAATTCCAAAGACACGAAAAGCACGATTTGATTTGAATAGATGGAGACCCTTGTAAACAACACAAAATATAACATACATAAGCACAAATATAGATATCGACATACAAATATATCAACAACTTTAGTTTGCAGAACAGTTGCAAAACAAGATAGATGACCAAACCTTAGAAGCAAAAGACTTGCACACGACAACATAAGCTTGTCACATGATCAAATGATCTTGATCTCACCACACTAGGCTCTGGTTTGGGTCAGGTTTAGCAACCATAAAGGTTAGGTTACAAGTGGATGAAGGTAGTGGAAGAGTTACAACATGAAGCATACATGGGTTCAAGGCAAATATGTGAAGTTTTTGGTGCATTTTGACTCGGCTATGACCACATATAGGCTCGGCCATGGGGTCTTCATGTCAAGTCAGATCTAGACAGTAGTGAAAAGGGCAGCCAGAGGTGAAGTAGATGATGGTGGTGGCGGCTAAGGGGTGGCCAAAGGCAACTATGAAGGCAATAGTGGAGTATAGGCTTGGCTAGCATTGTTTTGGTGAAGTGCTTTGCAAATTTGAGGTGGTGGCTTCATCTAATGGTCATGACTAGAGGTGGTGGTCAGAGGAGAGGGGGTTGGTGCTGCTGTAGATGGTGGAGAGGATGGTGGTCAGCAAGGAGAGAGGTGAGGCCAAGCAAACATGAAGAAGAGGAAGGCTAAATCAGTGAAGAAGAGGGGAAAATGTGAAAGAAAAGCCATTGTTTTTTTTTTTTCCATACATGGCCGTGATTTTTAGGGGGAAGATGAGGAAGAGTTTTCATGTGAAAAGGAAAATGGAATGTCAGCTGAAGAGTGGAGTTAAGACAGCCAATTGAAGAGATGTTGGTTGAGAAATGAAAAGACAGAATACAAAAAGGCTTGAGCAAATAAAGAGTCACAAACCTTTCAAATTTCCACCATTTCTTTTTAAATTTTAAATACATGTAAAATATATATAAATACAAATAAAAACACGAAAATATTGTAAATAAACAAAAATAAATAAATAAATATTAATTAAATATAATTAAATTAAGAAAATAGCAAAGAAAATGTAAACTAGGCTTGAAAATTTGAAAATAATGAAATGAACTTTTGAAGAATTGTATGTACATGAAACATATTTATAAATAAAGATAAAAACATAAAAATAAAATGCATACATAAAAATGAATAAATAAATTTTAATTAAATATAATTTAAATAAAGAAAATAACAGAAAAATGGAAACTAACCTTTAAAAATAGAAAATAAATTCAATAAGCTTTGGGAAAATTCAAACATCACTTTGAAAATATTTAAAAGGTAAGAATATATGTAACATAGCATATGATACAATTTAGAATAAGATATGACAATTAAAAAGATTATTTATATAATTTAAAATAAACAATTTTGTTAACTACAGCAAATTTCACAGAATAGTTAAAAAGGCATAACTTTCACATTATAAATCAGATTTCAACGAAACGAAAAGCAGTGTTCTTAAAATTTTATTTACTTTCAAAATAAAATATAAAATTCAAATTTTCAAACTTTCAAATTTTAAATTTAAAAGTCAAAGTTTGACCATTTTGACCAAAATTCACTTTTCTGGAAATATTCCATTTATGCATGATTGAAATTCTAATCCACATCAAAATCAACATTTATATTTCAATTAACAAAATATATTCATTTTAATAAATAAAATAAATTTTTAAATTAGGAATTTAAACTAAAATAATTAAAATATACAATTACAATAATCAGAAAATACAGGGTTGTTACACTCTCCCCCACTCAAAACTTTTCGTCCCCGAAAAGGAATGAGGTACGGGAAAGCACAGAAAAAGATAGAATGAAATAGTATTAAGACAAGATGACAGGAAGATTAAAATTATACCTGATAATTGTTGCTATAGGTAAGTTTAACAATGTGGAGATGATCTTTCCAAGATCTTCTAGAATCAAGAACACAAGCATGAAAAAAATCTTTTAGAATCTGATTCACCCTTCCCATTTGACCAATGGTCTATGGATGGCGAGTAGTGCTCAGATTCAAAGATGAGTACCAAAGATTATAGAAAGATTTCTAAACAGACTAGTATAAGCAATAGCCTCCCCATTCTGTAGCAAGATAAGGAAAATAAAAATATCCAAAAGATAGTTTGAAAAATAAATTAAGATCATAAATTTGGAACCATGAAAATTTCAACTTAAATTGAAAATTAATTTTTCATAAGTTACATAAATCTTAAACATCTCTAATTTCATTATCTTAACATCCAATTATCTTAAATTAACAATTTCAAAAATCATGGATTTGAAAAAAATCATTTATTATACACATAATGTACTCAATAAATTAATTCTTCTTTATTCCTAATTAAAATTAAATTTATTACTCTCAATATATCTTATCACCTATATTATATATGTTTACACTTATTATAACTGCTTTAAATTTATTCTTAGTTCCTTTATCATCATTTTATATTGTAAATTATTCCATTACCCTTTTTCTTTATTTACCTCTGTTAATCCTTTTATAACTAAAATTTAAGTATATAACATTTATAATAACCACTCAAATTTTATTTATAAAAATCTTTTTTTTTTATATTGTATATTATCCAACTACATATTCAACTTCTGAAAATTAAGGTAAGTTATATTGGAATGAAATTGTGTATTATACAAATAAAACTTTCTAATTCAATTATTTCAAGCTTGAATATTTATCCAAATCTTGAAATTATACTTAGAAATTATCTTTGAAGATAAAATTTAGGAATTAAATTTCCGATAAATTTCAAACTATTTAGAGATAACTAAATGCACATATACTATATATATATTCAACTTTAAATCATATATCAGCATATGTTATGAATCCAGTCTTATTTTATAAATTCAAATCAATTAAATTTCCCAAAACAAAACTGTAGCAAGACTACAGAATGGTCTCTTCACTTCAAAAATTGAAAATGAACGTCGATGATGCTGCAGTCATCACCGAAATTATTTTCCAGCGACAAAGAGAAGAACACTAAATTTAAATTTAAAATTCTTTGGAAACAAATTTCTATTCGAAAATACTTTAAATAATATATCCTTTAAAACTTTAAACACAAAGTTTGAAATCCATCGGAAATTAAATTCTCAAATTCTTGTTTTACATTCATTTTAAATTTCCAAATAAATTTATAACCATGTTTTATAGTTCAATTAGATATATGAAACAATAGAAAATGATATATAAAATCAAATATTATTTCTTAACAACCAATTCAAATAAAATCCAGATAAAGATTTATAATATAGTTACAAAATTTATTTCACAAAATTTATTTCCTTACTAAATTTTAAAAACATATTGTGTCAGTTTGCTCTGTCTAAGTGTTTTGGAAATCTTATCGATGACGTTGATCAGACGAATCGATTAGAAACCCAAATCAACATCAACAACTCAAACAACACAATATATAAAACATTTTAAATATTTGTTTACAAATACACTTCAAGAATGATTTGAAGATAAGTTGGAAACAAAGATGAGATAATTAAATAACAGAATAGAAAGATGGATAAGCTTATATAAATCGCGGGCAACCTTAACCGGGTTAACCGTGACTTAAAGAATAAGACCGATGTGGATTTCTTGGGTAAATCGACATTCGATCTCAAGATGTAGAGTTCGAAGTTATAAGAGATACTAGCATCTAAACCGAGGATATAGAATCTCTGGTGAATCGATGTTGTTGTAAAGGAGTTTTCCCCCTTTACAAATAAATTTGAGGTTGGCGAGACCGCCGACTCATTATGAAGATCTTTTGAAGTTGAGTTATGGGATACTCCAGAAACAAAAGAAGATAAATAGTGAGGGACACAAATGGATTTTGGAACCACAGGGAATGTTCCAAAATTCAAAGGAATCGAGTCAAAAAGGAAGAGATTTAAAATCGAATGAAAGTGATTCTGTAAATACATTTACCCTATATACCGAGTTTTGCCTAGAGCTACCAAAGCTCTGATACCGACTATAACGACCCGATATTTTCAACCATTCGCATCCGCACATGTCGGACTTGAATTGCTCAAAATACCGCGTTGTAAATAAAATTTGGCAAATCTCAGAATATACAGTAAATACATAATCACAGATCACAGACACAGAGTATTTAATAATGCAGCGGAATTTAAAAGAAATAGTAGTTCATGAAGCTACTATATAAAAATAAGATACATCAGTGTTAAACATGATACAACAAAAGGTAACAAGATACATCAGGTACAAATCAGAATACATCACTAAAATCACTGGATACAAAAAGCAAAATGGATGGCTGGATCTTCAAGGAGAGCTCCAACTCCGAAGGTGAATCTTAATGCTAACTCACTCAATCTGACTCGAGCGTAAAGCAAAACACAAAACACTCGAGTCAGGACATAAATACTTATGAACTATAAATCAACTCAAATGAACAGTAACAAAAATGCATCAGTAACTTAAAGGATGCTTGGGATCGCCCATCCTTTAAGGATCCGTTAAACTATTTACTATGTAGTAATATTGCGCTATTATAATAATGTCTACAGTAAAATAAACATACTTTTAAATAGCGTTCCGGGCTACCCATATCACCCTTCACACATAATAGTCCCAGTAGTCCATCCAATATCATGCCATCTCCACTCCGGGTGACTGTCAGAGGATACCACACGGGCTACGGGAGAAAAACAAACTCGTAGTAAAGGCTCGGTATGGTAGGTGACACGGCACACAAGGCAATGCCACGGTAGATATACCAATTACGCACACGGGCTGGTGGTAACGCAGCAGCCACATACGCCCACCTCGGAACACACTCCCATATCAAAATCGGAGGATGGCCATCTAATCAATCACCAGTAAGAGTATAGTATCGAAGGAATGTGTCCGATAGGAGGAATGACCTCACTTGGCCCGAGATCGCTCCTGTTTTAGCCACCTTATGCCAACTCACGGGAGTTGGGTCCACGTAATATACCTCAAGAACGTCGCCACCATCCTACTTCATTCTGGAATCTCCACCGCGTACACGGTTGTTAAAGTGGTTTTCGGAGTTGGCAGAGAGTATGACAACTTCCGATCCCGGTCTCTTTAACAACCAAACGTTATTATAACGCCGTGGTCATTTCAAAATAGTTTATACTTTAAAAAGATCAAATCATTTCATTTCAAATTATATTTCTTTCAAAATAGTTTATACTTCGAAACCAAAACCATTTTTATTTCAAAACTATTTATTCAATCAAAATAGTTTATACTTCAAAACCAAAAACATTTCAAACATATATTCATTTCAAAATCATAATATTTTCAAAGTATAACTCTTTCGAAACCAAAAATACTTGAAACAATTACACTTTGAAAATCATAACATTTCAAAATCATACATTTGAAATCATCAGATATTCATTTAATTCTTTACATTTTACAATTCATTCAATTAATCCCAAATTTTCAATTTCCAACTTAATTCAATTCAAACCATCAGTTTCAATTAAATTTCCCAATAACCATTTCAAATCATATCATTTTCAAATATAGATTTGATCCACAAATTAAACTATTCAATTTTTAATAAATTTCAAAGCTTTAATATCCCGCATTTCAAAACTAAATTTTATAATTTCATATATCACAAATCTAGTTTCATTATTACTTAGTTTTGAAATATTCATTTCATAAATCCAATACTATTTAAATAAACTCAATTTACAATTAAACTAAGTATCCTTTCATACCAATATAAACTTCAAATATTCATTTATCAAAAGTACATATCATTCTAATTCATATTCTTTATCAAAATAAAGATCAAATCATTTCCAAACCTTATTATCAAATCATTATTTGAATTCAAATTCAAATACTCAAATTTAAATATCATTTTTAAATCAAATAAGTCATTCATTTGTTATTTCAAGTATCATTACAAAATACATTAAAAATTCCATTCAAAATTCATTTATCTCATTACATTTCATTCCATTTAACACATAACCAAGTAAACCTTACTTAAATTCAAATTCAAATTTAAATTCCTTAAAAATTCAAATTTAAATATTAAAATATATTCAAAACTTCTTAAATTTCACAATTAATCAATTTTCAAAATTTAAATCATTTAACACTTTAAAATATAACTCAAACAGTGTTAAAACTATAACATTTCAAACATTGTCAAATTATAGCAACGACAGCATTTATAAAGTGCTATCGTAGCTTATAGCTTCCAAAAATGGTTTAGTTCAAGAATAACGGCATTTATAAAATGTCGTAATAGATATTTAGTTATTTCAAACATTGTTAGATTCAAAACAATAGCATTTAAAAATGCTGTCAAAAGACTACAACATTTTGAAAATGCTATGAATTCCAGATTTCATTTTTGCTTTTCAAAAAAATAATAAAACTCCAAATTTTATTATAACTCAAAAATCATATTTCTAGACTTCAAAATTTCACATTTAAAATCATTTTAACATATGATTTAACAAAACAAAATTTTTAGATCAAATATTCAATTTAAAAACTCTATTCATTTATTAAGTCAAAATTCACTGTTTATTAACATATAAATTAAATAAAACTTAAAATTTTACTTCAAATATAATTTTAAAACTTTAAATTTAATTTCCATTATTTATTTACATCTTAAAATAAAATTTAAAGTCTAAAATCTCAATTATTTCACATTTACGTACTCAAATTCACAATTTCAAGACTTAATATTTAATTTTCTTAAAACCATAAAATATATATTTTTAAATCAAAATTTCATACTTTTAAAAATACATATTTTAATAAAAATCATTTAAAAATATACCACGGGGTCTGTATATAATTTTCTAACCTAGGTCAAGTGATACGGATATATATCATTTCAATCCGTAGTTTACAAAGAAAACCCGGGTTCTATCATTTCAAACCCGCAATCCCAAGTCAAATAAAATACAATAAAAATCGCTCAGGCCTATCATTTCAGCCCATAACGATTTTTCCCTAATCTAAAGTCAATTTGGGTATGTATCATTTCAATCCATAGTGATTCTATTCTAACAAGGAACTTGCAGTGTGAATATATGCATAAACAATATAAACAATGTCAGTGTCACAATATAATGTCATATATCACATGTCAGGTGATAATTAACAGTTTTAACATGGTAATAACATGGCATAGCATATCATATGATCATCATTAACTTGCATAACATTTTATATTACTAAACACTTGTCATCGATTCACTATTTCATAAGTATAAATGTCAGAGTGAGAAAGACTCACCTTTATCAAAGCTAGAGACAAACAACACACACAAGAGCGATTCCAAAGGCACGAAAAGCACGATTTGATTTGAATAGATGGAGACCCTTGTAAACAACACAAAATATAACATACATAAGCACAAATATAGATATCGACATACAAATATATCAACAACTTTAGTTTGCAGAACAGTTGCAAAACAAGATAGATGACCAAACCTTAGAAGCAAAAGACTTGCACACGACAACATAAGCTTGTCACATGATCAAATGATCTTGATCTCACCACACTAGGCTCTGGTTTGGGTCAGGTATAGAAACCATAAAGGTTAGGTTACAAGTGGATGAAGGTAGTGGAAGAGTTACAACATGAAGCATACATGGGTTTAAGGAAAATATGTGAAGTTTTTGGTGCATTTTGACTCGGCTATGACCACATATAGGCTCGGACATGGGGTCTTCTTGTCAGGTCAGATCTGGACAGTAGTGAAAAGGGCAGCCAGAGGTGAAGTAGATGATGGTGGTGGCGGCTAAGGGGTGGCCAAAGGCAACTATGAAGGCAATAGTGGAGTATAGGCTTGGCTAGCATTGTTTTGGTGAAGTGCTTTGCAAATTTGAGGTGGTGGCTTCATCTAATGGTCATGGCTAGAGGTGGTGGTCAGAGGAGAGGGGGTTGGTGCTGCTGTAGATGGTGGAGAGGATGGTGGTCAGCAAGGAGAGAGGTGAGGCCAAGCAAACATGAAGAAGAGGAAGGCTAAATCAGTGAAGAAGAGGGGAAAATGTGAAAGAAAAGCCATTGTTTTTTTTTTTTTTTTTCATACATGGCCGTGATTTTTAGGGGGAAGATGAGGAAGAGTTTTCATGTGAAAAGGAAAATGGAATGTCAGCTGAAGAGTGGAGTTAAGGCAGCCAATTGAAGAGATGTTGGTTGAGAAATGAAAAGACAGAATACAAAAAGGCTTGAGCAAATAAAGAGTCACAAACCTTTCAAATTTCCACCATTTCTTTTTAAATTTTAAATACATGTAAAATATATATAAATACAAATAAAAACACGAAAATATTGTAAATAAACAAAAATAAATAAATAAATATTAATTAAATATAATTAAGTTAAGAAAATAGCAAAGAAAATGTAAACTAGGCTTGAAAATTTGAAAATAATGAAATGAACTTTTGAAAAATTGTATGTACATGAAACATATTTATAAATAAAAATAAAAACATAAAAATAAAATGCATACATAAAAATGAATAAATAAATTTTAATTAAATATAATTTAAATAAAGAAAATAACAAAAAAATGGAAACTAACCTTTTAAAATAGAAAATAAATTCAATAAGCTTTGGGAAAATTCAAACATCACTTTAAAAATATTTAAAAGGTAAGAATATATGTAACATAGCATATGATACAATTTAGAATAATATATGACAATTAAAAAGATTATTTATATAATTTAAAATAAACAATTTTGTTAACTACAGCAAATTTCACAGAATAGTTAAAAAGGCATAACTTTCACATTATAAATCAGATTTCAACGAAACGAAAAGCAGTGTTCTTAAAATTTTATTTACTTTCAAAATAAAATATAAAATTCAAATTTTCAAACTTTCAAATTTTAAATTTAAAAGTCAAAGTTTGACCATTTTGACCAAAATTCACTTTTCTGGAAATATTCCATTTATGCATGATTGAAATTCTAATCCACATCAAAATCAACATTTATATTTCAATTAACAAAATATATTCATTTTAATAAATAAAATAAAATTTTTAAGTTAGGAATTTAAATTAAAATAATTAAAATATACAATTACAATAATCAGAAAATACAGGGTTGTTACAAACACTTCATTGTTTTCAAATGGTTTCGAAAGGTTTTATGAAGTTTCCAAAGCAGTTGCTTTCGACTCCAATGTTTTCTAATCCTATTGCGTAATCCAAATTTTTTAAGTCGAAACGTTTAAAGGTTTCAAAGTAGTTAACTTTGATTTAGTTTCGAAAGTTTTTCCACCTATTTTAGATTGAACCCAATGTCTGCGAAAGGTTTTGAGTTACATTGTTTTTGAAAGGTTTATTGCATAAGGGAGGTACCCCAAGCTTTCAACAAAGTAGAAAGGTGAAACCTTTCGACTAGGTCGAAAGGAAACCTTCCAACTAGGTCGAAAGGTATGGTTTTGCAATGTTTTCAAAAGGCTAAGGTTTAAAGGATTTAAAAGGCGGATGTCATATGTTTTAAAATTTGTAAAAAGGAAAATTTTTAAAAGGTATTGAAGGAGTCACCTTCGATGATTTTGAAAGGTTTATTAAAGGATAAGAAGGAGTTACCTTCAACTCTTTCAAAGTTTTGTAAATGGTTTTGAAGGAGTTACCTTCTATGTTTTCGAAAGGTTGTTTAAAGGTTTGAAACAAGGGTTTCAAATATAAGAACTAGGTAGATAACCTAAGTGGTTTAAGTTATAAAGGACATTAACTTATAATAAAGGATAGACAATCCTTATTGAATATCATCAACATTATTTTGAGTAAAGTATATAAAACATGGCAAAAATAGCTTAGAGTAAAGCTAAAGGTATATTTTTCTTGCATATATAATTTGACGAATTCAATCATTTTGAAAAGGTTTTAAGGAAAATTTAAAGAGCAGTTGTTCAAATATTTGAAGGGTAGTTAATCTTAAAGAAAATTCGGGCAGTCAGCTCATTTTAAATTCGGACAGTCAGTCCATTTTAAAGGCAGTCGGCCTAGAGGACAGTTAGTCTAGCAAGAGCAGTCAGCTTTGATATGAATAAATAGTTCATTTATTAGCATAATAGACCTTTCTAAATTTTTAAGGATAGTTAGTTCACCCTTTTTACCTGTTTAGGGTAGATAGTCCATTAGTTAGCATAAAAGATATTATTATAATCAATTTTAGGACAGATAGTCCAGAAAAGAGCAGATAGCTCAGTATTTAGAACAGATAGTTCAGATTTTAAACAGATAGTCTATTGCATTTCCTATTTTATCATAATGTATATTGCTATATTATTATTATAATCATTTGATTAACCAGTTTGGTTGTAGGAAAGGATTTGCAAAAATATATGTTTTGAAAAGAGATATTAGTGAGGGGAGACCCGTTCCGCTAGGTGGCATGGTCTCACTATTTATCAATAAACTAAGATGTAATATAGATTATTCATACCAGGCTTTAAGTCTGACTCGAAGTTTTTGTTTCCCTTTAAACTCTTTGGTGCTCAAAATTTGATTTGAGTAGCCTGAGGGTTTAAGTTTTTAGGTTTTAGAAGATTCTGGCGAATAAAGCATCCGAAGATGGACAAGTGGCTAATGGATAGCTAATTTAGGAATTCTGTTTTAAAATTGTTTTCGTTGTGTATTAAGACAATAACGTCTATATTGCTTTGATCATCCAAGGGAGCATCTTCATATGTCGCTCTTGGCGTATTTGTAAATTATATTTGATCAATGTCTGGGATTACGTTTGGGATTTTTGTAGCTTGGATATGATTTATTCGGAATATAATCACTGAAATTATTGTTTTTTGGAAATATGTGATTTTGTTCATATTCAAGTACTTCTGATATTATGGATACCATCAACACTACCGTATTTCGTCACCAGAAGTTAATAACGTGGATGACTACAACATCTATAACACTTAGCTTTTGGCCTCCAAAACGAGATGTTAAAAGGATACTTATAAAATGGTATTTAAAATTATATTTTAAAGTGGTAAGTTAATTTTATTTGGATCTAATAAATTAGAAGTATATAAAATAATACTTTGAAGTAATAGTCAGTATATGGAATTTGTTTATTGGATGGAAATTATAATTTATGGGACTTATTATATGTATTGATAAGTAAATTTTTGGAAGTGATATATTTTTATCGTGTTTGCCTATTTTTATATAAAAGGAATTAATTAATTTGGAAGGAAATTTTGTGGATTTTGTTGCATAAGCTAATCGTATCAATTATTATTATAGTATAAATTATATGGAAAGGTATCAAACAAGATAAAATTTTGATTTGATGAATTTTCAATAATGGCCTAAGAGGGATTTGGGAGGGTTTTAAATATATTGATTTTGGAAAATTATATTATGGATTTGGGAAATATAACTTGGCGAGTTTTGGATTGCAAAAACATCATATTGTAAACCCCAAAACTCCTTCAAGGCGAAAAGTCAATTTTATGTTAGTACTTAATTGCTTTTGTCAAAATAATGGAAATAGTGTAGATTTTCAATTTCGATAATTTACCTTTCATTCCACTCCCTATTCTTTTTCTTGAATTAGGTTAAAGGATTTTTTATTAAGGAATAGTGTGTAAGGTACGAATTTTACTCGTAGTTCGCACTGCTTATTCCTATGAATTAAATAGAAACTCCTTTGTTTATTTTTATGTGAAAAAGGAGTTGATTAGAGCGTAAAAATTGGAAATATAAGTTTTGAGTGCCAATATATTACATTATTTTGATGCAATAAGTTGGGTTTAAATTTTATTTGTATACAAGTCTATTGATTGGAACTTTTGAAATGAAAATTGGAATTGTGGGTATTGTTGTTAATATGGAATGTGAC
The DNA here is from genome assembly GCA_030765085.1 of Allium cepa. Lineage (NCBI taxonomy): Eukaryota > Viridiplantae > Streptophyta > Magnoliopsida > Asparagales > Amaryllidaceae > Allium > Allium cepa. The sequence goes on from CM060941.1 coordinate 705,779,361, forward strand.
TTGTATAATTGTTTAAGGAGTTTACATTTAAACGCTAGTTTGGGGCATATATTCTCCTTTCTCAGAAATTAATAAGTGCTTGTGAGTGCGTTTGAGCATAATTAACGTATAATTATAACGTATAATTGCACAATTAAACAGGTTGTCAGTTGTATTAAAATCTCCTAAAGGAAGGTAATAATGTTAAAGGAAAAATAAGAAAGATCTCTTATAAGGCCTTAGTTATGGAAACAGTGAGATGTGTGAAAATATATGTTGAGAGCGAAATATAACTAAGTTATAGGAATGCGAGGTTAGTCAAAATCTCATGGAAATCTGCCTAGCTAATCTGGATACCAAAAGTGTGACTTTGGGGACGATATGAGACGTCACCTATAATAAGTAACTATGATGACATGAGGTTAGTCCTAAATTCTTTAGGGTAAATCTGCTCAACTAATCTGGTTACAAGTACCTACGAATTGTCGAGCTAATATGAGATGTCACCATAGTGTACGTGTTATAATATGAAGGACCTGCTTTAAAGATTGAAAGTACTAAGTGGTTATGTGAGTGCCTGCCTCTTCTTTATGTAAGAAGTAGTAAATGGTCGAGATTATGGGTTAGGCGCAGTATAGGATATCTCGAGATAGGGCCTTCTTCAATAGGTAGTGTGGCTGAAGAGATTCCGTGCAACGTCAGGTAGATAATTAATAATGAGGAGTCCCCCTTGGGATTTTAGGTAGTAAATGATGTGGAATTGCCTTAAATAAGGTATTAAATGGTCGTATCTACCTGATTCCCATTACAAGGTATTATGTGACTCGAGTACTATCTCTTACACTGATAGGACATTATGGACCCATGGGCTTATATTTAAAAAGACTTATGATGTAGGTAGAAAATGTAATACATATTCCTATTTTAATTATACCGCTCTAGTACTAATATAGTAAGGCCTGAGATTTTTATTCACAAGACATATGTTGTTCTGACTCCCTCCTCATTACAACACAGATTAGGAAAGGCGATGCTGAAGGCGGAGACATTGATGAGACTTGTGGTAGTATTTTATTTATTTACTTGTTATTTTTTTTACTGTTTTTGATCTACCCATGAAATAAAAACAATGTTGTAATCTTGTAATATTGTATCATGGATACGTTACAATTATTGTTGGGTTTTGATATTATGGATATTTTGTTATCATTTTGAATGAAATTTTGAAATTTGAATAAAATGGATACCGTCGTTATTAATGTATTTTATCCTTCCGCTGTGAGATTCTAAATATATAGATAAATAGCTCGGTATTTTTCTTTTTGCTAACCAATAGTCAGCTTTGAGATGGTTCTAAGTGCTTGTTCTAGGTCGGAATTTAGGCCCATTTAAGGGCTGGCTGTTTCATTTGGTATTAGAGTTTATATTACTCGATCAACGAGGAAAAAGTATGTGTATGAAAGAAGCATTTGTTATTTTTGAAAATATTATTACAAGAATCTCTGTTATATATATACGTTATTATGAACATATGCATATATCTTAGACAAATCTTTCTTTCAGCGTATAATACTATCTTAGGACATTATACTAAAATTTAACCTACAAATAGTAGACTATGGCTAAATATCCTTGTTTATTTGAGACTAGGAACCCCGACAATGCCCATCGTTCGAGGAATGCCCAAATGGTGTAAATAATACCTTAGGAACGTAGGCCAAGTCCTTGTTCTGCAGCAGATTGCACCGGCGGCACTCATTGTTCCACCTGCCAAGGCAGCATCCCGTCCTATCGATTTTTCCAAAATGTGTAAGGATTTTATGAATATGGAAGGAAGATTATACTCTAGAAAGGAAAGCTTCATGGAGACTAAGGCATGCATAAATGACCGTAAGAGAATATTTCAAGAGCTTGGTTAAGAGGATCGAGTAAAACAAAGAATGGCAGCATAGCACCTTAAGGGAGAAGCCTTAGATTGGTGAAATATGGTGGCTAAGGAGGACATTGTTTGGATCTTCACTTGGGATGAGTTCAAGAACCAATATGAGGCAAGATTTATGTCAAGAGCAGAAGTGAACTAGAAACTAGAGAAATTTATATAGCTTAAGTAGGGAGACTCTACTCTAAAGGAGTACATCGATAAATTTACATAACCAGCCAAGTTTAGAATGAATTTGATTGATATACCCATAAGAAAGGTCACAATATTTGTCAAGGGCCTAAACACCCCACTTAGGGAATGGTTATTGACTCAACACCCATTGGAGCTACCTTCGAGGTGCTTGTTGAGATGGCTTTATTGTAGATGACTATTGCTGAGGAGAAAGAGATGGAGGAGAAGAAGGAGAAGGCAGGACCTGCATAGAATCAGGGAGGGACCACGAAATGAAATTTTTGGGCAAATAAGAAGTAAAAAGGGAAATTTAAGAAAGAAGGTAAAGTGTGTAATAGATGCAAAAAGAAAGGAAACCTTGCAAAAGATTGTAGAATGAATTTGTCAAAGGATTCTTTTAAAGGAAAATGTTGCCACTTCCATGAGGAAGATCATTTCAAAAACCAATGTCCGAAGATGGTAAAAGAAGGGTAGAGTAGGCAAGCCTACGCCATTGTGGCCACTCCTATTCGAGTAGACCACCCTTAGAGACCAAGATACGTAGCTATGGAAGGTATAACTTTTGGGAATAATATTCGTACTACATTGACTCCCGATCATCACATTCATTCATTGTTAGGAATGTGATTAACTCCTTAAATATTTAAACCTAAACTATCACCCACCCAATTGTAGATTCAAATTCTATTAAGGGAACGACACATCTTTTCTCAAATTTTAAAGACCTAATATTAGACATATGTGACATTGATTTCATATGCAATGCGTATGTTCTAAATTTCAAAGGGTTTTGACTTATTTTGGGTATGGATTAGTTGTCGCACTATAGGGAAGTCTTAGATTGCGGTAGAAGGGCAGTATGGCTTAAGAGTTGTAAAGGGTGGGACCTAGATGTTCGTTGGACACCCAGAATTCAGTCGAGTTATGCTAACTATACTCAATGAACTTATTGCTAAATGAACTTTCATCTACTTGTGGTTCAATAATTCTCGGATGTCTTTGAAGAAATTTCGAGGCTTCCACCCTGAAGAGAGATTGAATTTAGGATTGATCTAGAGAAGGATGTTATACCAGTCGCTCTTCTATTATGACACATGGCCCCTAAGAAAAGATGGGAATTGGCTAAGTAGATCTTAAATTACCGCAGAAAGGATTCACTCGATGAAGAATCTCAGAATGAGGAGCCTTTGTTGTCTTTTCCATGAAGGCAGACCACTTATTAAGGCTTTATGTTGATTAAAGGGAACTTAATAAGTTGACAAAGAAGAATTGGTATTCCTTACCTAGGATGGATGATTCACTTAATCAACTTATGGGAGCTAAAGACTTCCCATAATTAGACTTGGAAACTTGATTTCATCGGCTAAGGATCATAAAAGATAGTAAACCAAAGACTGCTTTTCACACACTAGACGGACTCTATGAATGGGAAGTGATTCCTTTTGGATTGACAAATGCGACCGCATACTTTGTAGATTTGATGAGTAGAGTATTTAAGGGACAGTTAAACAAATTTGTTGTAGTTTTTGTAGATGCATCTTGGTGTTTTCCAAATCGAAAGGGAGCATGAAAGTAACTTAAGGGAGATATTAAGAACCTTTAGAAGGCACAAACTCAAAGAAAAATTCTCAAAATGCCACCCTTAGAAGAGGGAAGTGAAATATCTTAAGCATATTGTTTCGAAACATGGATTAGCGGTGGACTCGGCTAAAGTGGAAGTTATTCGAAATTGGAAAACTCCAAAGAATACTACGAAGGTTAAATGTTTTCTAGGGTTGGTAGGTTATTATAGGATTCATAAAGGATTTTTCAAAGATATTCATTCTCTAACTCGGTTGACCAAAAAGAATTTAGTCTTCCCTTAGGATGAGAAATACAAGCTAAAGGAACTATTGAAAAGTGCACATATACTAATTACCTCAAATGGAACAAAGCCTTTTACAGTTTACACAAAAGCACGTGGCATAGGAAAGGGAGCATTTCTTATGCAAGAAGGAAGAGCAATAGCTTATGCTAGCGGACAATTGAAGAACCATGAGAAGAGATTTCTTTGGGCATGACTTGGAGTTGGCAGCCATTGTTTCTTCCTTAAGATGTGGAGGCACTATCTTTTGGGGGAAAGTTTCGAGTTATGTACTGACCATAAATCAGTCAAATATCTATTTTTCCAAAATGACTTAAATCTTAGGCAATTGAGGTAGATGGAGTTTATAACATCCTACAACTTTGAGATACATATACCTTTGGAAAAGGGAACGTCGTTGCCGACACCCTTAGCTGGAATCATGCTACCTTGAGTGGTATATATGAGTGGAGGCAGTTGGAGTTCCTTCAAAATTTCAACTTCCAACCGCCAATAGAACCTACTCAAAATTATTTAGCAGCAATGGAGGTCAGGCTGGTAATGATGGACCATATTGAACTTGAACAAAATTAAGATGAAGGGATAGTCGATATCTTGGATAAGTTAAGGAGTGGAGAACAATTTCCGCACATCAGTAGATATGTAGTTGACAAAAAGGGATGTTTAAGGAGAGATGGACCCCTTTGCTTCCTAAGGATTTATAGTTTATTGGAGGAAGTGCTTATAGAATATCACCATTCACTAATAACTATTCACCCAGAGGAAATAAGATGTATAAGGATATGAAATGGATTTTCTATAGGCCAAGGATGAAGGAGAAAGTAGCTGAATTTGTTTCTAGATGTTTAACGTGTCAAAGGATTAAAGTTGAGCAAGGGAAGCATGGAGGATTTTTATTTCCATTAGAAATCTCAACTAGGACATAGGAACATATCAATGGACTTCACAGATGGGTTTCCTAGGAGTCAAAGAGTTAAAGAAGCAATTTGGGTCATAGTCGATAGACTCACAGAAGGTGCCCATTTTATTCCCATCAAGTGCAATAGGACCGTAGCATCTATAGCACAGATTTATATTAAGGAAGCGGTTCGACTTCATGGAATTTCAGTTAACATCGTTAGTGATAAAGACCCCTTATTTACTAGCGAGTTTTGGAGGAGTTTGCAGATAGCTTTGGGAACATTTTTGAATCTAAGTTCCGCTTACCACCAATAGATAGATGGACATATGGAAAGAGTAAATAGGATCTTGAAGGACTTGTCGAGAGCATGCATCATGAATTTTGAAGGACATTGGGGGCAGCGCCTACCTTTAGTTGGATTTGCTCATAATAATAGTTAATAACCAACGATGGTATGACACCCTTTAAAGCGCATTATGAGAGGGTACACAAATCACTTAATTGTTGGTGGGAAACCACCCATAAAATTTTACTCGGACCGGATTCGATTCGCGGAATGTCGATGAAGGTAGAGTAAATTAGGCATCAAATGAAGATAGTGCAAGATCACCAGAAACCCTGCGTGAATAAGAGAAGGAAAGAATTGGAGTTCGAGGTCTCCCTTCTTAAGTAAGTCATGGGATTTAGAAAATCATTAAAGTTTCCACTAAGATTTGTTAGGCTTTTTCGATAATGGAAAGAAAAGAAAGACTAGCTTACCGCGTGGAGCTATCTGATAGATTAGTTGGTGTACACAATGTTTTTCACGTTTTGCACTTGAGGAAATACCTATATGACACATCTATTGTAGTAGAACCTGATCAATGGGGGATATTGTGTAATGACCCACAAATTATCACTTTGATAAATTATATTTATTTTTAAATTTATTCAAATAAAAGGTTGATAATACAAATAATATTGTTTTGAGTGATAATAAGTGTTATATAGGTTTTTAACCTAGCAGGATCCAAGAGAAGTCGGAACAAATTGGTTGAGTAAGAAGGCCTAGAGTCAACTAAAAGAACTAGAATAACAAGCTAAAGGAAGCCAAAGAAAAAAGAAAATCTACCAAAGAAATGGATCGCTAGCGATCCATGGTAGCCCAGGGTTCAACCGATTCCCTTGCATCATGGTCCAAACACAAATTCTAGAAGTAATAATTGAGTTTGACGAGAATCCGAGTTAGTTAAATCAAGAGACAAGAATCCATCCAGTTCAATTAGTGGCTAAACATAACTAGTAAGAAAACCATCATCAAAACAAGACGACGTGTAACAAGATGACATGAACAACATCGACATAAGATGACGAAGGCACACCATTCACCAAGGTCCAAAAACAGACTAAGTGTATGGATCGCTGGCGATCCATACATCATCACAGGATCACTACGCTTCATAAGAAGCAAAGCAGAGAGAAAAGCTAAGTAATCATCTCGCATTCGAGTATAAACCATGGACCACTAGCGATCCATAAAGCATGGACCACTAGCGATCCATAGATCATGGACCACTAGCAATCCATGGTTTTGGCTTGGGTCGCGATGCAAGTCTCAATAGCTCCTTCATGTGATCATATGCAAGTAGTTGGCGAATAGGCTTGGCCTAAGAGCACTATAATCTCTGTAAATACCCTCATATCTGCAACATAAACGGGATCTTTTGGATTGGCTGATGGAACTCTACACAGATTATTCTTCACTCTTCTCCTCCCACACAGTAGTCATATAGGGGTTCACTGTGATTCTCCAGTGAATTCTTGTACTTATGACTTGATCAAACTTAGAAGATTCAATCATATTGTAATCTGATTTAACTTTTAACAACAGTTATTTAATAAAAGTTATAAAGTGGACGTAGGCCTCATTAACAACCGATACACTATAAAAATCTTCTTGTCTCCTTTCTATTTCTGCTTTCTTTTTATATCTATTATTTATAGTATTGCCCTATGAGAATAATGCTGGTGCTTTCACACTCAAACCAGGGTGTTGATCCATTTTTTAGGTTAACATTTTAGTGCTTTCACTGAGAACCCAACTCAAGGCTCAGATCTAGCTATCTACTTTGGATCAGATAGGTCCAGATATTAGAACCTCAATTTTTGCTTCAAAAATCTATTGCTTGGAATCAATGGCTCTAGGAAGGAAGAGAAGTGCCTCTGGACAGTCCATAGAGGCAGTAATAGACAGAGAAGATATGAATCATCAGCAAACTGAAGTAAATGGTGTGAACGTAGGAGATTAGGTGCCAGCATCTTCCAGTCAATGCGAAGTCATTACAAGAGATGAGTTAAACAAGATGGTTGACGAAATCAACCAAAAAATGGAAAGCAATCAGCGAGCTCTGATGGTGAAGCTCAATGCTCTCTTAATCTTATAGTCAAATCCTTCTCTAAGAACTATGGTTGAACCTACAGCTGCCATAGAGCAAGCAAATTCTTCCGTTTCTGGCTTAAATAGAAGAAACAGGAAGTAGCCGAAGAAAAGGGTGACAACATGAACCATGGGAATCAATGCAGAAGGAAATGCAAGTACTTCACTCGCAGCAACCAACTTTGAACTTGAACCAAGGAGTGAAAACCCCATGAAAGGATATAGCCATGGACCTCTCCAACTAAGAAGATGGAGAACAATTTAAAGATGATAAGTTGGCAGATAATGCCAATGCGTTCGATAATGCTGGAAATGTCAAAACCGCTCCAATCAAGCCAAACGCAAGCCAATGGGATCTCGAGGAATGGTTCTCCCAAAGGCAGAAGAGTCTAGGCTTCAGCCCACTCGCCAAGACCGTTTGCAATGTCAAACACTTGGTGTAGTGACTAATAGTTGTCCTTAAGACTACCGGACATCAGAGGCATTTATCACAGACATGGTTAAAGCGATTGATGGATGAGAATAAAAATAGAAGAGATGATGAGTGGGAACCCACACCAAGTCAGACTCCCTGCCTGATCAGATCTTGAATGAGCAATATCCAAAAAATTCAAAATGCCAACTATTCCATCCTATGACGGGACGAAGGACCCAAAACCAGATTTGTACAAGTATAGTTGGTACATGGATGGAGCAAATGCTTTAGAAGCTATTCGGTGTAGATGTTTTCCCATTTTCGTGGAAGGAATCGCTTCCATGTGGTTCACTAGGTTTCCGTCGAATTCCATCTCTACTTTCGATCAACTGGCCACAAGATTCCTCAATTAGTTCAGGCTCCATTCCGTGTAACCTAAAGATGTGATGTCCCTGTCTAGATTATTCCACGGACAAAACGAATTGTTGAAGTCTTTCATGAACCGATTCAATACCGCAGCAATAGAGGTTAGCAATCAAACTGAGGGCATGGTTTTCATGGCTTTGGTCCAAGTCATTCATCCCAAAACTGAGTTCGGAAAGTGGATCAAGATAAAGCAACCTACTACAATGATGGATTTCGATAGCAAAGCAAGTCAAATCTTGAGATTAGAGGAGGCATAGGAGCTAAAAAGGAACTCTACGGGCATATAACCATTGATCGCCAGCATAGTGAAGTGGCAGTGAATCGGAATGCTAACGCTTCCATAACTGTAAAGGAATCACAGGAAAAGATGGAAATTAGAAAAGGAAGAATTAGAATTCCAATATGAAAAAATGGAAACAATAAACGATTTAAAGGCTTAAGGTGTGAAGATTACACCCCTCTCAATGAAACTCCGGAAAACATTTATCTTGCAACATAAGGGACTGAGGAATATAAAAAACCTCTCAGATTCAAGCAACAGAAGCGCTCAGGGTAGTTCTGTCACTTCCAGAGACGCATGGTCACAACATAAACGAATGCCACCACCTAAAGAACTTGATTGAAGAGCTGATTCTGGGGAACAAGCTCCAGCAATACATGAGAAAACCTAGAATCCTGACCAGCCCATGGCTCCTTAAGTCCCTAGGAATCAAAGAAACCAAGTCGGAACCAGTAAAGAGGGATCAAAGCGAATTGACAAAGGCTCGTTATTGGAATGATATCTGGAGGCCCACATCCTACACAGAGAAGTTGGGTAAAGATGGAGCGGTATGCAAGTTCATTAAAGCATGCTACGAAGGAATCATGACTCATAATAGAAGACGGGGCTCCAACCAAGCAGCAAAAAACTTTGAATGATGATATTGTATTCAGAAACCGAGATACCAAACGGAACGAAGCTCCAACTCTCGATCCGATGGTGGTGATAATAGGAATTGAACCCGCTATAGTCCGACAAGTATTGGTCGATAGCAAGAATTCTGTCAATATACTTTTCAAACGTACCTTTGACCAAATGAAGATCGACATGAAAAGCATGTCCACATGCCAAACAAAAATCCAAGAGTTTACTGGCAAACCCAAACAACCCGTAGGGATAAATGACTTGCCAGTGGAGCTTGGAAAGGGCGATTGAAGAGTCACCATCGTTCAAACCTTCATAATTAAGAATGAAACTTCTGCGTATAACGCCTTCTTGCGATGACCTTCCTTAGAAGATTTCAGAGTCTCTTTGGCCTAATAGTTCCTTACCATGAAGATCCCAACTGCAAACGGAATCGGGGTGATCAAAGGAGATCAATGCGCCGCCATAGAATGTTACATTGTAGAGTTACGGGAATCTAAAAGAAGGGAAAATGGGAAGAATGTAGGGAGAACTCTCTATATTCATGAATCTTCTGAATAGCAACTACAGAGCCGCCACTGGCTTGGGGACCATAGCTGATTCGATAAGGCTTTGAACCCTAGAAAGAAGCGATCGGGGGATGATCATGCATCACTGGTAGAATTAATGGTGTTTGTCCCAGTCGATATGGACGACCCAACAAGAGTCTTGAAAATTGGGTCGCACCTTGGAAACAAGCTGCTGTTGGAACTTACTAAATTTCACTGCTGTTGGAAACAAGCTGATTGTGGGTTGTCACCAGAAATCACATGCCCGCGCTCAACATTGACCTAAGTTCATGCCAGTAAAGCAAAAGAGGCGCAACCTGGGTCCTAAATGGTCCAAGGCGTTAAGAGAAGAGATGGATAGGTTAATGGCCAACGGCTTTATCTGTGACACAACTTATCCTGAATGGGCATCTAACCCGATCTTAGTTTAAAAGCCCAATGGGAAGTGGCGACCCTTTATTGAATACTCAGACTTAAATAGAGCTTGCCCAAAAGACAGCTTCCTCTGTCCAGAATAGATCAGCTTATGGACGGAACGGCGGGACATGAACTGTTATCATTCATGGACGCATGCTTCGGGTACAACCGAATCCTGATGCATGAACCTGATTAAGAAAACACCGACTTCATTACCGATCTAGGATTATACTGCTATAGAGTAATGTCATTTAGTTTAAAGAACACTGAGGCAACTTATCAAAGGCTGGTAAATACCATGTTCAAGCACCAAATTAGGAAAACCATAGAGGTTTATATGGACGACATGTTGGTCAAATCGCGAGTTGCTGTCAATCGCCTGAATAATCTTGCTAAAATGTTTGAAATACTCCAGAAGTATGGAATGAAACTCAATGCACTTAAATGTCACTTGGGAGTAGCCTCCAGAAAGTTATTAGGATTCATAGTAAGTGCGAGGGATATTGAAGCAAATCTAGAGCAGATAACTAGCCTGCGAGAAGTTTATGCCCCGAGGAACAAGAAAGAATTGCAAAGCTTGAACGGGAAGGTCACAGCATTAAGCCGATTTATCTCGAAAGCCACCAGCAAGTGCATACCGTTCTTTGATGCGTTAAAGAAAGTAAAGAATAACTTGAATAGAGTGAGGCATGTCAAACAGCATTTGAACAATTATTGTGGCACATGGAATCCCCGCCAATCCTATTAAAGCCAGTGGATGGAAAGGACCTATTCATTTACCTAGCAAGCTCACCTCATGTGTTAAGCGCTGCCTTTATGTGCGAAGAAGCTAAAATCTAGCAACCAGTATACTACATTAGCAAGCTGTTTACCAGAGCCGAGAAAAATCACCCAAAGCTGGGAAAGCTAGCGTATTGCCTCCTGATAGCGTCTAGGAAGTTACGACCATTTTTCCAGGCACATCCAATCAAAGTAATGACCGATCAGCCTCTAAAGCAAGTACTATACCAACCTGAAACCTCAGGACGACTTCTCAAATGGAACATCAAACTAAGCCAGTATGATATTACTTACCATTCGAGGAAGGCTATCAATGGGCAGGCACTGGCAGATTTTATCGTCGAGTTTATGACACGGGATGACGAAGAAGAAACACTATTAAAAGAACAGACACAACGGAAACTTTTTGTCGATGGCGCATCTGACAGCTCTTTTTGGGGGCGGGAGTAGTGCTTGAAACCCCTGAAGGACGAGCCATTTACTACACCTTAGGCTTGGAATTCCCCGCGACAAATAATGAAGTGGAATACGAAGCATTGATAGCAGGGCTGAAAGTTGTGAAAGAACTCGGAATAAAGTCCGTCCACATCTATAGCGACTCCCAGCAAGTCATCCGCCAAGTAAAAGACGAGTACGAAGCAAGAGGGGAGAACCTCGCCCCGTATCTGTCTAAAGTACAAGAGTTGCTGGGCGACATCGAACACTATACCATAACTCACATTCTGTAGAAGCAAAACACTAAGGCTGACTACTTAGCTAAACTTGCAAGCGCAGGTGAAGCTTAATCGCTGGGACTAGTCCCGGTTGAGATTCTAACTACCCCAAGTGTAGATGAAATGGATGTCGATTGGATTCTCCAGACCACCGTCGAACCGGAAACATGGATGACGCCAATCAAGGACTACTTGCTTACAGGGACCCTTCCAACTGACCAGAATTTACGAAAAAAGCTTCTTTGAAAGGCGTGGCCAGTTCATAATACAGGATGGAACACTCTACCGAAGGGGATTCTCCACCCCCTTCTTAGATGTATGAACGAAGACGAAGCTCGACGGATCCTAGGGAAGTGCATGAAGGCGAATGCGGAGACCATACTGGGGGGCAGACCCTTGCAAAGAAAGTTCTCTAATACGGGTACTTCTGGCCAACAATAAACCACGATGCAGCAGACTATGCCAGGCGGTGTGATCGTTGCCAAAGATTTGAAAAAATTAAAAGAACTCCCTCAATAGTGTTAACACAGATGGTCAGTTCGTGGCCGTTTGTAATAAGGGAATGGACTTGATCGGCATACCGCCAATAGCTAAAGGAGGGCCTAAATACGCTATAGTTTCTGTCGACTATTTCACGAAATGGGCCGTAGTGGAACTACTGGCATCCAATACCGCTAAGAAAGTTATTAATTTCATCACTAAAAATATTATTTGCAGGTTTGGTGTGCCATATAAAATTTCCACCGATAATGGGACCCAATTCGAAAGTGGTGAGTTTAAAGATTTCTACAAAACGCTTCCAAATTGAGAAGATCTTTTCCATGGTCGCTCATCTGCACACAAACAGGCAAGTGGAAGCAATAAACAAGATCATCAAGTTCATCATCAAAAGAAACTAACTAAAGCAAAAGGGAACTGGGTTGATGAACTTTCACTCTGTTGAATCAATTAACTTTCTATCAGATTAGAAAATAGACGAAAACTGTAATAAAATATAACCGCAAGCGCATGACGTACAATTTCAGTACGCGGCGAGTATGGGTCGATCCATAGGGAATTGTATTCATTTTCAAATTCTATTCAATCAAATTAAACCAAGAATTTGAAGTTGTGTTAAGCTAAAAATTTCTAAAAACTAACAAAACTAAAAGTGGATAAAAATATGAGAGTGGAAGGCAATTTAGAGGTAATTTCCTTCTCATAATCACATAAATCAACAAAATAAAATTATGATCTCTCTTTTGGTCATTAGTGAATTTAATTGATGTGTTATCATAAGTATGGAATAATTGTGCTATTAATTAGCCCAGCATAAACCATCAAACTTTAACACACCTATTAAACCACTTGTTAACTCTTATGATAATATTAATGAGCTTGAAAGTAAAATCTATTCTAAGCATGATCTGTTCACTATTGATTAGCGATATGGACCGTCAATAATCATATGTAGATGAAGAGGTAATTTGTGTTTATGTTTGTTTAAGCATAGCCCATTTGGTGTCAACAACATAGGTTATCAAATTCAAAGTTAAAATAACAAAATATTTACAACTTCAAAACTTCCATTAAGCATAAAATGAGATCAAATAAAATTGCTATGTTGAATTTACATGATTAAGAGAGCTTCAGTACCCCTAAATTGTAGGAGTTTAGGTTCTCATATTTGTTATCATCTCAACAAATGTAAATTGCAACATAGAACCAAAAGAAGATAAAGAAGAGAGCTAACTAATTTTGCATGAAATAAATCTACTCTACTTGCAAGAAATAAAACTAAACTAATTGCATAAAATAAAGAACGAGAATTAAAAGAGCATGAAATTAAATCATAAAAAGAAAATTACATGAAAGAAGGCTATGACGCCATTAAAAAAAGAGTTTTTGTTTATTTTTGAGCCTAATACTAAACTAACTAAAGAGGAGGTTAAAAGCTTCATTACATGAAACAGGGTATTTATATATGCCTAAAACCCTAATACATACTTTAGGGGACTACCCAAAATATCCTCTTAGGAAATGTAACCTCCAAGTAATAATTAGCATGAGCATAATTCTCCATTTAAATGTGCATGTAGCTTTAATCATGTGCATTAGCTCTTCATAGGGGATCATGGTAAGTGGATAGGTAAGGTCCTCCATGTTGCACGAAATAATTTATTTCCATCTTCATTTTGCCTTCTTCACTTGTGCATGCCTATTTTCATGTAGGCCTCTTCCATTTGAATTCAAATTCTTACAAAATAAAAACAAAATGTGAAAATAAATATTCTCAAATTAATTCACACACAAAAATGACTATTTTGCCCCTATATGAAGCTGAATAAATGATGATTTGATTATATTTGAAATTTTTGTTTAAACATTTTAAAATACTCTATATGCTCATTTATTTAATTAAATTAGATTAAATATGAAAGTAAAAATATGCACATTTACGTGCACATTAAATCTCCCAACACCTATTTTTTATTTGTCCTCAAATAAACTAAAACTAAGATAACTCCGTTTTCATAGGGAGCACGATTGCATTTAGCGTATGCAACAAGCCGTTATACCTCTAGGTGTCCCTAGTAGGATGAGCGTTGTCTCGTGAGGGTTTTCAGTGGATACTACCCACAAAATCTAAATGCGACATGAAAAATTCCTAAATGCAAAATTTATTTACAAAAGAGATGAATGCAAGTTTTTGAAAATATTTACAAATGAAGAATTTACTTTTAAGTTGATACGAATAAATTAAATATAAGTTTTGTTCATCATCATGAAATTTTACTCATTTTACTCGTCAAAATTTGCAACAAAAATTAAGTTATTATCACAATTAGACTCTAGTCTGACTAGTTGTTTCGGTTGATAACATTTTCCAACTATGAAATATATCCTTAATTGATTATCTAAGTTTTTCAAATTTCTATTTTTATTTCTTTTGAATAACAAGTTAAATCAAATAAATAAAAATAGCGCTTGGATTTCAATTGCTTACTTGAAATTTTTATTGATATTAACAATATTTACATATGCCTAACTCAGACAAACTAAAGCCAGATATACCACCTATGCACTGCCTTCCGGGCTTAGGTGAGGGGAACATAGAGCATGGCGAGTGTACACACAAGTGTGTGCACCTATCGACCGTAGGCATTATTAATGAAGGAAGTTTTATATACATGCACCTAACTCAGATAAACTAAGGCCAGATATACCGGTCATGCACTGCCTTTCGGGATTATGTGAGAAGGGACAGAGTGAAACACCCCCACACTCTTTGGTATTCCAAAAAAAGGCAGACCCAAGGATGTGGCAAGTTATGGGTATAGCTAAAGCATCACAGATACTAAGACTCACAAGACAAATAATTAAAAACAGCGGAAACATTCAAATAATAACTTATAATTCAAAATTAAACTTTACCTCAAAATAAGTCATAAAAATATAACATATCCCAAAAGCTCAAAATGTCTCATGTCTCATAAAAATATATCTCAGTCTCATAAAATCAGAGTATAAAGATAACAAAATTAATCCCTCTCACAAGTGCCAATCCATCATAAGCCAAATGAAAAGGATGAAAAGCAAAAGAATACATCTAAAATGAGGAAACTCCGAAAATGAATCTCCAAGAAATCTGAATCAACTATTCTCAACTCTGTTGGCCTATGGGAAAAGAAGGAAATAGAGGAGTGGGTCAGGCAAGAAGTCTGGTGTGTGAAAGTAATTACTAGCATTTCTAAGCAAGATAAAAATAACAGACTACGTAATAGTTCTAGCTTGAAAGGAAAATATAGAAAAGATAAAACTCGGATAAAATATTGTTTCTGATTCTGTTTGATTGTGTGCCACTGTAAAAAAATCCTATTGTCACAGCAAAAGACACCTCATTAGTGCTTAGGACGCAGTAGCGAATTATTTACCCTAATCGATGTCGCAGCCTTGGTCATCGCCAGTACACACTAACGTTGCCCCCTATTTGACCCTTTATTTGTCCTAATCAGCATAAGCGTGCCCAGCCTCACCTACGTGTAAGACCATCAGTCCTCGACCTGAAAGGGAACACTGCCGGTACTGGTCCTAACAATCAAATCTTCTAGCTTTGCGCCTCTTACCTAAATCCCCGGATTTGAGCCTCTATTAATTGGCCACTTATTTATCCTAATCAGCATAAGCGTGCCCCTGCCTCGCCTATGTGTGAAACCATCAGTCATAGATCTGAAAGAGAATGCTGCCGGTACGGGCCCTACTTCTATGTTTCCTTATTAACTTAATCTAAGATCTAAGTTTTAAAATAAGCCTCTTTTATTATCTCTTCTTTCCAATTACAACCTACGTGTTATAATTGTTCTAGCAACTGTTATTCTTCTATTTTTTCTTTTTAGTTATAACCACTTGTTATAATTATGCTTGCAAATATTTTAAATTTGCCTATTTCAGCCATCTCTATTTTTATTTCAGTTTTTATCATTTTACATCTGATTTTTGTAAATTTAGTATTATTCTATTTTAATCCATATTTGTGAATTCTTCTCTTTTTAATATTTTATTCACGTCAAAAAGGATTAAATCTCTAAAAAAAGAAACTAACATTTACAGGCTAAATTCCAACTTAAAAAAGATGTAAATAACTGTAAATAACTGCAATTAACTGTAGATAACTTAATAAAATAGCCGAATAAAAATAGACTGGAAAAACTTCCGAAATTCACTTAAAAACTGACTGTAAACTTATATAAAAACTGTCTCAAAATTGTAGAAAAACTACAACTATTGGGAACCCTATTATTTTAAATTGCTTACAAATCTAAAATAATTACAAAACACTCACCAGTGTTCCCTAGCTCTATTCTGGGCCTTCCTCGATCCGCTTCTAGGGCGTATAATATTTTTATTAAAAATATTTCCTCCCCAGAAATTTTTCTATTTAGGGTTCAGCCTCAGGCAATGAGCCCAATTAGAAGAAAATCTGAATGAGAAAATAGCTTGGCCTAGGGTTCTATTTATAGTGTGGCTTAGGGATCTCAGGCCATCGGATTTGAAGATTAAGTCTGGTGCAACCACGTCATAAGCTCAATAGGAACCGTCGGATGCAGCTACGGACGCACATGATTAACCAAAAATCAAATTTTAAGGTGTTCGGCTCGTACCTGGACGTTTGTACGTCCAAGAAGTTTTGCTGGTCGACCTATGATCTTTGGGGGTCGACCTATATGTCGACCTGACCATAGCATGGGTCAGCCCATGCCCTTATATTTTGTTTTTTTTCTGTTTTCTGTGCATTCCTTGTTTTTTTCGTAACTTCTCCGTACTAGTTCGGATTTCGACAAGTTATATATGGACATTAATTAGAAAATCACCACAGGCCTAATGGTGCAACTTTCGTAGCACGATTCCGACAATTTCAAAAACTTATATTTTTGTTTAATTAATTCTTAATTAATTATTATAACTTAAATTTTGGATTGTTACATTCTCCCCTCCTTAAAGGATTTCGTCCTCGAAATCTCCAAGGACAGAAGAATGAAATAAATATTTTTGTCCAAATTCCATAACCATATATTCAATCATCATCCATTACATCCCTTGTCCTTAAGCTTTCTAATATAATTTATGATATATGCAATAGTGTAGTGTCAACGTCCCTAACTAATGCAAAAGATTAGGCGGTCTACTGATTCAGTCGGCCTCCTTTTTATGCGTTCATGTCTGTGCCATGTATCCAAATAAATGCAAATTCCCTAATGACAACTGATAGTTCTATATGCATGTCACAATCATCATCCAAATGAAACAATCATACGATAAACACTCATTCATAGCAACCATGAAATAAAAGTGCAAGTGCACACACATCCATATGCAAATGCTTTAGTGACCTAGTTATGCCGATCTCTAAGAGATAATAGTGCTAGCATGTGTACATGCGTCCATTAACATCCACTAGCAAACACTTGCGACCACTAGCATCCATCATACATAACATGTTCTAGTAATAGGTATACATTTAGTCCTACCATCCATAGGTTAAATTTTAAGATCTACCCTCCCAAAGGATACTAAAGGAAAGAACCTATTCAAAGCTATAAATGGAAATAGGAAATTCAAGACGTAGCATCAAAAAGATGCGGATAAGAGGTACGTATTTTCTCCTCAGCCTCGAACATAGCATCCTTAATATTATCTCCACACTGCACCTTAACTAAAGGGACTTCCTTATTCCTAAGCTTCTTGATATCATGCCCAACGATCTTGGTAGGAATGCAACGAACCGGGCCACTTCAAATTCCTCAAGTAGGTTAGGTTCCATTACCTCTGCTGAATCATCAAGTGTGAAACATGAAAAACATCATGAACTCCTACGAGCATCTCTGGTAGTTTTATTCGATCCACTATCTTCCCTATCCTTTCCACAATGGGGAACGGTCTTACGAAACTGGAAGCAAGTTTTCCACTTGCTCCAAACCTCACTACCTTTCTTAGCATAGACACCTTGATAAAAACTAAATCTCCTACCTCAAACTCAATATCCCTTCTCCACTTATCTGCATAGGATTTCTACCTATCTTGGGACGTCTTCATTCTTCTTCAAATCAAATCAATCTTTTCTGAAGTCTCTCTAACCATGTCGAGACCAAGTAGCAATCTTTCTATAGACTCTAACCAACACGAAGGCGACTTACAAGGTCTTCCATAAAGGGCTTCAAAAGGAGTCATCCCAATGCTAGCCTCAAAACTATTGTTATAAGCGAATTCCACTATAGGAAGGTGCTACTTCCAAGTTCCTCCAAAATCAAGAATGCACATCCTCAATAAATCCTCTAGAACCCTATTAACTCTCTCCATTTATCCATCCGTTTGAGGATGATAGGTCGTACTCAATCTAAGTTGTGTCCCTAAAGCTCTTTCAAGCTCCTTCAAAACTCACCATTAAATATGGTCTCGATCACTCACCATGCTAGAGGAAACTCCATACAGTCAGACTATCTCACAAACGTATATGGATGCCAAATAAGGTGTTGTCCTCTTACTCTTGATCGGAATGAAGTAGGCGATCTTAGTCAAACGATCTACAATCACCCAAATACCGGTGTTCCCCTTTCTAGATCAAGGTAAATATCTATGAAGTCCATCGAAACAATATCTCACTTCCATTCGGTTACATCTATTGGTTGAAGCAATCCACCAGGCCTTTGCTGCTTCGCCTTAACTCTTTGGCAAAAAAGACACTTAGCCACAAACTCTGTTACATCCTTCTTCATGCCACTCCAATTAAAAATTCTCTTCATGTCCCTATACATCTTATCACCGCCCGGATGAATAGTTATCCGAGAATGGTGTGCCTCTGCTAGAACTGCTCTTGTCAAATCACCAGTGCAGGGCACAAAGTCTTCCATCTCTCCTTAGCCTCCCTTTACTATCAATGGATAGCGTTGGAGATGTCTAGTGACCTCTCCTCTACTAAACCTATCCAGAATATCCACAAAGCTCTGAATCCTCTCGCTGCCTTGAGCCAATCTAATCTATGAGGGTATGCTTAACGTCAAGCGTTGCTAATAATCCAGGAGTGATGTCCGTAGAGGGTTTAAAATCAAAGGTGGAAATAAATTCTAGGCTTTTCCACTCCACGAACATTGGACTAAGGGTTGATCTCTTCCTACTTAACGCATCCGCAACCACGTTCCCCTTGCCAGGGGTGTACGCTATCTCAAAGTCACATGATGCTAGAAACTCTATTGAATGCTGCTGCCTTAAGTTTAAATCCTTCCGTGAGAAAAAGTACTTCAATGATTTACGGTCGGTGAAAAGCTCGAACCTCTCTCCTAGCAGGTAATGTCTCCAAGGCTTGAGTGCAAAAACAATAGCAGCCAACTCCAAATAATGGGTGGAGTAGTTCTTCTCATGAGGTCTCAACTGTCTACTCCCCGTAGCATACTACCCTTCCCTCCTGCATCAATACTATCCCAAGGCCAGTCCCACATGCATCAGTGTATACTGTAAAAGGCTTAGCTCCATCGGGTAAAACTAACACTGGTGCATAAGTAAGGGTTCTCTTTAGCATCATGAAGGAATCCTCACAATCCACGTCCCATACGAATGTCGCATTCTTCTTAGTGAGGCGAGTAAACGGCGATGAAATCTTAGCGAAATCACTGATAAACTTCATATAATAACCAGCTAAACCTAGGAAGCTTCTAACTTCGGTAGCATTCTTGGGGGCCTTCCAATCATGTACTGCTACTATCTTAGCGAGATCCACAGCTAAACCCTCTCTTGAGACTATATGTTATAAGAAACGCACCTTTTCATGCAAAAAATGACATTATGAGAATTTTGCTTTCAATTAATGAACACGAAGTGTGCGAAGAACCTCCTCAAGATGAATAGCATGCTCTTCCATACTCTTGGAAAACCCCAAAATGTCGTCCACAAAGACTACAGCAAACTTATTTAGGACATCTCAAAAAACACGGATCATTAGATCTACAATATTGGTTGGGGCATTGGTCAGCCCAAACGACATAACCAACCACTCAAAGAACCCATCGGGTGTCCTAAATGTTGTCTTATTGATGCAATCGTCAATGACCTAAGCTGATGAAATCCAGTGGTTAAGTCAAGCTGAGAAAACACTGATGAGCAACCAACTAATCGAAAAGATTGTCCATCCGAGGAAATGGGTAATGGTTATTCTTCGTGAGCTTATTCAACTCTCTATAGTCTATGCAAAGTCGAAGGGAACCATCCGCCTTTATAGCGAAGACAACGGTGCCCCCCCCCCACTCAGATATGCTCCATCTGATGAAGCCTTTCTCTAGTAGCTCACCGATCTGCTTACTTAACTCCTTCCTCTCCCTAGGAGCCATATGTCTCATGGGTAATGCTACTGGCTTAGAATTGTCATTCAGATAGATCATAAAGTTGATCTCTCTCTCTCTTAGGGGGAAGCCCCCTAACCTCCTCAAAAATGTCTTGGAAATCTCTAACAACTGGAAGTGAATCTAACTATCCAAGTTATGGATCAAAGTAATAAAGGAAGCTCAACATGACCAAACCCTATGGGTCGTAAGAAATGTCCAGAGTTTATCTGCTACATGTCTCTAGTCTAACGACTCTCACTAGTACAAAAAGTGCATATTGCTTCGCCTCATTTGCATCGGTTGAAGTAAAAGCTAATGCAAATAGAACTATTTGCATCAGTTCTATCTTAATAACCGATGCAATTGGTACGTGGAAAGCAATAGGTAATAAAAAAAATCAAATTTGCATCTGTTCTCACCAACAACAGATGCAAATAGTTTTAGTCGCATCGGTTTTAAAGTCAACCGATGCAACTACATGTTGATGGCAATATGAAATTTAGGTGGGATATAATGAAAAATTGGCTCCAAAGTTTACTTTGGACAAATGTACTTCCTCCTCAATAACCCACTCCAAACAATAATAACAATAATAATAATAATACCGTGCCCTCCCCTTCTTTTCATTTTTAAAATGGAACAAAAGAAGAAAAACTTAAAACGAAGCTTTTGAAAATTTTAATGGCGAAGATGGCAGCAAACTCGAAATCGAAGTCAACCCCTGTAATTTTTCATCATCATTGCTTCCGCTGCTGTCGATTCCTAAAAAGAAGAAGATAACAAGGGTGATTCCAGAAACATTTCCTGGTTCCTCTTCTTCTGTCGCAGAGGCGGATTCTCCAGAGGCGGTACAAGTACAGATTGCGGCTGCTGAAGCAAAAATTCTGAAGGGGGAAGACGTATTTGCTGTCATCATGGTATTATTCTTATACTGCTTACAGCTTTCTTCATTTCCTTTTCCCATTTTAGTTTCCCTTTCCACTGGTTTTCTGTAAAACAATAATTATAATTAATTGATGACTAAGAGAAGAGGACGTGGGTTGTGGTGGTTATTGGCAGAAGTGGATGATTTTAGAGGTGAAGCAATGGTGAGGAGGAGAGTTGCAGTGAGGTCATTGTATTGATTTCTGGTGATTGTTGAAGAGGAGGGGATTGAGATGAAGGATGTGGGAAGGTTGAAGGAGGTGGAGAAGTTTTGGTTGTGGAGGAGTTATTGATGGAATTGTTGTTGAGGTGATGAAGCACTGGGTTGTCGAAGGCAGTGGATATGTGGTAGTGTAGAACTGTTGCAGGGAAGAGTTGAAGTCTGTTGAAGGAATGATGGAGGTGCAGTTGTACGATGGATGTGTTTGTTCTGATGATGCAGTTTGATGATGGAGGTTGTAGGGTTGTACTGATGATGCAGTGACTATTCTATTTTTTTTCTTTTGCAGAGGTGGAAATTTGGTTCCAACCTTGCAAACCCACAATGCATTGTATTTTTTGACTGATACAATGATACGTACTTGGCTGATAATCTTATTATGGAAATTTATTAACCTACATTGGAAAATAGTAATTTTAATATTTTGGTTTGTACGTTTATGAATTTTTTTATAGTTTTTAAAATATGTTTATTTTAATTAGTTTAAAATGTTACCAAAATGTTTGTAGATGCATAGGAGTTATGAATGGAGCTCTGATTGTCTACTGCTCCAGTATGCCTCAAAATAAATTTTACTTGCTCATTTTATTTAACCTACTTTTCGTATTAATATTTCTTTTTATTGGACATAAAATATGTTTCACGAAAATAACCATTTTAGCTAGATACATTGTTTATAAATAGTGTGCTACCTTTCATCATGTAACTTAATCAATTAGTGATGCATACCAAAAGAGACCCAGCCCATTGTTCCAACATTATGGTACTTATGTTCCATTAAAGCGACCTATTAAGAGGTTGAGTCTTAAATTGAATGCATCAGTGAACTGATAGCCTTAGTGAAACTGAGTCCATACCTTAGTCCATATTTCCCGGTATCCTGATAGCCTTAGTGAAACTGAGTCAATTGGCCATTCGTTTTAGTCGGTAGATGCCACCTCAGTGGAAAAGGCCTCTTCCCATGCAGTCTGATAGCATGCATAATCAAGTTCAAGCAGATTTAATTTACAATAAAATTTCAGTTCATGACATACTTGTCTCTTGCGTTTTTTAGTGTGTATAAAATTAACGTTTGTTGTATACATCTAAAATGAGCTATTTAACTCAATTGCAGGCACTACTATTGCAAATCGACGGAAATCTTGAAACAGCAATGGAAATCTGAAGACATTGATGAAAATCTTGAAACCGCAGTGAGTTTCAGGATGATTAACCCAATTCAGGCAATAAAAGCTGTGAAAGTTTCCAATAAGTCTCATTGTACAGGTACTGATGAAAACATCTTAAAAACCATCAAAAAACTTATGTTTTCAGTATAATTATACAATTTTTGATACATAATACATGAAAATAAGTTTCGATTGATTTTTAGAGTAAGTCATCTTTTTATTGTTTTCCTTGTTACCAATATGTCTTAATGCGGTTGCTTCCTTTGAGCTATGAAATTATTATTAGGTGATTTTTTGTGCCACGGTTTAAGTTTGTTATTGCATATTCTAGTTTATTAGGATATAACATTCAAAAATCTTCTTAACTTTGGGATGCTGGATAAAAATAAATACAATTTTTATTTTTTTCAGACACAGCCATCCGAAATTAGAGTAAATGTAATTTAAATCTTAGCAAATATATGAACAGCATGTAGTTAAGTTTAATATACAACTAAAACATAGTATATCGATTCCTATCAAGATTATAGTATTAAATGTACAATGCTTATATCACTTGAAATTGAATATGTCAAAGAAAATGATTTTGAAGTAAACAAAAGATTTGTTAAGCCAATCACCGAACTAATGCTCAACGTACGAGTTGTGCAATGGAGCAATTATTGACAAATTCGTTTATTATTGTTGTCTTAATAACAAAACCAAAGAATAATGTAGCATGTTTTGCATATACTCATTTGTAGTTGGTAACAGTTAGATAAATTGTTGTTATGCATTAATCATGTGGTTTAAACATTTTCTTAATACAGGAACTGAAATGGAAGAGTTGACTCTCCTAAAGAATTCTTCTAGTAACTTTGGATTGTCGAACCAACAACTCTAATTTGGAAATGATACCAAGCAACAAGGTCAGCATTATCAAACATGAAATATTTTATTTTATTTATTTAGAGTCAAATAGGAACGGTTCATTCTAGATTGTCCCTAATGCCATTTCGTGCGTAATTCTCAATCTTATGTGAGGTAAATCATATGCAGTACTGATTAGGATGCAAGCTTGCAAATCCCAATATCTGATTTTTTAAAGTAGTAACTAATATAGTTAACTAGTATGCATACATTCATAACTAAATCATTAAGGTACAATAAAAATGTCACAATCCAATTAAAATTCATAAATTTAGAAAAGTTTATTCATACGGTCCAAATTTGGAGATTAATCAAAGCCGTCACCAGGTAATGTTTAAGTGGTGGGTGTTAGTTAGCGCTTGTATTGTGTTTCCGGTATTGTTAATTGTTTACTGCTTTTGAAGTCAATTTGCTTATATTTACTCATATTGTTAATTGTTTACGGACTTGTATTTACTGCAATTTTTTCCCCAGTAACATGCAAGATAGCGTGAAATCATGATATGTGACAGTTTCCACCTTTGTGAACTGTTGATGCTCTTAGTAAGCAATTACGTAATGATCATGTGTACAAAAGTACAGTAGTCTTCTACTTCATGGCACATTGACAATGATTTGATTACAGATAAGAGTTCAATAATTGGCTGATGAATGTACAATATGATATATATAAATCACAATATGATTGCATAGACGAATTTTGACATGTTACATTGATGTAATTGTGGCATTTGTACACTTATATTACATTATATTCGTTCTTGTTATCCATGTACATCTTCTTTGTTTTCATTTGCTGCTTTTGTACAGGCGATATCAATGATTGTCTGAAAATGAAAAGAAAAGGGAAAAAATGCTTGTTAGCATTATTAGATTAATCGGTATCAATGTCCCAGTAATATATGTCACTAATATATGCATATTGTTTTTCTATTAATTTTTGTATTTTTTTCCATATAGTTAATTGAAAATTTTCTATGCAAATTATTAGGAATGATGACTTTCTTCTACTTAGGTAATTTCACGATTTTCTGACTTTAATACAAAAAAGACAGCCAATGTATGTCACACACTGATTTTACTTCGTTTTTTAACAGTGGTTCAAATATTGTAACAAAATCTTCAAGCTTGATAGGTATGAGGAATTCTTGTATTTCAGTCTTTCTTGACCTTTTTTACTGAAAAATATTGTTTTGTAGCATAAATGATTCATCCGAACAAAATCCTTAAAATGATATATTGATGATTTTACTTATCAATAATTCACTATTTTTCTTAACAAATCACCTGAATCTATACATACACATATACAAGTTCAAATTTAATAAGCATATACATATCAATATTACTTGGCTACTGTTGCTACTGTCTATTAGTGTGTTGTTGATCTTCAGTTTGTGAGAGTTGGTTACTTTTTTTTCCCTCTAATAGAAAAGCCTATGTTCACATGTTAATGATTTCTGCATTAATTTTTGACTATGTCCTCGGTTTGCAAGAGTTGGTTGCTTTTTTCTTTGTTAGGCACTGGATTGTTCAAAACTACATTTTTTATTGTTGAAGTCCGACTGTTACTCCCATTATGTTCCTCTGCCAAAAGTATGAGATTAGCAGTTGCCATTTTCCAGGTGAGGAGTCTGCATTTTGGTCTAAAATTACAGTTACATTGAGATGTACCTTTCATCAACTTTAGTGTACATTTTTTTTGGAAATTCCAAATTTATGGCTCATAATTGAAATAATGGCACTAAAGAAAACTCTTAGCACCTGCCCACTTCTACATGACCTACAAACAATTCAATATTTTCTTTGGGAAATGGCATGAAAATTAAATTATACCATTTCCGATATTCCAATAATTTTGTCGATGAACCCTCTATTACATTTGATCATTTCATATGATGGCACTGTAATAATATGTAAAATTAAATTAGTAAACAGATAAGCGATAATGTATAAGGTCACGTAAAATGTCATATTACACTTAGATGATATTAGTGATTACAGCTTCACATTAATAGTTTTGCTTATAGACAGTTGGGAACCAATTTGAAATTTCCGAGCATCTAAATATGATTACTACTTTATTGCCAACCTAAACCTTTTGGAGTAAATCAACTTTCTTTTCAAGTAATCTACATCAGTTATTAAGCTCGATTGTCAATTTATCCTTTTTGCATTGAAGCTAACTTATAAATTTGACAGTGAACAGACTCGAGTAATATTGACAAGTGCCGCATTTGTTCACTTGAAAGAAGCAGATTTCTCTAAGCACATGCGTAATCTTGCTCCTGCAAGTCGAACAATCCTACTTTCTGGCCCAACAGGTAAATAAATTAAAGAAAGAAGCATAATATGATTATGATAGACTTTGTCCTAAGTTGCTGGAAACTTCTCTTGCTTTTTGATCTTAAGCAAGTAGCACCATGTGCTTCAACTTATGACACTTTCTCTTCCTGGTTACTTTTCCTTGGTTGTTTCAAGTTCTCGTCATTACGAATTAGTATTTCTCTCCCTACCAAAGTAAGATGTAAATGCAATTTGCTAACATTAAGTGAAACATTTATTACTCTTTATTTCACTCCTTTATCATATCACACTTTCTTTTTGTGTCAAAAGTTTAAGGAGTCAACAGATTATACTTTATGAGATTCGTCTTTGTTCTAAATTTTGGATTCCAAATTTAAAAATACTTGACTTCCTGCTATGATAATGAAGTGAAGGTTGCTTGTGATCTATCCCAAAATTGTTCTTAATATGCATACTAACTGGTTTGCCTATCTGTGAAGAGTTATATCAGCAGTTACTTGCAAAAGGCTTGGCTCATTGCTTTGAGGCAAAGCTGTTGTTACTTGATGTTACTGATTTTGCACTGAAGGTAAAAACATGTGATTCGGCAGTCATGTTTATGTTTGCAATATCAAGTTACACTGACATGAGCATCAAAATTTAACTTACAGGTTCAAAGTAAATTTGGCTCTGGCAAAAAGGATTCTGTAAGATTCTAATACCTCTTTGTTCTTTTTGATCATCTTGTGTATACGTGACAATATATTTAAGTTCTGTTCTTCAATCTATCCACTTTTACATTTATCTACATCAATTATTTGGGATCACACAAATTATTATTACTTGTTCATGGGACGAGAATGCATAGCATAGCATGACCGCTGTCTAGCATCCAGCAAAACTCAGAACTGCATTACACAGTATAAGAAAGATAAAGTTGGTATTCTAGCCGATGCCAAGTTAGTGTTGTGAAGCCATTGGACATTTAACACCAATTTTGAAATAGAAATCAATGTTGTAAATGAAGGAGAAAATTTGTAGACCAAAGCAGAATTTGTAAATGATAATGAAATAATCTTATTTTTTTAATTTTTTGTGTATGTTTTTTTCTTTTATATATATATATATATATAAAGATATATATATATATATATGTATATATATAGTCTATTTGAGTACTGTAATAATGGTTTCTGAGGGATTAGTTTGCATCGGTTGTTATAAAAAACCGATGCAATAGAGGGATGAGTTTGCATCGGTTTTCAACAACAACCGATGCAACAAGTTCCTTTGTTGCATCGGTTTTCATTACAACCGATGCAACATGGAGGCTGTGTTCAAGCAACCAACCATGATATTTTGCATAAGTTGTTAGTAACAACTGATGCAAAAAGTACCTTTTTGCATCGGTTTCAGAACTGATGCAAAAGTGTTAAGCCTGTTGCATCGGTTGTTGAACTGATGCAAAGGGGGGTAAACAACCGATGCAAATGGCCTGTTTTGTAGTAGTGTCTCCTCTCACAGTCCAATATCACATCATAAGTGGATAACCAGTCCATCTCCAAAATCATCCCATATCCCGAAAATCCCAGTACATAACACCTAGTATAGAAAATTTCAAACCCCTACAAATCATGGATAAATTGGCCGATCCTCCTCTGGGGTTTGAAGCAACTATAGGGTCTATAGCTACAGAAATATCTAAGTGCAAACAATCAACCAGGAACTAGAAATGAAAGAATACGATGCCACTGAGTCAAAAAGAGTTCAAATAGGAAAACATAAAATAAAGATCAAAACTTCTAAAGAGACTCTCCTACGTCGATCTGGTCCACTACTAGAAGGTGCTGCATCCAAAGCCTATACTTGTGCTATAGGTTCACCTGCTCTCTACCCCGTCTTCTAATGACAAGCTTTACTAAGATGTTCAGGCTGCCCACAATTGTAACACCTCCCCTTTATCGTGTCCTTCTTTCAGTCCTTTGTGAAATTCCAAACCAATCCACAATTATGACATTTCTTTCCCTTCTTGATTTGTCCCTTCTGAGGTCCTCCTCCTTTCTTCTTATCCTTATCCTTCCTATTCTTCCACCAGTGCTCCTAAGAGTTTTTTGATTTAGGAACCTCCTTAACCTCTTCTTTCTTAACAACATTTGATTTGAGAGCCATTTCCACAAGTGATTCATACGTCGCTCTTGTTGGACATATTTCCAGCGGACCAAAACCACCGGACCAGAACTCAACTCCACTCACCACCGGACCAGGGCCACCGGACCAAAACCACCGGACCAGAAGTGAACTCCACTCACCACCGGACCAGGGCCACCGGACCAAAACCACCGTACCAGAACTCAACTCCACTCACCACCGGGCCAGGGCCACCGGACCAAAACCACCGCACCAGAACTCAACTCCACTCACCACCGGACCAGGGACACCGGACCAAGACCACCGGACCAGAACTCAACTCCAACACCACCGGACCAATCCATGCTTTCACCACCGAACCAATGCTACCGAACCAAAGTGAAGAAGGCGTTATCGAACCAGCATTGCCAGGCCAGATCACATCAGCCCAGGCCCACAAGCAGCTATATACATCCAAGGCCCCTACCCCCACCTTCACTCTATAAATAGAGGGGTGGGGGTACAACAATGGGGGACAAGGTTTGAGGGCTCAAGCACGGATAGAACTTTCAAACAGCTTTCATACACTTATAATAAAAGCCTTGTACTTGTAATCTGAACAGTGAAAGAGAATAACATATAAAGTGGACGTAGGCACATTCTGGCCGAACCACTATAAATCTGTGTGTCTTTTACAGTTTAGTCTCTGCTTTTTACATATTTTCATAAATCATCCAAATCATTAAGAACAACATAAAATCAACTAAATCATACGACTTGGAGTTGTTTGCCCATTTTTCGTGCAAACATTTTTGGTGCTTTCACTGAGAACGGGGAGCTTGGAGCTTCAGCCCCTCCCACTTAACCTTCTTCCCAACAGCATCGCATATTGCTTGGAAGACATGCCTCCCAAGCAGAAGAAAGATGTTAACAAAGGAAAGAACATCGCGACTAGCAGTATTACAGATCTAGTGGTCACAAATCTAGAGAATCATCCCATTCCAACAGCAGTACAAAATGAAAATCAGGCAAATCCAACAGCCCCTACCACGGAGCAGCCAGCAGCAATTACTAGGGCAGATCTAGACAGGGTTGTGGCTGAAGTGACTAGCCACTTCAAATCCCAACAAGAAGCCTTGGTGGACCAGCTCATGTCACGCTTAAGGGATGCTGAAGAATCCAACCACAACACTGAATCATGGGATGAGTCCCAGTCTGGAGGATCCGAAGGCAACAAAGATCTTTCTTCTTCGAAGAAGCTAACAACAGAAACAGCAATGGTAGGAGCCAAGCCCGAACTCAGCCCGAACTCCGACCCGAGGAAACACTTGGAACCGAACCCAACGGGGGAGGTACCAGGCGAGGGTCGGCTGTAGCTGAGCCTGTTATGCTACCTAGCTATGGAAACACCAATGAATGGGGCCGAGCTAAGGTCCATCCCGAAGTTGGACTCGAGGAAGTGCTTAAAACAGAACCCAACAAGGGAAGATCAATGCAAGGGCCAACTGTAGCTGACCCTAGCATGCTCCCAGAAGACCAAAGACAGCCACTGGAAAATATTAGGAGTGATAGACGATACCATCCCTATAGGTCATCTGGACGGAATCAATCCCGCAGAGAAGAACCAAACTCATTTCTATCTGCTCCAAATTCTGATGAAAGGATGGCACGATTGTTCAGAGAGTGCGTCCAACGGGAGCAAAGAGATCGAGGGATAGGCGCTAGGGTAACCAGCCCTTTCGCCCGCAATATCGAAATTGCCATCACCCCCCGAGAATGGAAAATGCCAACAATGGAACCTTACAGGGGAACCTCTGACCCCGTTGTACACTTGCATAGATACACACTATGCTCATGAGCAGAGCAACAGAAGGAGTATTGTGCAAATGTTTTCCACTATTCTTGGCAGATCTAGCTACCTCCTGGTTCTGCCATCTGCCCCACATCCATCAGCTCATGGGAAATGTTGAAAGAAAAGTTCATCAGCCAGTTCCGCATTCATGTGGAACAACCCAAGGACGCTTATTCCTTATCTGATATCAAACAGGAGCCTGGAGAGATAGTGCAATAATATCTAACCCGATTCAATGCCGCAGCGGCCGCTGTCCAAGATGTCGATGAGAAACTTATCTTAATGGCCCTCTGTAGTGGTGTGCATCCGAATACTAAATTTGCTAGAAAATTAACGAAAGAAAAACCAACTACCTTACCCGATTTCTTCCATGAAGCCGGAAAGTATATGAGACTTGAAGATGTTGCCACTGAAAGGAAAACAGGGCAACAAACTAAGGCAGCTCATGGCGACACATCCGCTGCAGCAAAGGACGTTCGAAGAAGTGACTCCAGAGACGGTGCTGGGGGCAAGAAGGGAGAAAAGCGTCTATATCGGCCAGGACCGAGATTTGACACTTACACTCCTTTGAATGAAACAATCGAAAACATCTTCCTGGCCACCCAAGACGAAGTTAAGTACAGACGCTCCCGCACAAGAAGGAATCAGATGACGCAGTTAAGTCTGGAAAGTTCTGCCGCTTCCACGAATCTCATGGGCATGATACCAATGAATGCCATCATCTCCGGGAATTAATTGAAGAACACATCAGAAGGAAGAGACTGGAACGCTATGTAAAAGATCAGAACAGGACTCCAGCTCCTGCCAATGAGAACCCAAGGCTACCCCCCTAGAAATAGGCGAAGGAAATCGCAACACCAACGGCTCCAGTCAAGAGAAGATAGCGGTCCATACCATATCAGGAGGACCACACATCGCTGACAGAAGCTCGGAAGAGATGGAAAGATATGAAAAGTCACTTAGAAACAATGAAGACTGCGTTAATTCTGTTATAGAAGAACGCCACCCGAAGCGGAAAGAGAATGATGACATCACATTCAGTAGGTGTGACCTAGAGGGAAGGCAATACCCTCACATGGATTCTATGGTCATCTTTGCCTGGTTCGGTCCAGCCGAAGTTTTCCGAATTCTAGTAGACACTGGAAGCTTAGTAAATATCTAAAATATATGTAAAAAAGTGTTTCTCTTTCTTCATAAAAATAAAAACTCAAAAAAATTGTATGTATTTTATTAACACCTGGAGTCATGTGTTCACACGCAAGTGTGTACATACGCCATGCTCCATGTAACAACCCAAAATTTGAGCTATAATAATCAATTAATGAATTAATTAAACAATAAAATAAGTTTGTGAAATTTTCAGAATCGAGCCATGAGAGTTGCACCATTGGGTCCATGGTGATTTTCTGACCAACATCCATATATAACTTGTCGAAATCCGAGCTAGTGTGGAGAAGTTATGAGAGAAACAAGGAATAAACAAAATCGGGGAAAAAATACACAAGGGTATTGGTTGACCCATTCTATGGTTAGGTTGACCTATAGGTCGACCTGCAAAACTTCCTAGACGTAAAAATGATCAAGTACGAGCCAAACACCTTAAAATTTGATTTTTGGTTAATCATGTGCGTTTGTTTCGCGTCAAAAAGTATTAAATATCTAAAAAATCAACTGATATTTACAGGCTATATTCCAATTTAAAACATATGTAAATAACTGAAATTAACCGAAAATAACTGAAAAAATAGCTGAATAAAAATAGACTGAAAAGAACTTCTGAAACTTACTTAAAATCGAACTGTAAATAAACTTATATAATAACTGTCTCAAAATTGTAGAATAACTACAATTATTGAGAACCCTATTATGTTAAATTGCTTACAAATCTAAAATAATTACAAAACACTCACCTGTGGTCCTTAACTCTATTCCTGAGCCTTCCTGGATCCGCTTCTTGGGCATAGAATATTTTTATTAAAAATATTTCCATCCTAGAAAAATTTACTATTTAGGGTTCAGCCTCAAGCAATGAAACCAATTGGAAGAAAATCTGAATGAGAAAAATACCTAGTCCTAGGGTTCTATTTATAGTGTGGCTTAGGGATCTCAGGCCGTCGAATTTGAAGATTAAATCAGGTGCAACAACATCATAGGCTCACTAGGAACCGTCGGATGCAGCTACAAACGCACATGATTAACCAAAAATCAAATTTTAAGGTGTTTGGCTCGTACTTGATCATTTTTACGTCTAGGAAGTTTTGCAGGTCGACCTATAGGTCAACCTAACCATAGAATGGGTCAACCAATACCCTTGTGTATTTTTTCCCCGATTTTGTTTATTCCTTGTTTCTCTCATAACTTCTCCATACTAGCTCGGATTTCGACAAGTTATATATGGATGTTGGTCAGAAAATCACCATGGACCCAATGGTGCAACTCTCATGGCTCGATTCTGAAAATTTCACAAACTTATTTTATTGTTTAATTAATTCATTAATTGATTATTATAGCTCAAATTTTGGGTTGTTACATGGAGCATGGCGTATGTACACACTTACGTGTGAACACATGACTCTAGGTGTTAATAAAATATATACAATTTTTTTGAGTTTTTATTTTTATGAAGAAAGAGTTTTACGATATCATTTTAGCATCGTTTAAGTTAGAAGATTTTAAATGTTATCGCCTTTACTTTAATTCAACCACTTATCAAATAAAGATTTCAATTAGGATATACTTCATAATTATCACTCATGAATCTTCCTATATACTAGTTAAACAATCATTGCTTGTAATCAAAATTTATGTTTATTTTTGTTGAGACAAATAAATTTTCAAAAATTTCGATTTAATAATCAAAATCCTATACTTATCCTATAGTGTCTCTTTAAAAGTAAACCAATATGTCAAAAGAATTCTTTTTGGAATTTTTTATAAAGTTTTGGAAAGAAAATGCAAAAAATAAACTATGAAAAATCGAAAATGAAGATGAGACTCTCCCCACACTTGATTTTGACCGTCTCCTCACAGCCAACCCAAGTGAGAGGAGAAAAATAAAATAAAAATAAAAATATGACCTATATTTACATGAAAATGAAATGATTATCATTTACAAGACATCAGAAAATATATTGTCAAAGAGTTAATGAAACGGTCTTCCAAAGACTAATTCATTTGTCTTGTCAAGTATGAGAGACAAAGCTTAAGCGCAGATAACCAAACCATAAAAAATTTCGAAGTTGAATGTTGATTTGGAAAAACGAATGTCATTTTATTAAATATCATATGAGTTGTTTTATTTTCGATGATTTTTGGGGTAGATAGAACAATTGGTTGAATTTCTAATTTATTTTCACCAAATTGAAATTCAAACTTATCACTGAAAACTTTTCAGAATTACAGATTTCAAAATGGAGATTTAAATCTAACCCCTTAGAATTCAACAACTCATCTTTGAAAAGTCCAAAAAATTTATGTTCACAAAATTCATCTTCCTTTATTGAATTATACACAACTTCATTGCATGTACCATGTTCAAAATCCAAAGTTATTGCATTCAATTTTTCAAACTCAAAAAAAGGAAGATCGAATTTTAAATTTGGTTCGACACTCTCAAAAGAAATAAAATCCAACTCAACTATCGCATTTTCAACAACTTCATTAGAATTGTCATTTTCAATTTCAAAAGTTATTATTTAAAAATCATCAATTTTGATAAAAGGTGAATTATTATTTGGCTCATCACACGTTCGGATTTGATATTTTGCTCATGTTGTTTGTTTCCTGGTTCAAAAATGTTGAATCTCGTCTCAATCATCATGTGGATTTCAAATAACAAATCCGTGTGATCTTGGTGAATTTCTTCGATTTGCTCAACAAAATCAAATTTATAATTATTAACTCGAGCATTTTCAATTTAAAGTTGGTGAGAACAAAAATTATCAATTGCACCATAGTCGGATTATTCTCATTGTCAAAATCATTTAAACAGTTGTTTCCTTTTTCGTTTTGATTTTGAAATTCATTTAGGAGTTCGAAATTGAGTTGGCATGAGTTATAATCGAAATTTTGAACATTTTGAAATCCTTGACTTGAGTTATTATATAAATTACTCAAATTGTTTATTATTTGATTTTGCTGTTCAAGTAGACCAAATCGAATCAATACTATTTTCAAGAGTTGAGGGTTGGTTATCATTTTGAAAGCTTTGTTTTGCAAAATCTAGATTGTTTATACAATAACTATCATTAAAATATCCATAAGAATTTGGTATGAAATTATATGGATCATATTGATTTTCACAACTATTGAAAAATTCTTGTGAGTGGGAAAATTTAGACATTTACAATTTTTTTTCATAAAGAAAAAATATTTACCGAAAGGAATTTATTTTTCAAAGGGGATTTTTTTTGTTTTGGGATTTTCAAAATTTTTTCTTTTTTTATATATGTTTTTGTATATTTTTTGAAAAGATACACACACAGACACACTTTTGGATTTTTTTTCTAGAAAAACTAACTCAAATTTTTTTTGGATTTTTAATTTTGATTTAAAAATTTCAAATGAAAGGATTAAAAATACTAAGTTAAGGAAATTTACATTATTTTCTATTTTGGATTTTGAATTTTTTTTTTAAATATGCATGAACTAATGCAACTAAATGAATGCAAAGTACTTAATTACAAATTTACCGTCCTTAGTTGCTCCTAACCCAAAATTGTATAATCACACTTTGTCTTGATCCAACAAAATAGTTCTTAGCCAGGTAACGGGTAGGATTTATCGTTGCACCACGAATCACCAATGCAACCAAAGGTGTAAGCACCTTTAGATAAACAATCAGTGTAATACTTACGAATCACCGTAATATTTATAACTAGTTATTGGTCTACCGTACCCTAGATATCAAGAATATAAACTGTTCAAAGAAGACAACTTATTAATATACAATTAAGCCCTAGGTGAGCTCGTGACACACTCAAGTCCGATGTCTAATCGTTATTATCAGCAAATTCTATGATGAAATGCAATTTGTGGGCTAAGATAGGGGTGATGAAATTCCTTACCTCATATGAATTGGGGTATTGCCCTTAAAAAATAAAAACATGATGAGATGAATGCAAGTCTAAAGTTAAACGTGTATTAACAATGCAACTACAAATGAATTTTGTTTTTATTTTTGAAATTTTTTCTATATGCAAGCAAACAACAATGCAAACAAAATAAAAACAAGTGATAAAAGCACAATAACAGAGCACGCAGAATTATTAGTAAATTATTTTAAAGACAGTGAATTTTTTTAAGCAAGCAAAGCAAAAAAAATTTAGTAGCAGTTTTTCTCCTTTTGATTTTCTGCGATTTGTAACCTGAAATAAACTCAAAGATAATCTGAAATAGAGATGAACAATAATATTTTTTTTCTTTTTTTTTATAGTTCGAATCAAAAGACAATTGAACTAAACTTAGAAAGGAAAGCAAAACAAATAACAATACACAAAACTATATCCGGCCTGTTTAAACAAAGGCCCGTTATTCTTTTAAAAAAAATAAAGCATAAAATCATTATCCTCTCCCCGTTTCTCTGTTCAAAAAAATCAAAATCACCATAAACACAGGCGAACTTCAGGTCGAGGATTTCAGGTCGAGTAACAAGTGAAAGGGGCTGAGGAGATGATTGCGGTTGGTGATTTCAGGTCGATGCGATTTCTGATGGGTTGTTCGGATGAAGTTGGCAATTTTGGTGTTTATGGATTGCGAAGAATCAAGGTCAACAGTTGCGGATTTGCTTGATTGTAGCAGTTAGAGTTGCAGTTTCATGGTGTCTTGAGGATGTTTAAATGATGGTAATTTGGGAAATGACGAAGGTGCAGGCGCAGGGATGTTTCAGCGATGAACTGTGTATGGAGTTTGGGCAAAGGAAGGTAGAATTGTTGATGGCACAGTGGTAGCTGGATATAAAGAAATTGATGGTGAATGATGAAGCAATGAGAAGTTTTTTTTTTGTATCAGTACCGTTTGATGGTTGACTGTAGTAGATGTATGCAAGTAGCAGTATAGTTGTAGTGGATGTATGGGGTTGATGCTGATAGTATGGTAGTGAGTGTGACTGCCTGGAGATGACAGAAGTGGATAGGGGGTTTGTTGCAGTGAAGTTGAGGCAGTAATAATGGAAGTATGGTAGAGAGCAGTTGACAGTGGTTTGATACTTGCAGGTGGGTGGTGATTCAGGTTGAAATGTTGATGCAAGTATGTTGAAGATGGTAATGTTGTTTTGGAAGTGTGTATGTAATGGCAATGTGAAGTTGTTACGGCACTGTGCAGGGTTATGTTGTTGACAGTGGGAGTGTGACAGTGGTGGTGGTCAGAACTTGTTGTGATTAAGTGGCCAGCAGTGATGTTAAGTGATTCACAGTGGGGGTATGACTGGTTGTATTGAAGATGATATGTAGGTAAAGATGCATGTAAGGCAATGGGGGTTTGGGTTGCTTGTGTTGGTACTGATTTTATTAAACAGTTGTTGTAGAAGTGTGGATATGATTCAGGGGTGTTGAACTATTACTTGGTTATTGTGTGGAGTGGTTGAAGTCAAGAAAGTGGAGTGGGGATGAACTGCAGTATTGAATGTGGTGCACTGTGCATTGTGCACAGTTTGAATGAGGCGGGGCTGTGGTTAAGCAACAATTATGGTTGTCGTGTTATGACGAGGAGTTGTTTCTACCTGAAGTTGGTTTTGTTAGGGGAGGAGCAGTTATGAGGATGTTTGGAGAAATGGGATATATGTAGAGTGTGCACAGAGGATGTGCACAAGTGGAACTGCACAGTTAGAAATATGTAGATTGTAGTGGTGGCAGTGTAGTTTGTAAAGGAATGTTGTATTGATAGAAGGAGGACTGTGGTATGATCAGTGGGGGATGCAAATGGTTGCTTTTGTAGGCAATCAAGTGGGGATGGTTTGAAGTAGTGACTGGGTAAGGGTGTGATGGGTTGCTGGTGAACTGCGGACAGCAGATAACTATAGATGGAAGTAGTGTGCTGGGTGGTGGAAATGCAAGGATGTTGATCGTTAGGGGAGGAACAGCAATGTTGAATCGAAGACGATATAGAGTGAATGGTTAATTGACAGTTTGAACAGAGATTAGAAGATGTGAATGTACTTTGTCTAGAATGGAAGATTGGAAGAGCAGTAAACAGAGAATGGATGGATAGAGCATAGTTTTGACAAGGAGTAGTGAAAATGCAGTTTTGTCTTTGTAAATGTAATCGTCCAGAAAAAATTGAAATGCAACTTGTAAAACAAAAGATGTAAATTGTAATGAAAAAAAAATTTGTTTTGAAATGTGTATGTTTTTTTTATAAACTAGAAATGTAAAAACTAAAAACAACTAGAAAAGCAACAAACACACAATCAAAATGCAAACAAAAATTACACAAACACACAACACAATTTTTTTAAACACAAATTAACACACAAAATGAAAACACAAAAATTAAACAAAAACAATTCGAATAATAGAATAAAATCAAATTAACTCCCTGGCAACGGCGACAAAAACTTGTTGAATCGACTAACTTTCTATGGGATTAGAGTAGCCGAAATTTGTAAGAAAATATAACCGCAAGCGCAGGCATACAATTTCAGTACGCGGCGAGTATGGGTTTATCCGTAGAGAATTGTATTGATTTTAAAATTCTACTCAATAAACCAAAATTTTGAAGTTGTGTTAAGCTAAAATTTTCTAAAAACTAACAAAACTAAAAGTGGATAAAAATATGAGAGTGGAAGGCAATTTAGAAGTAATTTCATTCTCATGATCACATAAATCAACAAAATAAAATTATGATCTCTTTTTTGGTCATTAGTGAATTTAGTTGATGTGTTTATCATAAGTATGCAATATTTGTGCCACTAATTAGCCCAACATAAACCATCAAACTTTAACACACCCATTAAACCACTTGTTAACTCTGATGAAAATGTTAATGAACTTGATAATAAAATCTATTCTAAGCATGATATATTCACTATTGATTGGTAATATAGACCATCAATAATCGTACGCAGATGAAGATGTAATTTGTGTTTATGTTTTGTATAAGCATAGCCTATTTGGTGTCAACAACATAGGCTATCAAATTCAAAGTTAAAACAACAAAATATTTACTACATCAAAACTTCCATTATGCACAAAAAGTGATCAAATAAAATCACTATATTGAATTTACATGATTAAGAGAGCTTAATTACCCCTAAATTGAAGGGGTTTAGCTTCTCATATTTGTTATCATGTTAATAAATGTATATTGCAACATAGAACAAAAATAATAGGAAGAAGAAAGCTAACTAATTTTGCATGAAATAAATCTACTCTACTTATGAGAAATAAAACTATACTAATTGCATAAAATAAAGAACAGGAATTAAAAGAGCATTGTTATTCCACCTTTTGGTTAAGGCCAGGGTATCAACAAATTGGCTGGAAATGATGGATATCAGGATTGGAGATCGATTGGAAACAAGGCTATGATCAATGTAGTCAAAATTTGGCCGAGCTCCAATCAAGACGGGATCGATTGGGAATGATGAACAAGGCTAGGAGAGGCTATATTTCAAATTTCAGGTCGATCGGAGTTCGTATGCTCGAGATATGGATGGGTCAAGATTCATGGAGATTGGTTCGTACTGATACTGTTCGTATCGATCACGTGGAAGCTCTTGGGTTCGAATCGATGACTTCGTATCGATCGGGATGGGAATGGCAGCATACTTCGAATCAATGACTTCATATCGATGCAGCACACATCGCTTGAATGGTTGTGGCAAGGCATACTTCGTATCGATACAAACCTTGGATCGATACGAAGGGACATAACTTGGGACCGATATGACCAAGGGCATAGGATCATACGAAAGGCAGGCGTTTAGGGAGCAATGCGAAGTAAAGAGCAGTTGATGGATACGAAGGATGGATATGAAGAAGGGTTGGTTGGTGGATACGAACAACTTATATTGATGGATACGAAAGTTGTTGGATGGATGGATACGAATAAGTGGATGACTCGGTCGAACGACACAAAAGGTGGATCTTTCCTAGATCTTCGAGACACGTCATCAATGCGATCGATACAGAGAGAGGAGAATGTGGAGCGGGGATGGATGCAAACGTGACATTTAGCTTGTGAATGCAAACTTGCATCGATCATAACTCTCACTCTACAAGTCCAAACGCTACGAAATTTTCAGAGGAGCTTCCTGATGCAGTCAAGAACCTCCGTGATCGATCTCAGGCTGATTGGACTACTTTTGGATCGATATGAATTGACTAATCATCGATCCCAAATTGCTTTGGATCGGTCTGGTGGTCCCACTTGTGCAAGAGAAAAGGTATTTCAGGTTTTGGGGCGGGTATTTTCGGATCTACACCTATAAATAGGAGTCTAATGGCAACTAAAAGTGGATCTTCTTTTTTTTCTTCTCTCCGAGGTGAAACTCTGCTATTTTTGCTATGGGTTTTCAAAGGCTTGTAACTGTTATTACATTATAAAAGGAATAAAATGATTGATTCAAAGTGGACGTAGGCCGAAGATAGCCGAACCCCTATAAATCTTGTGTTCTTTCATGCTTTCTTACATTTTTAACTTAGCTATTTTTTCATTTTTGTTCCCTACTTAATCTGAATTTGAGATCTGAGTGTGGATATTAAGGATCTGTGTATATACAGTAGTGCTTTCACTACTTCTGAGGTTTGTGACCAATTTTGACGCAAACAAGCATGAAGTTAAATTGCATAAAAAGAAAATTATATGAAAGAAGGCTAAGAAGCCATTAAAAAGAAAAGAGAGTTTTTGTTTATTTTTGAGCCTAAAACTAAACTAACTAAAGATGAGGCTAAGAGCTTCATTACATGAAACATAAGAGTATTTATACATGCCTAAAACCTTGATACATACTTTAAGGGACTACCTAAAATATCCTCTTAGGAAATTTAACCTCCAAGTAGTCATCAGCATGAGCATAAATCCTCCATTTAAATATGCATGTAGCTTTAATCATGTGCATTTGCTCTTAATAGGGGATCCTAGTAAGTGGGTTGGTATGGTACTCCATGTTGCATGCAATGATTTATTTCCATCTTCATTTTTCCTTCTTCACTTATGCATGCATATTTTCATATAGATATCTTCCATTTGAATCCACATCCCTACAAAATAAAAATAAAACGTGTAAATAAATATTCTTAAATTAATTCACACACAAAAATGACTATTTTGCCCCTATATGAAGATGAATAAATGATGATTTGATGACAATTGAAATTTTGGTTTAAACATGTTAAAATACCATGTATGCTCATTTATTTAATTATATTATATTAAATATGGAAGTAAAAATATGCATATTTATGTGTACATCACACCGCACTATAGGCATATAGAACAACTCACAAAGCGACAACTGGTCACACTTTGTTCGCCTTGTCATATGGCTTAGAACATTGATTCCCGTCGAACTAGAAGCCCCTCTCATCGAAGATAAAAATTTAATCAGATGCAAAACAAGCAGCACCTACACGAATCACTGGATATGATTGACGAAAGGAGGGAAGAAGCCAAGTTGAGGACCGCCGCCCACCAAAAAGGGTCGTGCGATACTTTAACGCCAAAGTTCACAACCAAACCTTTGAAGTGGGAGACCTTATCCCGAAATAAATCTATCCCATGCCGGAAGCCTTCAGACCAAGCTGGGAAGGCAGTATGTCATCAATCAAAAGCTAAGAGACGAAACTTTCAAGCTAACAACCGTCGACGAAATCCAAATTCCCAGACCATGGAACAACGAATCACTGCACCGTTACTTCATCTGAAAACTACCTTATGTATTTTCTATTTTTCAGCAAATAAGCGATCCTGGGATTCCAAGCGCATTGTAAATAGGCGTAAACTTGCCCAACTTTTCTAAATAAAATTAGTTTGCCTTTTGAACCAACAAAACCGTGTTCATAATAGTAACCTATTGAGTCGACGGGGTCAAATCGGCTCAAAACCATTCAGCCACTATTTGAGAAAGTGGAATCACACTCAAGCACACTCCACTTACCTACCGGGTTAACGGAAGCAAATCGAATCAAACCGTTGGATCGACGGAACCCAATCCCCGCCTTCTAAGAACTGGTGTT
The DNA here is from genome assembly GCA_030765085.1 of Allium cepa. NCBI lineage: Eukaryota > Viridiplantae > Streptophyta > Magnoliopsida > Asparagales > Amaryllidaceae > Allium > Allium cepa. The sequence continues at coordinate 705,820,350 of CM060941.1, forward strand.
GCCTCGGCAACAGCAGGAAGGCTCAAATAAAAAAATCGTGCATCCCATATGCCATGCACTAGCTCTTAAGACATGAACTCCTCGCGGTGCCCGAAGAGAGGCAACATGGAGATGTATTAAAAGCCACACATTTCATATGTCGCACATTAACTTTTTCAGTCATGAAATCATGCTCCTAAAATATAAATTCTCATGTTGTATGAAGATAGGCAACATTGAGAAGAATAAAAAGCCGCTTATACCATAAGCTGTACACTAACTTTTCGTGCCGTGGAATCATGCTCTTAAAATATGAACTCCTCACTTGTCCGAAGATAGGCAACGTTGAGTAGTATCAAAAGCCACGCGTCCCATAAAGCTACGCACACTTTTAAGTATCGGAATTTCCCCGGCAATACCAGGAAACTCATTCGTCACGGGAATAACAAGAATCAACTCACTCCCATTATCAGGAGTAATGGGCACGAATCCAACAAAATCGGAGTGCTACGAACCAGCAGAAAACTCCAACTACTGACACCCCATGATAAACTGTAACATTTAACGTGAATAATGTTTAACTATCTACAGTTAACTCATATAATGGTACGCCCTGAGCAATGAAGTGCATATTTGAAGATTGTTTTATAAAACTAAGAAGAGAACAAGGTATAATTTCTTTAAAATAATTATAAAATTTCTATAATAATTTTTTTTGAATTTTTTTTACTTTGCTGGTATTTGAACTCAGCACCTCTAGTTTGAAAATCCTATGTCTCTGCCATTTCACCATTAGTTGTTTCACAATTGATTCTATTATATTTTTTCCTTGTCTATTTTCACTCTTCTCATGAATAATTCTCAACCATGAAAATTTTGTTTTGTTTTCATCCTATAGTTACTTTTCAGGTTATCCATTACTCCATCCATCTTTAACTATCTTTTCACTTATATTTACCTCAAAAGTTTTCTGTTTATCCTTCCATTTAATTTGCTTTAATCCTATATTATTTCTTTCTACTACAATGTCTTCACAAGAAAACTCCTCAAATGGCTCTACATATTCCTCAGTTGATTTCTTGACACCTACCTTTGGATCATCAAATTTACCTACACCTACACCGTATCATGAACCGGCCAGACCATCAAACTATCTTACTGGCCATACTGTAGAAAAAAGAAGGCATGTTGTTTTCTGTTCTTTGGTTCTCCACAAACAAAGCAAAAGATTGATGATTTACATCATTATCAAAGGGAATCAATTGCAATTCAACGTGAAATGTACTATGAACAGAGGATGAATTCAAGATGACTTAGCTTTCTGGAGCAACTTGGATGGAAATTATGCGGGTCATCTTCATCTACTGTTCACCAACCTACAACCTCTTCCTTTCGGAATCCATGGGATCAATCACCACAACCTCCACCTGTGTCTCCAAATTCATGGGAGCGTTGAAATCGCTGGTCTCCATTAAAACCATATGAAGAGAAGACGAAGGTTGAAGCAGACAATTCCAAGTCTCCATCCACTTCTTCATCTAAATAATTTATTTTTTTCTATATTTTTTTAATTTCATTCTTATTTGTATGCATTATTTAATATATTGAATATATATCTTTTTTGCAAAATATATTGTAAAATGCTGAAAATGAGAATTCAATCGACTGAACAAATTTGACCAGTCGATTGAATCTGAAAACGGAGAGCTTTCAGACAATATTCAGTCTACTGAACGAATTTGGCCAGTCGATTGAATCATGAAACAGAGAGTTTCGGGATATTGATCAGTTGACTGACTATATACGACCAGTCGACTGAATGACAAATCTGAGCATTTTAACACTATTTCGCCTACCTTTTTACCCCTGTAACCCACCTTCTTCTTTTCACTCTTCACTTTTATTTCCACTCTTCAGATTTTTAAAACCCTAGCTCTCAAAATTTTCAAATTCCTTTAATCAATTATAATTTCAAATGACTTTAAGACAACATAAAAGATCTAGACAAGCCTCTACCTCTTCGCTGAACCAATTGACACCCAAGTTGCTCAATGGCTTTATGATGTTATAGCTCTCCAAAGATGGAACAAAATGAAGGAAGCACGCTTTCTCGAAGGATATTTTGTTGTATTTCCAGACTTTGCTTCGTATATAATTCAAGAGCTTGCAAAAGAGGTCGTCTAGAATCTCTTCTTGACCACAATCAGAATAATCTCTAAATTAATCATACTATGATAAAACTCTTTTATAAAAAATTAAATTTGGGTCATCAAAATCAATGAAATCATGAAAATTGCGTATGGATTTTAGTTTATGGTCAACAAATATTTTTGACATTAGATAGAATTGGACACATTCCCCCCACACCAACTAATGATATTCCGTTAGAAGATTTAAATGTTCCTATAGGTCAACAAGATGAAGTAAGTCATAGGTTTTTGAAGATGACACGACTGAACTAAAATCTATCGCCTTATGCCCTACAGCTCGAATTATGCATCGAGCCTTTATGCATATAATTCTTCCTCGCGCTGGTTCTTATGAGCTTGTATATCCGGAAAATTTTAGGGCATTGTATGCAATTTGGGGAGATGTCCAAATCAATTGGCCTAAGCTTACTCTTGATGAGTTCTTGTCTATTAACCAATGTCGAATGAACATCATCTATTACGACGAGTATATTATGCGACTACTTATGAACCTATAAATTCCTATTCTGTAATCTGATACCTCCATTCCTAAAACTTTAAATAGCCGCACAATAAGTCTAATGAAATTACCTCCTATACCTCTCACTATCATGTCTTTTCAAGACTGGCAATCATGACCTCGTCAACAAACTGCTACTCCACAACAACAAAGAGATGACATTCGTACACCAACCAATCCTAAAGCATCCGAGAATCCATTGATCTAATTGTGCAAAATCAAGTCATGTTTGATTCTCGCATCAAAAATATCTTAACAAGAAGATCGACAAGAAATTCGAAAAAATTAAAAGCTTTTTCGAGATTTTATGGGATGCAATCTCTTGTTCCTCTTCCACAACTACAAATACTTCACATCGTGATCCGGGTAAACATCCAACACCTTGATTTACTTGGTCTACATTCGAAGAACACAAGTTCTGACACAAGCATAAATGGGGGTGGCAGACAATTTGTGGAAAGTTCTTCAAGAGGCAAAGGACCAATGTAAGTGGAAGAAGAAATAGAGTCTGAATCTGATGAGTGATATTGATATTTCTTGATGGTAGTAAGTTATCTTTATTTATTTCAAACATTCTATTACCGTTTATTTTTATGAGCTTGTATAATAGCTTAGTACAATTCGAAACATTTTTTTTTTGTGATTGTTATGTTGTTAGTTCATTGATGAAATTATTGCTTATTTCCTTTTTATTGATGACAAAGGGGGAGAAATTTGTATGGCTAACCATTTCTTGCAGGATTAGATATGTCGCCAGATATTTAGGAGGAGATATATATAACTTCCATTATATATTTCTTAAAATATAGTATAATCTAAAACAGGTTGTCATCAATAAAAAAGGGAGAGAATGTTGAATCATAAGTTTTGATTCATGACAAAGAGCTTAAACAAATCAGTGATGAGACTATATGATCAAGCGACAAAAAGAGAAAGTGATATGGTACTAAAACTACAAAGGAGCCAAGACTTCAAAACTGAGTATAGTATGTTTATTTGTTGAAGTTTTTAGTCTTAGAATGTTAAAATCTATTCTCAAGTAGTTTACAAAAAATCAAAGTTGTTTTAAAATTTAAATTCTTTAAAAAAATGTATGAACTGTGCACTGACAACTAGGTCAGTCGACTGACCAAAAATGACCAGTCGACTGAACCTGTTCAGTTGCACGGATACGCTCTATTTTACACCAACTTTGAATATTCAGTTGACTGGTCATTTAGGGTCAGTCGACCGAAAGATTCTAAAAGCTATTTTCCTGAAGAGATACTTCCATTTGCGAAGAGTTACGATCCAATTTGAAGGGTTATGGCTGCATCCTTTGATCAAAACTCGTCATGAATAGTTGTAGCTGTTTATCTACTATATAGACACATGAGGTTCACTTCTCAAATCATCGAATTTTATTTTTTTCTGATCATACTCTCTACTATCTATCTCTGCATTCTACAAGCAATCACAATTTATATATTTCTTGAATCTCTAAGTTAATTAACTTATTCTTCGATTCAAAGCAATATTTTCATTTCTAATCTTTACACACACAATATATACTTGAGGAAAAGATTATAGGAAGGTTGTACTACCAAAGACAAATCAGTGTTATCAAGAACATAAAGTGTTAAAACAATTTTATTGAAACTGTTGAAGTCCTGTTCGATTGTTCAGGCGGTAAAAGTCCTCTTTCGGTTGTTAGAGGCAGAAAAATCCTTATCAGTTGCTCAGGCGTTATTTACCTATTCCTCCGGGTTAAGTGAGGGGTTATTGTGAGAAATTCCAGAGGAAAGTCTGGGACTGGACATAGAATGGAAAGTTCGAGCCAGTATAAAAACTCATGGTGTGCTTATTCTTATTTACTTTACTATTGTTATATGTTTTCGCATTTAGATTATAATACATACCATATTACACGATCCTAAGTGATAACTAGCCACACAATAGTCACTTTCAACTCCAGCTCCTCGTCCAACACGCTTTTGAGAGAAATTTGGATCACTTAACTACCCAAAAAAATGGAATAGCCAAGAGTTTAGAGAAAAGAAAAATAAACTCTGGGTTAGACATGGGTCTGGTGTGAGTAAACTCAAACAACGGTATTTTTATTTTACAAACTCTTTTGAAAAATAAGGGGTATCTCGTAAGACCATGCCGCACATAAACACAGACGAGTTTTTACCTAATGATAACTAAAACACTTTCTATTTAAAACTAGTGATACTATGATAACGCCTAAGGGTTTCAAAATAAATATAGACTCACATTCCAACAAATTTAGGTATAACCATAAAGGTACATATTGGAGATGAATTCCATACTATGACAAGGCTATTGGGGTACCGCCTGTCATAATACACCTCTAGACTAGCGTACCGAAATCATACCGAACGATCCCTTCCAACACAAGACTGGCCTATCCCTTGTTGTATAGCACCGAATATGATCACCCCTTGGTTGGGATCAACAACCATTTGGGTCTATAGTATATCCAAGTAGGGACTTGTTCTAGATGGAAATGATCACATCCTAATGGGTGCGGCCGATATGGCCCTACTGCATATCCCCTGTTTTAGTCACTCCCGGTTGAAGAGGCCTGAGGCTACGTCATTACCTTTCATATATAGTACTTCTCTCTTGGAATGCTAACATTACCTTCCCGATGTTGACATAATGTCAACATTCATCCATACAAGTCGTTTAGAAGATGAATGAACCGAAGGCACTACTTCCACTACACCCATTTTAGAATCACCCTCGGGGTTAATGGCTAGATAACCCTTGCACTTAAAGTCTTGAATCTAGATCATGACTTTGATAGTTCCAACTCGAACGCTTTGCGTTGGTTTGAAATGGTTTTCAGATAACTATTCATCGTTCGATTTCGGTCTCTTCAAACCAATATTCGATAATTTAAAATGGTCAAGTTATTTGATAGTGAACAACTCCACTATCAAGTGCAAGATTTACATATGGACATACACTCCATATACTTAAGTTTTCATGACACGCTATCGAAATTAACCTCCTTTTATTTATCGCGTTACTGATATTTAGCATTTTTGCTAAACACATGTCAACTTACTTTCCATAAAACATGTCAATGTTTTATAATTGCTACTTTAATTCATTTGGCTACTTAATGGTCTAGATGATGAGATCCTTTGATTTAAAATCACTTAACTTGAAAAGAAGTTTGGTTTAAAACATAACTAATTAAGTTTAAAAATAGTTTTGAAAAAATTAAAATATATTTAATTAGCTTAAACTCTAATTATATCTAAATCAAATCAAGATTAATTCGTAATTTAACTTTAATTGACTTAATGAACTTAGTTAAGTCCTAATTAACTTCTTAATGCATCTTAGTTAAGGTTAAAACAAATCATTATTAGTTAAACCCTAATTAATTAAAAGTCAATTAAATAATCACTTTATTAAATAATAGTTAATTAACTAATTAACTTAATTAAATAATAATTAATCATTAAATTACTTCTTAACTTCATTAATCACTAATTAAAACTTTATTAATCACTAATTAGTCATTAACTTTCTTTAAGTGTTATTCAACCCTTAATCACTTAATTATCAATTTAGTACTAATTATTTTTAATCAATTTATTAAATAATAAAATATAACTTAAAATAAACTTAATATATTTTTATATTACTAATTAAGTTTGAGAAAAAAACTTTTGCAAAACCATTTCCAAAAGAAAACGTTTTAGAATGAAAATCAGAAATTTTATCAAACTGCGTCCATAGCGACTATCGCCATGAGTGCGGTTCGCTTCATACTTTAAACGAGAAACTTGCTTAATTTTTTTCTTTCATGTTTGGAAACATAACTTTTAAAGTTTTTGAAACTTAGAAACAAAGATAGAAATTTTGAAATAATTTCTAAACTTTTAATCAAGAAAACATAGTTTTTGATTTCGAATCGGATCTCACGTCTGTCGCAATAGACAAAGTTGTTAACTTTGACTCAACACAACATATTGTGGTACTTAGATCACAATTCACACAACCATATTACCATACTCTTAACACCATAATGAATACATAGAAAAGTATAGTTTACATGCTTACTAACTTGACAATACCGTATTCAAATCTCAAATTCAACACTAAACACCAACATCCATCAAATCAACATTGACCAACATAATAACCATTCAATTTACACATCATAGTATCATCATAATAACACATCATAGTAAAGTCAAAAAAACTTTTCCAAAATAAAGTGGTTTACTCATCGAAACTCAGCAAATACAAAGCGAACTTCGACTAGACTTTGGAAACAACACGCGAGCTTCGAAGAGTGAAGATTTTTCTGAGGTTTTGAGCTTCAAATAGACTCGGCCTGATGGTGTGGGGGATCATCCTAGTATTGTAGGGTGGATGTGGGCTTGGTTTACCTAATATAAAGTGAAGAAATGAATATAGGAAAGTTTAAACTATATTCGAAAGAAATCTAAAGTGAAAAGTTAGGATTTTTAAATACTTAGAAAGGGTTTTAAAGGCATGGAAACTTTAGAGAGGAAGTTTTAGAAAAATAAAGGAGAGAATATGAAACACCCCATATCCCTTAGTATGCCCAAAAGGACACATTAAAAGGCGTGGTGCATTGTATGTATAACTAAAACTAACAGAGATTAAGATTCATAAGACACGAATAGGTAAAAACAACGTAAACTAAATAAAACAAAGGCCTCCGAATTAATTCATAAATACGAGAATTGCCAAATACAACATTCAAAACCCATAGTATCTTACGAAATAAAACTTCATTATCTCAAAAACAGAGTACGTAATATTCCTCATAAATAAACCAATGCATACAAGAATAACAGCTGAAAATAAAAGAAGTATATAGAAGAAGTCTCCTCCAAGAAGGACTCCAAGCCATGGCAATCTACTAGCTTATTCCTTGATTGCCTAAGGGGGAAAAGGGGGAAATAGAGGAGTGGGTCAGACTAAAAGTCTATTGAATGATAGTAAATAATAGAGTCTTTAAGAAAGATAAAAGTAATAGATTCTACAACAGTTCTGGCATAAATAAGGATAACAAAAAAATAGGAAAGAGATAAACTAGAAATAAATACGATTAAATATTGCTCAAGATAGGTTAATTTTGATTGCTTGCACTTGTTCTGATTTAATTAGGCTGAATTCTCAATCCTGTGATTAGGACGTGATCCTAATTCTAACCTTTTGTCGGTCTTCTACTAATGTGTCTATTGCGGATAGAACCCTATGGTCCCCAAATAGAAGACGCCGGTGTCTATGGAAAACACATACTAAGCACTGTGGAAGTTAATAGCGACTTGTTTCCCCTAAATGATGCCGCATGCTCGGTCACCACCGGTTCCACTATCTATTTCTCCTTTTTTGACCTTTTATTTACCCTAGACAGCATAAGCGTGTCCTCATCTCACTTTAGCTAATGTGAGATCACCGTGTCCATAGATATAACGGGGGATCCTATCGGTACTGGTCCCTGTTAAACAAAATCTAGTTGCGTCCCTTGCCCAAATCCCTATGATTTAGTCTTTTAATTATTGACCTCTTATATACCCTAAATAGCATAAGCGTGTCCCATGGGAAATGCTGCAGGTACGTGTCTTTTCTTTTAACTATTGAGCACTTATCTACCCTAAACAGCATAAGAGAAATGTTGCCGGTCTGGACCTTTTCTTCTAACTATTGACCACTTATTTACCCTAAACAGCAAAAGAGAAATGCTGTCGGTGCAGACCTTTTCTTTCATATTCGCTTATTAACTTAGATAAATTATTTTAATAAATTCCCTTTGATCTATTTCTTTTTATACTAGTGACAAGCTCTATTGTTCTCTCTCGGTCACTCCTATAGTCACTCCTGCGGACCATTCCGTTATCTACCATTTACGTATGCCATCTCGAACCATCCTACCAGAACCTATATTATTCCATAGCTATAGGCATAATCCGTTCCATATAGTGCAAGGCTCGACTAAAGGTAGCGAAGCTGTGCTCCAAAGAGCGCATACGGAGGAGTGCTCCAAAGAGTACTCCGAGGGAGCGTAGCGGTGGTGCCGCAACGTCCCGAGACCTGGCTTTTGTCCTACTCTTCTGATCTGATCGAAGCTTTCCTCATCCGCTCTGACCAGAATAATGCCATCTCACCCTGGGTACGTCGACATCGTGATGGTTTCCATCATACCCTATAACTCTCTCTAATCTACATCAGCTATGCTCACTTCCTACTCGTTGAGCATCTTCTATTCGCTGGGAGAATGCTTTTCCTCTATAGGGGCCTTGTGCAGTAAACCCCCTACAGGCAGTCCTCCATCGTCGTAAAGTTAACAGTAAATAATTAAAAAATACTACAAATAACAGTAATTAAACAGACAAGCTACAACTAACAGAAATTAACTACAATTAACTGAAAATAATAGCTAAAGAAATAGACTGAAAATAAATTTAAAACTGAAAATAACTGATAAAAAGGTATTTCCAAAACCATAGAAAAACTACAACTATTGAAAATCCTATTATTTTAAATTACTTAAAGAAATCTTAAAATAATTACAATCACCCACCTTCGTTCCTAAGCTCTTCCTTTCATCTTCCCGAATCCACATGGAGTTGTAAAATAACTTTTATTAAAAAGATTCACTCCTTGGGAAATTATTCCTTTTAGGGTCTTTCCTAAAAAGGTGAACCCCAGCGGAGAAAATCTAGAATGAGAAAAAGAGTTAGGTCTAGGGGTCTATTTATATGTGTAGAAGTGGATCTCGGACCGTTGGATTTAGAGATTTAATAGGATGCAACTACGTCATAGGCTGAATTGGAGTCATGGGATGCAGAAACGTAGGGACTGGATTAAACAAAAGGGTGCAAATGATGTGTTCCGATGCTTCCCATTTGTTCGAACGAACTATCGTTCGTTCGCCTGCCATTTTGCAAGGCGGGTCGACCGGCCGGTCGACCTGACCATTTGTTTTTATTTTTTGTTTTTTCTGCTTAATTTTTTTAACTTGGTCATATTAGCTCGGTTTCTGACGTTCTATATATGAAAATTGACCAAAAAATTACCACGGACACAATGGTGCAACTTACATGGCTTGATTCTGATAATTTCACAAAGTTATTTTATTATTTAATTAATCAACGAATTAATTATTATAGGTTACATTTCATGTTGTTACATTCTATCCTCCTTAAGGGATTTTGTCCCCAAAATCTTTAAGGATAAAAGAATGTACTAAATGTTTTCATCCGATTCTACAACCAACTAATCAATCATTGAACATTCATCCATTTTCCTTAAGTTTTTCTAATGCATTTTATGATATGAAATTAGTGTAGTGTAAGTGTCCCTAACTAATGCAAATGATTAGCGGTCCACTGATTCAGTTGACGTCCTTTTATGCAACCTTGTTCGTGCCATGTATCCAAATGAATGAAAAATTTTCTTAATAATACCGATAATTCTATATGCGTACTCCAAACATTATCCAAATGCAACAATCATGTGATGAACATCCAATTATAGAAATCATGAAAATAAAATTGAGCACACATCCATATACATATGCTCTACTGGCCTAGTTAGGCCGATCCCTAAGGAACAATAGTGCCTAGTGTACCTATGTGCGTCCATAGCATCCACTAGCAAACACTTGTAATCACTAGCATACATCATTCATAACATGTTCTATTAACATGTTTACATCAAATCCTACCATCCATAGGTTAAATCCTAAGTTCTACCCTCCGGAAGGATAATAAAGGAAAGAACATATTCAAATATAAAGATGGCAAAATAAATTCTAAAACTTACCATCAAAAAGATGAGGATAGGAATTTGAATCTTCTCTTCTTCTTCCCGAGTGGCGTCTGCAACATCATCTCCCCATTGCATCTTTATCAGTGGAACCTCCTTATTCCTTAGTCGCTTGATATCTCCTCCAACAATCTTCATGAGGATATGTCGAATAGAATCTTCTCTTTCTACCTCCACCTTCTCTAATTGACTAGGCTCTACAACCTCCGTCGAGTCATGTAAGCACTTCCATAAGTGCGAAACATGGAAAACGTCGTGCACTTTTGCGAGCCTATCTGGTAGCTTCACTTGGTAAGCCATCTTCCCAACTCGCTCTATGATAGGAAATGGTCCAACAAATATAGGGGCTAACTTTCCACTTGATCTGAACTTCACCACCTTCTTAAGCGGGGATACTTTGATATAAACTAAGTCTCCAACCTCAAACTCTAAGTCTCTCCTCCACCTATCTGCATACGACTTCTGACTGCCTTGAGCAGTCTTCATCCTTCGTTGAATCAACTCCACCCTCACAGAGGTCTCCCTAACCATATCGGATCCAAGTAATAACTTCTCCGTAGACTCTACCCAACATGATGGGGACTTGAAAGTTCTCCAATAAAGAGGTTCAAAAGGTACCACTCTATTGCTAGCTTGAAAACTACTATCATATGAATTCCACTAATTCCATGTTAGTGTTCTTCATGAATCAACACTCATAGGTTCTTACTAGTGTCCTATACACTCTATGGAAACTTCCATTGTCACTTCTAAAAGTAATTACTGCTATCACCTTACACCTTTTTCGTTACTCCTAGAAAATGATTCTTACCTACTCTACGTTTAAGAGTTTGGTTTTGTATTTATCACCTTGTTTTAAAAACTAAGGTTTCTAAAAAATTTAAAACATCAATCCTAAAATCTTGTCTTTAAAAATGTTATTCTTTTCTGTTTCTATTGAATTCAAAAATACCCGACTACTCAATATTTTATTTTTCTGAACTTGCATCCTTATAGCTTTTTGAGTTTACATTAATTCCCAAAACTAGAGGGGAAAATTTTTAAATCCAAAACTTATTCCTCATTTTCTTTTAAAGACCATTACAATTTTCTATAAAAATTGGGATTTTTAAATTCAACTGTTATTTTCTTTTTCATCAAACCATTTTTCTTTTAAAATATCTTTAAAATGTCCTTTTTCAAATCATCTTCTTATTATACCAAATAGCCTCATACCTTAAGGTATGAGAACTACTTTCTCTGATGAGATATTCTTAATGCTAAAATCTTCTATGAACCTTTTAAAAGAGGACTTCATGTTTATGTGGAGTTACAAGGAATTTATTCTATATTTTCGAAATGGACTATACAAAATATGGTGCTTCCCATACCTTGTACAGCTCTTTCATATATTCCTTATGACTTGCACGAAACATTTTCATTGGTTTCAGAGAAAATTATACCATTATTCTTTTCATTCCAATATATTAAAGCATGTTTAATTTATACTTTCCTATGATAAACATTTTCTTATACTTATTTAAATAATAGATGTATTATCAAATTACTTTATTTTCTATTCTTAGAAATTACCTTTTTAAAATACGTCTTTATTTGGGTTAAAACGGATGTTGCATAAAACACCGTTACTACAATGCAAAAATACTAGTGTAGGAACTTAATTAAAAATAAATACTAGTAAACCTTACATATTATGTAAAACCATTCCTCTTGGGAGTCATCTACTATAACAATAGTGTTATAGTCTATGCTCCTTTTATTTTTCACGAAAACATCTATCAAAACAATAAATGTTGTAACCTATGTTTTCGATACTTAATAAACTATGTTTTTATATTTAAAATCTTTGTCTACTTACGAAGAAGCCAGTGAGCTATATACGCTCTATAATTCTTCAAAAAGAATTTCACCTTTTCAACAAATTTATATCATATAAAAACCGATTATTAATGTCATGCCATTTTTCAAAAAGACCCAATATTTTGACAATTATACTTTTCTAATTCTAACAATTTTATTGGGCTAGATATAAAGTGGGTTTTCTTCTCATCACCCTAGGAGTATCCTTCCTAAATTTTGGTAATCCCATTTCCTTACCAAAGTCTTTTACTCCAATTCCTCTTTGATGCTTATATTTTTACTCTAAGGCACTACCATTAAATCAACTTATATGAAACAATTGTAATTTCTGCAATTATCTACACATGGGATTTCTTCTTTTCTTATCAACTAAATCAATTGTACATATCTAACCTTTTCATACCTCTCTTTTGATTCCCATAATTCGAACCTTAAAAAACAAAACCATTTCTCAAACTCCTACCATATGTAGAGCTTCTTCATTCCCCAAGAAAAGCACCTCTTTAAAGTCGTTTGGGAAAATTTTAAAGACTGGAACTGAATCTAACTCTGCTGGATAAAAGAAGCCCAACGTGATTGACTCCTATAGGTCGCAAGAAACCTCGAGAGTCCTACTACTGCATGTCTCTTGTCTAATGACTCTCCTCTAGCAGTCTAATATCGTTCCATAAGTGGATACCCAATTCATTTTCAAAATCATTCCATACCTCAAAAATCCTAATACATAGGCATCGCAGTCATACTCTACGTCTAGGATAAAAAATTTCAAACCTTTACAAACCATAGATAAGTGTGTCGATCCTCCTATGAGATTTAAAAAATAATAGGGTGTACTACTAAAGAGATGTCTGAGTGAAAACAATCAAACAAAGAACTTGAAATGAAAGGGCATGATGCTCCAGAATTGAAGGAGTCCGAAAGGGAAAATCAAAAATAGAAATCAAAACTTTCCATGGTGACTTTCCTACCCCTATCTGGTACACTACTAGAAGGTGTTGTATTCAAAGCTTATACTTGCGCTATGGGTGCGCCTGCTCTCTGCCCCTTCCTATGGGGACAATTCTTACTCATGTGACCAGGTTGTCCGCAATTATAGCACTTTTCCTTCATCTTGCAGTCTTTTGCGTAATGACCAGTCACCCCACAACTACGGCACTTCGCTCCTTGCTTGATTTGCTTCTGAAGGCCTTCCCTTTTTGACTTAGGAACCTCTTTAAGCTCTCCCTTCGGTTGTGAAGTTACAGGCCGAACTCTTTGTAAGTCTTCTAAGTCTAACAGCTTAAACTTTTGCTCCATATCTTCCAACCTAGCTCGTGTCTCCTTGAAATCCTCCATGCCAGAAAACGCATGCCCCCTATACTAATGAAGTCCTTTCATAGCTTAGAAAAATTGGCTGATGTAGGTAGATTAAAGGAATTTGCACCTATTGGTGTTGAATTAGGCATTTTTCCATGCACCTCTAGTTCTGTAACTTTACGAAACCAGTCAGCCATACTATGCAAAGAAAATGAAACTTTGGCTTGAAAGAATTAAAAGATTGTTGAACTGGACTTTGAGGGGATTTTTATAAAAACTCTTTTATACTTGAAAACTATTTGTAAGAGTTCCTTAGAAAATACTTTTAAAACAAGTTATTTTTGGAAAAATACTTTACTTCTAAAATAAATTTTTAGGAATCCTGTAACCTTAAGCTCTTGTACCAAGTAAAACATCCTACACCCCTCAATATACCCAAAAGGACACATTAAAAGGCATGGTGCGTTGTAGATATAACTAAAACTAATAGAGACTAAGATTAACAAGACACAAATAGGTAAAAATAGTGGAAACTAAATAAAACAAAGGCTTCATAATCAATTCATAAATAAGATAATTGCAAAATACAACATTCAAAACCCGTAGTATCTTATGAAATAAAACTTCATTGTCTCAAAATCAGAGTATGTAATATCCCTCATAAATAAACCAATGCATATAAGAACAACACCTGAAAATAAAAGAAGTACATAGAAGAAGTCTCCTCCAAGAAGAACTCCAAGCTGCAGAATCTACCAGCTTCTTCCTTTATTGCCTAAGGGGGAAAAATGAGGAAATAGAGGTGTGGGTCAAACTAAAAGTCTGATGAATGATAATAATTACTAGAGTCTTTAAGCAAGATAAAAGTAATAGACTATGTTACCCTGCTTTTGGTCAAGGCCAGGATACCAACAAATTGGCCAAAAAGGATGGATATCAGGATTGGAGATCGATTAGAAACAAGGCTATAATCGATACTGTCAAAATTTGACTGAGCTCTAATCAAGGTGGGATCGATTGGGGATAGTGAACAAGGCTTAGAGAAGCTATGTTTCAAATTTCAGGTTAATCGGAGATTATAAACTCAAGTTATGGATGGATCAAGGTTCATGAAAATTTAGTTCGTGTTGATACATTCGTATCGATCGAAATGGATTCGGCTATTTGCACTGGATCGATGGTTTCGTATCGATCCATATGGATATGGATAAGGGAAATGCTCTTGGCACCTCACTATGGACCGATGGATTTCATATCGATACAATGCGCATCGATTGGATGGATACGACAAAGCATACTTCGTATCTATCAAAGCTTGGATCGTTGCGAAGGGAGAAGTGTTTGGATGGATACGAAGGCATGTGTATCCTAGGGCGGCATTAGATCGATGCGAACAGTGTGGATACGAACATGGAATGGATTGATATGAAGAAAGCAACAGTAAATGGAGTTTTGGGAGGCATTTCGTATCGATGACTTATTATCGATACGAAGAAGGCAATTGAGGATCGATGTAAATAGGGGATGGATTTATGGATACGAATAAGGCCGCAGGTGATGATGTATAGATATGGAGCATCGATGGATACGAAGGCTCTGTACTTCGTATCGATGAATGCTGAGGAAGCAGTTAACTCGACATAAAAAATGGATCTCCCTTGGGTTTTTGAGCCACATCATCGATGCGAATGGAATGGACACGAAGGACGGATGGATACGAAGGGATGGAGACGAATTCATGGATACGAAGCTTCTAGCCTACTCGCAAACGACACTTGCATCGATCGTAACTCAACATCTACAGGTCCAAATGCTATGAAATTTTCTAAGGGGCTTCCTAATGCACTCGAGAACCTCCAACTCGATTGGACCACTTTTGGATCGATACAAATTGAACATGCATCGATCCAAAATCACTACGGATCGTTGTGGCGGGCCCACCTGC
Source organism: Allium cepa (assembly GCA_030765085.1). Classification (NCBI taxonomy): domain Eukaryota; kingdom Viridiplantae; phylum Streptophyta; class Magnoliopsida; order Asparagales; family Amaryllidaceae; genus Allium; species Allium cepa. The sequence goes on from CM060941.1 coordinate 705,835,966, forward strand.
GTAGGACAAGAGGTATTCCAGATTTTGAGGCGGATATTTTCGGGTCTACACATATAAATAGGAGTCCTATGGCAACTAAAAAGGGGATCTTCTCCTTCTCTTACGTGGAAACTCTGCCATTTTTGGTATTGATTTTCAAGGACTTGTAATTGTAAAACAAAAGGAATAAAAGGATCAATTCAAAGTGGACGTAGGCCGTAGATAGCCGAACCACTTTTTTACTTTCTTTCTTACATTTTACATTTGCTATCTCCTCAGTTTTATTCTCTACTATACCTAGATCTGAGATCTATGTTGGAATATTGTGGATCTGTGTGTATACATTAGTGCTTTCACTACTTCTGGGGTTTGTGGCCAATTTTGGCGCAAACACTTTGGTGTTTTCACTGAGATAGACTAGCGCCTGCTACATCAGATTTGGAGAGCTTAAGGATCAGATCTACAAAGGAACCATGACAGAGCAATCAACAAGAAGACAAAGAGCTGAAAGGAGTCAGCACGAAGTGAGTTGGGAGGCTTTCTGGGGAGCAAATCAGGCCTTAGTTTTCATAAGCAGAGATGAGATGGAGATGATGATGGGTGCTATGCAGCAATTGCTAAAAATGTAGGAGGACATGATGCAAAACCTTCTCAGACAGTTCAGACAGGTAGAAACAGCCAGAGCTTCAGGAGTTCATATCCACGGAGTGGAATAGAAGGCCCCAACATGTAAGCAGATAGAGTAGCTCAATAGCGCACAGCCCCCAATTAGCACATAACCACCATTATGGATGGATCCAGACTCTGGAGCACACCACCATGCCATGATAGACTAATCCATGGAGGGATTCCAGGTGACACCACACAACAGGATGCCAGTAGGAGCACAAGAATATGTAAAGAAGAATACGTACCAGAATTCCCTTAGGGACTCGGGGGGGCAATCCTTGGTGGACAACATTAGATTAGCTAAGATTATCAGACGAACTATGCATGGAGGTTTAGCAAATAGAGATCTGGAAGGAGTAAGCAGGAGTCTGTTTACCCATGACATCAGAATGGCTCAGAATCCACCAGAATTCAAGCTGCCTACTCTAGAGGTATACAACGTCAAGCCTGATCCGATCGATCACTTGATAAGGTACACGAGATACATGAAACTGCTAGGGACATCGAAGGAAGTTATGATCCGATGTTTCCCTCTATACTTGACGGATGTAGCTGCTATGTGGTTTCAGCAGTTGGAAGATGGATCTACTAGGACATGGACGAAATTGGTGGACAGGTTTCTGAAGCAGTTTCAGGTTCATATCAAAAGGCTGAAGAACGTAATAACATTAATGTCAGTGAGGCAAAGGGCAAGAGAATCGCTCAAGGTTTTCTTAACTTGGTTCAATGCAGCAGTTGCTTCGGTGGCTCGGGCGGATCCATCGATGGTCTTGATGGTGGCAGTGTGAGGAGTCGGGGATAACTCAGATTTCTAGGTATCATTCAAGAAGTTTCTTCCATATTCAGTAATAGTATTCTTATAGACAATTTTGGCCATGTAATTGATGGCTTTGATTGAAGAGTAGTGAGAAGTACTTTACAGCCTTATCTGCAAATTCTGTAAGGCTATTGCATAAATCACCATCCATAGAAATGCTCTCGTTCCAATTGTTTGAACAATTTTTTTTGTTTGCCTAAAAGAACGAGGTCACTTCATTACCCAAGAGAAGCTAGTCATACTTGATCTTTTATTTCAAATTTAAATTCCCCTGTTGAATTGCTTTTTCAAGCTTTTTCTTTGTTTCATGTAACTCTTTAGTAATGGTTTCAGAATGATTTGTCTCTAACTTGGGTTGTAACTCTCCACGCTTCTTCCTATACTTCACTTCTAATTTCATACTATTCTTATCTTTACTCCATTCTCTTAGCTTCTCTTTCAAGGCTTTATGTTCTTTAACCAAACGGTATAATGGTCTCCAGATCTCCTGAAATTTCCAACCTTCCTAAATATTCCAAGAATAATCTTCCTTCAAACTCAAATGATTCATGTACTTAAATTAGACCTTCTCATTGTTCCAATGTTGCTCCACCATGTTATTTGTAATGGAAATGTAGTCGTTGCAGGTCGATGGCAATTATCTAGCAAAGTGATTACTAAAGTTTCTCATCCACCCCAAGTTGACTAGAACCCCGTCCGTTTTTTAGTATATGTTCTTTCCTAGCATCGGTCGCCATGTGAATCAATATTCGAGAACGTTGCTTCTACTAGACCGACCATTATTCTATTCAATTCATTTAGCTTGCTAAATGGAACCTAGTTACCTCCTATTTTTTTCACTTCTAAAGCCGATGCAGTTGAAATACCCCATAACGAATGTAGGTTTATATACTAATATTACATCCTCTTTTAAATTTTTCCATAAAGCTTCTCTGAGGTATTCGAAATTTTACACATAAATGAAAGAACGATTGAAATTATCTCCACCATGATTCCTTAGTTATAAAATGGTGTATTGATTGCTCACGCTTATTATGCTAAAATCTCATACTTCACTATTCACGAACTAAAATTCCACATTTGTAATAGCACAAAACATTGCTCACCATCAACCATTTACTCTCTAACCTTGATTTCAGATTTTTTTCTTCCACAATTCTTAGTTTATCCTATAATATACCTACACAACCAACTTGATACTTATATATATATGCTTTTTTACTTCCTCAATACTAATGGGTTATGCAAATCCCTAACATTCTAACATAATATAGTCATTTATTATTTTTCATACTACTTCTAAGCTCCCTGGTTGATTCAATGGAAATTTTAATCTCATCGATTTTGTTTTTTTCTACTTCTTACCACTTTGGATTTTTATTCAATGACTAATCCTTCTTTACTAGTTTGGCCTTTCTGGCATGGCTCTTGGGATTGTCTCTTGCTTCTCGACACTATTCTCATCCTTATGGTTATGATCAAATGAACTGGTTTGGAACTGTGCTTTGGTTGCCTCCTTGTTCTCTTCTTCCAGCAAGAAATGTAACGACCCGGAATTTTGGGTCGCTAAATTTGAACATTTAATTCATTTTAAATGTTAATATGGATTATAAATTCGAATTATAATATAAAAGATTTGGTTACATTAATAAACTTGATTAAGACTTTATATACGATAATTTAATTGAAATTTGAATAATAATGAATGAATATTAGAATTGGGGTAAATAAGTAATTCTGAGAGTAAATGGAGATAAAATTTGATTCTAAAGTCTATTTCGAGTCTAATTGGATTTGAATTATCATTTTGGACCGTTGGAGGGAATTAATTGGCGATAGATTGAATTTGGAATTTTATATTAATTTAATAATAGAATTTAATAATAAAATATTGCCATTAATCAGATTTTAGTCCGGAATGAGCCAAAATGATTTTTGATGTGAATATAAATTTTATACGAGTTATAATAAAGTTAATAAAGTTTTAAAAGTGAAATTTTAAGCGTTTTCGTCAATTTTGAAAATCGCCCTATTAAATAGACGAGTTAAAATAGCCTTCCGGGGTACAGTCTCGGAATTCGACGAAACAAGTTTCATTGGATTCGTAATAGTTAGTTATTATCGGATTTCAATTTTCGTAGCAATCGGAGTTGTCGTTTGACCCCGGCAGCTCGAAACGCATCGAAATCGTTTTAATCGATTTAATTTGAAATTGATCGTTTAATTCCGTAACTCGTACATACGACCGAATTAGCTTACGAAACCTGTTCTATTGTGTCCGGAACACAGAAAAACCTTAGGAACGCCTGTCGTCACGCGTCGTTTGGAGATCGTGTGAAAAGTTGCTTTTAAGTGAATTAAATATTAATATAATCGGTTATACGTATATATATACGCGCATAATTAAACCCTAATCTATTATCTTCAGGCCGCCGTCCCATTTGTTTTCAATGGCCGGTGAGGATTCTTCTTCTTCCTCTAATCTCTCTTTACCTATTCAGTTTTAGCCGAAACTCTTAACTAGAGATTCGAAGAGATTGTTGAGCGCTTCACATCCATACGGGTATGATCGTTTATTGTTGAGTGAGTTGTATGAAATCGCGCCTTGAAGGCTCGTCGTTCGAACACGTTTCCATGGCTGTGGGGACCGTCGAGCTTTGTGAGATTGGGGGCGTGGGTCGAGATGGCATAGGGCTGCGTCGTGGTGGGTGTAGATCGAGTTCTAGTGGGTCGTAGGGGCGGTGATCGTTGGTCAACGATGGCGTGAATGGGTTCGAACAACCCTGTAGTATCGCATGCGTGAAGCTGAGGAGGAGAAGGAAAAAGGTCGGCCGCGTTTTTTCTCTAGTAACATATATAAAAAAAAAAAGAGATTTGTTTTAAATATAAATTCAAATCTTTAAATTTGAATAACTTTTCCGTATGACGCCAGATTTCGACGAAATTTGCGGCGCCGGAATCGCAGAAGCGCGTATTACGCAGTGGTGCAGATCCAGATCCATTCTGGGCAAGTAGAAATTTGGGTTAAATCGAACGTCATTCGGTTTAATTTGAATTTCGAACGCTCGTCGAAACTCAAGGTGAGTTAATCTCACTCACATCTGGAATGTTAGCTGATTTAAATAGTTAATATTTAAATATCTGTGTGATTGGTTGAAATGTTTATTTATATCAGCCTGGATTGATATATATTTATAGTGTTGTGCTAATATTTGTGGATGCAGGAAAAACAGGTTGGAGGGATCCAACTGGATTCCTTACAATGTAGTAATTATTTTTATAATTGATGATGATGCCTGTTATATATTGTGATTGATAAATTTGGGATTAAATTGTATTGTGAAATTGTGGGATAAACTATAAGCCTAGAATGTTAAATTATAAAGAAATTTGGAGTTTTAATTATAAATAAATTAAATTGGGTTTTAAAAAGGAATTAAGAAATTAATAAATAAGGAATATAAAAATTAGAATCTGCTTGGATGGAAAACTGAAATAAAATTGTATTGGAATATTGCTGGATAAATTATAAATCCATAATTAATTATAAATGGATAAATTGAATTTTAGAGAAATAAAAGATATTGTTAAATAATAAATTTAAAGGAATTAAAATTTGAAATCTATTTGGAATGAAAATTGAAATTTGGTAAATCTGGAATGATAAACAAAGAGAAACGTTATCAGTTGAAATGTGAAAGTTAAATTTATGTTATTAAACTTAAACCTGAATCTAAATAAATTGACAGAATTTATAAGAAGGATTTTTGGGATATTTGAGTAGGAATGAGTTTCCCTGGGAAACACCAAGTTTGAGTTTTAAACAGATTTTATTAAAAGTGAATTTAAGTTTAAAACTTGTTATAAATAAGCGTTGGGAAAATTATTGTTTTAAAAGCTAATTAATAAGGTAACAATAGTGGTTATTTTCGATTACATTAGTAATTAATTTTATAAATGGATTGTTTTAAAAAGGCTAGTTTTGACCTAAATTATTTGAAATTAGTATTAAGCCTTTTACAACTCTATTGTTAAATTTAGTTTAACTAAAACCTTATTTTAAATCAAGTTATATCTTATAAAATAGTTTTACTTTAAATATTTCGAAATTATATTTTGAGTAAATAACTAGAAGTAAATTTGCATATTTTAAAGTATATTTCAGTACAAAATATTTTAACTGTTTTAAATTTAAATTGTTTTGAACTTGGTTATTTCCAATGGGAATATATGGTAAAGGATTTACCTTGTAAGGAAGAATTTTGGGAAATTGTTTTCAAATGAGTTTTGAAACTTTGAAAATATATCTTGTAAAGATATTGAGGCAAATAAATAATGTGGGAATTATTTATTGTGTGATGGATGCTTATGGATGTTTATGAATATAAATTGAAAGTTAAATCACCGACTATCAATATTGGACAAATGCGTTGATCGTTTCGAAGAGATCGGGATCGAGATTTATTTCTCGAAAACCACTTCGATCCGGTTTGTACGTTTCGTGCGAAAAACGTGTTTGAAGTCGAAGATGGAGCAGTGAAGTGCAAGGGCTAGTCGCTACTAATCCTGAAGATATTTCCAAAATGGATGTAGTAGGAGTAGTGCCTTCGGTTCCGTTCGAACCCGGGACGGACTTGTATGGACGAATGCTTGCGAAACATCGTCAGGTGGACGATGGGCATTCTAAGTGAAAACGTTCTAAAGGTAACGCTTAGCCTCAAGCCTCATCAACCGGGAATGACTGAAAATTAGGGGATATGCAGCAAGGTTAGGCGGGTCATGCCCAAGCAGGACAAGATATTTCCCCTGTCTAGATGTCCCTTTTTATTCGGCTTGGTGGGTGGTTGGTCGCGCCAACCACGGGGTTTATCTTGTTCGGGACTGTTCAGTAAGGAATGGTTCCGGCCTTGTGTTGCAGGGGATAAAGGGAGTAATCCTCGGTACGGTGATCTAGGCCCCGTACTGTGACAGGTGGTACCCCAGTGCCTAGTCACTGTTGGAAATCCATTCTCCCTACGAGCCTTGTACGAGTTTTGTTTGTATTACCCACTTTTGTGGCTAGTAGATGGAATTTAATGAATGTAACAATTTCGGCTATTTTATACGTATTTGTAAATAGACACTATTATAATATCAGAAGATTTCTATAAAAAGTGTTTTAGCTATCGTAAGGTAAAAACCCAACATGTTTATTTGTGGCGTGGTCTTACGAGATGCTTTTGTTTTCAAAGGATTTTTGAAACTTTAATTATCAATTTGGATGCATTATTATCAGCTGGTATTCCAGACTGACTCGGGTATTATTTCATTATAATGCTCAGGTCAGACCGAGTATTATATGTTCAGGTCAGGATGCTATGGAGCAGGAGAGGAGCTTGAGTCCGAGACGTATTATACGTACCTGTATATATATCCGCTGCTGTGATTGTATGGTAGGTCTGATTTGTGATTGTTGATGTATGAGATACTCTGATGATATGATGTATAAAACAGTAATAGATTTCATTTTGTGTAAAGTTCTATATTTACTATTATATTTTATTCCGCTGCCTGTGAGATTCTGATATTGTTTAGTTTCTTCTTCTTCTATCTTTTCTTCTTTAACCCTAATGGTTCGTAATTCTGTGCCACTTGAGTTAATAGAGGTAGAATAGTGTTGATTCAAGGGGTACGGATTTGCGGGCTGTCACAACATTGTTCTATACAAAAACATTATTATCTGAACAAGCTTTTTAAGTTGGGATAAGCAATTAATAGAACTAATATCAAAAGAGATGGAGTTGGCAAAGCTAGTTCTATAAGTATTGTGATCTTGTGATGAACTATGACACTCTATATTAGGGTAAGGAGAAGATGGCAGTGCTACTCGAGGTATGATAGTGAACGATGGCTCCCTCCACATGGAGGCGCATAAGGGGTAGAACTAATCCATTCCTTGTCAAATTCTAGCGGTGTAGCCCCCTCCTCATGACTTTCTGAGGATCTTTCCACTCTTTCTCCGACTCTACTTCATGTGAACTTTTGGGTTGAATTTTTATGCGCTTAAGGATTTCTCCAACGTTCTTTTTTGTTTCTTTCTGTCACGCCGCGCTCCATTTGCTTATCTGCCTTCCTATTAGCTTTGATTTTTGCAGTCTCCTTCTCTGTGACCTCTTTATCCTAATTAAGTTATTGTATAGCCTTCTCAAGCTCTTTCAAAAATTTCATTACTTTTTACACTACGTCCTGATCACTTAATTTTGTTATGCTTCTGCCTCTTCTACCTTGTTTTCCACCTTTTCCAAGCTATCTTTTGTCCCCTCCTCCTCTCGGTTGTCACCTTTCTTCTCCTCTTTATTCTTCTTATTAGATTTGCCTAATTCTTTCGCTTGACCTTCCCCTTTTAAAACCTCGCCTTTATCAAAAACAGACTCATTCTGTACGCCTTCCTCGTTGCCATTTTCCTCCTTCTTCATCTGCACCTTCGTTATTGGAAATTGTCTTTTCAACTGATCAGAATGCATACAATTATCACATCTTGGTGGTGGGCTTTCATAAATTACTTCCTACTTAAAAATCTACCCATCCTCACCTACCACCTTAATTATGTCTGGGAACAAACTCCTGCATTAAGTTCCACCAGAATTCGGACAAAAGTGACAGTAGTGCTTTCAAAGCTTGGTTCTTAATCGGAGCATCTATTGGGCTTACCAGTGCATTAATGGCTAATGGACCATGTAGTCTAAAACTAGGGCCCGAAAGTCTAATCCATACCAACATTGATATGAGAAATTTTTGGTTTGTTTTCATCCTAGGATTGAGTTTGTTCGTGATTATTAGGTTACAATCTGAAAACCACGGCTCCTTACTCATCATTATTTTTATAATCCTTCTTGTTATCAAACTTTACCATAAAGAAACCATTCATCCTCATTTGAATCATGAATTCTCCTACCAATGGTCTTTTAGCACAAATGCTTCCAGTGCCTTAATGTATGTCTTGGTCCCGACTACGTAAAGCATCACGCAGTTACAAAACCCTCCATAGCCTCCTTAATAGCATCATTTGAAATACTGCCTTCTTTGTCACCATCCTAACCTTGGTTCTATATATTCCATATCTGGGGCTATAGACCCCTTTTCTCCTATACCTCTTACCACATCATAATAGCTTACTTTAGTTGAATCTTTAGAGATTGATAAATTCCTTTTTCCTACAATTTCCCTTTGAGGCAACTTATCGAAGAACACTCTGAAGCCTTTCCTAATTCTATTCATAAATCTCGACCGGCTAGATCCTAATCCCATGCTGCTATTTACGACATCTTTTACATTTCTACAAACCACCTTTCCCAGCTTGCCTCTACATCCTCTTTGTTCTCTACCACTGTAGTTTTAGACATAGGAGATTATAATTAGATGAATTAAAAGAGGAAACAAAATCTAAGAAGAGAAAATTGAGAAAGGAGAAATATTGTTTTAGGTCTAGGGTTTAGCAAACCCTAAGAATTAGCCGCCGTAAAGGGGTTATGGATTTTTATATTTATTAGATCGGTCTTTGTAAATGAAATCAATTGGTATGTGGTTCATCTATTTCCAGCAAAGTTGGGTGTTGATTCAACGAATCTTAGGAGAATTTGTAGTAATTTGGTTTGGTTTAATTTAATAGATTAAAATAAATAAACATAAACGTTAAAATTACGATTTTAGCCACGAAAACATTTTCAGTAACATGCAATGGTTTTCTAAAAATAATGTATAATTTCTATAATTTAATAATTTAGTTTTCGATTTTGATCATTTAGTAACGTGTGTTTTGACTTTAAACTTTTGGTCGTTTTAAAAAGGATATTTTGCAAAAGATTCATTTATACAATTATGTGTGTGTGTCTGTTAAATATTTGTATACATAACATGAACTCTATGATCTTGGATTATATGACTATCACGTATGTAATGGAACTAATCAATTAAACAGACCTCTGACATCCTGATGAAGAGAGCAATCTGGTTCTATAACTGGAGCTGTTGTACTTGTTTCTGAAACTGCTTCAATGGCAAAGGAAATTGGTTTCTCTCTTCTAACCTATATTATTAAGTTATGCGTTTCTTGATAATAATTTGAACAACTGTTGTGATGGACAAATACTTTGTTTTATAGGTGGAGGGATGATCGAATTTCCTGATCTTAAGGCCTAATCTTAACCGTCCACTTAGGCCAATAATTAAAGGAAGTTAATACTCTTAATTTAACCGTCTCAATTATTTATTATCATACTTAATAAGAAAAATTATTTTCTATAATGACCATAATTTGAGGGAAAAAACGTATGATCCTACTCATGGACATGAATGATTTCCTTATAGTCTCCCACTTTGTTGATAAGAAGATCCATTAGTCTTTTCATATTAAGATCATAAGACATGCATGATATGCTAAACACTTCTTTAGTTAGTTATCACAAGTGCCTTGACTAATCTAGTGGTCAATGGGATCATTGTAACGACCCTTAAAATTCGGTAATTAAATTTCTTAATTTAAGAAGATTTTTGGTAACTTAATGCTGAAGGAAATAAAAATTTAGTGAATTATTAATGGAAATAATAACTTGGATAAGACTGGTAAGTTAATTTTTAATAACTTGAATGTAACAATATAAATGTAAGTTAATTGTTAATTTATTCTTATTGTAATAAAAGAATGTTACCAAGATGAAATGTTTAATTTGGTTTAAAATCTTAATTAATGTGTGCATTAGTTTATAAAAGGATATAAAAGGTAAATTAATAATTTAAAACGTTGGCTTACTAATAAAATAATGTATAAGGAATGGAAATGGAATAAATTAGTGTATGAACTAATGGTAGCACTTGTTGTAAGCTAATAAGTAAATTAAAACGTAACAGTGCTAATTTAGGTTAATAAATTAATAGGTTGAATGAAATGACAATTTAGTGAATTTATTTAAAATTGTAAAGTTATAATATAATAGATGGTAATTAGTTAGGAGGAATGAACATACAAGTACTATAAAAGGTATAAGGGTGACAAATGGTTGTTACCAGTTAGTTTGCCAATTACAAGTAAAGAGAATTTAATGTACTTAATGATAATTAATATAATAACGGAAAGTGTGAATGTAAATTAAAATGGAAACGTAAAATTCATTTATAAGGTAGTAATTGGTGAAATAGAAAGCATGAGACCAAGTAAATAAATTTGTTAAGAATATTAATTGTAATCAGTGTAAATCAAAATAATAGTAATGGTCGTAAGTTACTATTTAATTGTCCTATTAATTTGTTGTAACTGTTATATTAGGGAATAAGATGTAATATAAGTAAATAAAGGTAAATATTGTATGAATATATGAATTAATGTCTGATTTAGGGTAATAGAATGAATTCATATGATGTAAATAATTATAATAAATAATGAAATAATAAATAGTATGGAATATAACAACGAAGTTAATTAAAGCTGAATGGTGTAAATTGAATGGGATTGCAATAAATGAAATAAAGGAAAATGGTATAACTTGGTTATAGGATGATGTAAGCTAATAAATAACTAATTCAATGCAATACCTATTGATTGAAAAAATTGCAGGGTTATAATTGATAGGAATATTTGGTAATAAATTTATATGAGAAAAATAAATGTAAACATTGGATTAATCAATGAATTTATAATAAATAGTGATTGAATAAAATCAGTATTCTGCAAGTAATTATAATATTTGTTTGAAAGTAATAAACTTAAAGTTAATTAAAGTTTAATGGTTACAATTGTTATGAATTACCTATTTGTTTAGTTCATAGAATTTAATTTGAAATAAATCACAGAAATTGACTTAATTAGTGCAGTTAGAGTAGATTTAATTAGAAATATGAGAATGTTATTTAAGTAACAAATGTAAACTCTATCCATAATATGGCAATTGGGTGAATGAAAATAATTGAAATTCAGGTTGATAAATTTATTGGGTTTGAGCTGAAATAAATGGATTATTGAAATTGAATGAAATAAAATATTACGTTAATGGGAATTAATATGAAATGAAATATACATTAATGAAATGTAATATAAATCAATGTAAATTATAACCATAATATGTCAATTTATTGAATAGCAATATTTTTAATCAAATAAATGGATTTACTGAGATTTCAAGTGATAATTAATAAATTTATTAAAATTGAAACTAAATATAATAATGGATAAATTTATTTAATTTATAATTTCTGAATGTAAGAAAAATGAAATTTGACGCTGAAATTGATGAATGAATCAACGTTAAATTCACATTTTAAATTTGTTTAAATCCTTATAAATAATTAAGAAATTAAAATGTTGAAATTGGTCAATTAAAGAATAGAATTGAAAATTTGATATAACTAGTTAATTTATTTATTTATTTAATGTAAAAATAGCCATTTTGGCCACTGACTCGGATTTCGACGAAACTATTTTCACCAGATCTGTAACCATGAATTATTGTAGGATTTCAAGTTTCGTAACGATCGGACTTATCGTTTGATCGTACGGACCCGAAACGCCTAGAAATCAATGAAATTGAAATAAATTGAAATCGATTTGAAATAATTTGTTTTTAGCATAACTTCTTCATACGATGGAATTTGGACGTGAAACCTTTTCCATTGCGTTTAAAATATTTTTAAACATCTATTTTGATATATGGTTTGACCCAATTTCGTTCCGGAGTCAGAACGGACTTTTGGGCCACTTTGTCGTTAGCGCGTATATTCAAATCGTGTCCATCAATTCTATTTCAACCCTACCTATAAATAGCTGGTTATAAATCATAGCCTCCCTCTATTTCTCATTGTCTGTATGTACAATTCCTCCTTACCTCTTCATTTCAATGGCAGACAAACAACTAATTCCAAATCCAAATTGCAATTCAAAAAACAAAATTGAAATTTCAAACTCCTCAAAAAAAAATTCAGAATTTTTTTTATATCGAAGCTCTTGATGTACGCATCTCAGATCTGCAATTCGTTTCTCGATCTGAGTTTGTGGGTGGCCAGAAATTGATGGTTTGTCCCCGGCCGTCCGTTGCATCGCGATCAACTATGTCAGATCGTCAAATCAGGGGTACCATCGCGTAGAGGAAGGAGAGCGCAGTGCATCAGAGTGGTTCGTTCGTCGAATTAGCGGCTGGATCTCACGTGAAATTTCGATTAGGGTTTCAGCATCCCAAGTTTAGTTGGCGGCGCTTGGCCATTTGGGCTTTCGTAGGGGTATGGTCGGGGGTGCCTCACCGTGGGAAGGTCGATGGTGGTGGTGCCGAAGTCTATAGTGTCGTATTAGGGGAGGAAGCGGTGGTCAAACGTGCGGCCAAAGGGTGTTCGCGTGCGTGCTCCGTTCGAAGCAACGTAGGTTTCCTAGAACCAATTCGCATGAGCAGGAAGAAAATGATGACGTGGCTAGAGCATGAGTAGAGGTTATTTATTTTGTTTTATTTTAATTTTGATTTCCAAATGTTCTAAATTCCATAACTTTTACATACAAGGTCGGAATTACGCGTGGTTTTCTCCGCTAGGTTCGTATTGGAATTCCGGACATATGATACTGGTTTGGACAGATTTGGAGACTGTTCAATTTTTGGATTTAAATTGGATTTAAATTCATTTAAATTCAAAAGGTGAGTGTTTTAACCCACTCACAACTTCTAAAATTTCTTATGTTCCTTAAATTTAATTTATATTGTAATTTGAATTTATTTATGACTACTTGTATATTTTTAAATCATCATCTCAGTAAATTGCATTTATTTAAATTAAACTGTTATTTAATTTATTATTGCATATAAACTGCCAGTTAGATAGATTGTTTAATTTATTATTGGATATAACTGTCAATAATTACCCGTTATTTATTATATGCTCTATATTGATGTTATTGTTTAAATTGGATGATGATTGTAATAAATGGTTGATGATTGTTATTGGATGAATGGATGTTGTATTTCATATTGTTTTAAACTGCAAGTTTGTCATGCACTTTATTTCATTCGGATTGCGGTTTGAAATAATATATAACCGTATTTTTATTTTTTTAAATTACAGATTGAAATGATAAATATCCATATCACTTGACTATAGGGTAGAAAATTATATACAGACATCGTGGTCTATATATAAAATTATTTTGAAATGATTTTTCTATGGTTTTGGAGAGAAATATATGTTTTAACAAATAATAAATTTTGATATTATATAAATATTATATATATATATATATATAGTTAAATTCTTGAATTTAAGCTATGTATAAATTTGTGTAATAAAAATAAGTTTATTCATGAAGTTGATTGTTTTATATTATATGGTTAAGTACCTGTTTAAGATATTGTATATATATAGAGTTTTAATGACTTAAATAAAAATTAAGTTGGAAGATAAATATGAAATTGGTTTAATTTGAATTAATTAAGAATTTTACTCGAATAAATGTGATTTGAAATCTAAATAAAATTGAGATTTTAAAGGGTATGATTCTTATAACTTGATTTGGTTTAAAGTGATTTAAATTAATATAAAGTTGAGATAAATGAATATATCAAGTTAAATAAATTGAAAGAATATCCAGTTGTTTGAAGCGAAAAGTCTTACTTAAATTATATTGGATTTATTGAGTAAACATTTCAAATCTAAATAATAGTAATTGAATTTGATATATATATGGAATTATCAAAGAACTAGTTTTGAAATGGTGGAATATGTAAAGCTTTGAAATATATGGAAATTGAAATGGTTTATTTGGAGGTTCAAATCGGTATTTGGAATTTATTTGTGAAATTTAAAAAGTTATTTTATTATATAAAGTAGTTTAATATTTAAACCATTTAAGTATTAGAACTTATGTTTCAAAGCTATTTGTTTCAAGGTATATAGATTTGAAAGTGCTATGATTTTGGAAAAAGGATATATTTGAAATAAAAATGATATCATATTGATTTGGGTTTTAAAATAGAAATGATATCGTATTTATATGGTTTTGAAATGGATATTATATTCTGGTTTTGAAGTATAAATATTTTAAAATGACCGCGATGTTATAATAACTTTTGGTTGTTAAAGAGACCGGAATCGGAAGTTTTCATACTCTCTGCCAACTCCGAAAACCACTTTAACAACTGTGCACGCGGTGGAGATTCCAGAATGAAGTAGGATGGTGGTGGCGTTTCCTTTGAGGTAAATACGTGGACCCGACTCCCATGAGTTGGCATAATGTGGCTAAAACAGGAGTGATCGACGGGTTAAGAAGGTAGCACCTTTTATCGGACACATCCCTTCGTTATTATACTTTGACTTTTGGATTTATTCGGTGGCCACTTTTGATTTCTTTGATTTGGGGGTGTGGCTCGGGGTGGGCGGTAGCTGCGGCTATGCGTTACCACCGACCCGGAAGCGTAATTGGTATATCTACCCTGGCATTGCCTAGTTGTGCCGTGTTACCTACCCTAGCGAGCCTTATATGATTTTGGTTTTGTACCATACCTATAGAGTGCCCTTTGACGACGCCTAGTACGGGGGAGATTACGATACTGTATAGACTATAAGAATGTATTATGTGTTAAGGGGAATATTGGGTCACTCCTTAACGCTATTTTAAAGTAAGTTTATTTTACTAATAGACACTATTATAATAGCGAAGTATTACTACATAGTAAATAGTTTAACGGATCCTTAGGAGATGCGAATCCCGAACATCTTTTAAGTTACCGCACTCATATTTATTTTACCGTTGATTTAACTTACATAAGATCTTTTAGTTTTGACTCGAGTGTTTTGTCTTTTCAATTCGCTCGGGTTAGTCCGAACATTTCAGGAATCGAAGACTTTATTTCTGGAGGACGAAGACGAAGATTTCATTATTATTATTATTATATATTATATTGTTCCACTGCACACTGTATTCCGCTGCATCGATTATTATTCGCTGGTATGTGCAACCCTGATATGTATTGTATAAGAATTATCAAATATTTTTGTAAAACAGCTTCATGAACTGTTTATTTGATTATTATATTTTATCGTTCCGCTGTGAGATTCTGTTTTGTATTTCATTTCTTTCTCTGCTTTTTCTTATTTACCCCATAACAATCCACCCTTTTGTATGGTTTAAGTCTGACGTGTATGGTCTATCGTCGATTTAAAGCGTGCAAAAAGGCTGGACGTTACACTGGTATCAGAGCTTTGGTTTAGCGATAAACCTTAGCTTTGTGGGGTCTGACTCTTTACTAGTAGGGTAGTAATACCCTATGGGAGTCGCTGAGTGTATATATATGAGAGAGCGTATTTGTTAGTGTTATAAAAAGGTTTTAATATTGTGTTAATTTGTTCCGTTTTGTATTTATAAATTCTGGTTGATGCATGGGACGCTATGACATTAATAGGGAATTCTAAACACTTAATAGGACATGCCGACATAATATTTGGTTTTAATATAGGTGAATGAAATAATTTTGCCTATTATATTTCAATATATAAAATAAATTTTATATGTAAGGTTATATTTGGTTGCAACATATTGGTTGTTAGGTAATAAAATTTATAAATAATAGTTGAAATAAGATTGAAAATAAAATAAATGAAATTGGAAATTTAGAACTTAAGTTCCGGCCTTTTGAAATTTTCTTTCGAATAATTTTGGAATATAATAATATTGTTTATAAGTATTTTCTGATATAAATATTTCAATATAATTGGGAAGAATTGTTTTAAAGAAGATTTCGGAAAAATAAGTTCTGTACTTCCCTCTCTGTTGCTGGAAAATAATTTCGGTGATGGCAGCCGCATCATCGACATACATTTTCGAGTTTCGTAGTGGGAAGGCCACTGTAGTAGTTTTGCTACAGATTTATTTTGATAAACAAATATGAATTTTAATTGTTTTAAATATAATTGATATATATGTGCAAGTATATATTTGTCTATTATTTTAAAACGATTTGAAAATTTAACCTGGTATTTAGTTCTTAAGTTTCCATTAATTAATAGTTTCAATTATTGTAGTGAAGTGGAACGTAGGTAATTAATAAATTGAAGCCTCTAAAGGAAATAAGAGAGTTAATGCTAAGTGTAAATTAAATAAAAAGAAATTTAAATTTGTAACATATAAAACAAAGGATATTATTATTGAGCATTTAATTAATTAAAAGAATTGAGAAAAACTTGTGTGATTTTCAATTGCATTCTTAAAAGCATATAGGTATAACTTACCAAATAATAAAAGTTACAATGTTAATAAGAAATTGTAATAGAATATTATACAAGTATAATGAAGGTATTCAATGAAATTCTTTAATAAATAAGAATTGGAAGTTGTAGTTGTTATAAACTTAAGTATAATTGAAATAATACAAATTAAATATAATAGTAGGCAGGTATTGTAAGTAAGAAATTTCAAACTTAAGTTGAAGTTATTTCTAAATAAAATTGTAAGAAATAAATGTAAATTTAAAAGATAAATTATTATATAAATGAAATTAAGAAAAATTTAACTTGATTTGGGAATTTGTTTTTTGTTTGGTTTATAATTGTTTGGGTAAGGATACTTTAAATTTGTTTGGATGTATATATAATCTATTTAGTTTCGCCTAAGACTGTTGAGTAAAAGGGTACATTTAGTAGTTTATTTTCATTCTGTACAATTTAAAGTTTTGAACCCAAACAACTATTTGTTTTGTTTGATATGAATGGATAATTGATGTTTGTTGATTTATGTGATGGTTGTTTGCTTGTTGCAAGTGATGGTTGGTATGTTGATTGTTTGTTGTTATTTGAAACAGCTTTAAATATTTCATTTTGTATAATTGTTAACCCTTTTGGATTATATAAGTGAAATACAGGTTATGGAAGTAATTGCTACTGCTTTTGGTTCCATAAATAAGAGTTAATTGCCCGACCAATAGGTACGTTTTCGGATTACAGTTTTATAGCGCTATTATATTGTTTTCCTATGTTGGGGTATATAGTATTTTTGGGAAATATGTTATATATTGTTATATTTGATATTATATTTTATTCCGAGCCTCTTCGTACAAAGGAGACTCTACCGAAATTTTCCGTAAATGTTGGACTTAGAAAAAATTTTGAAAATGTTTTCCAAACTTTACTAATTTGAGCATAAAGGGATTTAATAGTTATAAATTGATATTTTATTTAAATTATTAAATTTTGTAAATTTATTTGTGTATGAATCTAATATTTTAAGTAAGATATATTGATTTCTTAATTCTTCTTTTCTCTTCTTTTTCCTTTTCAGGGACAAAAAGTTTTGAGTGGGGGAGAGTGTAACGACCCGTAAAATTCGGTAATTAAATTTCTTAATTTAAGAAGATTTTTGGTAACTTAATGTTGATGGAAATAAAAATTTAGTGAATTATTAATGGAAATAATAACTTGGATAAGATTGGTAAGTTAATTTTTTAACAACTTGAATGTAACAGTATAAATGCAAGTTAATTGTTAATTTATTCTTATTGTAATAAAAGAATGTTACCAAGATGAAATGATTAATTTGATTTAAAATCTTAATTAATGTGTGCAGTAGTTTATAAAAGGATATAAAAGGTAAATTAATAATTTAAAACGTTGGCTTACTAATAAAATAATGTATAAGGAATGGAAATGGAATAAATTACTGTATGAACTAATGGTAGCACTTGTTGTAAGCTAATAAGTAAATTAAAACGTAACAATGCTAATTTAAGTTAATAAATTAATAGGTTGAATGAATTGACAATTTAGTGAGTTTATTTAAAATTGTAAAGTTATAATATAATAGATGGTAATTGGTTAGGAGGAATGAACATACATGTAATATAAAAGGTATAAGAGTGACAAATGGTTGTTACCAGTTAGTTTGCCAATTACAAGTAAGGAGAATTTAATGTACTTGATGATAATTAATATAATAACGGAAAGTGTGAATGTAAATTAAAATGGAAACGTAAAATTCATTTATAAGGTAGTAATTGGTGAAATAGAAATCATGAGACCAAGTAAATAAATTTGATCAATGTAAATCAAGATAATAGTAACGGTCGTAAGTTACTATTTAATTGCCCTATTAATTTTTTGTAACTGTTATATTAGGGAATAAGATTTAATATAAGTAAATAAAGGTAAATATTGTATGAATATATGAATTAATGTCTGATTTAGGGTAATAGAATGAATTCATATGACGTAAGTAATTATAATAAATAATGAAACAATAACTAGTATGGAATATAACAACGAAGTTAATTAAAGCTGAATGGTGTAAATTGAATGGGATTGCAATAAATGAAATAACGGAAAATGGTATAACTTGGTTATAGGATGATGTAAGCTAATAAATAATTAATTCAATGCAATACCTATTGATTGAAACAATTGCAGGGTTATAATTGATAGGAATATTTGGTAATAAATTTATATAAGAAAAATAAATGTAAACATTGGATTAGTCAATGAATTTATAATAAATAGTGATTGAATAAAATCAATATTCTGCAAGTAATTATAATATTTGTTTGAAAGTAATATACTTAAAGTTAATTAAAGTTTAATGGTCACAATTGTTATGAATAACCTATTTGTTTAGTTCATAGAATTTAATTTGAAATCAATCGCAGAAATTGACTTAATTGGCGCAGTTAGAGTAGATTTAATTAGAAATGTGAGAATGTTATTTAAGTAACAAATGTAAACTCTATCCATAATATGGCAATAGAGTGAATGAAAACAATTGAAATTCAGGTTGATAAATTTATTGGGTTTGAGCTGAAATAAATGGATTATTGAAATTGAATGAAATAATATATTACGTTAATGGGAATTAATATGAAATGAAATTTACATTAATGAAATGTAATATAAATCCATGTAAATTATAACCATAAGATGTCAATTTATTGAATAGCAATATTTTTAATCAAATAAATGGATTTACTGAGATTTCAAGTGATAATTAATAAATTTATTAAAATTGAAACTAAATATAGTAATGGATAAATTTATTTAATTTATAATTTCTGAATGTAAGAAAAATGAAATTTAACGCTGAAGTTGATGAATGAATCAACGTTAAATTGACATTTTAAATTTATTTAAATCCTTGTAAATGATTGAGAAATTAAAATGTTGAAATTGGTCAATTAAAGAATAGAATTGAAAATTTGACATAATTAGTTTATTTATTTATTTAATTAATTAATGTAAAAATAGCCATTTTGGCTACTGACTCGGATTTCGACGAAACCAGTTTCATCGGATCCGTAACGGTGAATTATTATAGGATTTCAAATTTCGCAACGATCGAACTTATCGTTTGATCGTACAGACTTGAAATGCCGAGAAATCAATGAAATTGAAATAAATTGAAATCGATTTGAAATAATTTATTTTTAGCATAACTTCTTCATTCAATGGAATTTGGACGTGAAACCTTTTCCACTGCGTTTAAAATATTTTTAAACATCTATTTCGATATATGGTTTGACCCAATTTCGTTCCGGAGTCAGAACCGGCTTTTGGGCCACTTTGTCGTTAGCGCGTATATTCAAATCGTGTCCATCTATTCTATTTCAACCCTACCTATAAATACCTGGTTATAAACCCTAGCCTCCCTCTATTTCTCATTGTCTGTACGTACAATTCCTCTTCACCTCTTCATTTCAATGGCAGACAAACACCTAATTCCAAATCCAAATTGCAATTCAAAAAACAAAATTGAAATTTCAAACTCCTCAAAAAAAATTCAGAATTTTTTTATATCGAAGCTCTCGATGTATGCAGCTCAGATCTACAATCAATTTCTCGATCTGAGTTTGTGGGTGGCCAGAAATTGAAGGTTTATCCTTGGTCGTCCGTTGCATCGCGATCAATTGTGTCAGATCGTCAAATCAGGGGTACCATCGCGTAGAGGAGGGAGAGCACAGTGCATCAGAGTGGTTCGTTCGTCGAATTAGCGGCTGGATCTCGTGTGAAATTTCGATCAGGGTTTCGGCAACTCGGGTTTAGCTGGCGACGCTTGGCCATCTGGGCGTTCGAAGGGGTATGGTCGGGGGCGCCTCACCGTAGGAAGGTCGATGGTGGTGGTGTCGAAGTCCATAGCGTCGTATTACGGGAGGAAGCGGTGGTCAAAGGTGCGGTCAAAGGGTGTTCGCGTGTGTGCTCCGTTCGAAGCAAGGTAGGGTTTCCTGGAATCAATTCGTGTGAGCAGGAAGAATCTGATGACGTGGCTAGAGTATGAGTGGAGGTTATTTATTTTGTTTTAATTTAATTTTGATTTCCAAATGTTCTAAATTCCATAACTTTTACATACAAGGTCGGAATTACGCGCGGTTTTCTCCGCTAGGTTCGTATTGGAATTTCGGATATTATAGCACTGGTTTGGACGGATTTGGAGACTATTCAATTTTTGGATTTAAATTGGATTTAAATTCAATTTAAATTCAAAAGGTGAGTGTTTTAACCCACTCACAACTTCTAGAATTTCTTATGTTCGCTAAATTTAATTTATGTTGTGATTTGAATTTATTTATGACTGTTTGCATATTTTTAAATCACCATCTCAGTAAATTGAATTTATTTAAATTAAACAGTTATTTAATTTATTATTGCATATAAACTGCCATTTCGATTGATTGTTTAATTTATTTTTGGATATAATTGTTAGTAATTACCTGTTATTTATTATATGCTCTATATTGATGTTATTGTTTAAATTGGATGATGATTGTAATAAATGGTTGATGATTATTATTGGATGAATGGATGTTGTATTTCATATTGTTTGAAACTGCAAGTTTGTCAAGCACTTTATTTCATTCGGGATTGCGGTTTGAAATGATATATAACTGTTTTTTTATTTTTTTAAATTACGGATTGAAATGATAAATATATGTATCACTTGACCATAGGGTAGAAAATTATATACAGACACCGTGACATATATAAAATTATTTTGAAATGATTTTTCTATGGTTTTGGAGAGAAATATATGGTTTAACAAATAATAAATTTTGATATTGTATAAATATTATTTTTATATATCTAGTTAAATTCTTGAATTTAAGCTATGTATAAATTTGTGTAATAAAAATAAGTTTATTCATGGAGTTGATTGTTTTATATTATATGGTTAAGTACCTGTTTAAGATATTGTATATATATAGAGTTTTAATGACTTAAATAAAAATTAAGTTGGAAGATAAGTATGAAATTGGCTTAATTTGAATTAATTAAGAATTTTACTTGAATAAATGTGATTTGAAATCTAAATAAAATTGAGATTTTAAAGGGTATGATTCTTATAACTTGATTTGGTTTAAAGTGATTTAAATTAATATAAAGTTGAGATAAATGAATATATCAAGTTAAATAAATTGACAGAATATCCAGTTGTTTGAAGTTAAAAGTTTTACTTAAATTATATTGGATTTATTAAGCAAACATTTCAAATCTTAATAATAGTAATTGAATTTGATATATATATATATATATGGAATTATCAAAGAACTAGTTTTGAAATGGTGGAATACGTAAAGCTTTGAAATATATGGAAATTGAAATGGTTTATTTAGAGGTTCACATCGGTATTCGGAATTTATTTGTGAAATTTAAAAAGTTATTTTATTATATAAAGTAGTTTAATATTTAAACCATTTAAGTGTTAGAAGTTATGTTTCAAAGCTATTGGTTTCAAGGTATATAGATTTGAAAGTGCAATGATTTTGGAAAAAGGATATATTTGAAATAAAAATGATATCATATTGATTTGGGTTTTAAAATAGAAATGGTATCGTATTTATATGGTTTTGAAATGGATTTTGTATTCTGGTTTTGAAGTATAATTATTTTAAAATGACCGCGGTGTTATAATAACGTTCGGTTGTTAAAGAGACCGGGATCGGAAGTTCTCATACTCTCTGCTAACTCCGAAAACCACTTTAACAATTGTGTACGCGGTGGAGATTCCAGAATGAAGTAGGATGGCGGCAACGTTTCCTTTGAGGTAAATACGTGGACCCGACTCCCATGAGTTGGCATAAGGTGGCTAAAATAGGAGCGATCGACGGGTTAAGAAGGTAGCACCTTTTATCAGACACATCCCTTCGATATTATACTTTGACTTTTGGATTTATTCGGTGGCCGCTTTTGATTTCTTTGATTTGGGGGTGTGGCTCGAGGTGGGCGGTAGCTGAGGCTATGTGTTACCACCGACTCGGAAGCGTAATTGGTATATCTACCCTGGCATTGCCTAGTTGTACCGTGTCACCTACCCTCGCAAGCCTTATACGATTTTGGTTTTGTACCATAACTATAGAGTGCCCTCTAACGACGCCCAGTACGGGGGAGATTACGGTACTGTATAGACTATGGAAATATATTATGTGTTAAAGGGAATATTGGGTCACTCCTTAATGCTATTTTAAAGTAAGTTTATTTTACTAATAGACACTATTATAATAGCGAAGTATTACTACATAGTAAATAGTTTAACAGATCCTTAGGAGATGCGAACACCAAGCATCTTTTAAGTTACCGCACTCATATTTATTTTACCGTTGGTTTAACTTACATAAGATCTTTTAGTTCCGACTCGAATGTTTGTCTTTTCAATTCGCTTGGGTCAGTCCTAGCATTTCAGGAATCGAAGACTTCATTTCTGGAGGACGAAGACGAAGATTTCATTATTATTATTATTATTATATATTATATTGTTCCACTACACACTGTATTCTGCTGCATCGATTATTATTCGCTCGTATGTGCTACTCTGATGTGTATTGTATAAGAATAATCAAATATTTTTGTAAAAAAGCTTCATGAACTGTTTATTTGATTATTATATTTTATCGTTCCACTGTGAGATTCTGTTTTGTATTTAATTTCTTTTTCTACTTTTTCTTTTTTACCCCATAACAATTCGCCCTTTTGTATGGTTTAAGTCTGATGTGTGTGGTCTATCGTCGATTTAAAGCGTGCAAAATGGCTGGACGTTACAATTACGGCGTGTACCTATTATTTTTCAACATGCTTACTCCCATGTACTACAACATTAACAACTTTCATAACCAGGCCACAAATTGGATTAACTTAATGGTCGCACAATATCTTTAGTTAAAAGACTGTTTTTATTGTCATTTGTCTAAATATAAATGTGTACACATTAGAAAATAGAAATAGCAGATCTGAAAAAGTATTTAGAGGTCAATAATTGTTATGCACAAGTACAAAATTAAATGGATGAAAAAGGAAATTTTGTAACTATCTACAAGACCTATGCTTTCAGTATGTCCTTGAAAAGTCGATATAGGTAGTCCTTTCGTGAGTATGTCTACCGCTTGTAATTTTGTACGTATGGACTCAATGACATTTTTCTTTAGTTTAACTTCTTGCTTCAGTAATGGGTATTTGAGTCCATGTGTTTTGAACCCTTAGTTGTCCTATCATGCTTGAAGAAAAAGGTTGCATCACAAAATTTCAACCTTAGAAAACAATAACTCTAAGTCGTGAAGTATAGTAATGCAACCATGCAACAATGCTACAAATTCGGCTTTCAAGGTGATTCAAACGATAATGTTCTTCAACAATCTACACATCCGTTAAATTCTAAGTTTGTATAATCAATAATGTGAGCGTAAGGTTTCTCATTCATCGTTTATGTTTCAATTCATTCGTAAGATCTTAAACATCATTACAATTATACCTTAACACATAAAATTAATCTAAAACTTTGTTAACAAAAGCTTTATGAGTTGTTTCCAACAATTCTTGTGATCCATTTTAAAACATTTCTATTTCTATTACGTAAAACATCTCATCATAAAATTCATTTAAAGTGTTTAGGAAGTAAAAGTGCACATGAATAAAAATCACTATTGGCAAACAAATCATCAATATACATAACGTAAATAATAAACTTACTCCCACTAGACTTTGGATATGTACACTATTAATAGTGTTCTCCTTAAACCATAAGTTTATGGATGGTGCAATTTTAGAACATTATGTGCCATTTTAATAAGCTTGTTTAAGTTAGTATATTGGCTTCTTTAACAAACATACCATGAGTTCTTGTCCTCCTTTTATGAAGTTTTCATGCTGATTAAGTCATGTAAACTTTTTCATCCAAACTCCCATTGACAAGTCATTGTCACATTTATTTGGTGCAACTCTAAATCAAAATGCCTCAAGCATTATAATTCTATGAGAATCCTTCTTTCACACATAATTAAAGATTTCATGACAAAGTAATACTTCTTACTGAATAAAATATTTGGATACAAATCTGACTTCATGTCATCAATAGAACTATTTGAGTTAATTCTACTAATTAAAGACAAACTCCAAAATTTATCTCTTCATTTATGACATCAAACTTATCAAAGAATTACTGCAAGTAATGACTTTCGAATATGTAATTGGATCATTAAATTTAGATTCTTGCAAATATAACGTATAGTCATTCGAAATAATTTGACTTTATAATCTTTTGGATCTTATTAATACAACTTCTTATAGTGCATTTACATTCATTTTAATGGAAACAATTTTTTTATGTTGTTGGTGATCAACTATTTGTTATTATGCAGTAATAACATGAGTAGCAATAATATCATTATAAAATCGAGGTAACAAAATAAATACCCTAGTTTCATAATGATTACCTCTTTGATTCGATCACTCCTAGTGATTATTATATTTTCAATGAATCAATCATTTTCAGTTTCAATTATTCTAGGAACGTGGTTAGGATAGTAAAATCTATACTCTTTGGACTTTTCTAAATGAACCCTGAATGTGTAAATGGATTAAAGTAGGTTTCCATCTTTTCAAAGTTCAAAAAAAATGTCTTTGTTGTCTTAATAGGAACCCAATTTAACATATACACTATAGTCAAAAATCATACATCTATAAGGGTTTAATTATGCCTTTCAGCTTCATTCTACCATAGAGAACTAGGCATTGTTTATTGAACACAAAATTCTAATCAGTCTAGAAGTTTGTCAAAAGAGCAAGGTATTGTGTAATGACCAACACATTTATCACTTTGGAAAATTATGTTTATATTTGAAATATTCAAAATACAAATTTTATAACACAAATTATAATTTTTTGAACCATAAATAATGATGGTAAACTTGTTTTAAAGGTATATTAACAAATATGTATATTTAGGGGTCTTTACCAGAAAAACGACAAAAATCAGTTTTTGGGAAAATTGAGATTTTCTCAATATTAAAGGGAATGAAACTTGATGCATACACTTATTTATCCATTTAAGCAAGATTGTGAAATAAAAATTATTTATTTTATTTTTGGAAATAAAATATATTTATGACATCATCAAGATATCATCACCTTTATATATTTTCTGGAATTTTAAATTAAGTTTAAATAATCAAATAATTGTTCTAAAATGATAATAGTTCATTTTAGTTAGTTATACAGTGATAATAAATCATTTATAATAATTTCATAAAAATATATACTTGATTTGAAGATATAAGAAAACTGATAACGCTTTTTCGATACAAAAGCACTTTTTGTAAACGCTTGTTTAATATTGGCTTATGTGGTTTTATAACTCAAAAGTGATAATTTTAAATTATTTCAAATGATAAGAAATTATTTTTAAATTTTTTTCACAATTATAATTAATTTGATTAAGAAGTAAAAATATGATCGAAAATCGAATTACAGAATTGTAACGGTTTGACAAGAGGAAGTTATGCAACGTTATAGGTTATATGTGACATACACACACATATACATATATACACATCCATGAACAAATAAATACACATAAGAATTATCATTTACATCTCATATTCACTAATGGTAAATTAAACAAAATATCATGATATTTATTTACAAATTTCTATATATTTTCCTAAAGAAAACAAAACAAAACTTCACATCACCTTATGCCTTACACAAATGCACATGGAGAGGCATAGGGGAAGGTGATGCGTGTGTGATGGAGGGGGGTGATATGTGCATGGACGATGTTAGCAAACACATGTCATGTTTAAGAGATATTTTCCTAAGGTTGCTTCATATCTAGGGTTTCCTACCCTATAAATACCCACCACATTCTCTCATTTATTCACACACCCATTCTCTTCTTCTTCTCTATTATAGGAAAATTATGAAAAATAATAATGACAAAATAAAAATAAATTATATCCGCATGAATATAAAGTAGATCCACCTCCGAAACCAAGTCAAAACACTCCCTACCACCTCCATAACCCACGGTGTAACAACCCACATATTTTATGATTTTATATTTAAATATAGCATCGTTAGTCGGATATAAGTCCGAAACGCTACTTTTTGCAAACCGTCGAATTAGAACTCGAGGTCACTTCCATTGAGTTCAAAATGTCGTTTGTGATCTTTTTAAGTATAAACATCGATATGTTTAGAGTTAGCTTGAATATTGACATTTTCATTATGGGCTATGGGTTTGGGGTTCAGCCCAATAACCTAACATAAGACTCTAGCTCCACCCCTCTCCTCTTCATTTATTCTCATTTCCTAACACTTCAAGCTTTAGTAAAAATGGGGGAAGAGATTGGAAATTAAAATCCTAAGCCCTAGTTTCTTTTGCAAATTCAAGTTCTAGCTCTAAAATCATGGAGATGCTTAGGTAAGCATCCTCTTCTTCTTCTCCATCTCAATCTCTCTCCAATTTTAGAAATTTCTTATAACCTAAATTAGGAAATTATTTGCTTATGATCTTAGATTGGAGCTTTTAGAGTTGAAATTGAAGAGTAGTTGATCTTCCTCTTTGTTTTCAAGCTTCTCCTTCCTTGTTTTTGAATAAAAGGTGAGTTTTTGAACTCACATCTACTTCTATAGCTATCATTGTTTTTAGGTATGAATTCCTAACACTTATTAATGTTCATTTGCTTTTGATTTGGATTGAATTGGTGAATATTCTAATTTTTGGTGTTTTGAGGTCCAATCTTTAAAAATCCAATCTTTGATGTTTGAACACGTTAGTGGAGTGTTTCGGGGAGCCATACAAGGTTGGGTTGTCGCTAGGCGTAAATCCCTAGTCGTCGTTGCTCGCTCATTCGCTTCTGTTCCGTGTTATGGGTTTTGCCCCACAAGGGGGCTGGCTGAAATTGCTGATGAAGAAGGTTCAGTCGACTGAACCAGGAGATTAGTCGACTGAACCAGGGGGTAGAAAACTCTCTGTCCTCGTATCAGTCGACTGACCTTACGGTTCAGTCGACTAACCTGGAAACCCGAAAGTTTCCAGGATTTGGGTCAGCCGATGACCACCTGGTCCAGTCGACTGACCTGCTTGCTTCTGCCCAATTTGCCTATTTTTCTTGAGATTACAATTTTAATCGATTCGTGATTATCCAATTTGTTGTTATCATTTATTATCGACTTTGATGACTTCTACTTCGGATTTTTTAGGAATATCCATTTTGATGGATCCGGCATCAATTTCTATGGATTTGATTCACGTCTTCGTATGTGAATAATTGGTGATTGATTATTTCTATAATCATTTTTGTGACTTGTCACTTCAAAATACAAAGGTTTCTATACTAGTAGTAAATATCAAAACTCTTTCATCAAAATGATTTCAACTCTATTTTTAATACAAAGCTCGTTTACAAAACCGTTTTCCAACCTATTAGTATATACAAACCTTTTCCCCATTCGTTTGAGAAATCTAATTAAACGGCTTAGTAAAACAAGTGGTATGAAACACTAGCGTTTACTTCGTCGGTTAATTTTTGGACTTGTTCGATTGAAACTCTTGTGACAATTTTTGAGTGGAAATCTACAATTTGTTCGTAAATATTTAAGTTAAGCCAGTGGTTATGGGACATGAAGTTAAACTCATTTATTTGCTAGCTTAGTGTAATTGACACTTCTTGATGATCGATGTTGATCATTTTGTGATTTAGACTAGCAATGTGCGATGTCTCTTTGTCTGCGAGGGAGACTAAACCCCGTTTCTATGGAGTTTCGGCTCAAAATTGGTGGGGTAGCGACCCATGGACTTCGGGCCGTTTGTAGAGTCTCGGCTCAAAATTGATGGTTAGCAACCATGGAATAGCGTTCCATTTGCGATACACGTGTTGGTGAGTTTTCATGCTCCCGTTTTGTGACAGGCCTCCCCCTTTTTTGATTTATGGATTTTTAGTTGATGATTTCAAGAATTTGTGATTCACCAATTTTGTGATTGGCATTGATATATTTGTCAATATTTGTGGTTTGGTGAATAAAACGAAGAATATGACATTCTTTTCTGCGTTTTGAGATTTCTTGTGATATTGTATGATTTTTGTGTTATTTAATGTATACTTGTCGCATTATGGCATTATTGTTATCATACGTTTTTGTCATATCTCTTATTCTATCTCGTTTTATCTGATATTTATAGCTAGACTGATCCGTTTATTATTTTCTTATTAAATAATACTCGGGTCAGACCGAGATGTTACAGGTGCTTCTGCTTGACTTATCTTCTGGGAACATTATCTGACTTTTGACTAACTACTCTAGTTTAGTAGTTTTTGTTGTTATACATACGAGATAGAGACTCCTTGATGTATACTTATTCTTTTGTCCAACACTTGTACCCCTTCTTTTATGATATTGTGGATCTTATTTGACCACCACTCTAATGTACACTTCTATGTGTTTTATTCATATCTGTTTCCGCCTTTGTGATATGGATATCTGTGACTGATTTATGTTATGCTTATTTATATATTTGTTTCCGAAGATCATATAGCCACTGTGTAGTATCTTTGAGTTTGTACCGGTATGTTGGATTTCCTCTTGAAAAGAAATGCATGTTATATTATCTGACATATCGGTGCTCGCACAAAGCAATTACACAGATTTTCGCTCGTCAACAGCCTTATTCTTCGTGCTAGTTGACGGCATTACCTCGTAGTGTCCTTGGCTAGCGTGGGTATAGAGGTGGGGCGTCACAGCTTGGTATCAGAGCCAAACTTCGGAACAATGTATAATAGTCTAGCAAGGATCATTGTCCTAAGTCCTTCTTAGGAATCATACTTTAGATTTATCCAAGTTATAGGACTTGTTCTATCCTATTTTCTTTTATGATACCTTGTTTTATCAATCATGATTGTTTGACATTAATTTTGTGAATAAACTTTTTCTTTCTTTTTTAAAGAAGAGAAATGGCTAGACCAGGCCAACCCAGCGTCGGTCAATCTAGTGCTACTCCTCAGGATGGAGTATTTATGTCTGCCCAACAGCTTCTAGATCTTGTAAAGAATGCTCAAGATGTCGGACCCATTCCAGAGCCTACTCATCCAAAATCCGGATTTGCATGCTTATGTAATGATTATACCAATTTGGGTGGAAAGCCATTCAAGGCTTCTGAGAGCGTTATAGAAGTTCAAGCTTGGCTTAGAACATGCGATCGCATCTTTTCTCGCATGAACCTTATTGATCTTCATCATGTCCAAGTGGCTTCTAGTATGCTCCAAGAAAGAGCATTAGATTGGTATGAGCTTCCGATTTCTGAAATTATTGAAGCGGATCTTACTTGAGAGCGATTTCAGGAAAGATTTGAATCGAAGTTTGTACCAGAAGCTGAAAAGGTGACTCTGGCCCGTCTTTTATTGACCTTGTTCAAGGTGATCTTATGTGGCAGATTATGTCGCATCTTTTGAATTCCTTTCTAAATATGGGGTCGAGTATATAAATACCCCATTGAAGAAAAATTAGAGGTTTATCTATGGCTTGAATAAGAATATTAAAAAGCCTTTTACTTCTGAAGCTGAAAGGTTCTTTTGATCAGCTTGTTGATATCGCTCTTCGACTTGAAGAGGCAGATAAAAAGAGTGATGTTGAAGTTGAGAGTTCCAAACCGAACTTCAACAACAACAAGAAGAGGCCTAATAAGTTTAAAGGTCCTTATCCCAACAAGAAAGGGAAGCAAGCAACTCTGGTAGCAAAGACTTCTATCTCTAGTGGTGGGCAATGCTACAATTGTGGTTCTAAGGACTATTATGCAAATAAGTGTTCAAACCCCTTGCTGGTCGCTATTGCAAAAGTTCGGCTCATTATATATCTGCATGTCCCAAACTTCAAAGCAAGAACGAGGGAAAGCTAAATGTTGTGCAAGCCCCTAGTAACACTTTTCGTGGTCAAGTTATTTCTCATTCTATCCTTGATGGCATCATTATGTTACGTGACCAACCTATTCCAGTTCTTTTTGATACGGGTGCATCCCATTCTTTCATATCAAAAGAATTTTTTGATATTTTTTTTAAGTTCTATGGCTTTGATGACTTCTTTGAGAATTGCGAATCCGGTCGGTGGATCCGCAACACTCAGTTTGCTTTGTAAATATGTCGAGATGATTTTAAGTGATTTTTCTTTCCGAGCCGATTTGATGTCATGCGTTATTTGGGCTTCGGAATGATTTTGGGAATGGATTGGCTTAAACGTTATGAAGCCCCTATCCTATATCCTGAGCGGACTATTCATCTTCGACACCCTCAATCCGTTAAGCAGATTTCTACTGTTCTTAAAGATTCAGATTCTAAATTGGCAGCGTCCTTGTATTCTCTAAACCCTCATGATGACGATAATGATGATGAGGAAGATGTCATTTCTCTCATTCACGTTGTTCATGAATTTTCCAATATATTTGAGCCCATTTTAGGATTACCACCTCAGCGAGCAATTGAGTTCAAAATTAATCTAGTCCCCGAAGCTATACCTATCACTCGTCTTCCTTATCGTATGTTCAATAAAGAAAATGAGGAGATGCGTAAAAAATTATCCGAATTGGAAGAGAAGCAATTTATTCATTCTAGTTCCTCTCCTTGGGGAGCTTCGGCTATTTTTGTGAAGAAATCTGATGGTACACTTAGGCTTTGCGTTGACTACCACAAGCTTAATGATCTTACTATCAAGAATAAATATCCTTTACTCCGAATTGATGATTTATTTGATCAACTTAGTGGTGCTCGAGTCTTTCCACATTTAGACTTAGCAACCGGTTTTCATCAGCTTCGAATTGCAGAGGATAGTATTCCTTTGACATCATTCTGTACTCGTTATGGATCTTATGAATGGCTTGTTATGCCATTTGGTTTAACGAATGCCCTGGCTTATTTCGTTGACCTTATGAATCGAGTTTTCAAAGACTTCCTCGATCGATTCGTTCTCATCTTTATAGATGATATTCTTGTTTATTCTAAAACCGAGGAAGAGCATGAAAAGAATCTTCGGATTGTGTTGGAAACTCTTAGGAGCAATCAATTGAAAGCAAAATTTTCTAAATGCCACTTTTGGCAATCTCGTGTGAAATTTCTCGGTCATATTATTTCCGAATCTGGAATTTCAGTGGATCCTTAAAAGATCGAAGCGATTCAAAATTGGAAGAGACCGGAGAATATGACGGAAATCCGTAGTTTTCTTGGATTGGCGGATTATTACCGTCGTTTTATAAAAGATTTTTCTAAAATTTCTGTGCCTCTTACTAGTTTGACAAAGAAGGGAGTTAAGTACATTTGTTCAGACAAATGTGAAGCTTCTTTTCAGAAATTAAAAGAACTCCTTTCTGATGCTCCTATTCTTGTGATTCCCGAAGGGAACCAAGATTTTATTGTTTATACTAATGCTAGTCGTGTTGATCTGGGAGCCGTTCTCATGCAAAGGGAACATGTTATTGCTTATGCTTCTAGGCAATTAAAGCCTGTCGAGACTAGATATGCCACTCATGATTTAGAGCTCACGGCTATTGTTTTGGCACTTAGAATTTGGCGTCATTATCTTTTGGGAGAGAAATTTATTCTCTATACCGATCATAAATCTTTGAAGTATTTATTTTCTCAAAAGGAACTTAATTTGCGTCACAACGTTGGCTCGAGTTCCTTGCATCTTATGATCTTGATATTATTTATACTCCCGAAAAGGGAAATCGTGTTGCCGATGCCCTTAGTCGCAAGCAACAGGCAGTTATTTCTATGATGATATCCGAATGGAATGATCTCGGGATTTTGTCCACTTGTGAGATTTGAGATCGTGAATCCGATTTATGTTCATCTCTTGTTCTATGTAGCCGTGAGGCTCATCCTTCTCTTTTAGACTGCATTCTTGAAGCTCAAAAGCTAGGTCCCGAATTGGCTCTTCTTAGCCAAAGTCGTAGGGAAAAAATTAATATTGAAGGTTTGAAAGACTTTGATATTGATGCTCGTTGCGGTATTTGAAAATTTGGTAGACTTATCATGCCAAATATTAGTGATATTCGTAAAGATATTTTAGAAGATTCTCATCGTTCTAAATTTACCATTCATCCTGGTAGTAGTAAAATGTACGCGGATATGAAGTGACTTTATTATTGGAATGGAATGAAATCTGATATTGCTAACTTCATTAAGCGTTGCATGACTTGCCAACTTGTTAAGGTCGAGCATCAAAGGCCCGGTGGGTTAATGCAACCTTTGGACATTCCAATTTGAAAGTGGGACCAAATTTCCATGGATTTTATTGATGGTATTCCCCGTTCCCGTTCGGGTCATGATAGCCTATGGGTAATAGTTGATAGACTTAATAAATCCGTCCATTTTATATCTGTTCGGTCCAATCGGACCGTACCTCTCTTAGCCAAACTCTTTGTTAAAGAAATTGTTAAACTGCATGGAGTTTCTACTTCTATTGTAAGTGATAATGATCCATTTTTCACTAGTGGATTTTAGAAGAGTCTTCAAAAAGCTTTGGGAATGAAGCTTAATTTTAGCACTGCTTATCATCCTTAGTCCGATGAACAAACCGAGCGTGTGAATCAAACTCTTGAAGATCTTCTTCGTGCATGTGTTCTTGATTTTGGTGGAAGTTGGGAAGATCGTATTTCTCTTGTTAAGTTTTCCTATAATAATAGCTTCCAATCTAATATTGGTATGGCACCTTTCGAGGCATTCTATGGAAGGCCATGCCGATCTCCTTCTTGTTGGCTTGAAGCTGGTTTTAGGTCCATACTTTATTCGTGATTCCACAAAAAAGATTGACCTTATTCGCCATAGGATGAAAGAAGCTCAAAGTAGACAAAAATCCTATGCCGATAACCGAAGAAGGAAATTAGAATTTTTTGTGGGAGATTTGGTGTTTATTCATGTTTCACCTATGAAGGGTGTTGTACGTTTCAGTCGATCGGGAAAATTAGCGCTTCGATATATTGGTCCGTTTCCCATCACCGAACGCGTTGGTTCCGTGGCTTATCGCCTTTTATTACCGGCTCAATTTTTTGCTATTCATGACGTGTTTCACGTTTCTCTATTATGGAAATGCCTTCGAGATTCCAATTCTGCTCTTGAGCCCGGTGTTATTGAAGAAGTTGAAGTTTCTCCTAATTTGACTTATGAGCAACATCCTACCTGTATCATTGCTACGGAGGTTAAGCGCCTTTGAAATAAAGATGTCCCGCATGTGAAAGTCCAATGGTCCTCAAATCCTAAGATTACTTTTGGAAATCCAGAGAATTCATCGAGCGATCACATCCGGACTTACTCTCTCGTGCTCCTTAGAGGTGAATTCTTACTTCAAATTTCTTTTGTGTTGATATGCTTTTATGGTTGTTACTCTTTACTTTCTTCTTAAATATTGCGACGACGCAATTTCTTTAAGGGGAGGAGTCTATAACAACCCGTATATTTTATGATTTTATATTTAAATATTTTATTTAAATATAGCATCGTTAGTCGGATTTAAGTCCGAAATGCTACCTTTTGCAAACAGTTGAATTAGAACTCGAGACCACTTCCATTGAGTTCAAAATGCCGTTTGCGACCTTTTTAAGTATAAACATTGATATGTTTAGAGTTAGCTTGAATTTTGAGATTTTCACTTAGTGCTTTGGGTTTGGGTTTCAGGCTAATAACCTAACATAAGACTCTATCTCCACCCCCCCTCCTCTTCATTCATTCTCATTTCCTAACACTTCAAGCTTTAGTAAAAATGGGGGAAGAGATTGGAAGTTAAAATCCTAAGCCCTAGTTTCTTTTGCAAATTCAAATTCTAGCTCCAAATTAAAGAGAAGCTTAGGTAAGCATCCTCTTCTTCTTCTCCATCTTTTGATTTGGGTTGAATTGGTGAATATTCCAATTTTTGGCGTTTGAGGCCAAATCTTTAAAAATCCAATCTTTGATGTTTGAATACGTTTGTGAGGTGTTTCGGAGAGCCATACAAGGCTGGGTTGTCGCTAGGCGTAAATCCCTAGTTGTTGTTGCTCGCTCGTTGGCTTCTGTTCCTGTTATGGGTTTTGCTCCCATAAGGGGGCTAGGCTGAAACTGCTGATGAAGCAGGTTCAGTCGACTGAACCAGGGGGCAGAAAACTCTCTGTCCCCGTATCAGTCAACTGACCATATGGTTCAGTCGACTAACCTGGAAACCCGAAAGTTTCCAGGCTCTGGGTCAGCCGACTGGCCACCTGGTCCAGTCGACTGACCTGCTTGCTTCAGCCCAATTTGCCTATTTTGCTTGAGATTCCAATTTTAATCGATTCGTGATTATCCGATTTGTTGTTATCATTTATTATCGACTTTGATGACTTCTATTTCGGGATTTTTGGGAACATCCATTTTGATGGCTCCGGCGTCAATTTCTATGGATTTGATTTACGTTTTCATATGTGAGTAACTGGTGATTGATTGTTTCTACAATCATTTTTGTGACTTGTCACTTCAAAATACAAAGGTTTCTATACTAGTAGTAAATATCAAAACTCTTTCATCAAAATGATTTCAACTCTACTTTTAATACAAAGCTCGTTTATAAAACCGTTTTCCAACCTATTAGTATATACAAACCTTTTCCCAATCGTTTGAGAAATCTAATTAAACGGCTTCGTAAAACAAGTGGTATGAAATGCTTGCGTTTACTTCGTCGGTTAATTTTTGAACTTGTTCGATTAAAACTCTTGTGATAATTTTTGAGTGGAAATCTATAATTTGTGCGTAAATATTTAAGTTAAGCCAGTGGTTGTGGGACATGAAGCTAAACTCATTTATTTGCTATCTTAGTGTAATTGACACTTCTTGATGATAGATGATAATCATTTTGTGATTTAGACTAGCAATGTGCGATGTCTCTTTGTCTGCGAGGGAGACTAAACCCCGTTTCTATGGAGTTTCCGCTCAAAATTGGTGGGGTAGCGACCCATGGTCTTCGGGCTGTTTGTGGAGCCTCGGCTCAAAATTGATGGTTAGCAAACAATGAATAGCGTTCCAATTGTGATACACGTGTTGGTGAGTTTTCATGCTCCCGTTTTGTGATAGGCCTCCTCCTTTTGTGATTTTTGGATTTCTAGTTGATGATTTCTGAAATTTGTGACACCAATTTTGTGATTGGCATTGATATATTTATCAATATTTGTGGTTTGGTGAATAAAATAAAGAATATGACATTCTTTTCTGTGTTTTGAGATTTCTTGTGATATTGTATGATTTTTGTGTTATTTAATGTATACTTGTCGTAGAATGGAATTATTGTTATCATACGTTTTTTTTCATATCCCTTATTCTGTCTCATTTTATCTGATATTTATAGCTAGACTGATCCGTTTATTATTTTCTTATTAAATAATACTCGGGTCAGACCTAGATGTTACAGATGCTTCTGCTTGACTCATCTTCTGAGAACATTATCTGACTTTTAACTAACTACTCTAGTTTAGTAGTTTTATTGTTATACATACAAGATAGAGACTCCTTGATGTATACTTATTCTTTTGTCTAGCACTTGTACCCATTCTTTTTTGATATTGTGGATCTTATTTAACCACTACTCTGATGTACACTTCTATGTGTTATATTCATATATGTTTCCGCCTTTGTGATATGGATATATGTGACTGATTTATGTTATGCTTATTTCTATATTTGTTTCTGAAGATCATATAACTACTGTGTAGTAGCTTTGAGTTTGTATCAGTATGTCGGATTTCCTCTTGAAAAGAAATGCATGCTATATTATCTAACATATCGGTGCTCGCACAAAGCAATTACACGGATGGTCGCTACTCAACTACCTTATTCTTCGTGCTAGTTGACGGCATTACCTCGCAGTGTCCTTGGTTAGTGTGAGTGTAGAGGTGGGGCGTCACACACAGCCACCCCAATTCCAAGCACCAAGGCTGAGCCCCCCTTAAAGAAGCATGGCCGAACCTACATGGAGTCAAGGTGGAGATCCAGAGTCTCCAAAATGAAGAAAATAGAAGGAAGTGTTGTCGGCATATCGTTGGTTTGATTAAAGGAAGCATTCGAAAAATCTTGAGATAGAGAAGAAAGTGATGGTATGAAGTGTGGTGATATATGGTTGAATATTGGTAGGAGGAGGATAGAGTTTGGTTTGGTAAAAGTGAGTTAATCTCACTTTGAATCACTTGATAATCACTTATTAATATTTCTTATTAATCATTTAAATATTGCTGTCTATTAGTGATAATAATAGACTAACTACTTAAAGTTATACCCTTGATCATATGCTAAAATGAATGCTTATATGGTTGTTCAGTATGTTTGGATGATGATTGGTTGATTATATGCTTATTTGATGTGGAAATAATTCACGTTAAATATACGTCGAATTTACACAAAGGAAATTACTTTCCTATATGAATTATATAAGTGTTACGGAATAGTTAAACTTCTTTAAACATAAATAAATGGTTTATAAACATTAAAACTCATTTCGGTAAAGTTTGGAAAAGATTTGAAAATGGAGTCAAAATAAGCGCATCGTGTAACGGCAGTTCGCGATTTCGCGCCATAAAAGTTAAATCAATATATAGAATGGAATATAGCTCAAAATTATTCAAAATAAGAATTTTCCGAACTTTTATAACTATATTTTTAAATGAAGAAGAAAAATCAAGATTTCATTTTATAAATTTTGTTATATGTCTAAATCAAGTTTTCCAAAACATCGCATTCTGCAATTCATAAAATATGGATTTCAACTCTTTAAAATGAATGTCTTTAAATCTTTAAAAATATGAAATTCATAAATATGTCAAAAAAATTTATAAAGCATTGAGTTATTAAATGGATATAGAAGAAAAGAAATTAGTGTTTTGAACAAAGAAGCTTTAAAAACACCATTCCCAGCGGTTTTTGTAGTGGTTTCAGTAAATTTTGCAAATTATGGTTTTAACTTAATTATTCTTTCCCAATCTTTTCAGTAATCTTTTTAATGAATAATTAAGTATTTGAAAGATGATTTGGTAGTTTTATAATTATTTTAAAGGGGTTTTAAATAAATGGTTAAAGGAAAATTGTTTTGAATAATGTTTGGAATTGTGTTAAGTAAATGAAAATCATCTCTAAAAGATCATATAAAATAGTTTAGAGTTGATCCAATAATTTAACCGCCTTATGGATGATAGAGCGATGGTCTTTAGACTTGAGGTTGGATAATCAGTGTCTGGGTTCCGCTCTAGGTATCCAGACTAGCCCAACCGAGGGGATAGTAAACTTGATTTATTCGGACCATATTTTCCTAAGATAAAAGAGATTTGGAATTTTCCATAAAGTTAAACAAGATTTCAAATAGAATTTTTGACGGTGAAGAGAACGTTCTACTTAAACTCTATATTAAATTCCAAGGAGGGTACTCATACTATCCGTATGAATTTAAAAGGTGATTTAACCATTACTCGACGAATAGTAATATGGAAATTAGTATTGAGCATAACTAATCTGAAATCTACGAATCCTTTTTACTCGGTACTAATTGATTTGGGTATACAGTAGACGATGTCTTAAATAACATTTTTTTGACCTATTAAAGATATGTTCTGGAAATGTGAAATTTTCATCAAGATTAGAATTATGCTAATAATAGAATATGGAAATAATTTTCGTATGTAATTAAGGAAAAATGATTAGGTATTTCCAAAGATAAAAGGGGTTTTAATTAACCAAAGGATTTGATAAAATAGGTTTAATGGTTCCATATATACTAAAAAAGGAATGGTTTAAAGATGTATATCTCTAGAAGATATTTTATTTGGATAAATGCAATTGATAAATTGAATAATAACTACCCACATACTTAATATCTTTTATC
Organism: Allium cepa; assembly: GCA_030765085.1. NCBI lineage: Eukaryota > Viridiplantae > Streptophyta > Magnoliopsida > Asparagales > Amaryllidaceae > Allium > Allium cepa. The sequence goes on from CM060941.1 coordinate 705,874,526, forward strand.
AATAAATTGGTCCAAAGGAAACGGGGTCGGATTCGGGTGATTCTTATCTGAAAACCACTTCGTACCACTATACATTCAAAAGTGAAAATATGTTGAAGACAATAATTTTAAAGATGAAGACCTACATAATGTACGACTTGTTGATGTTAGACGTTCAATCGATTAGAAAACTTTCGAAAATATATCGTTATAAAACCGCAAGTACACGACATACAATCATAGTACATCTGTGAATACGGGTCAATCCACGGGTAATGAATTAAATTTTAATATTACTCAACCAAATTAACTCGAGGTTTTGAAATTGTTTTAAACTACTAAAATTTTAGAAAATGAACTAAAAATAGAATATAAATGAGAATAAAACTACGAGATTAAGGAGCAATTTAGAGACAAATCCACTTTCAGTCATTCATATAAATCAACACAAAATTCATCTATAATCTCACATTTAAATTTTAAATAGAAAGGATTGATGGGTTTATTATAAATATGGTTTATTTATGCTATTAATTAGCACAACTTAAACCATCAAACTCTAACACACCATTCAATCCCACTTGTCAATTCTCATGAAAATGACATGAAATTAAAAATAAAATCTATTTTAAGCATGATCTATTTACAATGAACTAATAACATAAATCATCAAACTTTGATTCTGGTTTGACTTTCATCATCAAAATCACTGAGGCAAATGATCCGATAGTTTATGTTTATATTGGATTAATCATAGCCCATTTGAGTTGTCAACATAGGCTATCAAATTCACTAAAAAACATCAACTACCATCGTTCTTAATTTCCATTAAGCACAAAAAAGAGTTTATAAATGAATTATGTTAATTTAATACGTTATGAGAGCTTCATTACTCTTAAATTGAAGGGGTTTAGCTTCTAATATTTGAATACATATATTAACATAAAGTGATTTCAATATAAAAAGCAAAGAAAATGAGAGATAATTAAGAAAAGAGCTAACTAATTGCATAAAATAAAACTAAACTAATTGCAAGAATTAAATCAATGCTGCTACCATGAAATAAGAGAAGCATAAACTAAATAAACGAGCATAAAATAAAATAGCAACAAAAGAAACTATGAAATAAAAATGCATGAAAGTAAAGAACAAGTCTAAGAAGCCATTAAAGAGATATTTTATCTATCATTAATTTTGTGCTACAACTTTTCATCAAAAGAGAGCTAATTATATGAAACATAAGTGGTATTTATATATGATTAAAACCCTAATTCTATTTTTAGTAGACTACCAAAAATTCCCTTGATATTGTGTAATCTCCAAGTAATCATTAGAGAATTAATTAATCCCCGCTAACGTGTCTTTAAGTCTCAATTAACATGTGCATGTGTTTTTAATTATGGCCCATTAGTTAGTAGGCATGTGGGCTTCTCCATGTTGCGTGAATTCTTTCATTTTCTTTCATCATTTACTTTCAACATAGCATGCATACATCCATCAAGCTACATCCAATTTGCACTCAATTTCCTACGAATAAAAATAAAAATGTGCAAATAAATTTTTTCAACATTAATTCATACACAAAATAACCATTTTGCCTCAAATGAAGATGCATGAATGATGATTTAAAGAAAAAAAATTAGATTTTAGTTTAAACATGTAAAATATCCTAATATGCTCATTTATTTTAGTAAAAGAAGATTAAATATGGAAGTAAAAATATATATATTTTTACGTGCACTTCAAATACCACCACACTTATCTTTTTATTCATCCTTGTATAAACTAAAACTAGGATAAATCCATTTTCATAGAAAACATGATTGCATTGACCGTATGCAACAAGCCGTTAAACCTCTAGGTATCCCTAGTAGGACAAGTGTTGTCTCGTAAGGTTTTTCAGCGGATACTACCCATAAAATTGAAATGCAATATGCAAATTCTAATGTGACTACATGACGTACGTTTTCGAAAATATTTATAAATAAAGAATTTACTTTTAAATAGACACGAGTAAGTTAGATATAAATTTTGGTTATTATCAAGAAATTTTAGCCTTTTTACTCATCAAACTTCCAACAAAAATTAAGTTATCATCGCATTAGATTCTAGTTTGGCTAATTGTTTCGGTTGATAACATAGTGCAACTATAAAATGAATCATTTAGTTAATTGTCAAAGTTTTGCAAAGTGGCCTTTTTATTTCTTTGAATAACAAATCAAATCAAATAAGTGAAGATAGTGCTTGGATTTCAATTGCTTGCTCTCTCTGTTTTGAAAAATATTAACATTATTATTTACCCACCTAACTTAGATAAACTGAGGCCAGATATACCAATCGTGCACTATCTTTCGGGCTTACTTGAGAAGATTACAGAGCATGGCAAGTGTACACACTTGCGTATGAACACATGACTCTAGATGTTTATTATTATTATTTTAATTTTACTTACATACACCTAACTTAGATAAACCGAGGTTGGATGTACCGATGATACACTGCCTTTCGGGCTTATGTGAGAAGGGTACAGAGCGAGTGTACACACTTACGTGTGAACTCATGACTCTAGGTGATTCTTATTATTATGAATATATTTTTTGAAAAGAGAGAGTTATGTGAAATCATCTTAGCACTACTTAATTTAAGAGATCAAAAATGTTATCGCCTTTACTTTAAATCAACCACTCTTTTAAACAAGGATTACAATTAGGATATACTTCATGAATCTTCCTATATACTAGTTAAATCATAGTTTCTTGTAATCAGACTTTTATTTTTATTTTTGTTGAGACAAGTAAATTTTCAAAAATTTCAATTTAATAACCAAAAACGTAAACTTATCCTATCTTGTTACTTAAAAAGTAAATCAATATGCAAAAACGAAAATTTTATTTTAGGAATTTTCTTTCTGGAAAGAAAATGCAAAAGATAAACCATATAAAATCAAAATAAACATGAGACTCCCCCATACTTGATTTTGACTACATCCTTATAGTTGATGCATGATATAATGATTTTAATGGAGAAAAATATGTACATATTTACAAAAGAGGGATAAAATTTCTTACTAGACGTACTACGGCTCATGAAGAATCATGAGTGCCTCCTCTCGATCACTAGCCAACTCCAAGTAAAGTTTTAAACGATAACCATTGACTTTAAAAATCGATTCATCCCTAGGGTTTTCTATTTCTATGGCACCATGTGAAAAAACAGTACTATTGGAAAAACAGTACATATGGCATATCGTCCTATCCACCTTGATTTTAATTTCCCAACAAACAAATGAAGTCAAGAGTAATACAAAGAACTCTTTGATTTGGTGAATATATTTTTCTTAGGATTGACTTATCATGAAAAAAATTCCGTTTTTCTTTGTAAATTTTTTCATTTTCATACGCATCGTTCCTAATGTCCTCTAATTCATTGAGTTGCAATTTTCTGTTTTCGCCTGCTTTTTCAAGATTAAATTTTATGTTCTTAATCACCCACAATGTACTATGTTCAAGTTCTACTAGTAAATGGCATGCTTTACCATATACTAGCCTAAAGGAGATATCCCAAGATTGGTTTTATATGCAGTTCTATAAACCCAAAGCGCATCTGTCAATTTTTGTGACCAATCTTTTCAATTTTTATTTACAGTTTTCTCCAAATGCTTGATTTAGCGATTTGAAACTTCAACTTGACCGCAAGTTTAAGGACGATAAAGAAGGGATAGCTTGTGGGTTATTGAGTACTTCTTCATTAGAGTTTCAAACGATCGATAACAGAAATGGGTTTTATTGTCACTTATTATTGTGTGAGGTGTTCCAAATCTTGAAAAGATGTTTTCTTTCATTAATTTCACAACTTTATGGTCATTTTTTTACATGAAATGGCTTCAACATATTTAGAGACGTAATAAACATCAAAAGAATGTACAAATTTCTGAAAGAGTTGGTAAATGGTCCCATAAAATCAATTACTCCAAACATCAAATACTTCGATCGTAAGAATGGGGTTCAAAGGCATCATGTTTCGTCGAGAGATTTTTCCTAACATTTGTTAGTGATCACAAGTTTTAAAAAACTCAAATGCATCTTTGAAAAGCATAGGCAGGTAAAAACCACATTGAATCACTTTTTCCGCTATTTTCTTAGGACTGAAGTGACCACCACAAGCTTGTTCATGACAAAATGAAAGAATACTCTTAATTTTGCAATCTAGGATGCAATGTCGAAAGATTTGGTTAAAACAAGTATGGATCATTCCAATAGAAGTACTTGACTTGGGAAAGAAATTTATATTTATTTTGTTTCGACCAAAATGAAGAAATTTCCTTGGTGACTAAATAGTTCACTATATCGGCATATCATGGATCGATAGAAATGGAAAGGAGTTGTTCATCAGGAAAATTCTTGTTGATCCAAAAAGATGGTGATGCATTTGGAAAACGCGACAGATGATCAGCAATGACATTGTTGGATCATTTTTTATCTTTAACCTTAAGGTCGGTTTCTTAGAGTAATAGGATCAAATAAATCAAACGGAACTTAGCATCCTTTTTAGAGAAAAGGTACCTAAGAGTAGAGTGGTCGGTGTAAACAGTAATGTATGAGCCAATCAAATAGGGTCGGAACTTTTTGAGCGCAAAGACTACCGCTGGAAGCTCTTTTTCGGTGGTTGTGTGATTGAGTTGAGCATCATTTAGAGTAATATGATCATAGTAAATGACATAGAGAATGTTTTGATGCATTGTGCTTAAGACAGCACCAACTACGAAGTTAGAGGCGTTGCACATTATCTCGAAAGGAAAATGCCAGTGCGGTGAGAAAATGATGGCAGCAGAAATGAGTTCATTTTTAAGGCGTTCGAAACTAGAAACATAGTCAGAACTAAAGTCAAATGGAACATATTTTCCAAGAAGAGCCGTCAGAGGTCTAATTTTACTAAAGTCTTTCACAAATCATCGATAAAAACCAACATGCCCTAGAAATGAACGAATGTCCTTAATAGATTTGGGAATGGGTAGATTCGCAATTACATGAACCTTCGCTTTATCTGCCCAATGCCTTTGCTTGAAATGACATGCCAAAGAACAACGTCATGTTTGACCATAAAATGGCATTTTTCCTAATTTAACGTTAAATGTTTGTCCTTGCATCGATTCAGAACCATCCTCGGAAAAGGAATTTCCAAAGATGAAAAAATCATCCATAAATACTCCTAGAAAGTGTTCGACCATGTTAGAAAAGATGTTGATCATGCATCATTGGATAGTAGCAGGTGCGTTGCAAATGCCAAATGGCATACATTGATATGCAAAGGTGCCAAGGGACAGTGAAAGTCGTTTTCTCTTGATCTTCGGGAGCGATCAGAATTTGGTTATAACCGGAATAACCATCAAGAAAGCAATAGAATTCATGGTCGACTAATTGTTCAAGCATTTGGTCAATCAAAGGAAGAGGAAAGTGACCTTTACGTGTTGCATCATTTAATTTTCGGCGATCAATCCGAATATGCAAAACCGTTTGACTAGGAGTTGGAATGAGTTCGTTAGCGTCGTTTGTGATAAATGTAAGTCGGGACATTTTAGGCACAACGTGAATTGGGCTAACCCATGAACTATCAAAAATGGGGTATATGATTACATTATCGAGGAGTTTAAGAATTTCATCTCGAACCGCATCCTTAATTTTGGGGTCAAGCCTTCATTGCGTGTACGAACGGGCATGGTTTCGTCAACTAAGTGGATCCAATGATGAACAAGAGCGGGACTTATTCCCTTTATATCGGTAATCAACCATCCAATTGCCTCTTTGTTTTTCGATAGAATTGAGAGAACGGAAGATTCTTGGTCAAGAGAAAGATTTGAAATTATGACAGGAAACATTTTATTGTCACTTAAATATGCGTTTGAGTTCCAACATAAAAGGTTCCTCGGTTAAAGAATTTGGTTGAAGGTTTGACCCAACCATGAAGGGTTCAAATATAAGTGCGGTTTCAATCTCGTTAGGCTCACTTTGAAATAGTTGTTCATATTCGTCTCATGTTCATTGTTAAGGTCAGTTGTTTCGTTGTCGAAATTTTCTTGAATGGAGCAAACTTCCAACATTTGGTCAAGTGGTTAGTTCGATTGAGTTTAGAGATCGAAGATGTTAAGATCCAAAGTCATGTCTCCGAAAGAAATTTTCATTGAACCATTTCAAGAATTGATTAGGGCATTTGAAGTGGCTAAGAAAGGTCATCCTAAAATTAATGGAATTTTACTTACCGGATCTAGCTAACTTGGGAACATGCCTCGTTCACCTCCTAGAATTCTTGTTTTAACATCCAGGGTTTACAATTGGCTAACTTGGGAACGTGCCTCGTTCACGTTCACTTACAGATGTGGCTAATTAACACATTTGCATCTCGATTTAGTAATCGATTGGATGCATGTACGAGATTAACAAATTTTGCAAATTGCTATTTGTTTGGAGATTTTGAGTGGTTTCTTTAGCCAAAGTTTCAAGACTTTTCTCAAGTGAAGTCAATCGCTTATCTTCTTGGGGAGCAAAAGATTTTTGCCATTGATTTTGAGAGGAGGAACAAAATTTTGTTGAAAGTGGTTAGGTTAAGGAGGATTCGAAGCATTGTTTGGAATGCTTGAAAATTAGGACGAACCAAACTTGTCTTAGAATTATTTTAGTTCCATGCAAAGTTAGGATGATTTATCAAACCAAGATTGTACGTTGGAGAAAATAGGTCATTATTAACCTTGTTAAAAGCAATAAGTTGCTTTATTGAATGAGGGCACTTACCGGCAATCTGATTCAAATCTTTGCATTTACAACACAATGGTTGGAAAGTTTGGTTCATTTGATTGGATTAGTTATATCAAATCTATTGATCGTTGCATCGATTTTTGCTTTCAAAGCCAATGACGATTCTATCGAATATGTGCTCGATCGTGAATAAATGGATTTTTCGTTAGAACATTCCAATTCGAATGATTTTTCGGCTAAGTTCTCAAGTAATTTCCAAGCATCGTCGTGATGTTGGGCAAGAAAATTGTCATGGCACATCGATTCCAGCATTGTTCGTGAGCTATTTTCAAGTCCAACGTATAAGATTTGGTAAAGAGTTTATTTTTCAAAACTATGGTATGGACATTTTATCAAAATCTCTTTAAATCTTTCAAAATATTTTCTGAAAGGTTCACCTCTGAGTTGATGAAAATTTAAATTTCATTTCGGATTTTGGTCGTTTTTTTCAAATGGTAGAATTTTTTTTTAAGAAAACTTCAACGAATTCATCCTAATTTTTGATTGATTTCAATGGTAAGCTGTGCAACCATTTTTCAGCATAGTCGGTAAGGGCGAATGGAATTAGCCGAAGTTTGATTCCATCGTCACATAATTTTTAGAGTTTAATGGTTGCACATACTTGTTCGAATTTCGTTAATAAAATGTATGGATCATTATGTTCAAAGTTTCCAAATTGCGAAAGTGATTTGAATGAATTTCGAAGTGATTACCCATTGGGGCAGGTAATATGGTACAGGAAAAGATAGAAACTCTGTCGGGAAAGATTCTATCAATAACATCTCCTATCTAGAGGCCCAAAGCTAGATGCTGCAATCATCTATGGAACTAACTTATGGCGAATAAATACGGCTATGTTAATGGTATCCATGATATCAGAAGCACCTGAATGTGAAATAAAATCACGGATTTCAAAAACAACATTTCTGATTACATTTCAAAACACATGTTTCACATTCCAATACATAATCCCAATCGTTTCCCAGGTTTAGATCAAATATAATTATTACAAAATACGCTAAGAATGACATATAAAGATGCCCCTTGGTTGACTAGAGTACTTATAATCATAAATGACATAATACAACACAGCAAAATCAAACAAAATAAAACAGAAACTCCTAAATAGCTATCCGTCAGCCACCTGCTCGTATTCGGAAACTTTATTCACCAACCTACTAAAACCTATAAATCCTCAACCCTTAGTCTACTCAAATCAATTTTGAGTACCCGAGAGTTTAAGGGGAAAAACATAAATTTCGAGTCAGACATAAAACCTGGTGCGAATAATACTATACATCTCGACTATTTGATATTAAGTGAGACCATGTCGCTTAGTGGAACGGGTTTCCCCTCACCAATACTATTTTAAAACATATCCTTTGCAAATCATAATCCTGCAACCAAAATCGGTTAAAACTGGAAAGCATTATTATGTAAACATACATATTAGGTAACAAATGAACTATTTGTCTGAACACTATATTTTTGTTTGACTAACAACTAACCTTTGGCTGACTCGGGCCTACCAAAAAATATATAACAAATAATCTAACACCTATCAGACATTCCTCTTCTAGACGGTCTTTCCCTAACTTATCTGTTAGATACTCCTACTTTGGACAGTCCGTCCCCAACATATCTTCTCCTAGGGTCACCTAATCCTAATGGTTTTGCGGGCTCACCAATAACCTACCTTTGTACAAATATATATATATATATATATATATAACATAATTTTTGTCTTACCTATGACAAAGCCATACACACTGTAATTCGGACTAAATTAGCTAGGGCTAATAGCTAATGTATAGGTGCGACCCATACCAGTCTCATCTGACATTTTAATATTTGAATCATTTTAATTAGGGTTCTTCCCAAAATTTCCCTTGGAAACCTTTTCATCTCAAATTGGTTTTAAACCTTTAAATCAAATTTAAACAATGAAAATACATATATTCTATACTTACACAAAATCACCTTGCCATGTTATATATATATATATATATATGTATATATATATATATATACTTTACACAAATCTTTGTTGATAAAACATTTAAACCTTTGAAAGTACCCCTTTTGAATCTATTGAAAGAACCCCTTTTGGAAACCAAGTAAAACCCTTCTTTCCCCTAGGCCGAAAGACAAAAACATTCCTTTCAAAACCATTCATATAATCCTTTCGATAACACTGAAAAACCTTTCCTTCAAAAGCTATAAAATCTCAAACATCCTTCTTTAAAACTTTTAAACATTGCCTTTCGAAACCATTAGAATACCTTTCCTATCAAACCTTTCAAAACCATTGGGGAACCAACCTTTCGAAACCTTCATTTAAAACCTTTTGAATGCATCAAAACCTTCGTAAAAAACAAACCATGCAAAGCATTTGGGTTAAATTTAAAACATGTGGAAACACCTTTTGAAACCATTTAAAACTATCTTCTTCGAAACCTTTGGGTTCTACTACAATAGAGCAAAAGGGTCACTGAAACCATTTAAGTCGAAAGCATACCTTTCAAAAGCAATTCCTAAGTAAAGAAGTGATGATGTCGATACCAACCCTTCCGAAAGCTTTGGAGAAGTGGCCAAGTTTTAAAAACAAAGTATATCTTTCGAAACCATTGACTTTGAAAGGTAGGAAAAGCGGCAACAAGAGGTATCGACCTCTTCAAAAGCATTCGTTTAAAACAAAAGGCGCAACCCATTCGAAACCTTTCCTTTAAAACATTTGACCCAACCGAAAGCCAACCAAGTCGAAAGCATAGTAGGCGCATCTTTCATTTAAAACAAAATAACGCTTCAACCTCCTTCGGAACCCTTAGTTTTGACCTCACTGTAACATGTCATATGCTAACATAGCATATGAATATATAACATGACGTATATACAATGAACTTGCAAGTTGATTTACAATAAAATAACATGGCATATCATTTTTTCCAAACATAACGCATTATTTCCACACAACATAGGTGACATATTATTAACATAGCATGTGCAACATATGATTTTATTAACATAACATTTTTTTTCTTTCAACATAGCATATGTGACATATTTCAACATGGCATATATAAAAAAATTTCTTACATAACACATTTTCTAATATATCATATGTGACATATTTAACATACATATGTGACAATTAATAAAATCAACATAACATGTTATTTGTGATGTGTAAAACAACATGTGCATGTGAATACTATAACACAAATTCGAGGGAATATAACAACATGTATCACATATTCTATCTAAAGCAAACATTTCTCATAACATTTCAATTGATGTTTATCTACCAACAATAAAAATGTTAATCGTGAGTGATTTCTCACCTTTCAAGGTTAGAGAGTTTTTGACAACACAAATAGATAGATCCAAGTTAAAATCCAAACATGAAAAACTAATCAATCATATCCACAGCAACAATCCAAAAGCAAAGCAAAGCACGACAACGAAAATCGAAAAAATTGTGTTTTCTTCTTTTTTCAAATAGAGGAGGAGAGGTTGGAAGGGTTTTGAAGAGAGGAGGGATGGAGTTTGGAGTTTAGGAATTTGTGGATTTGTGGAATTAGGAATTTTGAAGTTTCTGTAGTTCTCAGAAGGAAGGAGGAAATGTGAGCAAAAAGCTTCAGATAGAGGAATGTGAAACAATCTGTACGTACTTTGATTTTGTTCTCTGGTAGGAAATTGAAAAGTCAACAGGTGGGAAAGTAAGGAGTCAGAAGTCTCTTAGTGTTCTAGATGGCTCTTGGTATGGTTAGAAGCCCATTAGTCACAAAGGAGCCAAGGGTCTAGACAATACTTAGCCAAATATACACACAAATATGCACTGCAAATTTATGTTAGTTTTCACAGTAATTTATATTTTTAGGGCAATAGAATTGATTTTTACGAAATGAAAAATGGAGGAGATTAAAATTCAGTCTAGTATCATATAAATACGATAAAATTTTAAAATTCAAATTTTCCAACAAAAAGTCAAACTTGACTAAGTTTGACCAAAATTTGAAATTTCAGAGAAAAAAATTATTCTATTAAATTTGGTCAAATAACACACTCAACCTCACAAATTTAATTTTTTTATTTCAAATTTAACTTTATTTAAATTCAAAATACTGTCAGTTTGAAGTTGTTAAAAGTTACCGATTGTTACGCTTTATCTTAATTAATAGATGTAATACCAATTAATACAATATTAATTTGTTTCCCCTATCATATTTAAAAGGTTAAATGCCAATCAATTCAATATATATATATATATATATATATATTAAATTAAATGGTGGTTATAAATTTCCATCTTATTATTACTAACAAATTTGTAACTTCTATTGTCGTTATTAAACAGTTGTAACGTTCATTGCATTAACAAAAGATATCCATCACTTACCAATTAAGTTTTACCTTATTCCGTTATTTGAAATTAACTTGGCATGTTACCATTTAAATCACAAATTCTAATTTCCTTTCCTAAATATGCATTTTATCGTTGCTTACAATATCCTTTATTATCCAATTCATGTCATTAACTATGCATCCAATTCTCATCCAATTACATTCAAATCTATGTTATCATCCTTATTATTCAATCAACATTACCCTATGAATTATATTAACATAAGTTTATATTTTATTACATTCATTATTTTACCGTTAACCTCTTTTACCATATTAACTGTAATAATTAATTACACAAATTTTCAATGATTTCCAAATTAATTCCAAACGTATTAAATAATGAGATGATAAATGAAAGTTTGTTACTTTTAAGAAATTTTATCACATTTATAAATTTATTGTTTACAAACAAAGATTATAACTACTTACCACATCACTGATTTGATATTCAATATTAACCAATTTCAATCAATTACATACAATCTCACCATTACATACATCATTTAATTTATTCCATTATATACAATTATAACCAAATTAACCTAAAATTTACTTCAATTGATTGACATTACATTAAATAGATATCAATGGCATTCAAACAACATTATTAAATCATATTCTAATTATTTACTTAATAATAAATCACAAATTTTAATTTCTCACAATATTATATTTCAAAATCTTATTTAATTTAATAGTTTTAATTATCAAAATTTATGGATCGTTACACTTTCCCCCACTCAAAACTTTTCATCCTCGAAAAAGAACAAGAAGGGATAAAGAAACTAATTTTTTTAGAATAATCAATTTATAAACACTTTAAACTTACATAATTAAGTGTTTTAGATAAAATATATCAATTAATAAACAATTAAATCTTTCACATTCAAGTCTAATAAAAGTTTGAAAATATTTTCACTTTCACAAAAAATTTCTAAGTCCTAAATTCACAAAAAATTTCGGCAGATTCTCCTTTATGCAGTTAGGTCCGTAAAAATAATAATATCAATAATTACAATACACATCATATTTCAAAAAATAAAACATCCCAAACCACGGGAAAAACAATAAAATATTATCGCAAAACCATAATCCGAAAACGTACCTATTTGTCGGGCAAACAAACTTTATTTATGAATTCAAAAGCTATAGTAATTGCTTTCATAAACCTATATTTCACTTATACAATCCAAAGAGTTAAAATTATATAAAAGAATAATATTTTAGTTATTTCAATTAGTAATAAAAACAAATCAACATAAAACATATGCAAACAAAACAGCGATGAATCTCATGGTTTGTTTGGGTTCAGACACTTTCATCGTACAAGGGTGATAAATAAACTACTAAGCGTACACTACACTATGTTATCCCAACTTTTAGCAAAGCTGAGATACCCAAAACTAACTGAAAATCAATAATAGCTAGTCATAATATCAACTATGCATTGCAGGATAACCATGGATATCGATGAATTTTGTCCATGTTCGGATTGAGTTGTAATTGATAGGACATGGCTAGCAAAGCCAAGAGAGCCAACCTTCCAAGTTTCAAGTCAATCCGAGTTCGTATGCTCAAGTTATGATGGATGCAATTTGAAGGGCAAAGCTCAGGTTTCATATCCATCCTCGTGCCCCAATTCGAATCGACCGTGTTCGTATCGATCAGGGACTGTGTTCGTATCCATACCGTTCGTATCGATACCGTTCGTATCGATACCATTCGTATCGATCGGCATGGGTTCAGCCCAGTGAAGTTCGCATCGGTCAGGTTCTAGTTCGACTCAGTGACTTCGCATCCATCAACTGAGGCAGTGGTCGCCGTTGCGTATCCATCGTGGGAACCTCTCTTCGAATCCATCTGGTCAAAGCACTTCATATCCATCAGGTTACCCAACTTCGTATCCATCAGGTAAGGTCTCGTTCGTATCCATCATAAGGGAAAGCTTCATATCCATTTCATCACAACCGCTTCGTATCGATAACCCCTCATGGTCGTTTCATATCGATCAATTCGTGAATGATCGATGCGAAGCGTACTCCTGGAATCGATGCGAAGAGAAACACGAATTGATGGATACGAGCATGCCTTTGTGAAGTTATGGATAAGGATGAAGCATAAAACATGGATGCGAGCACACGTCTCCAGGAAAGAAGCGGTCAAAGCGGCAAGAAGAATGGATCGAGCATTGGAACTAGCGCCACGTCATTGATGTGCACGTGCCTCCATCGAGCCGAAAGTGATGGATTCGAACAGATGGATTCGAAGGAGGCAGCCAACAGAAAACCCAAGTTTGAATCGATCATAACTCAAGATCCATCAAATTAAATGCATCGAAATTTTCACAGAAGCTTCTATACAAGGTAAAGATTGTTCCTGCCAAGTTTCAGTTCGATTGGATCATGCTTTGATGGATACGAAGTCACTTTGTATCGATCCCAGATCGAGTCGAAACTTGGTAGGGTCGGTCGCGTGGGCCCACTCACGTGCCAGAAAAAGTCTCCCGGAGTTTGAGCAAGATCTGAGCCTCCTACGCCTATAAATAGCCCCCTGTAGCCTATAGAAAAGGGATCTTTTGGCCATTCAACGTCCAGACTCTGCCGGATTCGATTCTACTTCTTTCCATCACTGTTATAGCCGAAATTCAATCATTGTAACTGCTGCAATCACTTGTAACTAGAAAAGAACATCAATAAAAGTTAAAACTTTGAAGTGGACGTAGGCCGAAGATAGCCGAACCACTATAAATCTTACGTTTCTAATTGTTATCTTTGTATTGCTGCTTGTTGCTTGCTTGGATCTGAGACTTGTGCTTGAATATTATTGATTTATATTCGTTGTTTGGTGCTTTCACAATACTTGGGGTTTGTGACCATTTTTGGCGCAAACACTTTGGTGCTTTCACTGAGAAAAACTAGCACCTGCTACACCAGATTCAGAGTTCAGATTTAAGAACTTAAAGAATCCCAACTTAGAGACGATAACTCGACAAACAAGACAAAACTAATCGGACCAACAAGGAGGAAGCCAAGAAGCATCCTCTGGAGCTGGAGAAGGACAGGCTTCGATGTACATCACTAGATATGAGATGGAGGTTATGGCTAATTCGATACGCGAAAGCATGATGAGGACTCACCAAGAGATGATGCAGAATTTTCTTGAGCAGATAAGATCAGTGAACGTGCAAAACCTTGGGCCAACTACAGCGGGTGCAAGTGCAGGACAAGGAGTCAGGATTGCGGGGGCTAATGAAGGTCAGGTTCAAGACCATAGTGCAGGTCCTGAAGGCAATCAACAAGGACTTGGGGGCAGACCCTCAAGATCAGACACTGGAAGACCCATAGATGAAGCTTAGCAGGCTGGAGTCAATGCTACTGTTACTGAGCCACATGAAGAGTATGTACCGGAGTTTCCTTCAAGACTTGGAGGGCAGGATAGAAACATGACAAGGGAGCAACCCGCGGATGGAGATGAAAGAATGATTGGTCAAGTGCGACGAATCATGAGAGGAGGATTGTCGAGTGGAGGATTACAAGAAGTCAGCCGGAGTCCGTTCACTCCGAATATCAGGAATGCAAGGAACCCTCCAAAGTTCAAACTTCCTATGTTGGATCCTTATGATGGAAAGTCAGACCCAACGAAGCATATTACTCGATACATTAGGCACATGGAAGTGCTGGGGGCATCCAAGCAAGTAATGGTTCGATGCTTCCCTTTATATTTGTCAGATTTGGCTGCACTTTGGTTTAGGAAGCTAGAGAACGGATCGATCAGAACATGGGGCGAGCTTGTAGAATGCTTTATAAGATAGTTCAAGGTCCACGTGACGCGACCCAAGAGCGTGATAACTTTAGCTTCAATCAAGAAAAGGACCGGAGAGTCCATAAAAGATTTCTTATTGCGATTCAATGCGATGGTGGCTTCTGTAGATCGTCCGGATCCATCGATGATTTTGATGGCGGTGGTAGCAGGAGTCGGGAAAGGCATCGAATTCAAAGATTCTTTGGCAAGAGATCCCCTACAAGATCTCGAAGAATTTTATCATGAAGCTGAAAGATTCATTCGGCTGGAAGAGTCACGAGCCGAAAGGAGAGAAATAAATGCTGTGCAAGGCGAAGGAACCACCAGGGAACAGTCCGAAGCGGACAAAGGAAAGAGAAAGCAGGACGATGGACGTGATGGTCCTAATAAACGGAAGAAATTCTGAGATCCTAGATTCAGACAGTACACGGATATGACGGCAAGTCTAGAAAGGATTTACACTGAAACTCGGAGGCAGCTCTCCTATCGAAAACCACCCAGGAGAGATCCCACCGAGCGGGAGCGCAGAACTGGAAAATACTGCCTATTACATGAGCTGGATGGGCACACTACAGATGAATGCCGCCACCTAAAGGATGAGGTGGAAGAACATGCCAGGAGTGGTAGATTGCCACAATATGTCAGAGAACGGACAGCGGCGGTAAGGCTTGAACAACTACCGCCTCCACCTAACAGACACGATCCTGGATCGGGATCATGACTCGTCATCAACTGATTAAAGATGGCAGGGGCCAAGTCCAAGATTTGGAATTCGGTCAAATAATTTCATTAGATTTGTTTTCATAGTAAACGGGTACTCCATTTACTCATGTATGGGAACAGGAGAGATCCCTAGGCATGCTCTGAGATGGAGATAGACCAATATGCCCGGAGGGGCAATGTTTTGCTTTTTCCTGATGTTTGAGATTGAACATTTAGGACCTAAATTTAATAAATAAATTAGAATTTCTTAAAATAAACTTTGACTGGAGAGTTAAAGGATGCATATTGAATATCAATATAAAAATGATCGCTTTATGACCCTACCCGGAGAGGCGGGGTCTGGAGTGCAAGAAGTGAGTTGCTTCGCCAGAGAGCGACAGGATCGACTCACTTAACGCCGTTTCCCATTCACTGGAGAGTGATTAGATCGAGATTCGATAAGAGCCCGGATCGGCTGTGATCGGCCCACGATTTAGGCCATGACATATCTTAATGTTCAGATACACTGAACCGAAGTGCAAGAAGTGAGTTGCTTCGCCGGAGAGCGACAGGGTCGACTCACTTAACGCTGCCTCCCCTTCACCGGAGAGTGACAGGATGGGATCCAGCAAAAGCCCGGAGAGGCTATGATCGGTTTAGAACAACCAAGACATCGCTATATGCCCTAGATGGGGCCGGAGTGCAAGGGATAGAAAGCAACGCCGGAGTGCAATGGAATCTTTCTATTCAATCGCCAAGTCTGGAATGGGCTTGGCAAGGGTTAGGAGTGACCCACGACAGTCCGGAGAGACTGTAAAAACTTCATTCTCAACTTCCACTGGAAGAAATGGATAACGATTTGGCTTCGAACAGCCACGAAATTGATTGAAAATGCTATAAGCTCTGAATAAAGCATGAACTCACTACGTTCAATTTGAGAATGATCAAAACACACCTTTTACCAAAAGGCATGTTTTGGGGGGCAAAATGTTATCCCAACTTTTAGCAAAGCTGAGATACCCAAAACTAACTGAAAATCAATAATAGCTAGTCATGAATATCAACTATGCATTGCAGGCTAACCATGGATATTGATGAATTTTGTCCATGTCTGGATTGAGTTGTAATTGACAGGACATGGCTAGCAAAGCCAAGAGAGCCAACCTTCCAAGTTTCAAGTCAATCCAAGTTCGTATGCTCAAGTTATGATGGATGCAATTTGAAGGGAAAAGCTCTGGTTCGTATCCATCCTCGTGCCCCAATTCGAATCGACCGTGTTCGTATCGATCAGGGACTGTGTTCGTATCGATACCATTCGTATCGATACCGTTCGTATCGATACCGTTCGTATCGATACCGTTCGTATCGATACCATTCATATCGATACCGTTCGTATCGATCGGCATAGGTTCGGCTCGGTGAAGTTCGCATCGGTCAGGTTCTAGTTCGACTCGGTGACTTCGCATCCATCAACTGAGGCAGTGGTCGCCGTTTCGTATCCATCGTGGGAACCTCTCTTCGAATCCATCTGGTCAAAGCACTTCGTATCCATCAGGTAAGGTCTCGTTCGTATCCATCATAAGGGCAAGCTTCGTATCCATTTCATCACAACCGCTTCGTATCGATAACCCCTCATGGTCATTTCATATCGATCAATTCGTGAATGATCGACGCGAAGCGTACTCCTGGAATCGATGCGAAGAGAAACATGAATTGATGGATACGAGCATGTCGTTGCGAAGTTATGGTTAAGGATGAAGCATAAAACATGGATGCGAGCCCACGTCTCCAGGAAAGAAGCGGTCAAAGCGGCAAGAAGAATGGATCGAGGCTTGGAACTAGCGCCTCGTCATCGATGTGCACGTGCCTCCATCGAGTCGAAAGTGATGGATTCGAACAGATGGATTCGAAGGAGACAGCCAACAGAAAACCCAAGTTCGAATCGATCATAACTCAAGATCCACCGATCCAAATGCAACGAAATTTTCACAGAAGCTTCTATACAAGGTAAAGATTGTTCCTGCCAAGTTTCAGCTCGATTGGATCATGCTTTGATGGATACGAAGTCACTTCGTATCGATCCCAGACCGAGTCGAAACTTGGTGGGGTCGGTCGCGTGGGCCCACTCACGTGCCAGAAAAAGTCTCCCGGAGTTTGAGCGAGATCTGAGCCTTCTACGCCTATAAATAGCCCCCTGCAGCCTATAGACAAAGGATCTTTTTGCCATTCAACGTCCAGACTCTGCCGGATTCGATTCTACTTCTTTCTATCACTGTTATAGCCGAAATTCAATCATTGTAACTGCTGCAATCACTTGTAATTAGAAAAGAACATCAATAAAAGTTAAAACTTTGAAGTGGACGTAGGCCGAAGATAGCCGAACCACTATAAATCTTGTGTTTCTAATTGTTATCGTTGTATTGCTGCTTGTTGCTTGCTTGGATCTGAGACTTGTGCTTGAATATTGCTGATTTATATTCGTTGTTTGGTGCTTTCACAATACTTGGGGTTTGTGACCATTTTTGGCGCAAACACACTCAACAGCCTTAGATAATTACTTCATAGATTATTCACACATCCTTAAATAATCTAACATATCATTTCCCAACTTCCATTAGCCAAACAATGCATAAATTAAATGTTATTTGATTTTATTCAATTGGTTTCTCTTTTTTTTATTCATTTTCCTTTTATTTTCTTCCACTCATACAATAATTATCTTTTATTAATTTACCTTCATTACTTACACAAATTTTTCCATTCAATATTTAAAATAATCAATGAATTCATTATTTAAGTATTACCTACATTTCATTGCAGTTTATTTCACATTTATTATTTACCTATAACCTTGATTTCCATTTTAATATTAATATTCATCAATGAATCATTTCAGTCATTTCTTATGTTTATAATCATTTTCTTTGATAATATTCACTTTTTTACTATTCAATCGAATTATTAACATTTCAAAAAACTTACTTATGTTTATGACATTTATTATACATCTTAGTTGTTCATTCTTGAATATATGTTCATTTTGAAGCACTTTTGTTATTAAGATTTTACTTGTATAACATTCTGTTGCACACTCTTATTTAACATTTTAACTTTTTAAAATATTTCAGGTAAGTCTTATATTTGTTTTTAGAGTGTAATTGAATGTTACATAAATTATCTTATTCACTTTAGTTAGTAAAATATTCAATAACTTACGTCTTCTTAATTTTCATTATCTTTTAATTTACAAGTGACAAATACCAATTATATAATTATATTTGAAATATTCATTTAAAAACTTCATTTGCAAATCAAATAACTTCAATACTTTACTACTTTAAAAAATGCATTTGTAAAATTTCTTGCTTTATTTATAAATACCATTTAAAAAATTTAAATAACATCTTTGTAAATACTTTATCAAAATACTTTTATAACTCAATGTCTTAACAAGTTTATCCTCATTCTTATAGACTCTGGCCATGCTTGATTAGGCGCAAGGCTAAAGATCTCTAAGTAATTAGTAGACATGTTTCAGCATTCAGTGAAAATACTTAAAACATATATGAAAAGTACAACTCAAAATCTAATGTCAAATGATGATGTTACGATAGCAGTGACCCGCTGTTGATCCAGTATTTACGCAATAGACACAAAACTTTCCAGAATATCCTTCCACCTTTCGGATTCCAAAAAATATCGTAGCCATTTCGTAAACTAGTGACATCGACCCCTGCTGCAGTGGTATGCTGTTGATTAAATGATTTACGCAATGGATGTACCTCCTTCCCAGAAGATCCATAAACAACGGATCCCAGGATTGAAAGCGCCTCCATTAGGTAAACTAAAGAACCATCTACCCTGAAAAAATCGAGGAACTCATGAGTATAAGTCTGGACAACCATATCGGCTCGAATCCATTTCTGAATTCACCTAAGTATATTAGGGTTATTCGGTCGAATCCATTCCTGGATTCCCCAAGTCCATCTGGGTCAAAGCTTATCATATTATACTTCTTCATGGAGGGTACTTCTCCATACCTTTTACTTCAAAATATATCATACCATATATAGTACCCTTTAAAAATCATAACTTCAAATATCACGCTTATATAAATTCCATTGTATACAAGATTTCATTTTCAAATAGAGTACCTTTCAAAATCAATAGTCTTCAAAATCATCTTATACTTATACAAAGTCATAAATAAGAATCAAACTTTCCAAAATCAAATACTTTTCAAAACCAAAAGTCTTCAATCCCCAAATAAATTTCAACAATCACTTCAATATAAACTATAGAAAACATTTAATAGCACTAACAAATACATGCTCTTGTATATATATACACACACTCAAACTGCAATGACCCGGAATTTTTGACCCTCGTAAATCGTAATAAATACATTCACTATATGACATGCCGAATATTCAAGTTCCATAAATACTGATTGCTAGGGGTGAAGAAGAAAAGATAGAAGAAGATAGAAACAACAACACAGAATCTCACAATCGCAGCAGAACAAAATATAATATATATATAATAACAGATTTTTATACAAAAGAATCTGTAGCTATAAACATATATATACAATCATTAGAGTACAACAATCAATACATCAATATGGACAGTTATTATAATTTTTCATCACTAGTGCTGACTACACAGTCTACACAAACACACAGCGGAATATAATAAAGTACGGGTATACGTCTCTGTCATCTAGCTTGTCTCCTAAGCTACATTGTATCCTAACCTGAATCTGTAATACTCGGTTTGACCCGAGCATTATAATAAAATAACACCGAGTCAGTCTGGAAAACTAGCGTGAGAAAACACACTCAGTTTGAATTATTAAAGTTATCAAAATCCTTTGAAAAGCAAAGGTATCTCATAAGAACGTGTCACGCATAAACATGACGGGTTTTTCCCTTACGATAACCAAAACATTTGATATCAAAATCAACTGATGTAATAATAACGTCTATATAAAGTAGATTACAAAATAGCTAAAATGCTTGCATCTCACATTTCAGCATAGTTTGGCACAATCAAAACCGTACGACACTTATTGGAGAATAGATTCCATACAATGGCTAGGCTATTGGGGTACTGTCCATCACAGTACACCTTTAGAAAAAAAATGTACCAAGGACGTCGCCGGGATCCCCTACCAACATAAGACTAGCCTACCCCTAACCAGGATAGTATCGAATATGTTATCACCCCGGGTGTTCCCACCCTTAAATCGAGTGCTCACTTTTTCCATTCACAACCATATCCATAATTTATAATATATCTGTGGGTATCTAGAAAGGGTGATAACATACCCTAATTGGGTGCGACTCACTTAGCCTTGCTGCATCTCCCCTATTTTAGCCATTCTAAGTTGATGATGCTTAAGGCTAATGTTTACATTTTGAATAGCATTCATTCTTGGAATGCTAACACTGCCTTCCAAGCAACGATGCAATGATAGCGTTCGTCCATACAAGTTGTTCTGAGTTAGAAAAAACCGAGTCACCATCTATACTATCTTCACGATATCCAATCGTAACGCTCAAAACAGATCGAAGTGGTTTTTGAATTATTGAATCTGATCCCGGTCTCTTCGAAACGATCAACGAATTTGGCCAATATTTGATAGTCGGTTATTTAACTATCAATATAACATCCATAAGCAGTCATAGGCCCATATCATAATTTTCCAAAATTTATTTCCAAAATATCTTTATAATATATACATTCCAATCCCTTCCTAATTTTCCAACATTTGAAACGATTTCAAATCCTTATATATTTCAATAGGATATTCCCGCACCTTTCAAATACTTAGAATATTTTCCAAATACATTTTTATGTTTAACACTTAGGAAGTATTCCATTTATTTTCTATTTTCTCAAAATCATTTACAATTTATTTACAAATTCCTTAACTTGTTTATAACGAATTTTATAAGTCCCGAGGATCCTTAATTAGTTTCCTTTAATATTCCAAAGTCAAAACACTTGTCTATAATTAAAATATCCATTTCTTACTTTTTTTACGAATCCTAATTCATTTTTCGAAGTTCACTTTTATTTAAATACTTTGAAAATTTTCCTTACATTTCCCCAAATTCCATTTTGAGAATCTCTGTTATAAATTCCATCTATTAAAATAACCCCTTTTCAAATCTTGAGAAGACTTATAAATAAATTTAAATCATTACAAAACTATATATATAATAAGTATTTAAAAGAATAATAATTTATTTTTAAAACATGTTCAAGTAATTATTCGAAAATATGAGAACTCTTTAAATAAACATCAATTACTCGGTTCCAATTCATTTTTAAATAAACAAATCAATTTTTAAAGCTGGTTATAAAAATTAGAATTTATCATAATAAATATTAAACATTTGAAAATCCATTTACCGAAGTATTTCAATACTAATAAATTTAAATTTACAGAGCTAATAATTAAAATTTCCATTTAAAAACCAAACTTAACTTCTTAATAAATAGATATATACTTTTAAAATCTCAATAGCCAATTCAATTTATAAATTCCTTCGATTCACACCACATCGATTTCATTTCGATTTCCTAACCGTTCTTGCTTTCCAAAATAGAATCCAGTATTCTTCCCAAATCTATTTTCATATCTCAATATAAATTCACACCGTGTGTTTATATTTCAAATTTTCAACTGATATCATCTTCCCTTATATATAAACACGTTTACAAACCTATAAACTCATTAAGGTTTTACCTGTTTACAAATAAAATTTCATTTCTATAAATTTATTTCCTTATATCATTTATTTTTCAATATATTTTAAATATAATTTTAACTTCTTTCCATATTCTCCCAGAATATATTAAATCCATTTTTGAAAATCCTTTATATAATTTATTTTAAAATCTCTATTTAAATATTTATGAATATTTAAGTAAAACCCTAAAAATTAGAAAAAAAAATCCTCTCAACTCGATTTCCTTAAAATAAATCCAAATTTCAATATAGCTATTTTTATATCCAAAATATCCTTTCAATTCCTTAAAATTCAAAAATAATATTCTATAGTATTTTAAATACCAAAATTTAGGCCAGTGCTACTATAGCATCCAATAACTTAAATCTCACAGCAACCAAACAGATTATACCATCACATCATATATTTTTATATATGAAAAACAATAAATATATTAGAGGTATCCAGTTGGATCCCTCCAACTTATTTCCCTACATCCATAGATGTTACTTCAACATAAAAATACCAATCCCACATCGAGAGGGATATCGCGGTATATAGGGTCATCCGCTCCAATGATAAGTTTATGTCCGACTACTAATATATATTTCTATATATACATTATATATAAAATATCATTCAATAGATAATAATTTATAAATTCAACCAAGCATCCAGAACTAATTTTAAATATTTAAAATTAAATTCGACAATCAAAATGAGTGAGAATTTCTCACCTTGATTTTTATTTTGCAATCCGTTCCAAATTTATTTTATTGTGTAGATTCTACGGCTATGAACCAACTCGGCTTGTTTCATGATTTTGGACCTCGTATGCAAATTTCATTAAAAATTTATTAGATATTTCAATTTAAATCCTTAATCAAATACCTAATTATATGCTTAAATTTATTTATAGATTTATACCTCCACCATCGTTCGTTCCCAAGCAAGAAAAATGAACAGCAGCCCACTTGAACGATCGACGAGCTTTTCCCCAACCTCACCATGAAACTGCAGCGCACCCATGCCCAAAACTCCAGGGCCTTACGCAACCACCATAACTCAACGCATCACCTACTAGAAATCGTTGTGCCTAGCACAACACCTATGACCACAACTGCCAAATGCTCGCGACCCACTTCAGTCTCGAATGCTGCCAGACTTTGAAAACTCCCCACCCGTTTCCCACATCGAACTCGCTACAGATCGCGATGTACATATTCGAGCCCAAGCCCTAGCCTCTGCTTCTAGGCATGGCGCCGTCGCCTCAAGCTTCACCTGCGTCTTTCTCTCGAGCTCGAGCCTCTTCGGCAATCGCAATCTCGATCGTGCATTTCTTTTTTTTTAATGCAGTTGATTTTTGATTTCGTTCTTTCGGTTTGAATTTCTGAGCAAGGTAAAGGAATACGGGATTTATAAAAGGAAAGAGGGGAGTTGGCTTTTTGAGACAATCCTGGCTTTAAGCCGAAATATGGGCTTGCAATTAAATTTTGAATTGATTTGATTTGAAATGATTTGAAGAAAGTAGGACGCGATTTAAACGTGAATAGGCGGCTATATGTAGGATGGCGTCGTGGTGAAGGGCTAGGTCGGCTCTGATTTGAAATTTTTTGTTTTATATTGTTAAAAATATCTTGTATTATATATTTTGAAATTTCAAACTCCTTTTGAGGCATGCCGTCTGGCTTTCCTAATGTTATACCGCTATTCCACACCCGATGGAACAAGGTTCAGAACCTAATTCGATCATATGTGGAAGATAGCTTTTTAAATCGATATTAAATTTATTTAAATTATTTCTAGGCGTTTCTATTCCATACGACCAAACGGTAACTCCAAATGATATGAAATTTAAAATCCGGTAATAGTACACTATTACGAATCCAATGGAACTGGTTTCATCGAATTCTGAGACTGTTCCTTGCATCGCTATTTTAGCTCGGCGATTAAATCAAAAAATTTCAAAATTTACGAAATCACTTGAAATTTCAGTTTTGAAAACTCAGTAACTAAATTAAAATTCCAAATTCAATATTTAAACCATTTAAATATTCAAAATCAAACGACAAAAAATCCAAGTCATTACATTCCTCCCCCCCCCCCCCCTAAAAGAATTTCATCCTCGAAATTGATAAGGTAAGACAAATGATTCAAACCCAGTAACTTATCAAAATTCACTTAACGAAAACTTAACATTCCTTTAGTTTCATCCCAACATTTAGTTTCCACTTCTGATTCAAAACCCTTTCTTTCAATTTCAATTTAAAAATCAACCTTTTTAAGTTAACAAAAAAAATTCAAAATTTTCTAACACTCTAAATTTTCGAAAATTTTTGGCAGAGTCTTCCTTGTACGGAGAGCCTTTTGCAATATAACAAGAGAGATAATATACAACAACTCACACGGTCGAAAAACACAATATATATCAATATTTATATCATTTTTGGTATTTAATCTGAAAACGTACCTTATATTAGCGTTTTTAATTGAGCGAGCTTATTTTATATGACATTACGCAACCCAAATCTTGCCCAATAACCTCCATGTACCTGCACTTACTCAATTTAAACACGTAAATACCAAAATATGAAAATCAAATAACATTCCCCTTATTTAAATAGTTAAAGCACATACTTCGCACTACTAAACATGTATTTATTAGCAATCACAATTTCCAATACTAATTTAATTGCTTTCAATCGATTTTCATACCATTTTATTCAATTCGAAATGATTTACAATCCAATTATTCGCATTCAATTCATATTTTTACCAAATAAACTCATATCCATTTCAAATTGATTCAAAATCGATTTATTCACTTTCCATTGATTCAGAGAATTTTATTTACTTACGTTCATGACAAACGACAATATTTCCATGCAAATTCGGTGATTTTCATTTAATAAAATAACCACTTATATAGCTATTTTAAATTGATTCCAAATCAATTTATATCCAATTTTATTCCATTTCCAGTTGATTCTAAATCAATTCATTTGCATTCCATTCATATGCACTTCAAAACTCAATTTCATTCATTCAAATAATATCGCAAAGCTATATTCAATTTATTTACACTTAAATTGAATTTATTTATAGCTTAAGTCATTACTATTTCAATCCGTTTCTATTTTATTCGACTACGTTTCCAAATATATTTAATTCTCTTACATTTAAGTCGAATTTCATTTATAACTCAAGTTCCCTATTCAATTAACTAATAAATTATCTAATTAGTTCACCTCTATTTTACAATTCAATATTTGATTTTTATTTCAAAAATCACTTCATTTAATTTTCTTGAGTTCGACTTCATTTTATAAATCAAATATGGATTTTATTTCTTCACTTTAAAGTATCACACCATTTTTATTTGGTTGTTCTATTCCATTTTTCAGTTTTATATTACACAACTTATTTTTCACATTCCTATAATTTCCATACTCAAAGATATCCACATTTTTTTATTTATTCAAGATTTACATTACTACATAGCTTAAATATGTATTTATTTCATAAATTAAAATTTTGCAAGCTATTCAATTTATTTGTTCACGGTTCCGTAAATTTTCACTTAAATTTTTATTCCAATCAAAATTTTATAACTTATAGTTATTTAGTCACTTTACAATCCAAGTTTATATATTCCATTTAATTTTCATTTAACTTGCATAAGTCAAATTTTAATTTCATATAATTCTTTTGAATTTAATCAAGCAAGAATTTAATTCCATTCAACTTCATATCTCAACTTTTAGATTTCTTTTCCAACCTATGCCATTTCCAAACATATCTCTTTGTTTCAACAAACCATTCCCTTAAAAAATTTAAATTCAAAATTGGTTTTACCAAAAACAATTCCTTCGGAAATTAATTTTTTTGAACAAAACTTGTTTATACAACAAATCCGAAACAAATCAATTACGGTAGTAATCCGTCACTTAGAAACTCGAAAATGAACAGCGATGATGTCGCGATCATCATTGGAATTATTTTCCAACAACTGTAGTGAGTTCAGTGCTTTTATTCTCCCAAAATTATTTTTGAAACATTTTCTATTCAAAAATATCTCCGCATAATATTACTATTATTCATTTCAAAATACTTTGGAAAACATTTCCAAAATCTTCGATTTAATTTTGCAATTTCTGATTTGAATCAATTTTCAGTTTTAACACATTTGTATAATTCATACTTATACAATTTAATTTTGGTTTTTATAAACCAATTCCAATTTTATAATCTTGTCTTGATTATATACTAATGTCAACCAAACACATGGACATACTATAATAATTACCAGAAAATTATTTCTTTTGTATCAAAATATAATTTGGGTAAAATTATTTCATTTACCCGCTTCAAAACAATAGTGTGTTGAATTACTCTATTCAAGTGTTTAGAAACCATTATCGATGTCGTGGCATCCCACTACTCGACAAAAATTTATATGCCACTCAACAGATTAATCAACATAATATAAAACCGTTTCTGTTCACTAACAAACACATGCTCATATCTATTAATACACTCACTCATTCTAGGGTGCTACTGACCATATCTCTAATGAGTAATCTCCACCAAATTCAGTTTTCTCTCTTAACCTTCTGCTCTGATACCAAGTGTTACGGCCCGTAGACTTTTCAACCATCCCAGCAACGGCCACTTTCCGCTGTGGCATACATTGATACCTCGAGTTTACTTTTGCGGCCAACCTCTTGACTGGAACCAACCACTCAGGAACATGTAAGGGTAAGAGTCTGCTGCATGCTAACAAAAACGAAGCGAGAACCCCCTATCATGCTATAATGAAGCAAATCCGATCCCAGTCTCTTCGAAACGGTCAACGAATTTGACCAATATTTGATAGTCGATTATTTAACTATCAATATAAATCCATAAACGGTCGTTAGGCCCATATTATAATTTTCCAAAATTTGTTTCCAAAATATCTTTATAACACACACACACACACACACACACACACACACACACACACACACACACATATATATATATATATATATATATATATATATTCCAATCCCTTCCAAATTTTCCAACATTTGGAACGATTTCAAATCCTTATATTTCAACGGGATATTCCCAGACCTTCCAAATACTTAGAATATTTTCCAACTCCATTTTTATGTTCAAAACTTAGGAAGTTTCCATTTATTTCCTATTTCCTATTTTCTCAAAATCATTTACACTTCATTTGTAAATTTCTTAACTCGTTTATAGCGAACTCTATAAGTTCTGGTGTTCTTTAATTAATTTCCTTTAATATTTCCAAAGTCAAAACACTTGTCTATAATTTCAAATATCCATTTCTTACTTTTTTTATGAATCCTAATTCATTTTTCAAAGTTCACTTTTATTTAAATACTTTGGAAATTTTCCTTACATTTCCCCAAAATCCATTTTGAGAATCTATCTTATAAATCCCATCAACTAAAACAACCCCATTTCCAAATCTCGAGAAGACTTTATAAATTAAAATCATTACAAACTCATATATATATATATATATAATAAGTATTTAAAAGAATAATATTTTATTTTTAAACTATGTTCAAGTCACTATTTAAAAATATCATAACTCTTTAAATAAACATCAATTACTCGATTCCAATTCATTTTTAAAAAATAAATCAATTTTTAAAGCTGATTATAGAAATTAGAATTTATCACAATAAATAATAAACATTTAAAAAACTACTTACCAAAGTATTTCACTACTAACTAATTTAAAATTTACACAATTAATAAATAAAATTTCCTTTTAAAAACCACACTTAACTTCTTAATATACTTCTAAAATCTCAATAACCAATCTAATTTATAAATTCCTCCCGATTCTCAGCACATTGATTTCATTCCGATTCCCTAACCATTCTCACTTTCCAAAATAGAATCCACTATTTTTCCCAAACCTATTTTAATATCGGTATAAATTCACATCATGTGTTTATATTTCAAATTTACAATTAATATCGTCTTCCCTTATTTATAAATACAGTTTATAAATTTATAAACTCGTTAGGGTTTTACCTATTTACAAATAAAATTTCATTTATAAAATTTCATTTCTATGAATCTATTTCCTTATAAATTTCATTTATTTTTCAATGAATTTTAAATATCTATTTTAAATTCCTTCCATATTCTTCCCAGAATATCATTTTTAAATCCATTTTTGAAAATCCTTTGTATAATTTGTTTTAAAATCTCTATTTAAAATATTTATGAATATTCAAGTGCAAACCCCAAAAATCAATTTTTTTTCCTATCAACTTGATTTCCTTAAAATAAATCCAAATTTCAATATAACTATTTTATATCCAAAATCTCCTTTCAATTCCTTAGAATTCAAAAATAATATTCTATAGGATTTTAAATTACCAAAATTTAGGCCAGTGCTACTATAACATCCAATAATTTAAATCACGCAACAATCCAAACAGATTATTCCATCACATTATATACTTTTATTATGCAAAACAATAAATATATTTGAGGAATCCAGTTGGATTCCTCCAACTTGTTTCCTTGCATCCACAGATGTTACTGCAACGTAAAAATATCAATCCCACTTCAGGGGGATATCGTGGTATATAAGGTCATTTTCTATTATGCGGGGCACATAGGGTCTCATCTGCTCCAACGATAGGTATATATCTAATTACTAATATATATTACTATATATACATTATATATAATATATCATTCAACAGATAATAATTTATAAATTCAAGAAAGCATTCGGAATTAGTTTTAACTATTTAAAATTAAATCCGGCAAGCCAAATGAGTGAGAATTTCTCACCTTGATTTTTATTTTGCAGTCCCTTCCAAATTTATTTTATTGCGTAGATTTCGCGTCTACGAACCAACTCGGTTTGTTTCATGATATTGGACCACGTATGTAAATTTCATTGAAAATTTATCAGCTATTTCAATTTAAATCCTAAATCAAATTACTAATTATATGCTTAAATTTAATTACAGATTTATACCTCCACCTTTGTTCATTTCCAAGCAATAAAACGAAAGGCAACCCACTTTAAAGATCGATGAGCTTTTCCCCAACCTCGACACAAAATTGTAGCACATCCACACCCAAAACTCTAATGCTTTACGCAACCACCATAACTCGCCGTGCCGCCTACCAGAAATTGCTCGCGACCTGCCTTGACCCCCTGCTGCATCGTTGCGTCTAGCACAACACCCAGTGTTGGATCATAGGTTTTGATTGCTGACAGGACACAACAATTCACGAATCTACGACTACGATAACATCCAGACTCATTGGCTCAATATATAGTTTGTATAGTTATATATTTTAACAAGAGTCATCAAATGTGTATATAAAGTCTAGCTTAGTGCTTTGTTAAAAAAATTCCTCAAGAATCATCATTCACATTCAAATAAACTTGCATGCATATTTTAATCAAAAACAAGTTTTCAAAAAGTGCATGGAGTGAGGCTCGAACCCGGATCACTAGTTTGAAAGGCAAGTACTCTAACCAAATGAGCTACTATAGTTTTTACTTAACAACAGAATTCAGTTGACTGAATATAGTCAGTCAGTCGACTGAACCTGTTCATTTTAAAATTCATTTTGCATGTTTTTAAATTCAATCAACTGACTGACTGTATTCAGTCGACTGAATCCTACAACTATCGTTTTTATGAAAAGACACCACTTTTCTGAATATTTATCTTCCTCCCCAAGGGTTGCAACCATTGCTATTCGCAGAGATCTCTTCACCAGCAGTTGCAACTCCTTAACTAATATATATGCATGAATTTCAAGATCAAATCACTTCACTTACTTGCTTATACTTGAATCATATTTTCTAAATTAGGTACTCTTGAATTCATACGTTCATTGCTTACGTATTCATTTCCATATTCTTCAAGCAATTTGAAACTTCCTAACCTTCATATACATACAACTACACACATCATACTTGAGAAAAAGATTATAGGAAGGGTGTACTATAAGTGAAAAATCCATGTTACTAGAATACAAAAAGTCAAACAATCTTTTGTAATTGTTGAAGTCCTGTTCTGCTGCTCAGGCATGTGAAGTCCTCCTCGGCTGTTAAGGCGAAATCCTGCTCCACTGCTCAGATCCCTGTTCAGCTGCTCAGGGGTTATATAGACATGTCCCTCTGGGTTAAGTAAGGGTTGTTGTTTTAGTGAAATTCCAAAAGGAGTCTAGGACTGGACGTAGGACGAAGCTCCGAACCAGTATAAAAATCTTTGGTGTTATTTTTATTATACTGCTTTTATATTCCGCACTATTTACTGTATTGCCATCATCACTACACTTTGTATTATTGTATATCCATATCACATGATCCATAGCACTCTTTCATTTAGTATCAGAGCATAGAGACTTTCATTTGGTACCGGAGCCTGGAATTCTATCGATCGTCACTACATCATAGAATAATGACTAGAAAACGATCCAATCGAAATACAACAGGAAAAATCCCTATCAAAGCCACCAGTGAAGACTACGAAAAGGTAGTTTCTGATTTACAAATTTCAGTAAAAGATAATAATGAATTAGTTAGTATAAGCAATAAGATTTCAAAGCTTAATTTTATTATTTTAGAAAAGATGAAATCTGTTGAACTTGGGAATGAGAAATTGAAAAACGAGAAGTTAAATTTAGAAAATCAACTTGGTGTTTTAAAGAAAAAATTTATAATTGTCGAAGATTTTCTAGATGAACAAAACACCATATTTGAAAAAGAGAGAGAAAAATTTTCAAAATAAATTTTCAATTTGAAAAGACAAAATGATTTATTACAATCCTCTTTAGATAATTCAGAATCTCAAAATTCCCTTCTCAAAAATGAGAACCGCACGTTGAAAAATGAGAATTCTTAATTAAATGAGAAAATTGATATTTTGAATAATAGTAATATTTCTTTTGAAAATAAAATTTGTGATTTTACGGCTAAATTTGATAAACTTAACAATGAAGTCACAAAATTTAATATAGGTCGAAAAGACTTAAACATGATTTTATCTACTTCTAGACCTTTAAATAATAAAAGTGGTTTAGGATATAATAAAACAGATCATAGAAATAGCACTAGGCACGTTTTCATGTATAGTAAATATGTTAGTGCTAGTACTAGATTACGAGTAAAGTCTAAATCCAATTTTTATAGAAATTCAAATACTGCTATGACAAATAATGTTTATAATTTCTTTAGAAGTACAAAATCAATGACGGAAAATTTGAATAAAAATTATCTAAATATTTGGGTTCTTGTTAATTGAAAAAATAAAGAAAAATACATTGGTGATTATTTTGATATGGTAGTTAATAATGAAAATTATATTTATAAAGGTTCAACCACACCCAAATGGGTATGGTTTCCTAAAAATTAGGAAATTATAGGAACCTTGGGTATCGCATGCTTTAAATGTTATTTTTTTATGATGTCTTACATTATAAGTAGTATTTATTTTGTTTTATATTGTTCTATGTTAACACTTTTGTAAAATATAATTTATGTCATCATATAAACTCTTCTTTTTGTCGATGACAAAGGGGGAGAAAGATATTGCTCTAACACTATTTGTAGGAATAAACCATGCAAGCACAGATTAAGGGGGAGAAAAGATTAATTATTTACGGGAATATATAGCATAGATTCAGGGGGAAAAATCTATAGTACAATTACAGGAATATATTCAGTCGGAGAGATAAGATCGACAAAGCTTGTCAAAGATTCACTCGTAGCAAATGAAGCTGCCATCGTCAAAAAAGGGGAGAAATGTTGGATCATAGGTTTTGATTGCTGACAAGACACAACAATTCACTAATCTACAACTACGATAACATCTAGACTCATCGGCTCAATATATGGTTTGTATAGTTATATATTTTAATAAGAGTCGTCAAATGTGTATATAAAGTCTAGTTTACTGCTTTGTTAAAATCTTTCCTCAAGAATCATCATTCACATTCAAATAAACTCGCTTGCATATTTTAATCAAAATCAAGTTTTCAAAAAATGCATGGAGCGGGGCTCAAAACAGGGTCACTAGGTTGGAAGGCAAGTACTCTAACCAAATGAACTACTGTAGTTTTTACTTAACAATAGAATTCAGTCGACTGAATACAGTCAGTCAGTCAACTGAACCGGTGCATTTTAACATTCATTGTGCATGTTTTTAAATTCAGCCGACTGACTGACTGTATTCGGTCGACTGAATCCTACAACTGTCGTTTTTTATGAAAAGACACCACTTTTCTGAATAGTTGTCTTCCTCCCTAAGGGTTGCAACCATTGCTATTCGCAGACATCTCTTCACCAGCAGTTGCAACTCCTAAACTACTATATACATGCATGAATTTCAAGATCAAATCACTTCACTTACTTGCTTATACTTGAATCATATTTTCTGAATTAACTACTCTCTTGAATTCATACATTCATTGCTTACGTATTCATTTCCATATTCTTCAAGCAATTTGAAACTTCCTAATCTTCATATACATACAACTACACACATCATACTAGAGGAAAAGACTATAGGAAGGGTGTACTACAACTGACAAATCCATGTTATTAGAACACAAAAAGTCAAACAATCTTTTGTATTTGTTGAAGTCCTGTTCTGCTGCTCAGGCATGTGAAGTCCTCTTCGGCTGTTGAGACGAAATCATGTTCCGCTGCTCAGGTTCCTGTTCGGCTGCTCGGGGGTTATACAGACCTGTTCCTCCGAGTTAAGTGAGGGTTGTTATTTTAGTGAAATTCCAGAATGAGTCTTGGACTGGACGTGGGACGAAGCTCCGAACCAGTATAAAAATCTCTAGTGATATTTTTATTATATATACTGCTTTTATATTCCGCACTATTTACTGTATTACTATCATCACTTTACTTTGTATTACCGTATATCCATATTACACGATCCATAGAACTCACTCATTTGGTATCAGAGCATAGCGACTTTCATTTGGTATCGAAGCCTGGAATTCTATCGATCGTCACAACATCATAGAATAATGACTAGAAAACGATCCAGTCGAAATACAACAGGCAAAATCCCTATCAAAGCCACTAGTAAAGACTACAAAAAGGTAATTTCTGATTTACAAATTTTAGTAAAAGATAATAATGAATTAGTTAGTATAAGCAATAGGATTTCAAAGCTTAATTTTATTATTATAGAAAAGATAAAATCTGTTGAACTTGAAAATGAGAAATTGAAAAACGAGAAGTTAAATTTAGAAAATCAACTTGGTGTTTTAAAGAATAACTTTATAACTATTAAAGATTTTCTAGATGAACAAAACACCATATTTGAAAAAAAAAATTAAAAAGATATTTTTTATTTGAAAAGACAAATGATTTATTACAATCCTTTTTAGATAATTCAGAATCTCAAAATTCCCTTCTCAAAAATGAGAACCGCACGTTAAAAAACGAGAATTCTGAATTAAACGAGAAAATTGATATTTTGAATAATAGTAATATTTCTTTTGAAAATAAAAATTATGACCTTAAGGCTAAATTTGATAAACTTAACACTAAAGTCACAAAATTTAATAAAGGTCAAAACAATTTAAACATGATTTTATCTAGTTCTAGACATTTAAATAATAAACGTGGTTTAGGATGTAATAAAACAGATCATAGAAATAGCACTAGACACGCTTTCAGGTATAGTAAATATGTTAGTGCTAGTACTAGATTACAAGATAAGTCTAAATCCAATTTTTATAGAAATTCAAATACTGTTATGACCAATAATGTTTAAAATTTCTTTACAAGTACAAAATCATTGACGAAAAATATGAATAAAATTTATCTAAATATTTGGGTTCCTGTTAATTGGAAAAATAGAGAAAAATACATTGATGATTATTTTGATATGCTAGTTAATAATGAAAATTATATTTATAAAGGTTCAACCACACCTAAATGGGTATGATTTCCTAAAAATTAGGAAATTACAAGAACCTTGGGTATCGCATGCTTTAAATGTTAATTTTTTTTTGATACCTTACATTATTAGTAGTAGTTATTTTGTTTTATATTGTTCTATTTTAACACTTTTGTAAAATATAATTTATGTCATCATATAAACTCTCCTTTTTGTCGATGACAAAGGGAGAGAAAGATATTGCTCTAACACTATTTGCAGGAATAAACCATGCAAGCGCAGATTAAAGAGGAGAAAAGATTAATTATTTACAGAAATATATAGCATAGATTCAGGGGGAGAAATCTATAGCACAATTACAAAAATATATTCAATGAGAGAGATAAGATCAACAAAGCTTGTCAAAGATTCATTCGTAGCAAATGAAGTTGTCATCATCAAAAAGGAGGAGAAATGTTGGATCATAGGTTTTGATTGCTGAAAAGACACAAAAATTCATGAATCTACGACTACGATAACATCCAGACTCATCGGCTCAATATATGGTTTGTATAGTTATATATTTTAACAAGAGTCATCAAATGTGTATATAAAGTCTAGTTCAGTGGTTTGTTAAAATCTTTTCTCAAGAATCATCATTCACATTCAAATAAACTTGCATGCATATTTTAATCAAAAACAATTTTTCAAATAGTACATGGAGCAGGGCTCGAACCCGGGTCACTAGTTTGGAAAGCAAGTACTCTAACTAATTGAGCTACTATAGTTTTTACTTAACAATAGAATTCAGTCGACTGAATACAGTCAGTCAGTCGACTGAACCTGTACATTTTAACATTCATTGTGTATGTTTTTAAATTCATTCGACTGACTGACTGCATTCAGTCGACTGAATCCTACAACTGTCGTTTTTTATGAAAAGACACCACTTTTCTGAATAGTTGTCTTCCTCCCCAAGGGTTGCAACAATTGCTATTCACAGAGATCTCTTCACCTGCAGTTGCAACTCCTTAACTACTATATATATGCATGAATATCAAGATCAAATCACTTCACTTACTTGCTTATACTTGAATCATATTTTCTAAATTAACTACTCTCTTGATTTCATACATTCATTGTTTATGTATTCATTTCCATATTCTTCAAGCAATTTGAAACTTCCTAATCTTCATATACATACAACTACACACATCGTACTTAAGGAAAAGATTATAGGAAGGGTGCACTACAAGTGACAAATCTGTGTTATTAGAACATAAGAAGTCAAACAATCTTTTTTATTTGTTGAAGTCATGTTCTGCTGCTCAGGCGTGTGAAGTCCTCTTCGGCTGCTGGGGCGAAATCCTGTTCCGCTGCTCAGGTCCCTGCTCGACCGCTAAGGGGTTATATAGACCTGTTCCTCCGGGTTAAGTGAGGGTTGTTGTTTTAGTGAAATTCCAGAAGGATTCTGGGACTGGATGTAGGATGTAGCTCCGAACCAGTATAAAAATCTCTGGTGTTATTTTTATTATACTGCTTTTATATTCCGCACTATTTACTGTATTGCTTTCATCATTATACTTTGTATTATTGTATATCCATATTACACGATCCATAGCGCTCTTTCATTTGGTAGAGCATAGCGACTTTCACCCACGACCACCGCCACCCAAAAGCTCGCGACCCACTCTAGTCTCGAATGCTGCCAGACTTTAAAAACTCCCCGCTCGCTTCCTACATCGAACTCGCTACTGATCGCAATGCATGAATTCAAGCACAAGCCCAAGCCTCTGCTTTTAGGCGCGGCATCGTCGCCTCTAGCTTTGCCTGTGTCTCGCTCTCGAGCTCGAGCGTCTTCGGCAATCGCGATCGCGCGTTTCTTTTTTTTTGATGAAGCTGATTTTTGATTTCATTCTTTCGGTTTGAATTCCTAAGCAAGATAAAGGAATACGATATTTATAAAAGGAAAGAGGGGAGTTGGCTTTCTGAGATGATCCCGGTTTTAAGCCGAAAGAAGGGCTTGCAATTAAATATTGAATTGATTTTGATTTGAACTGATTTGAAGAAAGTAGTACATGATTTAAACATGAATAGGCGGCTATACGTAGGGTGGCGCTGAGGTGAAAGGCTTGGTCGGCTCTGATTTGAATTTTTTATTTTATATTGTTCAAAATATCTCGCTTTATATATTTTGAAATTTTGAGCCCCTATTGAGGCATGCCGCCTGGCGTTTCTAATGTTATACCGTTATTACAAACACGATGGAACAAGTTTCGAAACCCAATTCGATCGTATGTGGAAGATAGTTTTTTAAATCGCCTATTTAAATTAAATTCAGTTAAATTATTTCTAGGCGTTTCTATTCCGTATGACTAAACGGTAACTCCAAACATTATGAAATTTGAAATCCGATAATAGTATACTATTACGGATCTAATAGAACTGGTTTCGTCGAATTTCAAGATTGTGCCCCGGATCGTTATTTTAATTCGTCGATTAAATCGACGATTTCCAAAATTTACGAATTTGAAATATTAGTTTTAAAAACTCATTAACAAAATTAAAATTCCAAATTCAATATTTAAACCATTTGAATATTCAAAATCAAACGACAAAAAATCCAGGTCGTTACACAAACTCATTCTAGGGTATTACTAACCATATCTCTAATGAGTAAACCTCAACAGGCTAAGGTAATCGCTAATCCAAAGCTCTGATGCCAACTGTAACAACCCGCCTTTTTAGAAAGTTTAAGTAGACAATAAACCATACGTGTCTAACTGAAACTATTCAAAAGACATATTATTAATGGGTTGTTCAAATAAAATAAGATTCAAAAGAACAAAATACATAATCTCGCAGCGGAAGGATAAAGTATAATACACAAAATAAATACATAAACAGTGCATGAAGCTATTTTTCAATAAAATCAGAATTTACATTTTTTTCAGGCAAAATAGACTATTGCTATAATAGTAGTAGTGTAATGACCTGCCATTTGGATGGTTTAAAATCAACGATAAACCACACATGTCAGACTCAAAACATTCAAAAGGGCAAATTGTTATGGGGTAAATAAGAAAAAGGAGAGGAAGAAAGAAAACAAATACAGAATCTCACAGCAGAATGATAAAAAATAATAATCAAATAAATAGATGAAGCTATTTGCAAATAACGTTGATCATTCCTTATAATACGGATCAGAGTTACATACAACAAGAATAAATAATAAATAAATGTAGCGGAACAACATAATGCATTGAAATAAATATAATAAATAATAATAGTACAGAATCTTCGTCTTCATCCTCCAGAAAGCAGTCTCGATAAACTGGAAAGGCTCAGAATGACCCGAGCAAATTGAAAAGACAAAACACTCGAGTCGGAACTAAAAAATCTTATGTAAGTTAAATCAACAGTAAATAAATATGAGTGTAACGGCGTCAGGGATGTTTACGGGTTTTGACATCTTCTATCCAGTGTCTAACGCCGATGCAATAACTTAAGAGATGCTCGGGATTCCATCTCCTAAGGACCCGTTAAACTATCTACATACATAGCAATACGCTATTATAATAGTGTCTGCAGTAAAGTATTAAAATAGCGTTAAGGCGTTACCCATATCCCCCTTAACACATTGTATATATTCCTATAGTCTATACAGTACCGTAGCTCCTCCATGAGGTTTACTCAGAGGGAACTCCATAGGTATGGTACAAAACAAACTCGTAGAAGGTACGATAGGGCATGTGAACACGGCACTCGAGGCAGTGCTAGGGTAGATATACCAATTGCGGATCCGGACTAGGGAAACGCATAGCTACTATCGCCTACCTCAGAACACACTCCCATAATCAAAATCAAGGGGTGGCCACCAAATCATCACTAAGTCATAATATGGTATTGAAGAAATGTGCCGATCGGAGGTGCGACCTCACTTGGCCCGGCATGGCTCCTATTTTAGTCACATCTAAGCTGACTCGTCGGAGTCGGGGTCACGTAAATACCTCATACAGAACCATTCATCAAACCATCCTACTTCATTTCTGGAATTTCCACCACGTACACGGTTGTTAAAGTAATTTTCGGTATTGGTAGAGAGTGTGATAATATCCTATCCCGGTCTCTTCAACAACCAAACGCTTATTTCACACCAGATAGTTCTTTTACATTTCAAAAGTCAATTCACAATTGATATCAAAATATCATATTTTCGAACCATATCATTTTC
The DNA here is from genome assembly GCA_030765085.1 of Allium cepa. NCBI lineage: Eukaryota > Viridiplantae > Streptophyta > Magnoliopsida > Asparagales > Amaryllidaceae > Allium > Allium cepa. Next base: position 705,913,086 of record CM060941.1, read on the forward strand.
AAATCATATTCACTTTCAATATCATATTCACTTCCAAAATCATATTTACTCAAATATGTCATTTCGCAAAAATGAATCAATTCCAACTTAGCTTGTATCATCATCAAGGATTTAAATATAATTACTTCAACTTTATACATTCTAAAATTTTAGAAAATAGTTTAGGTAGTCATAAATAGTTTTATTAGTTTTAAAAATAGATTGAAATAGTTTAAATAGCAAAAATAATTTAAATAGCAAAAATAGATTAATAGATTTAAATTAGATTTAATTCGATTTAAAGCGATTTATGTAAATTTAAAATAGATTAAATGGATTTAAATTATCTTAAATATATTTTACATAGATTAAATAAATTTAAAATAGATTAAATAGAATTAAATTAGATTAAATAGATTTAAAATAGATTAAATAGATTTAAATTATATTAAATAGATTTAAAATAGATTAAATAAATTTAATTAGCCTAAAACTGATGAAATAGATTAAATTGGATTAAATAGGTTATAATAGATTAAAATAAACTAAAATAGTTTTAAATTGATTAGAATAGTTAATTTAATTAAAATAGTTTAAAATAGATTTCAAAGTTATATGCGAACATTCCTATAACTCAATTTCGATGAATGTCGTTTATATTTCAATTTCAACTTTAAAATTTTAATTTAAATCCTTTAAACAATTCATTAAATCAATTCTAATTTCTGCATTAATGCTTGAATTATCAAAAATAATTCAGTTTATTCAAATACATTTCTATTTCAAAATGTCAGCTAACTGAATTCAAAATTTAAAGAATTAAAAGTCATTTATAACCAATCCGGTGTCCGCATATAATTTTCTACCCTGTGATCAAGTGATACGGATATTTATCATTTTAATCCGCAATTTAAAATTTTACAGTTATATATCATTTCAAACCGCAATCTCGAATTAAATAAAAATGCGTAAAATCGCCCGAGTCTATCATTTCAACCCATAATGATTTTTCTCTAATTTATAGATCGTTTGGGTATGTATCATTTCAATCCATAGGGAACTTGCAGTGTTATAACAGTATAAAAATATAACATCCAGTCATCCAATATCTACAGTCAAGTATCCATCACAGTCATCATCCAAATCAACCAATAAACATCAATAGATAAGTGATTACCATAATAGGTATTAATTTGACAATTAAATTCAATATTAAATTAAACGATGATTAAATGCAGCAAATGTAAAATTTAACTAGAATGAAAATTTAAAAATATAAAACATCAATTAATTAATTTCTAATCTCATCATAAATTTAATTTAACTAACCTAAGATAATCTAGTAGTTGTGAGTGGGTTAAAACACTCACCTTTGATTTCAAATCGATTAAAAATCCATAATAAGGCCCAAAATTTAATAGTCTCAGAATTCGTCCAAACTAGTTTCATAATGTTCAAAATTTTGATACGATCGAACAAACCGCGCATAAATCCGACCTCGTGCGCAAAAGTTATACACATAAGATCATTATATGTTTATTTTTAAAAAAAATTGACTTAATCAACCAATCGATACCTTCCACGTCATCACCTTTGTCGTACGTCCTCGCAATCCTAGATCATTCTATCTCATTCAAACCCATCTGAACGCCTCATGCCGCCACGCTCTCTTCAATTTTGTCGCTGCCACACATGCTTTCCACTAGATCGAATATCGCCATAGGCTCCAACGGACCGAGCTGCACCTCCTCCGCCCCTCCATGTTGGTCGCGATGGACCCAGGCAACTCCGCTGCCGTTCGTGGTTATGGCCAGATTATGGAAAATTCAAGCACATCTGAGACATACGAACGGCACCTCAAAGACCTGCTCTCCACCATCTTCCCAAAGCCACCTCCTGATCGTCAATCGGGCAACGATCCACCGTTGGATCGTCCAAAACCTAGAATGGACAGCTGCGGTGCATCCTCGATTTCTGGACAAAAGGTTATTCGATGGCACAAACAAATTATAGATCTGGGTTACGCTCATCGAGAGCTTCGAAATAGTATATAATTTAATATGGTTCGGAGGAGTTTGATTTTTGAAATTGGTTTGAGATTGAATTGTGGGGTTTGTAATTTAATTGTTTGTTGCCATTAAGAAGTGAGAAGCAGAAAGCATTGTACACATAGAATTATGAAAAATGACTGCAAGGTTTGGTGGAAAAAGACTATTTATATTGACAAAGACCGATAAGAAATGAACATATATCGAATAAGTACGAGCGACAAATAGCAACCTAAAAAGCCCGTTATGACCCCAAAACGAGAATGGGTCATCCCATACGTCAAAATAGATGTTTTCGATAATTTTAAATTCAATGAAACAGGTTTCAAGTCCAAATTCCATCAAATAACGAAGTTAGCTTAAAATTAGCATATTTTAAATTGATTTCAATTGAATTTAATTAAATTTATTTCTAAGCGTTTCGAGCCCATACGATCGAACGACGAGTCTGATCGCTATGAAACTTGAAATCCTACAATAGTTCACCATTACGAATCCGATGAAACTAGTTTCGTCAAAATCCGAGATTGTGGCCAAAATGGTTATTTTTACATTAATTAATATTAAATTAATTAAATCATTTTTTCCATTCAAATTTGATAATTAAAAATTTTCATCATTTTTGATCATTTAGACATTTACAATGATTTAATACAAGTTTACATATCAATTCAGTGTTAAATATTACACTACTTACGATGTTCAATTTCAACCGTAATTAAATCCAATAAATCATAATTTAATTCCAATAAATTGATTATACTTGATTTCACTCCTTTTCATTTCATCATTAATTACTCTATGCGTATTTTAACATTGGGTTATATCTTATTACGTTAGTATTCCATAACTACCACATTTTATTTATTAATTGCAATTTTCCAATTTTATTGAATTTTTGTCGGTTTTCACATTAATTATAATTTAAAATCCCAATAAATTAATTTATCTTGGTTTCACTCTTTTATTAAATCAATTATTGCCTAATGAATATAGTTAACATTTCTATACATTTTATTGCACCTTTTACAGTAATTGTCTTAACTCATTTTACATAACATTTAATTTCATCTAATTGCAATTGATTAAATATATTGGTAACAAACAACAATTGTCACTATTTCTACATTTAATTACATTTGTAAGCTTATTATTTACAAACAAATGTTATAACGACTTACACAATACCAAGTCTATCCGGTTACCATTTATTACACATTATTTCATTAATAAATCAACATTTAAATTATCTATTACTCTTTTAATCCAATTGTCAATTGATACACGCATTATTACAATTAATTTACGGTCTATAACCAATTATAAATTTTTAAACATTTCAATTAATTGGAATTACATTTAAAGCAATTATCAATTATCTTAAATTAATACTATTACATTTCATTCCGGTTATAATATTGTTATTGAATCATTAATTTTAATTTCTTCCAACATTAAGTCATAAAATCTTATTAAATTAACTATTTTTAATTATCGAAAATTACGGGTCGTTACACTCTCTCCCACTCAAAACTTTTCGTCCTCGAAAAGGGAAAGAAGCAATTAAGGAATTAATATATTATTCAAAGTATTAAATTTATAAACAATTAGTTTACATAATTAAATAATTTAAATAAATATATCAAATTATAACCATTAAATCCTTTCATATACAATTTTAATAAAAGTTTGAAAATATTTCACAAAAATTTTCTAAGTCCAAAATTCACGAAAAATTTCGGCAGAGTCTTCTTTGTACGAAAAGCTCTGGGGGAAATAATAATATCAATAATTCAATATATATCACATATTTTCAAAATAATATATCACAAACCATGGAAAAGAAAATATAATATCGCTAGAAATCCATAATCCGATAACGTACCTATTTGTCAGGCAAACAACGCATAATTTATGAAACCAAAAGCATTAGCTATTACTTCCTTAACCTGTATTTCACTTATATAATCCAAAAGAGTTAATAATTATATGAAAGAGAAATATTTAAGTTGTTTCAATAAATAACAAAAAAACATCACAACGTAACAATATTTATTTGCAAACGAACGGTACAAACATCATTTCAACCAAGAAATCAATCATCCATCCATAACAACCAAAACAAATGCTTTGTTTGGGGTTAGAACTTCTAATCATATAAAATGATAAATAAACTATGAAGTAAACCATACAATCAATAGTCGTAGATAAAACATCATAAATTATTTATACATCCTAAACAATTTAAAGTATCATCTCCCCAACATTCCATAAGCCAAAATAAATAATGATTTCAAGTATTATTTAAGTTCATTCTTATAAATTTCATTTTACATCATTTATTTTTCATAATTCTTCATTCATACAATGATTATTTTCTTAATTTTCATCTATCACTTACAAAATTCATTTCCCATTTATACATACAATGCTATTTTCTCTTTTCATTACTTATTCATTACTTACATAAGCTATTTCTATTCAATTGTCTAGGTTATCCATTATTATGTAAGTTTCTTCACAATCTAGTTGACCATTGATAGATTATTTCTTACATTCATATGTTTCATATATAGTATTAAAGAATATTAAATTTGTTTCTAATTCATTTCAACGCTTCTGAAGTTATAATCATTCAACTAATATAGAACTCACTTTATTTATACATGGCTTTAGTATTAATTTAAGTTTATAATTATTTACTTACAGTATTCACCTTTTACTATTTAAATTTGATTATAAATAGCTTAAAATGTTAACTTAAGTTTATAGTCGTTCTTCTTACATTATTCACCTTTCTATTACATTTGATTAGTAACAAACTATTAACCTAAGTTTGTAACAATTTATAATATCAGAATTCTTATTTAGAAAAGAAATTCCATTAAACACTTTTATTTTATAAGTTTTACTTGTATAATATTCTATCACATATTTCTATTAACATTTCAACTTTTGATATTTTGGTAAGTTATAAATATAAAATGTCTTTTAGAATGTAATCGAACGTTACACAAGTTTATTTTATTAATTTAGTTAATAAATGTTCAATAATTACAATTTCTTATTTTCATTTCCATTTTATTTACAGTTTACAAATTTTAATTTTCTTATTTTTATTTTAGAAGTTTCCAATTATTAATATAGTCAAGATTCCATTCATTACAATAATTTCAATTTCTAGTTTACAGAAACTTAAGAACTAAGCAGTCGGGTTCCATTTCAATCATTTAAAATAATATATATACTCATAACTTTTATATATATATATATATATATATATATATATATATGTATGTATATATCAAGTCAAACTTCAGAAATTAAAATTTAGATTGGTTTATCAAAACGGATGTGTAGTATAACTACTGTAGCAGTCTTCCTACTTCGAAACTCGAAAATGAACATCAATGATGCGTGCACTCATCACCGAAGTTATTTTCTAGCGACAGAGAGGGGAGTACAGGACTTATTTCCTTCAAGAATTCTTTAAACATTTTTTTCAAATCATGTTGAAATATTTATACCAGAAAACAAATATTTTATTCTAAAATAATGCTAAGATTATATTCCAAAATCTTTTGAAAGAAATTTTCAAAATCCCGAAACTTAAATTCTCAAATTTCAATTTATATTCATTTTATTTGTAAATCTAAAATTTCAATCAATATTTATAAAATTTCTCAACCTAACAAACAACATAATACATCTAACTATATCATTTATAAAATTTATTATTTTATATGCAAAATATATAATAGGAAAAATTATTTCATTTACCTTTATTTCAAAATAATATTGCGTCGGTCTGCTCTATTAAGTGCTTAGAAAACCCTATCGACGTCAAGCATCCTATGCACCGACTAGAATTTATAAATACAAAATGAAACAAATTAACACAATACAAAAACCTTTTATAACACAAACAAATATGCTCTCTCATATACATACCCCTAGCGACTCATTCTGGGGTATTACTACCCTATTCTATATTAGTCAGACCCTACAAAGCTAAGATTATCGCTAAACCAAAGCTTTAATACCAACTGTAATGACCTGCCTTTTGGACGGTTTAAATCGATGATAAACCACACAAGTCAGACTCAAACCATTCAAAAGGGTAGATTGTTGTGGAGTAAATAAGGAAAAAAAGAAACAAATAAAACAAATACATAATCACGCAGTGGAATGACAAAATATAATAATCAAATAAACAGTTCATGAAGCTGCTTACAAATAACATTGATTGTTCTTTTATAATACAAATCAGAGTTACGTACAACAAGAATAAATAATAAATAAATGCAGCAGAACAACATGATGCAATGGAATAAATATAATAAATAATAATAGCATAGAATCTTTGTCTTTATCCTCCAGAAAGCAGTCTTCGATTAACTTAAAAGGCTCAGACTGACCCGAGCGAATTGAAAAGACAAAACACTCGAGTTAGAACTAAAAGATCTTATATAAGTTAAATCAACAGTAAATAAATATGAGTGTAATGGCATTGGAAATGTTTACAGGTTTTGGCATCTCCTATCCAGTGTCTAACGTCGGTGCAATAATTTAAGAGATGTTTGGGATTCTATCTCCTAAGGATCAGTTAAACTATCTACATACATAGTACAATACGCTATTATAATAGTGTCCACAGTAAAGTAAAATATAAATATAGCATTAAGGCGCTACCCATATCTCCCTTAACACATTTTATATATTCTCATATTCTATATAGTACCACAAGCTCCTTTGTGAGGTTTACTCAGAGGGCACTCCATAGGTATGGTACAAAAAAAACTCGTAGAAGGCACGATAGGGCATGTGAACACAGCATTCGAGGCAATGCCAGGATAGATATACCAATTGCAGATTCGGACTGGTGGTAACGCATAGAAGATACTACCACCCACTTCGGAACACACTCCCATAATCAAAATCAAGGGGTGGCCACCAAATCATCACAAAGTCATATTATGGTATCGAAGAAATATGTCCGATTGGAGGTGCGACCTTACTTGGCCCGGCATGGCTCTTGTTTTAGTCACATCTAAGCTGACTCATGGGAGTCAAGGTCACGTAAATACCTCATACAGAATCGTTCACCAGACCATCCTACTTCATTTCTAGAATCTCCACCACGTACACAGTTGTTAAAGTGGTTTTTGGTATTGGCAGAGAGTATGACAATATCTGATCTCGGTCTCTTTACCAACCAAATGCTTATTTCACATCGGATGGTTCTTTTACGTTTCAAAAGTAAATTCACAATTGATATCAAAATATCATATTCTCAAACCATATCATTTTTAAATCATATTCACTTTCAAAATTACATTCACTTCCAAAATCATATTCACCTTCAAAAATCATATTTACTCAAATATGACATTTCACAAAAAGATATCAATTCCAAATTCCAACTTAGGCTTTAACATCATCAAGGATTTAAATATAAATACTTCAACTTTACACAGTCTGAAAATTAAAAAAAATTAGAAAATAGTTTATGTAGTCATAAATAGTTTTAATAGTTTTAAAAATAGTTTAAAATAGATTGAAATAGTTTAAATAGCAAAAATAGTTTAATAGATTTAAATTTGATTTAATTCGATTTAAAATGATTTATATAGATTTAAAATAAATTAAATGGATTTAAATTATCTTGAATATATTTTAAATAGGTAAAATAAATTTAAAATATATTAAATAGATTTAAATTATATTAAATAGATTTAAAATGGATTAAATAAATTTAAAATAGGTAAAATAGATTTAAATTATATTAAATAGTTTTAAAATGGATTAAATAAATTTATAATAGATTAAATTGATTTAAATTATATCAAATAGATTTAAAATAGATTAAATAAATAAATTTAATTAGTTTAAAATTGGTGAAATATATTAAATTGGATTAAATAGGTTATAATAGATTAAAATAAATTAAAATAGTTTTAAATTGATTAGAATAGTTAATTCAATTAAATAGTTTAAATTAGTTTAAAATATATTTCAAAGTTATATCTGAACATTTCAATAACTCATTTTCGATGAACGTTGTTTATATTTCAATTTCAACTTTAAAATTTTAATTTAAATCCTTTAAACAATTCATTAAATCAATTTCAATTTTAGCATTAACGCTTGGATTATTGAAAATAATTCAGTTTATGTGAATACATTTCTATTTCAAAAAGACAGCTAACTGAATTCAAAATTTAAAGAATTAAAAATAATTTAATTTGACCAATCTGGTGTCCGTACATAATTTTCTACCCTATGGTCAAGTGATATGGATATTTATCATTTCAATCTGAAATTTAAAATTTTACGGCTATATATCATTTCAAACTGCAATTCCGAATTAAACAAAAATTCATAAAATCGCTCGAGTTTATCACCTCAACTCAAAATGATTTTTTCCTAATCTATAGAATGTTCGAGTATGTATCATTTCAACCCGTAGGGAACTTGCAGTGTTATAACAGTATAAAAATATAACATCCAGTCATCCAATATCAACAATCGAATATCCATCACAATCATCATCCAAATAAAACAATAAACATCAATAGAAACTGATTATCATAATAGGTATTAAATTGACAGTTAAATTCAATATTAAATTAAACGATGATTAAATGCAGTAAAAGTCAAATTTAACTATAATATTAATTTAAACATATAAAATATCAATCAATTAATTTCTAATCCCATCATAAATTTAATTTAACTAATCGAAGGTAATCTAGTAGTTGTGAATAGGTTAAAACACTCACATTGATTTCATATTGATTAAAAATCCAAAATAAGGCCCAAAATTCAGTGGTCTTAGAATTCGTCCAAACTTGTTTCAATATGTCCGGAATTTCGATACGATCGAATCGAAACAAACTGTGCATAAATCTAACCTCGTACCTAAAAGTTATACATATAAGATCATTATACATTTATTTAAAAAAATTGACTTAATTAACCAATCGATACCTTCCATGTCATCACCTTTGTCGTACGTCCTCAGCAACCCTAGCTCATTCTGTCTCATTCAAACCCATCTGAACGCCTCACGCCATGCTCTCTTCGATTTTGCCGCCGCCACACATGCTTTCCACTAGATTGAACATCGCCATAGGCTCCACCGGACCGAGCTGCACCTCCTCCATCCCTCTATGATGGTCGCGATGGACCCAGGCAACTCCACCGCTGTTCGTGGTTATGGCCAGATTCTGGCGAATTCAAGCACATCCAAGATGAACGAACAACGCCTCTATGACTTGCTCTCCACCATCTTCCCAACACTACCTCTTAATCATCGATCGAGCAACGATCCATCGTTGAATCGTCCAAAACCTAGAATGGACAGCGGCGGTTCATCTTCGATTTCTGGAAAAACGGTGATTCGATGGCACAAACGAATTCTAGATTTGGGTTACCTCATCGGGAGCTTCGAAACAGTATATAATTTTGCATGGTTTGGAGGAGTTTGGTTTTTGAAATTGGTTTGGAGATTGAATTGTGGGGTTTGTAATTTAACTGTTTGTTGCCATTAAGAAGAGAGAAGCAAAAAGCATTGTACGTACAGAATATTGAAAAATTACTACTAGGATTTGAGGGAAAAGATTATTTATATTGACAAAGCCCGATAAGAAATAAACACGCGTCGAATCAGTACGAATGACAAATAGCGACCCAAAAAGCCCGTTCTGAACCCGAAACGAGAGTTGGTGATCCCATATATCAAAGTAGATGTTTTCGATAATTTTAAATTCAATAGAACATGTTTCAAGTCCAAATTCCACCGTATAAAGAAGTTAGCTTAAAATTGGTTTATTTCAAATTGATTTCAATTGAATTTAATTAAACTGATTTCTACACGTTTCGACCCGTATGATCAAACAAAAAGTTTGATCTCTATGAAACTTTAAATCCTACAATAATTCAACATTACGGATCCGATGAAACTGGTTTCGTCGAAATCCGAGACAGTGACCAAAATGGCAATTTTTACGTTATTTAAATAAGTTAATATTAAATTAATTAAATCACTTTTTCCATTCAAATTTGATATTTAACAAATTTTAACATTTTTGGTCACTTAGAAATTTACAATAATTTAATGCAAGTTTACATATCAATTCAGTGTTAAATATTGCACTAATTACGGTTTCAATTTCAACTGTAATTAAATCCGATAAATCATAATTTAATTCCAATAAATTAATTATACTTGATTTTAGTCCTTTTCATTTCACCATTCATTACTCTATGCATATTTTAACATTGGGTTATATCTTATTACGTTAGTATTCCAAAATTACCATCATTTATTTATTAATTGCAATTTTCAAATTTTATTGAACTTTTGTCGATTTTCACATTAATTATAATTTAAAATCCCAATTAATAAATTTATCTTGGTTTCACTCTTTTATTAAATCAATTATTGCCTAATGAATATAGTTAACATTTCTATATATTTTATTGCATTCACCTTTTACAGTTATTGTCTTAACTCATTTTACGTAACATTTAATTTCATTTAATTGCAATTGATTAAATATATTGGAAACAAACAACAATTGTCGCCATTTCTACATTTAATAACATTTGTAAGTTTATTATTCACAAACAAATGTTATAACAACTTGCAAAATACCAATTCTATCCTATCACCATTTATTACACATTATTTCATTAATAAATCAACATTTAAATTATCCATTACTCTTTTAATCCAATTTTCAATTTACATACACATTTTTACAATTAATTTACACTCTATTACCAATTATAACTTTTTAATCATTTTAATTAATTAGAATTACATTTAAAGCAGATATCAATTACCTTAAATTAATACTATTACATTTCATTCCAGTTATAATCTTGTTATTAAATCACAAATTTGTATTTCTTCCAACATTAAATCACAAAATCTTATTAAATTAACTATTTTCAATTATCGAAAATTACGGGTTGTTACAAGTAGATATGGTCCTCGACTCCGTCTTTGTCTTTAGAAATAAGTGTCTTCGCTACTCCTGAAATACTCGGTCTGACTCGAGCGTAAAGTAAAACAAAAACATTCGAGTCAGGGTTAACATTTTTATGTAAGTAAGTCAACTTAAGTGAAACGTACAGTTAACTCAATAAGTGAAATGCTTAGGTTTAAATAAACATCTTCTTTCACACTATAAATCGGTTCAGTTAAAATATTGATTTTGTTGTTCGTTACCAATGGATTTATTATTAAATTCAACTTCGGATTTCAATTTTTCACTTAAAGCTATTTCACGTTCCATGATCCAAACCGAACCATATATCAACATTTCCAATCCCGATTTAAATAAGTCCAGGTTTCAACTTTCACATCAGCTTAAGGTTTAACGGTTTAAATTTCTCATTTTAAACTATATACCTCATTTAAATCCAAATTATCCAATTCCATCATTCAAATCAAATTTTATAAATTTCAACATTTACTTTAAAATCAATTGCTTAGAAATTCCAAATTCATATCTTTCATATGTCAAATTTTCGACAAATGAATTAAACTTTTTGAAGTTAACTTGAAATTTCTTATCATTATGTTAATTAAATCTTTAAATTGAATCCATCCTATCTCTACATAAATTTTAAATTAATTTATCAAATCAAATCAAATTTAGGATTAATTTAAACCTTTCTCGTAAAATCTATTATGTAAAAATCAAACAACAAGTCTAAATCTAAAAATCTAACTAAAACTTTGATTAAGTCAATTGAATTTCAATTTCATAATTTTAAGTTCAAACTTAAACTTAAACTTACAATATTTCAATTTTATTTCTAAATCAATTTATTTATACCCAAAGTGGTTTTATATCGGGTATATATCATATCAATCCAATGTGATTTTCCTAACTATCAGGGAACTTGGAGTGTGAGTACAATAATAACATAAATAACATAACATGTCAATGACCAACATGCGTGTATAATTAATAATTTAACTTACACACATGAATAACTAACATATCACAGGTGTCACATATTATAAACAGCATAAGTGCATATTCCAAATTCTAACATGACATACACTAACATAACATATGAATATATAACATGACATATATACAACAAACTTGCAAGGTGATTTACAATAAAATAACATGGCATGTCATTTTTTTCAACATAACACATTATTTCCACATGGCATAGGTGACATATTATTAACATAGCATGTGCAACATATGATTTTATTAACATAACACTTTTTCTTTCAACTAGCGTATGTGACATATTTCGACATGGCATATATAAAAAAATTCTAACATATCATATTTGACACATACATATGTGACAAGTAATCAAATCCACGTAACATACTATTTGTGACATATAAAACAACATGTGCATGTGAATACTATAACACAAATTCAAGGGAATATAACAATATATATCACATATTCTATCTAAAGCAAGCATTTCTCATAATATTTTAATTGATGTTTATTTACCAACAATAAAATGTTAATCGTGAGTGATTGCTCACCTTTCAAGGTTAGAGAGTTTTTGACAACACAAATAGATAGATCCAAGTTAAACTCCAAACACGATAAGCTAATCAATCATATTCAAAGCAACAATCCAAAAACAAAGCAAAGCATGACAATGCAAATCGAACAATTGTGTTTTCTTCTTCTTTTTTTAAGTAGAGGAGGAGAGGATAGAAGGGTTTTGAAGAGAGGAGGGATGGGGTTTGGAGTTTAGGAATTTGTGGATTTGTGAATTTAGAAATTTTGGAGTTTCTGTAGGCTTTAGGAGGAAGGAGGAAGTGTGAGCAGAAAGCTTCAGATGAGAAACAATCTCTACGTACTTTGGTTTTGTTCTCTAGTGGGAAATTAAAGAGTCAACGGGTAGGAAAGTGAGGATTCAGAAGTTTCTTAGTGTTCTAGATGGCTCTTGGTATGGTTAGGAGCCCATTGGTCACAAAGGAGCCAAGGGTCCAGACAATACTTAGACAAATACGTACACAAATATACGCTGCAAATTTATGTTAATTTTCAAAGTAATTTACACTTTTAGAGCAATAGAAATTTGACTTTTACAAAATGAAAAATGGAGAGAAGATTAGAATTCAGTCTAGTATCATATAAAAAGAATAAAATTTTAAAATTTAAATTTAATTTTTTCAACCAAAAGTCAAACTTTGACTAAGTTTGACCAAATTTGAAATTTCACAAAAAAAATTATTCTATTAAATTTGGTCAAATAAAACACTCAATCTTAAAAATTCAATTTTTTATTTCAAATTCAGTTTTTATTTAAATTCAAAATACTGCCACTACAACCATATGTAGCAACTCCACTATAAGTGGTCCAGTGGTTAAGACATAGTGGAGTTGCTACATATGGTTGTAGTGGCACCGGTTCGAATCCCAGCGGCCACAATAATGAGACATAGTGCACGGCCACTTATAAAACCGGCTAACCGAAGGCCAGGGCAAACATAATTTCCTTGGCCCCAAAGTTTTCGTCAAGTTCTAGTGGTCCAGTGGTTAAGACATAGTGGAGTTGCTACATATGGTTGTAGTGGCACCGGTTCGATTCCCAGCGGCCACAATAATGAGACATAGTGCACGGACACTTATAAAACCGGCTAACCGAAGGCCAGGGCAAACATAGTTTCCTTAGCCCCAAAGTTTAATGGAGTGAATCAATGGAGTGAAACATAGTCAGGCGATTCGCGATTGTGGCCGCTGTTTTTTTTTCTACACCGTGATTTCCCCCCTCCTCCTCACGCGTCAGTTTTCATGTCCTCTTCTCCTCCTCGTTCCTCTCCTCCGCCCCTTTCCTCCCCCTCATCAACTAGATCTGGGCGTCCTTTCAAAACCATGCCCGCTGCCAAGCCTTTAATTAATTCGCTCGTCGATTTTCCTCCGCTTCGTGCTTCCAACCTTTCAATTGCTGTCTCGTTTAGAAGTAGTGAAGTTGAGGTTTCTGGTATTGTTCAATCTGGCGCTGTGACGCTTAACCCTGGAAACAATTCGCGACTGCCTGTTGTCAAAAACTGTGTTACGAGTAGCATCGGTAGGTCGGCTTTGTCCTATGAGTGTGGAGGTCTCAGTACTTCTGTGTTGATCAATGAGAGTGGAGTTGGAGGTCTGATTGGAAGTGAAGTGGGGTTGGTTGATGCAGCTATCTCCAATCGATGAACGTCAACTGTTTGTTTAAATGCTACTGGGAATCTTGGTCAATTTGATGTCTGTTTGGGTGCGACCAAGGTTGTTGACCAGCCTGTTTTGCTCTTGGATGTGGGTCGTCCAATGCCTTCTGCAACTATGCCAGCATGCCCTAAGCCTTGGACTTCTTTATTCAGTTCGCTTCCTCGGAACGCTGGTGATTATATTCCTATTGATTTTGAAATTGTTGAAGAGAATGGAGTGAAGATCCCCCTCCTAATGTTATCCAAGCCGGAGTCGAGTTTTGGTCCGATTATTTGGTTGGTTTCTTCCTGGAACCAAACCACCGTTTTAGAGATCCGTCGTTACTATTACGAAAGGTTTGGAGGTTGCGTGGTAATTTGAAACTGAAACTGATTGACTCGTTGTATTATCTCAAGTTTTCTTCTGCTGAGGAACGTCTGTTAATTCTTAGTGCTGAGCCTTCTTTTTTCGATGGAAGGCCCTTTATTGTCACCCCCAGGACTCCAACTGTGGCGAGTGCTCGTGAGCAAGTGCTATCCATCCCCGTTTGGGTGTATTTTTCCCAAATTCCCTCTGCTCTTCAGCCTCTGCTTGGGTTGAACTGGTTAGCTTGCAACATTGGAAAACTGAAGTGTTTTGACACTAATACGGTTGTTCGTGATAAATTGATGTATGTCAAGGCTCTAATTGAGATTTCCCCCTTTAAGCCTCTCCCTGTTTCTATTCCGGTTCAGCTGGCAGTTGGGCATGTTGTGGAGGTCCGTGTTCGCTATGGTTGGGTTCCGAAAATTTGTTCCTCCTGCCAGTCTTTTGGCCACCTTGCTATCTCCTGCCTGCATTCCAAATCGTCAACGGATGCTCCAAAGATTCCTCTGCCTCGCCGTCCGCTCCGGAAATGGATGCCTAAAGTTCCTTCTTCTACTTCTCCAATCCTTCCTGAGTCTGATCCTTGTCAGCCTCTTTCTGGAGATGCGTCTCCGATTGTTGCTGAGGTACCTTGTGTTGCCTCAGTTTCCGTTGTTGTTGTTCCAGTTTTTGCATGGTTTTTTTGGGATGAGGCTGAGAGGTGTTGGGTTGACTGCATTTCAGACATGAGATTTAGCCTAGAGAGTTGTTCATTTTTCAGATTTTTTTTCCGATGATCATAAGGACCTTCGTTTCCTTTTCTATCGATCAGCTGGTGATTCTTTACATTTAGATTTGGACGGAGTGCATGCGAGTAAAAATTCGGACATGCTAGCTGATCCTTCTTGGGATCGCTCTTTCATTTATTCGCCTGATGCTAAGGGTTATGACCCTTGTCTTGCTTCTCTTTTCAGGCCCTTTGCAAATCTTTGTGGGAATGTGCCTTTGGTTACTGTTGATGCTGGTGATTCTTCCTCTTCGGAGGAGCCCTAGTCTTGATCATTTATTTAGTTATTGTGGCTTGTCTGCCACATACTTTGTGCTGTATTTTTCCTGTATTTTTAGTAGTGTAGGTGCTCTTACCTTCCTTCTGTACTTCAACTTTATTACCTTCGTAATAAAAGTGGACGGCCCACTTTAAAACTGGCTTGCTTTGCAAAAAAAAAATACTGCCACTTTAAAGTTGTTAAAAGTTATGGATCGTTACACTTTATCTTAATTAAAAAATGTAATATTGATTAATGCAATATTAATTTGTTTTCCTCTATCATATTTAAAAGGTTAAATGCCAACCAATTCAATATATATATTTCAAATTAAATGGTGGTTATAAATTTCTAGTTTATGGTTACTAACATATATGTAACTTCTATTGTCGTTATTAAACAGTTGCAACGTTCATTGCATTGACAAAAGATATCCATCACTTACCAATTAATTGTTTTACCTTATTCCGTTATTTGAAATAAACTTGGTATGTTACCATTCAAATCATGCATTTTAATTTCCTTAAATAAATATGCATTTTATCGTCGCTTACAATTTTCTTTATTTTCCAATTCAAGCCATTAACTATGCATCCAATTCTCATCCAATTACATTCAAACCTATGTTATCATCCTTATTATTCAATCAACAATACCCTATGAATTATATTAACATAAGTTTACACTTTATTACATTCATTATTTTATCGTTAACATCTTCTACCATATTAACTGCAATAATTAATTACATAAATTTTCGTTGATTTCCAAATAAATTTCCGAGCATATTAAATAATGAGATGATAAATGAACAATTATAACTTTTAAGATAATTTTCACATTTATAAATTTATTGTTTACAAAAAATGATTATAACTACTTACAACATCACTGATTTCATATTCTATATTAACCAGTTTCATTCAATTACATACAATCTCACCATTACATGTATCATTTAATTTATTTCATCATTGACAATTATAATCAAATTAACCTAAAATTTATTTCAGTCGATTGAAATTACATTAAATGGTTATCAATAGCATTTAAACAACGTTATTAAATCATATTCTAATTATTTCCTTAATAATAAATCATAAATTTTAATTTATCACAATGATAAATTTCAGAATCTTATTTAATTTAGTAGTTTCAATTATCAAAATTTACGGGTCGTTACACTCATACCTTCCTTCTAGTCCAATACGCTATGTACCAAGTATTGATACTAGGTGCATTGGTTTCAATGGTGATGGAGGTTAAGCAACTTAGTCAAAAGCCACCTACGTCGGAAACGAGGTACTGAAAGAGGAAAAACCTATAAAAAAAAGCATATTTTAACAGAATGTTATCATTTTAAAGTAATCTTTTCAACTAACCTGCCTTATTTGTCAAAATCTGATTGGTTGCTAATTTTCTTATCTAAAGTGCTGCCAATATTTCAGAAATAAGGAACTTAATTTATTTACAAAATATCCTTTCTTCTTTTATAAATATATAAAACATTTAAGTCTCGTACCTTAAATAATTTTATATACCTATTAAAACACTTGGGAAAATTCTACAAAAATTCCATATAAAAAATTTTAATACATTTTCCAATATATATTAATTTCAGACCCAAATCATATATTATTCAACCATAAATAATTTTAAACCCAAATAATCATTTCCTTCACTAGAAAATTAATATATATCCACATGAATTTGGAAAATTACGAAAATTGAAACCCATCTCTAAAATATAATTTATAATCTAAATCTAAAATCACAAGGTATTTGGAATTCATTTAATAGGGTTTTCACATTAAAACATATCATAAAATCTATATAAACAGTATAAATCATCAACAAGCATTTATAAACATTTTGTTATTAAAAAACATGGCATAATCATGCAAAATACTTCGAAATCAACTTAAAACCGAAAAAAATTAGAAAAATGAGATGTGGCCATTATTCACCTTGGCTTTGAGATTAAGTAGTTTGAGATTTGAATGAATTTGAATTGATTAATCTTCTTCCTTTAGCTCTTTCTTCCTCTTGTTCTTGCTAATGGTGGCCGACCTCTATTTGTTTTTAATTTTGCAAACATATATGTAGAACATACACGACTAAGGGTTTAGGGTATTAGAATGATCTCTTTCCCATTTTACCCTCCCCTATTTCATTTTAACTCTTCTCTAGTTCATTGATTACATGGCATGGCTACCCCTTATTAAAATCAAACCTCAATCCCCTAATCATCACATTATTTTATTTAATTCAGCTAATTAAATGTCCTAAATAATGTTACTAAAAATATTGGGTGTTACAATCTCCCCTTCTTAAAGAATTTCGCCCTCGAAATTACGATAAGGCACACAACTAAACAATCAAAAAGGCAAAACATACCATTAAACAAATCAGGATAAGTGTCTCTGATCCCGCTCTCAGTCTCCCAAGTATAGTCTCTCTCATCGTCGCTCCACTGGACTTTAACTAATCCGGCTATCTTGTTCCTTATCCTCTTTTCATCTCTCGCAACTATCCGAACTGGCTTTCTTACTATAGTCAAGTCTGGTTTTCCTACTAAATCACCTAACATAGTCGGTGCTATAGTAATCTTCGGGTATCTAACGCACTTCCTTAAATGCGAAATATGAAAAAAATCTTGGACTCTTGCCAAACTATTCGGTAACTCAACTCTATATGCGAGTTTCCCGATCCTCCTATAATAGGAAATGGTCCTACGAATCTCGGTGCCAACTTCCCTGATTTCCCAAATCGGATCACACCCTTCATCGGTGATGCCTTAATGAAAACATAATCTCCAACTGAAAACTCTAAGTCTTTCTATCTTCTATCTTCATAATTCTTCTGCCTAGATTGAGGTTCCTTCTTTCTAGCTCAAAGTAACTCAATCTTTTCTATAGCTTCTCTAACCAAATCTGGACCAAGAACCAACATATCCCCGGTTTTTAACCAACAAATGGGAGATTTGCATGGCCTTCCATACAAAGCTTCAAACGCTGTCATCCCTATACTAGTCTGATAACTATTATTATATGAAAATTCAACTAAGTGTAGATTGTCTTCCCATGATCCTTCAGAATCTAACACACAAGCTCTTAACAAATTTTCCAAGACTTAGTTAACCCTTTCCGTTTGCCCATCAGTCTACGGATGGTAAGCGGTACTCATCTTGAGCTTGGTTCCTAAAATATCATGTAGACTCTTCCAGAACTCAGTAATGAACAAGGAATCTTTATCATTTACTATGATACTCGGAATTCCGTGCAGTCTAACCACATTCTTCATAAATAACTCGGCTAAAACAGGTATCATCCTAGTTGACTTAACTGGAATGAAATGAGCACTCTTAGTCAATCTATCCACTATGACCCATATATTTTCATTTCCTCTACTATATCTTGGCAACTCGTCTATAAAATCCATAGAAATAGAAACCCACTTCCATACCGGAATATCTGATGGCTGTAGCAACCCACTTGGCTTTTGATGTTCGGCTTTCACCCGTTGACAGTTCAAACACTACTTCACCCATAAGCCTACGTCCCTCTTCATACCTTCCCAGAAGAAACTCTGCTTCATGTCTTGGTACACCTTAGTTCCTCCCGGATGAATAGCGAACTTCGAAATATGGCATTTATTCACAACATCTTTTGTTATGTCTCCCACATTCGAAACACATAACCTACCTTTCTTTCTCAACCATCCATTCTGGTCAAGACTGAAATCCTTTATGCCATCATTCTCCGTTCCATCCCTTAACTTCCTGATCCGTTCACCCAACACTGGATCCTCTTCTTGTTTAAAAGTAATCCTTTCAATCATAACTGGTCGAACTTCTAAACAAGACAACATAACAGTTCCTTCACTAGATTCGGCCTCAGATCTCCACTGAACTCTACAAGTCGACAACACTTGCAAATCCTTCCATTCAGCTATCATCGCCAATACAGCATTGTGATGCTTCCTACTAAGCGCATATGCAACCTATTACCTTTTCCTGGTGTGTACTCAATTTTAAAATCATAAGTCGCAATAAACTCTAACCATCTATGTTGTCTCATGTTCAACTTCTTTTGAGAGAACAAATACTTCAATGACTTATGATCCGTATAAATATCAAACCTCTCTCCCAAAAGGTAATGTCTCTACACCTTCAATGCAAAAGTCACTACATCCAATTTTAAATCATGTGGATATCTAACCTCATGCGGTCTAAGCTGTCGAGAAGCATAGGTCGTCACCTTACCTCTCTTCAATAACACAGCTTTTAATCCAGTTCCACATGCATCTGTATAAATTACAAAATCCCGATTCCCTTCTGGAACAACTAACATAGGTGCATAGATCGATAAGTTTTTCAAGCCATGGAATGCTTCCTCACACTTATCGGTCCAAACAAACTTCATATCCTTTTGCGTTTTCTTGGTCATCGGTGCCACTATCCGCGAAAATCCTTAAAGAATCTTTTATAATATCCAAACAATCTCAAAAAACTTTTTATCTCAGTCAGTGTCTCGGGTCTTTTCCAGTTATTCACTGCTTCAATCTTAGTCGGATCTACAGACAAACATTCTCTGAGACTACATGACCAAGAAACTTCACTTCCTCCTTCCAAAAATGACACTTCGAAAACTTCGCCTTCAGCTGATGCTACCTTAGCATCTTAAGAACAATTCTAAGATGAACTTCATGCTCCTTCTCATCCCTAGAGTATATCAAGATATCATCTATGAAAACCAATACGAGCCTATCCAAATGCTTTTGGGAAATTCAGTTCATTAAATCCATAGAGAATGTTGGCGCATTAGTTAGTCCGAAAGGCATCACTAACCATTCGTACGATCCATATCTAGTTCAACATGTCGTCAAAGGAATACCATCCTCTGCTACTCTAAGCTGATGAAAACCTAGTTCTAAATCCAACTGAGAAAATACCTTGGCTCCACTTAACTGATCGAACAAATCGACAATTCTAGGCAACAGATATCAATTCTTTATCGTCTTCTCGTTCAACTTAAGATAATCGATACATAACCTCAACGATCCATCCAACTTCTTAGCAAACACTGTGGCTGCTCCCCAAGGGAGCTACTAGGTCTGATAAATTTTTTGCCTTCCAAACCTAACACCTGCACCTTCAGCTCTCTCACCTCTAAAGGTGTCATCCTACTTGACGGCCTACTCGCTGGTTCTGCTTTAGGAACTAAATCAATCTGAAACTCAGTGGCTCATTTTGGTGGCAATCCTACTATAAGTTCAAAAACATCCACAAATTCTCTAACCACAAAAATGCGATTCAACTCATCTTCCAACTCCACTGCACCCAACAACGCATTCACCTCACAGCTACGGCATTCTACGATATGTACAATATGATCATTACAGTCAGGGTGTCTAAGCGACATTTTCCTATCTTGGCAAAATATCCTAGCATCATACTTACTTAACCAATCCATACCCAAAATAACTCTGAACCCTATAAAGTCAAAAACATGCAAACTGAAAACAAAGGTATGACCTAACAAACCAAACTCTAGGTGGTCACACTTCAACCCAAGTGTCGCATACCTTCCTATTGGATTTGCAACCCTTAAGGAAGTAACAAAATATAAGCATTCTAGGTTAAGCTTATCTACCAAACAATGAGATATAAAAGAATGCGATGCACCAGTATCAAAGAGAACGCTAATAAACATATCATGAATCTGAAGCGTACCTCCCAACAATGCCTTCCCTTTCTCCTGCGTTGTTGGTCCCGATATAGAAGGTTCCAATGCAAATACTTTGCCCCTTCCATCCTTTGCAGGCTCTTTGCACTGGTTCTTGTAATGACCAATCTGATCATAATTGAAGCATTTGATATTCTTCTTCCCGATCACTTCTTTTTCCTTTCCAGTATGACACTCATTATCGAAATGCCCTAACTTATCGCACTTCAAGCAAATAACCTCCGATTGTCCTTTCTTTACGGCTCCACCTTTCTGAGCACCCTTCTTATGAAAGAACTTCCTTTTCTGACTCTACCCAACCTGGACTTCCTTTACATTATTCTTCTCCAGAGAAGCAAGCATCTTTTCGTGTCTTAAATCCATTTCCACAACAACATCACAAGGATCTCTAATATGAGGTAATGTAGCAATTGCCAACTTAGGCTTCAACCCCCTTATGAACTTCTTATTTCTCTTCATGACCGTATCCACGGTGATATGTCCATACCTAGCCAACTCCTCAAACCTTCTAGCATACTCCAACACAATCATCTCCCATTATTCCAACTCAGCAAACTTTTTGAGCAAAGCAGACTGCGCCATCACAAACATGAACCTCTCCTGGAGCCTTCTCTTAAACTCAGCCCATGTCATCATCTCTTCATTCAGTCCAGCCGTCACACTATTCCACCAGAATAAAGCTACTCCCTTAAGCTATCTCGAAGCAAGCCATCTCTTCTGCTCATCATTGAGCCCCAAGTTAGCAAAGATTCGCTCACAATGCAGCAACCAGTTCTCCACCTCAATAGCATCCTCAGTTCCAATAAATGACTTCCCTCCAAGCCTAATATAGTCTTTACTTAAGATAGCATAATTTTTGACCAACGGACCGTCCTGAACTCCAACTCTAGCATTTCCTCCAACCACTCCAGCAGCAATTCCAGCTGGCATCATGTTCACAAAAAACTGATACATAGCTCCCATATTCACTGGTGGAACCCCAACACCAACATTTCCTGCTTATGCCTGACCATGGTTCCTTCTAGTATTCAATCTGGCATTTTCATTTATGGTGGTGCTTCCACCAAGATTCACTCTTCCACTTCTAGCGTCCATATCTGTATTCAAGCCTCGTGAGATACAGAAGAATAGCCCAATAGAGAGAGGAGAATAGAGATATAGTGTATACTTATGTGTAGCAAATACAAGTACGTTACTATAGCATAATCCCATACCCCGATCTTATCTCTAATTCCATAGGATTATGTTTTCAAAAATCATTTTAGTTTAAAGTTTTTCAAAAACCAATGCTCTGATACCAAGTTGTAACATCCCCTATCTGGAGGCCCAAACCTAAGCGCTACAGATGATGCAGTCATCTATAGTATTAACTTTTGGCGATTAAATACGGATATGTTAATGGTATCCATAATATTAGAAGCACTTGAATGTGAAATAACATAATTCAAAAACAATATTTCTGATTACATTTCAAAACACATGTTTCACATTCCATTACATAATCCCAATTGTCTCCCGGGTTCAGATCAAATATAATTATTACAAAATACGCCAAAAGCGACACATGAAGATTACCCCTTAGTTAACCAGAGTATTATATAGTCGTAACTGACATAATACAACATAGCGGAATCAAATAAAATAAAATAGCAACTCCTAAATAGCTATTCGTCAGCCACCTGCTCGTCTCCGAAAGCTTTATTCGTCAACCTACTAAAACTTGTAAATCCTCAACCCTCGGTCTACTCAAATCAATTTTGAGCACCTGAAAGTTTAGAAGAAAAAGATAAACTTCGAGTCAAATATAAAGCTTGGTGTGAATAATACTATACATCTCGGTTATTTGATATTAAGTGAGACCACGCCGCTTAGCGGAATGGGTTTCCTCTCACTAATACCTTTTTAAAACATATCCTTTGCAAATCATAATCCTGCAACCAAAACTGGTTAAAACTATAAAGCATTATTATGTAAACATACGTATCAAGTAAAAAATGAACTATCAATATGAACGCTATAGTTTTATTTTACTACTAACCTTTGGCTGATTCGGGCCTACAAGACAATATATAACGAATAATCTAACATATTTCAAACATCCCTCTTCTGATGGTTTGTCCCTAACTTATCTGTTAGATACTCCTCTTCTGGACGGTCTATCCCAAACTTGTCTTCTCCTAGGGTCACCTGATCCTAATGGTTTTGCGGACTCACCAATAACCTACCTCTGTACAAATATATATTCCCTTCTGTGTGTAATATAATTTTAGTCTTACCTATGGCAAAACCTTACACACTAGAATTTTGGACTAAATTAGCAGGGGCTAATAGCTAATTTATAGGGCACGATCCCGTACCAGTCCCATCTGGTATTCTAATATCTGAGTCATTTTACTTGGGGTAATCTTTCCAAAATTTTCCTTGAAAACCTTTCATCTCAAATTGATTTAAAACTAGTAAATCAAACTTAAACAAGGAAAATGCGTATAATCTATGCTTTACTCAAATTCACTTTGCCATGTTATATACATACTTTACACAAATCTTTGTTGATGAAAATATTTAAACCTTTGAAAGTACCCCTTTCAAATCCATTAAAAGTACCGCTTTTGAAACCAAGTAAAACCCTTCTTTCACCTAGGATGAAAGGCCAAAACATTACTTTCGAAACCATTCTTATAATCCTTTCGATACCATTGGAAAATCTTTCCTTCAAAACCTATAAAACCTTAGGCATCCTTCTTTAAAACCTTTAAACATTGCCTTTCGAAATCATTATAAAACCTTTCAAAATCATTGGGGAACCACCCCTTCGAAACCTTCATTTAAAACCTTTCGAAAGCATTTGGGTTCAATTTAAAAAAATGTGAAAACACCTTTTAAAACAATTTAAAACTATCTTCTTCGAAACCTTTGGGTTCCACTTCAATGGAGCAAAAGAGTCACTAAAACCATTTAAGTCGAAAGCATTCCTTTCGAAACAATTCCTAAGTAAAGAAGTGATGGTGTCGAAACTAATCCTTCTGAAAGCATTGGAGAAGTGGCCAAGTTTTAAAAACAAAGTATACCTTCCGAAACCATTGACTTCGAAAGGTAGGAAAAGTGGCAGCTAGGGGTTTTGACCCCTTCAAAAGCATTCGTTTAAAACAAAAGGCACAACCCATTCGAAACCTTTCCTTTAAAACATTTGACTCAGACGAAAGCCAACCGAGTCGAAAGCATAGCTGGAGCATCTTTCATTTAAAACAAAACAACTCTTCGACCTACTTCGAAACCCCTGGTTTCGACCTCATGCCTTCTGCCTAGTCCAATACGCTACGTACCAAGTCTTGATACCAAGCGCATTGGTTTCGATGGTGATGGAGGTGGAGGAACTTAGTCGAAAGGCAACTACGTCGGAAGTGAGGTAACGAAAGTGGAGCAACATGTAAAATAGCATGTTTTTAACTAATTTTTAGCTTTTTAAAGTAATCTTTTCAACTAGCTTGCCTTATGTGTCAAAATCTGATTGGTTGCTAATTTTCTTTTCTAAAACTGTTGCCAATATTTCAGAAATAAACAATTTGAATTAGGCTGAAGGAAAAACCTGAGAACACTTTTAGTCTGAAGGACAGAAGTTTTAAAATTTAGTCTGAAGGACAAAAAATGATATATTCATATAGCATTGCACATCCATAATGCTATATTCATATAGCATTACACAGCTGCTTGTTTGTGTATGCAGAAACTTATAAAATTGTGTTGTATATAGCATTATAGATGTGTAATGCTATATGAATATAGCATTATGGATGTGTAATGCTATATGAATATATCATTTTTTGTCCTTCAGGCTAAATTTTAAAACTTCTGTCCTTCAGACTAAAAGTGTTGTATATAGCATTACAAAATACCCCTTTTCCATTTATAAATATATAAAACATTTAAGTCTCATACCTTAAATAATTTCATATACCCATTAAAACACTTAGGAAAATTCTACAAAAATTAAAGAAAATCATTTTTATTATGTTTTCCATCATATATTAATTTCAGACTCAAATCATATATTATTTTACGGTAAATAGTTTTAAACCCAAATAATCATCTCCTTCACTAGAAAATTAATATAAAATCCACATTAATTTAAAATTGAAACTCATCTCTAAAATATCATTTCTGATTGAAAATCTAAAATCATAAGGCATTTGGATGTCATTTAATAGGGTTTTCATATTAAAACATATCATAAAATTTGTTTGAACAGGCGTAAATCATCAAAAAGCATATATAAACATTTAATCATTCAAAAACATGGCATAATCATGCAAAATACTTCGGGTTCATCTTAAAACCGAAAATAATTGAAAAAATGAGATGTAGTCTTTATTCACCTTAGCTTTGAGATTAAGGAGTTTTGATTAATCTTCTTCCTTTAGCTCTTTCTTCCTCTTGTTCTTGCTAATGGTGGTCGACCTCTATTTGTTTTTAATTTGCAAATGAACATGTAGATCATACATGGCTAAGGGTTCAGGGTATTAGATGATAAAGTTAAGGGTATGCCTTAGGGGCAATTATGTAGTTTGTTAAATATATCTAACTTGTTGAACAATCTTTTTCATAATAAAGTGTTTCTTTCTATTATATACTTGATATAATGTGGTTATATTAACTAATTAATTTAATTAAAAGTATATTTAATAGAAAATCTATAAATAGCGTATTTTGTGATAGTAGTTACAAAGTGTTGTAATCATGAGTAATTTATCACAATAAAACAAATATACCATTTTAAACGTTCCTAGTCAAGATGCATCGAGACTAGATATCGGTGTACCCATTGAGATTATAGTATGCAACGCTCTCCAAATGTTGGGCAGTGTATTACCCATGACTACCGGGGACACCTATAGGTTACGTACTGATAGTTATTGGATAACTATGGAACAACTCACTCGATAATTTTCTGTTAGTTAATGTAACTATGGTCAAATAGAAAATATCGATGTGACTGATTTACACAGTTCTCTCGACGTGACGATACTGTGGATCTTCAATATGAAAACTCCGCTTTGATTATAATCAAACCATGGCATGGCGTTCCATTGAGTGACTATAGTTGCGTCGAGGGGAAATATTGGAAGTGAAGCACTATTCAAGAGAGGATTCGTCTTCACAGTTATATGAGGTTAGTATCATGGTCAACTGAAGTCAACTCAAAGTCAAAGTCTCTGGCCATAGCATTTTGGTTAATAATTATTATTATTATTGAACCAAGGACTGTTTTTGGACTATAAAGTTGAATGTGGACGATATTGGAATTTTGACCATTACCAAATTCCATAAATCCAAAGTGATATAGTTTTGACGAAGAGAATTGGTGTAAATAATTATCACTATTAGGTAACACTTATAGTAAGTAAACTTGGATTTTACCAAAAAATGTGTAAACGATGAATTCAGCCAAAATATCACACCACCTGCTAAGTGACATGTGAACATTAATATTTGAATTGTTCAATATAAATCGCTGACTGAATTCACACCTTTGAGTCGCACAACCGTAATGATGAATTCTCCGAAAAATCGCATGATTTAATTAATTTGTAAAAAGTTGTAAATTAATTAAATTAATAGTATTTGAGAAATATTAATTATTATTTATTTTATTTGATGTTTGGGAGTTATTTGTAATTATTTGAATGCATTTATAAAAGTTATATTTGCCGGCATTGATATATGATATCATTGTAATTAAATAAAGATAATTACATACGTTAAATTATGGAATCTTATGTCATTTGATGGCACGTAATTTTCAGTCATACCATGTAAAGAAATAGGAGTGAAAAGAGAGAGTTAATCGAGAGAATTAATTCGAAAAGTTTTAATCAAAGAATGGGAAAGGTTTCCATCTTTCAAATAAAACATATTCTCTAATTCATTCTGTACGTACAATTGAGTTTCTCATTTTTCATTCTTCTTTATGTAACTTTTATGGCTCTCTCCTTCTCTAATGGCTGAAAATATGAGATCTTCCATGACTTCAATTATTCCTAAAATCAAATAAAAAAAATTATGAAAAGTGGTTTATTCCTCTTGATCCTTACAACATCTGGAGGCTGATTTCTGAATTTAGGAGATTTGATTCATCATTCAAGGTGCAAATCATTGGCTTCATTTTTGGTAATTCTAATTTCATTTATTTGTATACTCATCATGTTGAAATGGTCCAGATTTATTCACATTATACATCTTCTATCTCATCATGTTTAAAAGGTTTAGATTTATTCATATTATATATCTTCTATCTTGCGTATTCATCTTGTAATATAACCTAGACCACCTTTTGTTCATCTCATTTAATTATATGATCATTATGTAGATTTAATTTGAATCTCTCCTTTTTTACATATCTTTTGACTATATTTTTATCATGGTTGACTTCAAATCCTTTATCTATCTTATTGTATGTCCCTTTTTTATAGTTAGATCTGATTTATCACACAACAAATTTGTATATGCTCAAGTTGTCCAATATTTTTTTTTCTATCGCTGTTTTGGAATTGAAAAAAAAGGAATGTGAAAATATTTTATTGTGTTGTAATGTTGTATATAAAATTTTGTTACATCTATATACATAAACATTAATAAACTATATTTGTTGGTGGTTTAATACAGTAAAATTAATTTCCAATGTTGCATTGTTAATTTCCAAAATGATTTATTTTTACTTGTTTTAGTCGTAGAAGTAAAATTTTCCTTTTTTTTTAGAATTCGAAAGTGATAATTTATGTAAAGTTATAGACTTTTATTTCATACATAAGATTAAAAAATTTAATCATTTTGTTAGCATTAAATTTAAACATATATGTTACTTAAATTGCAATCTTCATACATATATAAATATATGTGTTATTTTAAAATGAATACATAATTGCAATCATTTATACATATAGATATACATGTGTTTATGTTATTTTAATCTAAATCAAAAGGAATCTTATTGTGAAAATGTCGAATTTAATTTCAAGCTCTTTCTTAATTGAAACCTTGTTACAATTGTTAATTCTTGTTTTTACAAACTCATATATATAGGAAAACTTATTTTAACATGTGTATGTGTAAACTTATCAATTATTATACATGTATATTTTGTTACTTAAAAAAAAACTTAGACAACAAAGGCATATGCAAATTCTATTATAAATGTCATTCAATATGTTATTCAATGTAATTAAAAAGAGAGAGAAACGTAAGGGTTTCTCTCTGTACATTTATAGCCTTATCTTTTCTCAATTTTTTATACATGTCAAGAGAAAGAATACCAAAGGTTTTCGTTCTCTAAAATTTCTCATGCATAGTTACACAAATATACACTTCTCATATGTTACACTTACGTTTCACAATATGAATGTATTTGACACATTCATTCCATTACATATAAATATGTACATAAGAGTATATTTGATATACTCTAATTCACGTACACATTAAATTAAAGTAAAACTTTATTTATAAATTAAATAAAATATTGATATTATTAAAAAGAAACTTAGAAAAGCTCTAAATAAATTTAGACTTTGTAGGCCCATTAATGATCCAAAATTGGTAAAGAAAAATTAAATTCACTCATTTCTTCCGCTGCGAGCTGGTCCGGTTCCTTCATTAGAATGATTTCTTTCTTATTTTACCCCTCCTCTATTTCATTTTAACTCTTCTTTAGTTCATTGGTTACATGACACGACTACCCCTTATTAGAATCAAATATCAATCCCCTAATCATCACATTATTTTATTTAGCTAATTAAATGTCCTAAATAATGTAATAAAAATATGGGGTGTTACACTATCCAGGAGAGTTTGGGGAGCATTTTCATTAGCCACCATTGGAGGATTTACTCATGCATAAGTGAAAAGATCAAGGAGAGAAAGACGTGAGAATCAAGGTTAACAGAATGAAACAAGGTTTAGAGAATGAAATCTAGCAAAAAATTCTTTTATTTTACTTTTATCGTTTTGTTAAAGGAAAAATATTTAACAAAAAGAATTTATTTTTCAAAAGGGAGATTTGATTTGTTTTGCTTTTTTAACAAAAAAATCTTTTTTATAATGTTTCCTTTTATTTTTATTTTTGAAAAGATTTTTTTCTTTTGGAATTTTGTTTTTTTAAATTAAGTAAAATGCTTGTTTTTGGAATTTTTTCTTTTCAAAGAAAAATATTTGCTTTGTTATTTTTTGCTTTTTTGAATTTTTGTTTAATAACCATGTTAAGGAAAAATGAGATTTTTTTTGTATATGTATGAACTAATGCAACAAAATGAATGCAAGAATTTAACTACAAATTTTCTGTCCTTAGTTGCTTCTAACCCAAAATCGTATAATCATAGTTTGACTTAATCCAGCAAAATAGTTCTTAAACAGGTAACAGACATGAGTTATCAGTGCACTACGAATCACCGTAGCAATGCAGCCGAAGGTTTAAGTACCTTCAGAGAAACAATCACTATAATATTTATGAATCACCGTAATATGTATAAATGATTATTGCTCTGTCGTAGCCTAGACATCAAGAAATAAATTATTCAAAGAAGACAACTTGTCAAGATGCAATTAAGCTCTAGATGAGTACACTGTACCCTTGAAGGCCAACACTTAATGATTATTATAAGTCAAATTCTATTATGCAATTTCTAGGCCAAAGAAGGGGTGATGAAATTCCCACCTTATGTGAAGTTGGGTATTGCCTTTAGAAAAGAAAATAAGATGAAACGAAGCAAAATAAAAATTAAACGTGCGTTAACAATGCAACTACAAATGAATTTTTGTTTTGTTTTTATTTTTTCATAAAATACAAGCAACCAACAATGCACAAAAAATAAGAGTACACGATACCAGAGCGTGCAAAATTATTTAAAAAATTATTTTAAAACGACGATTTTTTAAGGAAGCAAGTAGAGCAATGCAATTATTTAGCAAGCAATTCTTCTCCTTCCGCTTTTGCAACCTGAAAAAAAAATTAAAAAAGATATATATATATATATATATTGTTTTTTTGTATTTTGTTTTTTTTTAAAGAAAAGAAAATCAAAACAAAGGCAAATGACTTTTGTTTTTAAGGATAGAAAAAAACAAATTTTGTTTTTCGTTTACCGAAGTGAAGATGGAATTTTTTTAAAAAAAAATGAAACTAAAAAGAAGAACTTAACCCAAAATAAATAAATAAAAATTAAAAGAAAGCTAAAAAATGATTAAACAAACAAAACTCACACATGCAATACGATAATACACAGCCCACAAACACCCTCAAGCCTGTAAAAGCCCACTATGAAAATAGCTCAATACCCCTAATATCTTTTCCCGGTTAAAAAAACACAAAAAATAGAAGAAAGAAAAACGAGAATTCGATTCTGGGTTCAAACTTAATTCAACAAAATTTGATCGAAAATTCCCAAAATCCAAAAATTCGAATAGAAATATGCAGTCGTAGGTGATTGTGCTCTGTCACATTTTTAGGTTTTGGTTCGGAGGGTGATCAATTTTAGGTGGTTATTTTGGTCCGGTTACGTCGTGGTTTGGAGTGGATTACGGAGGTTGTTCGAAGGCTATTCTGGCTCCGCTTGTGTTCGAGTTGTGATCGTATTAAGGATATTGGTCGGCGATGTGTTTGGGAGGTGCGTGGATTTTGGTTTGGGGTCGTCTGGTTTATGGGTTTTCACTGGCGATCGTTTTTCGTGTGTCGCTGATGGAGTGGCAGTAGTTTGCAATGGTATTTGATTTGGTTACGGCGGTGAAGACTAATTGGATGGTTGCGGTATTGGATTGCTGATGTTGTATTGTGATGCGATGAGTCTGAATGCAGTGATGGGTCGGAGTTGTTTGGGTTGAGGGTGATGGTGCAGGTCATTAGAAAGTGGTGAGGATGCAGGGGAAGGATGTAGTGATTGTTCGACAGTGGTCGATTTACTGTTGATTGCAGGAGGAGAATGGAATGTTTGTTTGTTGTGAGAAGTTTGTGATAAAAGGATGATTTTGTGGAGTGTTTATGGAGGGTGGTGATCTTTGTTGTAGCTTTGGTGTTGGTTGGAGTGCAAATTCAGGCAGAGGATGGTTGTGTGAAAGTTTTGTGACGGCATAGTTTGGAGGAAGTAGCAGTTTGATGGAAATGTGGGTAATGAAGATGATGAAGACTATTTTAGTAGTAAAGTGGATGGAGAAGGCAACAGTGGTGTTCAACAGAAAGGAAGGTTTTTGGTAGTGTAATGATGGTGGTCAAAGAGGTTGGGCTTGGAGAGATGCTATAAAAAAAATGAACAGCAGAGGCTGAAACAAATTGTAGATGTAAACGTAATTTGATATGCAAACTGAAATGAAACTAATTTCTTTTTCCTTCTTTTTAAAATGAAATTAAACTCTAATGCAAACTAAAATAAAATGCAGACTCAAACTAATATGAAATGCAATGGCAAGAGAAGTGAAATGAAGCAGCAAAACATAAATGTTGGCATTTTATAAAAAAAAAAACAAAGAAAGAAAGAAAGAAAGAAAGAAAAATGAAAACTATCGCTAAATAAACCAAATGAAATTAAATGCACAAGTCAACAACACAAATTGAATCAAAGCACAAAATGTAAGCACGGTTATAATTTTTTCCAGTTTTTTTTAAACAAAAAAAAAAGCAAATAAAAGAAAATTAATTCGAAGGATGAAATTAAAATCAAATTGCTTTCCTCGACAATGGCTCCAAAAACTTGTTAGACGATGGATTTTCTATCGATTGGAAAACCATCGAAAATATATTGTTATAAAACCACAAGTGCACGCCGGACAATCGTAGTATGTACGCGAGTATGGATCGATCCACAGGAAAAGAATTAAATTTTAATATTACTATAAAATTAGCCCAAGGTTTTGAAATTGTTTTAAACTAAGAAAATTGTACAAAAATGAATTAAAAATAGAATGTAAATGAGAATAAAACTATGAGATTAAAGAGCAATTTAGAGGCAAATCTACTTCCAATCATTCAGTATAAATCAATACAAAATTTCATCTATAATCTCTCATTTAAACTTTAAGTAGAAATGATTGATGTGTTTATTATAAGTATGGTTTTTTTGTACTATTAATTAGCACAACTTAAACCATCAAATTCTAACACACCATTCAATTACACTTGTTAATTCTCATTAAAATGACATGAAATTAAAAATAAAATCTATTTTAAGCATGATCTATTTATTATGACAAATAACATAGATCATCAAATTTTGATTCTAGTTCGACTTTCGTCATCAAAATCACTTAGGCAGATGATCAAATAGTTTATGTTTATATTAGATTAAGCATAGCACATTTGAGTTGTCAGCATAGGCTATCAAATTCACTAAAAAACATAAATTATCATTCTTAATTTCTATTAAGCACAAAAGAGAAATCATAAATGAAATCATTGTGTTAATTTAATATGTTTCATGAGTGATTACCCTAATTGAAGGGTTTTAGGTTTTCATATTTGAATACATGTTAACATAAAGTGATTTCAACATAAAAAATAAGGAAAATGGAAGCCAATTAAAAAAAGAGCTAACTACTTGTACGAAATAAAACTAAACTAATTGCAAGAATAAAATATATGCTACTAATATGAAATAAGAGAAGCATAAACTAAATAAGAAAGCACAAAATAAAATAGTAATAAAAAAAGTATGAAATAAAAATACATGAAAGTAAAGAATAAGGCTGAGAAGCAATTAAAGAGATATTTTATTTACCATTAATTTTGTGCTACAACTTTACATCAAAAGAGAGCTAATTACATGAAACATAAAGGTTATTTATACATGCTTAAAGCTCTAATTCCATTTTTAGGGGACTGCCAAAAATGCTCCTAAGATTGTGTAACCTCAAATTAATCATTCAGGAATTAACTAATCCCTACTAACATGTCTTTAAGTCTCCATTAACATATGCATGTGCATTTAATTATGGTACATTAGTTAGTGGGCATGCGTGCTCCTCCATGTTGCATGAATTCTATTATTTTCTTTCTTTATTTTGGTTTCAACAAATGTGCATGCGTACACCTATGAAGCTCCATCCAATTCGCACTCAATTTCCTACAAACAGAAATAAAAATGTGTAAATAAATTTTCTCAAAATTAATTCATACATAAAATTGTCATTTTGCCCCCAAATGAAGATGAATGAATGATGATTTGAAAACAATTTAGATTTTGGTTTAAACATATAAAATACCCTAATATGCTCATTTATTATAATAAAAGAAAATTAAATATAGGAGTAAAAATATACACTTTTACATGCACATCGCTTGCCACTAACCTTTGGGGTAATTCCTTTATCATATATATGGTGGCGGTGACTCCTTCAATTTGAAACCTTTGATGCAAGGACTTCTCGCCACTAATCCTAACGGTGATTCCCAGATAGGATGTAGTGAGAGAAGTGCCTTCGGTTTATCATGTTCATAGACAACTTGTATGGATGAATGTTTGGCATTGCATTTCTTCGACCATGTACATTGATCTTTACAAACGTACATCTGTTGATGGTGTAGGAGGCAACCCCTTCAATACTTAATACCTTTCTATGAGACGTAAAATCTCAGAGGTTGTACTTTTATGGAAGTCAATAGTGCGTTGTTGGAAATGGAAATGTCGCATTTAAAGTAGGATATGTTCTGTGAAAGGTAAAACATTACCTTAAGCCTCACACATCGGGAATTAAAAAACAAGATAGATGAGGCAGGGCTATGTGGGCTGCACCCATTAGGATATGGTCATCACCTTTCTAGATTACCCTCTATATATTGGCTTTGTTGTGTATGCTATGAGACATCTCGGATAGGCCGGGAACGACCGGAGTGATTTCATATTTGGTGCTATCTATGGCAAACGTAGGCCCCTTCTGTGTTGGTAGAGGTTGGAGCCTTAGGTGCATCCCTCTAGATATGTACTATCGGAAGGTAGTCCCTTACCTTGTCATTATTTGGAATCCATTCTCCAACACGAGCCTTTGCGGTTTTAATTGTACACCTATTATGCTGGAATTTAATAAATGTAACAGTTTCGGCAAAGATTATATACGTTTATTTGATAAGTATTTTCAAACCAATGTCATTAGAAATAATATCAAATTACTTGAAAAAATGTTTTAGTTATCATAAGATAAAAATCAATCTGTGTTTAATTACGTGCGACGTGGTCTTGTGAGATACTCTTCTTTTCAAAGGTTTCCTTTGTCGTCAAAGTGATCTATGACATTATCAATTATATTTATGATTTGTGTTTCTCATGCTGGTTTACTAGACCGATCTGGGTATTTATAATACTCGGGTCAGATCCGAGGTTTCAAAATTAGTTGAGGACGCTTGGAGTTTTCAGAGGAGAGCTGGAGATCTTCATCAACGGATGGACAAGGTTCACTTTTCCACTGTGTTTGACATTTTTCAGCATTTGTAAGGACGGGTATTTATAACTTTCTAGCTGAGCTTAGGATAGACTCTGACATACGCATTTAAAATTTATATGTAAAGATTATATACTGAAATAATATAAGTTATTCCATTCATGTAAAATTATGTTCTATCTTTATTTTATTTTTACCTTAATAGTCCGTCTTTTTGTTCAATTTGAGTTGGACATGTGTGTTTATTGTCAACTTAAAATTTACGGAAAAGCGGGCTGTTATAGTTGGTATTAGAGCTAAGGTTGAGCGAACACTTGAGCCTGATAGGAATAAAATCTCATCAGTGATAGAGTATGTAATACCCTAGGATGAGTGACTCATTAGAGATAGGGTAAGTGTCATCCTAAAACTAGTTGATAGTATTATATATGAGCGGGTATTTGTTAATGCTATATAAAAATTATTTTGGTTTTGAAAAATTGGTAAATGAAATTGTTTTACCTAGTATTATATTTTGAATATAAAGTAATATCTTTCAAATAATATAGTTATTTGTGTAGTGTTTGGTTGTTAAGGAAATGATAATATTCAGTTATTATCATTTATTAATTGGTTGTTTGATTTAAAAGTTTAAATACGAACACTTCGTGAATTTAATTTCACAATTTGACTATGTGATGTTTGATAAATAATAACATTGGTTTAAGACTAGAGGAATTTATTTAAGATAAATAAAGTTTACAAATGCGTTTTATAAGTGATCTTATAAATTGGATTTATAAAATGTGTTTTATAAAGAGATTTTTGAGAATTTAAAACCCCGGTATTTTTTAAAAGAATCTGATGATTAACTAGTTTGAGTAGCTCGAAAGTAACTAAAAATGGACAAGAGATGCATTCGGATGATAAACACTTCTCTTAAATATTCCCTTTCTTGTTAAGGAAATATATGGTACAAGTGGTAGTACTCGGTTCCTTGGTATCATTCTGAGTTACTCGATCTATATAATTTTCTAAAGTTAAAAAGATAATGTGAATTATTAATTAAAAAATTAATTAGTGATTATTAATTTTTATCAAGGTGGTTGCATTTAATATTGGTTAAAAGGAGTATGTTATAATACAAGGATTTTATTATCATTTTAGGAATTAAAGATATATAGTGATATTTTGAAATAATAAATTTCTATGTAAATTCTTAAGAAAATTGATTCAAAATAAAAGTTATTTTGAAAAGAAAAAAGGAGTGTTTTAACAAATAAGTCCATCTTTTATTACAAAGGAAATATAGTTTTAAAGAAGATACAAATAGTTTGAAACAAATATTTCCAAAATGGTTTATGTAAAAGATTTATAAAAGCAATATTTTATAAATAATGTAATAGATTTATAAATGGCGTTTTTAAATAATAAAGATGGATTTGTAATTGATATTTTGTAAATAGATTTATAAATGGTAGTTTATAAATAAAGGAGATTTAGAAAGAAATAGATTTATAAATGGAATTCTATAAATAAAGAGATTTTATAAAAAGAAATTTTATGAAATAGGAAGGATATTATAAAACATGGTTCTATAAATATAAAGGGTTTATCTTGAAGAGTAGAGGATGGTTTTTATAAGGGGAAGATACATTTCGTTTTAAAATTAAAATAATCTCTTAAAGGAATGTTTTGAAAGTGATATTTGCAAATGGAGTTTAATAGTTTTAAAAGTGATTTAAAATGTGTTAAGTGATAGGAAGACGTGGATTTCAGCATTTATGTTGTAATAAATGTTTTCGAGAAAGCGAGGAAGACATAGACTATAACACTGTTGTTATAGTAAATGATTTCTGAAAGGAGGTATTTTATATAGTATATAAAAGTTATAGATATCATATATTTGATGTTAAGATTCGAGGCATGGGAAAGGCGATGCGTGTGTGATGGAGGGGGTGGGATGTGCATGGATGATGTAAACGAACACATGTCCCGTGTAAGAGATATTTTTCAAAGGTTGCTTCATATCTAAGATTTCCTACCATATAAATACCCATTCTCTTATTTATTAACACACTCATTCTCTTCTTCTCCGTCTTAGGATAATTATAATGAAACAATGGAAAAATGAAAATAAATTATATCCACATGAACGTAAAGTAGATCCACCTCCAAAACCAAGTCAAAACACTCCCTACCACCTCCATAACCCACGGCCACCGCTCTTCCAAGCACCAAGGTCAAGCTTCACCACTTAAAGACGCATGGTCGAACCTACATGGAGTCAAGATGGAGATCCAGAAGCTCCGAAATGAAGAAAAGAGAAGGAAGTGCTACCGGAATGTCGCCGGTTTGGTTTCAGGAAGCTTCGAAAAAGTTTGGGATATAGAAGAAAGTGATGGTGTGAAGTGTGGTGATATGTGCTTGAATGTAGGTAGGAAGGGGATAGAGTTTGGTTTGGTAAAAGTGAGTTAACCTCACTTTGAATCACTTGATAATCAATTATTCATATTTCTTACTAATCACTTAAATATTGTTGGCTATTAGTGATAATAATAGACATTAACTACTTAAAATTATATCCTTGATCATATTTCAAAATAATTACTTATACGGTAATTTAATATGTTTGGATAACGATTGGTTGATTATATGTTTGCTTGATGTGGAAATAATCCACGTTAAATATACGTAGAATTTACACAAAAGAAATCACTTTCTTATATGAATTATAAAGGTGTTATGGAATAGTTAAACATATTTAAACATTAATAAAATGGTTTAAAAAAATTTATAAATGTTTTATAAACATTAAAACTGATTTCAGTAAAGTTTGAAAAAGATTTGAAAATGGAGTCAAAGTAAGCATGTCACGTAACGACAATTCGCGATTTCACACCATAAAAGTTAAATCAATGTGTAGAATGGCATATAGCTCGAAATTATTCGAAATAAGAATTTTTCTAACTCATATATATAACTATATTTTTCAAATGAAGAAGAAAAATCAAGATTTTATTTTATAATTTTTGAGATATGCCAAAATCAAGTTTCCAAAAACATCGTGTTTTGGCAGTTCATAAAATAAAATAAATTTCATAAATATGTAAAATGTTTTAAAGAGGATTTGAGTTATTAAAATGGACATAGATGAACAAAAATTAGTGCTTTGAACAAAGAAGCTTCAAAAACACTATTTGCAGCAGTTTTTGCAACGGTTTCGGTAACTTTTGCAAATTATGATTTTAACTTAATTATTCTTCCCGGTCTTTTGTCATCCATAGTGTTTTTGACCCATTAAAGATATGTTTTGGAAATGTGAAATTTTCAGTATGATTGCAATCATGCTAATAATATAATATGGAAATATTTTTCCTAAGTAATTAAGGAAAAATGATTTGGTATTTCCAGAGATAAAAAGGCGTTTTAATTAACCAAATGATTTGAGAAAAGAGGTTTAGTGATTCTGTATATACTGAAAAAGGAATGGTTTAAAGATGTATATCTCTAGAAGATATTTTGTCTTGATAAAAGATGTTGATAAACTGAATAGTAATCTCCCACATACTTAAATATTTAATCAATAAATAAGTTCGGAGGAATCAGGGTCGGATTTGGGTGCTTCCTATCTGAAAACCACTTCGAACTAATACACGTTAGAAAGTGAAAATATGTTAAATATAATGATTTTAAAGACGAAGATCTTCATAATATAGAGCTTCTTGCCACTAACCTCTAGGGTAATCCTTTATCATATATATGGTCGTAGCGGTTCCTTCAATTTTAAATCTTCTACGAAAGGACTACTCGTTACTAATCCTAACGGTGATTCCCAGACAAGATGTAGTGGGAGAAGTGTCTTCCATTCGTCTTGTTCCTGGACAACTTGTATGGATGAACGTCTGACATTGTATTTCTAAGACCACGTACATTAATCTCTATAAACGTACATTTCTTGGTGGTGTAGAAGGCAACCCCTCTTATACTTGAGACCCTTTCCTGAGACGTATGAGCTCAGAGATTTTACTTTTGTGGAAATCAATAGTGTGTTGTTGGAAATGACAATATGACATTTAAAGTAGGATTTGTTCTGTGAAAGGTAAAATGTTACCTTAAGCCTCGCATATCGGGATTGACAAAAACATGATAGATGCAGCAGGGCTATATGGGTCGTGCTCATTAGGATATGGTCACCACCTTTCTAGATTACCCTTTATATATCGGGTTTGTTGTGTATGCTATGAGATGTCTCGGATAGGTCAGGAACGACCGGATTTATGTCATATTCGGTACTATATATGGTAAAGGTAAGCCAGTTCTATGTTGGTAGAGGTTGGAGCCTCAGGTGCATTCCTCTAGAGATGTACTATTGAAAGGTAGTCCTTACTTTGTCATTGTATGGAATTCATTCTCTAATATGAGCCTTTATTGTTTTAGTAGTAAACCTTTTATGCTAGAATTTAATAAATGTAACAATTTTGGCTAAGATTGTATACATTTATTTGAAAAGTGTTTTCAAACCAATGTCATTAGAAATAATATCAAATGATTTAATAAAAATGTTTTAGTTATCATAAGGTAAAAACTCGTCTGTTTTTATATGCAGTGTGGTCTTATGAGATACTCTTCTTTTCAAATGTTTTTTAGCATCAAAGTCGATCTATGACACTGTCATATATATTTATGATTTGTATTTCTCACACTAGTTTTCTAGACTGATCCGGGTATTTTTAACACTCGGTTCAGATCCAAGTAGATTTAGGATTAGCTGAAAACGCTTGGAGTTTCCAAATAAGAGCTGGAGATCTTCATAACATATGGATGTAGTTTATTTTTCCGTTGTGTTTGTCGTTTTCATCATTTGTTAGGACAGATATTTATAATTATCAAGGCTGAGCTTAGAATAGACTTTAATGTATATATTTAAAATTTCCACTGTAAAGATTATATATTGAAATAATATATGTTATTCCATTCGTGTAAGATTCTGTTGTGTCTTTATTTCTTTTTACCTTTAATAGTCCGCTTTTTCGTTTAATTTGAGTTGGACAAGTATGATTTATTGTCAACTTAAAATGTATGAAAAAGCGCGTTGTTACATATTGTCCATTTCATCATACCTTCCATAAAATTCACTATCTTTATTAGATCATATGATTTTCACCTTTCTATCTAATTGTCTCTCAACTTCAGTTATGTAAATTTCAATATAATTTATAGATTGAGATTTATCACACAATATATCGACATAACAATAATTAAAAAACTATGAACAAAATGTAATGAATTTCCTTTCAACACCAAAAGATGGAATATGAAAAAGTTCATATATGTATGTATTATTTCAAGGAGATGTCAAAATATTAACCCAAACCAAACCATTAAGTATTAGAAAGAATACAAAGTAAGTTTGATTTGAAACATACTAAAGCGATAGACTTACCCTTTATATCATAACAAACGCCAAATATAAAGAAATGACATTTGCACTTACATAAGATTTTCTTAACACAATTGTAGAATCGTTCATTCAACTCCTTAAAATATGAAATAAACTTGAGTGGCATGATTTTAATGTTGTTAATTTAAGGCTTGCCTATACTTTAACTAGTATGCTCATCATTCATTCACACTACACTTGTCTTCAATAGTGTAATAGTGAATTTGAATGATCCATACTATGTAGATAAGGAATTTAGGACAAGCTGGATGCAAAGTAATCATCCACAAGCAAGCCCAAATTCTTTAATTTAACAACTAAACTAGTCGGCTCAAGGAAACAGTCATACATACTATGAGTACCATCAATATGAATAGTAGTCAATTCAACTATTAATTTTCAGCTAGCAGTGCGAAAATCATCTTATATCAACATTCATTCACATAAACATTAAGCTTAATTTATCTGATCTAATTCGTGCATAATGCATATTATTCTCCTCCTTAATTTTTTTAATCAAAATAATATTAGATTCAATAATAAGGAGACAGAAGCCAAGATATATAATTCCCATTATACATGGCTAAATCAATTTATTCCAGTTCATTGATATAATATCATTATGGATAAAATAAATTAAACATGTAAATGAGTAGAGAATATAAACATTCTCACAACATTAGTCAACGCATTAATAAAACTGATATGACTAAGATTTTGGTAATGTTATAAATGGGTGACATATCATATGAACAAAACAAGCATGGCATGTGTGGATGTCATATAGTCATTTAATCATATATATATATATATATATGCAACCACTTAATTTTATCCAATCTAACATAAGTTTGATCTACCAGTGGGTAAGTCAAAAGTGCAAGTGAGTAATGTACTTAGTCTAACATTCAAAATAATATTTGATCCACGATGATGAAACCAGTCACAATATGAATGTTTTTTTTTTGAA
Source organism: Allium cepa (assembly GCA_030765085.1). Taxonomy (NCBI): domain Eukaryota; kingdom Viridiplantae; phylum Streptophyta; class Magnoliopsida; order Asparagales; family Amaryllidaceae; genus Allium; species Allium cepa. The sequence continues at coordinate 705,954,244 of CM060941.1, forward strand.
AACCCAGGAGAACCCGGCGAGACGGTAAACTCCTGAGGAGGGTACAATAAAGCTCATAATATGAATGTTTAAGAAAGTATAATATTCATAATTGGAATTGGTTTGCTGTGGTGATACCAAATCATGATGATATGAACCTTAAGGGAATACATATGCAGCGGAACTAAAAATATCATGAAGCATCTTACTTAGAAGATAATCTAATAGATGCCAAACATGGGTCTAAACTACAAGGGATTAGCATAAGATATGCAAGTTAGAATTAAGCAAGGAAGTAAATAACATCATGACATGAGCTAGCACAAAAGATAATCTAAGTGTAATGTCCAAACACATTAACTACAGGCTATAACTATTAGGCCCGACGATATCGCGTTATCTTTATGGGAGTGCAAATAGTAATTGAAAATACTAAACTACCAAAACATTAATGGACAAGACTATAAGTCTAAACGATAATGGGTTTAGTATTACGAAATGGTATATTCATAAACATACTTCGATTCACTATGGTGAATGCCAATAAAAATCTTAACATGAATACTGCACAAAAAATTAAATTTCATAACACTTAAATTTGAATCACTGTAGTGAGTACCAAAACGTTCTTGTTATGAATACAACTAGTACATAAGTCTATTTTTGACCCAAAACAATTAATATGGGTTATAACAGTAAGGACCAATGGGTTCTATATTGAGAAAAAAAACTAGAATTAGCTTGATTGATAACCTTTGGTTTAGGTGCTTAATACATGCAATTTAGAAATAGGCATGGTATAAGAAGATACGAATGTTTGAAGAAAAAAAATTAGTATTCAATATTCACAAGCACACATGGATTAACTGTGGTTAAATACCAATGAAATACAATATTAATATAGAATAGTAATAAAAAATAACACTTAATTGAATGTATGTGTAATCATGCTTGTACACATTGATGTCAAGTGGCGATCATGCATACATATATATGAGTCACGCTAAAAAAAATCATCCATAATCAAACGTTTCTCGCTGTTTCTATTTCATGGATACAGTGAAATAATTGTTAATAGCAACTAAGTATTATTAATGTGTTATAAATCTTTCAAGACATAACTCTTGATCGTGCTTAATCAAAATAAATATGTTGAGCATGCTATTATACTCATCATGGTATGTAACCATAGTCCATAGAAATTAAAACAGATTTCTCTTATGATCTTAATCTTATTAATGTTAGTCTAACATGTTGTCATCATCATAATATGCTCCGTTATTATTATTGGTATTAAACTGAAACGTAAATAGTGAAAAAACCAAAAGTGACATACCTCAGAAAACATCAAATAAACAATTCGACATACATACATGGATTCACACAAGATAAAACATAGATTGAAATACAATATAATTCAATTAAACAATATGCGCTTTTTAATTTTGAAGCAAAACAAAGTCAGTAATGGATCTATACATGTTGATTTGTTTCAATTTATATAAATCCTATTAATGGATAATCATGTGTTCTAAACTTAGCTCTAACACCACATGATAGATATTTTTATACATAACATGAATACTAAGATCTTGAATTACATGACTATCACGTATGTAACAGAAGTTAATCAATTAAACATACTGCAAGACATCCTGATGAAGAGAGAAATTTAGTTGTTTCTAAACCTGCTTCAATGGAGAAGGGAATTAGTTTCTCTCTCCTTATCTATTTTCTTAAGTTATGTGTTTCTTGATATTGATTTGAACAGCCTTTATAGTGGACAAAGACTTTGTTTTATAAGTGGAGAGAGGACGAAATTTCCTGATCTTAAGGCTTAATCTTGACTGTCCATCAAGGTCAATAACTGAAGGAAATTAATACTCTTAATTAAACTGTTTCAAATATTTATTAGCATATTTAATAAGAACACTGATTTTCTATAGTGACCATAAATTGAGGAAGGAAAACGTATAGTCCTATTTATGGACATAAATTATTTCTTTATATGTGTGTGCGCTTGTACATGGATTAGAACATTTTAACGTAATATGTATATGCATTTTGAATTAATTGAATTTAATTATTACATATGTGTGTGTGCGTGCATATTATTAGATATGTGTGTGTGTGTATTTATTTATTTATTTATTACACTATTAATAAAAGCCAATTAGGTATATATTTTACATTAGTTAACTTAATCTAGATCTGAATTTAAATATATTCTATAAGTTAAATTTAAATCTTTTAATCTAAAATTTTGAATTTGTAACTTTAAATCAACCAATTATGTTAGACATTATCAATTCAACATTTATGTTATTAAGATATGTATCTAGAAATATTTTATATCCATATATATGCATCTTTACTAAACAATTAAACTAAGGCTATATATATATATATATATATATATATATAGTTGTAATATCTTTGGTGTCGTGCTTTTTTGATATTAGCATGAACTAACAAAAATGCTCATCCAATATTACTTAAAAATAGGATCTGACAAATAACTATCTTTTACAAATTCAAACCGCTCCTCTACGGATATTACCAAATCTTAATATCACTTAAAAATAGGATCTAACAATTAACTTCTTTTACAAATTCATTCTTACTAGCTAATCATACAAATAAAAACTAAAACTAATAGTCAACATAACAAGGTTAGCTCAGTTGATTGGTAGTTTAGACTACAAGATTAAAGGTCACAAGTTCGATCCTTAAGATCAGCACTTGTTGGCATTAATGAATCATGTTTAAAAAAAAGTAAAACTAACAAATAATTAGATCTTACAATTTAAGAATAAAAATTCAAATTAACTACACACGATTTCAATGCAAAAATATGATAAAATATTTGTGCAAATCATTTTCTCTTGAATGTGTTAAACATATACAGTTTGTAGAAAATCAATTCACGCGCGAAGCGAGTGCAATGATCAAGCGCAAAGCGCGTGCCGTAACGCTTACCTATAAATTTGCCTAGTATATAATAATGTAATATCTTTGATGTCATGCTTTTTTGGTACAAACGCAAACTTCCAAAAATGTCCTTTTAAATTCAAATTAAATCTCAAATATATCTGAATATACTCCAACCTTGATTAAAATTAAAATATTTATATTATATTGCTTAGTCAATCACTTTATCTTTTCACTGAAATTTCTCCTACTTAACTAAAACCCAAGCTTTCATCTACTAAAGCCGAGTCAACCGGCTTTATATCTAAAATCGCTCATGCCTTAGTTAAAACGTGAAATTATCGTTAGTTAAAATACTAATTTTCCATATGCTATAACCTACTCAATCAGTTATATCTTAATTAAATTTTAAATTATATCATAATACCGTGCATCTGTTGAAAACCAAAATTCACGCGCGAAGCACGTGCCGTAACACTCGTATATATAGCGAATATATCATGGTGTATATAAATCTCATTATATACATATGTATATATTAACTTTGTCATTGTTTGTCATATCATTATGTTATACCCTATATATGTTATTAAAAATTATGTGTATACATATAAGATGTAGTGATTCATATATCAATTATTATTTGGTTGGCCACACATTGAAGGATGTGGTCTAATTGCTGGATTTAAAATTAAAGGAAAGTTTTTTAAAAAGAGAAATGAAAAGGTTTCCTTATCAAAATGAAACAAAACCTTCCTTTTTTATTTGATTCGACTTGATTCAATTTATTTATTCATCTCCGGTCGACCATTCACTTCTCTACCTCTCCTGACCATACATTCACACCAAATAAATTTAATTATTGGACTAGGTAAATAAATACATAAAAATTATTCAAACAAAATGTTTTATTAAATAATTAGATTGGATCTAATGCAAGTTAATGGACCTCATAGGCTCATTAAGATCTAAGCAAGATTAAAAAAATAGAATTTACTCATTTTACCCACTAGGAAACAGACCGCGTTTCTACAAGTTGAAGAAATTTTCCGCAAACATCACTCTCTTGATCATGTTTAACTAAACTTTACTGTATCATTTATCGCTGTTTCAGTTGATTGTCATAAATGATTTTGGGTTTTGCACTCAAAAAAATCAAAAATTCCTTTACAAAGTTCAAATTGTGCATATTGATCCTTATGTGAAATAAGGAATTGATCTATCATACAACAAAAAGTAATTAAAACTATCTTCAAAGACCAAGTTTCATTAGCATCAACTTCTATCTTCCTCGTATCTCTACACATTTTCACACTAATGGAATAGAGAACTTTAACAAAAATTACCTATTTACCACTTAATTCAATTCATCAAAATTTATTCACTTGGACATTAAGTCACCAACAATTTCATACTTGAATCGATTTGATCTTGTTAGAACCTCGATTTTGATGTTTTGATGATATCAAACATATAATGGTGCTAATAACATGTTTAACAATGTATTACTAGTGATTATAAGAGTTTTACAGACATTGGCTAACTCGAATATGCACAGAATAAATAATTGCGATGTAAACGTGCACAACAAAGAAAAATATTCAATTATGAGTTTTTGTTTGTGTAAGTCATTAAGTTTAGCATGTTAGTACCGCTCATGGTAATAGTCGCATACATACTTACAATTCAAAGTCATAAAACGTTTTTTTTAGATATTTCTGAATTTCTAGAAAGTATAAAACAACGTTAGGATTTTATCCATTCAACTGACAACCTCACTAATCGACTAAACTAAGGTGGAGATGTATTGATTCCTTTATATAATTTTTTGGTCCCTTTCACACATGGACCAATCGACCAGTCAAGATTGTGCAAGTAATGACTCCTTTTTTTGAATTTTTTAAATAAACACTTCTTTAAATTTAAAAAATTATGGTTGTTATTTGTTACTATTTATTTTAACTGCCTTTCTAACTGTCATAACTCTTCTCTAAAAGTCACAACTCTTCATAGTAACTCCAGTGCTATGCATAAAGTTTTAAAACGATTTTGAACAACTTTCTTCTAACTTTGATAGCTCTTTCAGAATCTTACTTTGAGGTAAATTATTTCCCTCTCTCTTTATGATTCATAAGCTTTCAAGTTCTCCAATACTTACATAATCTTCCTTAATCCGAGCATTTGATATATTCATCTTTTGTGATTATTGTTTTTCATGTTCCGTGTACATACATTCTTCTTCGAGAGGGTTATAGAAAGAATTGTATTCACTATCAACATATTGGTGTCTCCAAGACGCAAGTCATTGTCGAAGAATCATTGTAAAGATTCTTGTTGTTGAAGTCTTGTGCGGGAGTCTCAGACGAAGTGTTGAAGTCGTGTTGAAGATTTTCACACATTTGGTGAAGTCTTGTTTAGATTGTGTTGTATGCTTGTTCCTTAAGGTAAAAAGACTGTTTTAAATCAATGAAAATCCAAAGAGATGCTCTGGTAGTTAGGACAAGAGGACCAATTCAATATATAAAACGACTTTGCACTTTAATTTAATGTTGCATTTACCAAGTTTGTCTCCCTTAACTTCTACTTTGCACTCAAAGTTTGTTTATTGGAAAAATTATAAATACATAAGTTTGGTTATATTTGTCATACTTGAGCAATTGCCACACTCTTAAGTCTTAATTATAACTAAAACTACTTCAAACAAATTATCAATGTATATGTATGTGTGTGTATATAGAAAGAGAGACAAAGAAGTTGGTATACTACTATAGCTTATAGGAGCTAATCAAAAACTTGATTCAATGCCAACCGCAATCCAATCTTACAGTACAAACACTTCTAACCAGGCGTAGCATATTGAGCCTAGTAGCTTAACAGTCGTCTCTGCCTATGCACTGCTAGAACTCTCTTCATGCTACAAATCGAATATAAGGCCCAAAAAAAAATGAAACGGCGCCACATAGCCGAGAAAAGTCGACTTCAATAAAGAAACAGGTGTCGATCAAAGGTCCGAAATAAAAAATAAAAACCGAAATTTATATCTAATTTCAATTTCAGCTGAAACAGCACCACTTGCTTCTTCCTGCTCGAACGAATCAACGGAGGTAGAATTTGAGAAGGGAAAGAGGAGGCACGGAATTAGGTTTTGTTAATTTTAATGATGTTGAACAATGCTGATCTTATCAACGATCAACGTTGAATGAAATAAACTTAAGTCGATTGAGCAGCACTCATCATAAAGCAAGGAGACATAATATAAGAAAACTCATGCACATAGAGATACAATTCGGAAACTGTATTTATATATATAACAGAAACCAAGGTCTACCATACAAGTTGTTTGATCAGTTATATTAACTGAATAAAGCAACATAATATAAATATTACACTAAAACCGACAATTTACACAATATCTCTTGCACTTTGAAATTTTAAGCTAGACTGTAACCTGATATATAAAGAATTTCTTTCAATAACTGAAGACATACCCACTAGCCATTGAGATTACAACAACCAATATCCATCCAGTATTTATTAAGAACAACCTGCATTGACACAACAGCCCACAGTTTCAGAATACTGTAGCATTACATTAAGAGACATAATTTATGAAGTTCTCAAAATTGTCCAAAGTGGATTTATAGTGTCATATGAGCTAAGCATGTCAATGGATATCCAAAAAAATTCAAAATCCATTTGCATCTGCCATCAAAAAGGATCAATATCCGATATCTCAAAAAACAAATATGGATGCAGATATAATGGTATCAGCATCCAAAAATTATCCATCTGTTTTTGGTCAATGCTACAGTTTATATTATGTAAATTTTAGCATAATGAAATGATATGTAGTTATTGTTTTACTAAAATAATAATTGTGTATATAAAGTGCATGTTCACTGCTCAACCATTTTTTATCGTCATATATTTAGTTTTATATCTAATGAAGTTTTTTGCACCTCCATTATTTCCTATTATATCCTCGCTTTATCCCTACTATAACTTTTTGCACCCCCACCGCTATGAAACCGCTAAATGTTTTAACTGCACACAGGTTGACAACATGTATCAAAAATCCGATATTTTTTCGCTATCCAAGAATGTGAATATCGAAAAATGATTTCGGATATGGATATAACATTATTCACATCAAGACCTTTTATTGGGTAGTGTGGGTGGTATGTTAATGGTTGTTTAGAAGAAGAGACAAAAAATTAAATGTAAAACTCTATTCATCCCCTGTTAATTAAATTCGATGACTGAAATTCAAGGATGTACATGTGTAATTGATGAATTTCAACATGCATATTATCCGAAAAATATTAACATTTTCCTTTTTTTTAAATGTAATAATTGCTTTATGTTATTAAGCACTTAATTGCAACGTGTTGCTTCGATTAATTATAACTAGTAAGCATTAAGATTTTTAGTGTTTTCTGGAGTTCTTAATGCTTACTTCGTTACAAAAACACTTAATAAACACATTCCAATAGATTGCACATTTTGAGCATTTTCAACAGCTTGTGCGCATATTCAAAAATGTAATTTGAACCAAAAATCATTCCCCAGTAGTTGATAACAACTTGTAGTATTAAGGAAAACTTAGCAAAACAATCCCAAATTTGCGGTCCTAGTTGGCCGCATGTTTAACAAGCACCTACAAGTAACACACGTTTAACAGGCGCCCAAATGATGAGAGTAACAAACTCGTAGCTAAGGTTGAAAAAACACCTAGATGTTTAAAACATGATAAACAAACAGTTAGATGCTGAAAGCCTATTAAATAGGCGTCTAGTTCAGATTTCGTTGGAAAAGTTGAACGATGCAACTTACACTGTTGCTATTTTGTTATTTTCAAACTTTAGAGCTTTTGGAGATGCTCTTAAAACTAATAAGCATTTAGCTATAAGAATTCTTATTTGAAATGCTTACAATGTTTCAATTGGAAAGCTTGTTGCTAGCGAACTGATTCATTCTCAAGTTCCATCTTCTCGGCTGCTTTTAGAATAAGGAGTAAGCTTAGGAAATGGAGGCACTGATTGCAAAACAAATTTCCGAACACCCCTGGAGCTAGAAGGAGATTTTGTATGTGTATTATTTGCTTTCAAATGTGGCGGAGATATCCTTTTTTGATTAGGAGATGATGTAGCCTTTATATACTTGCCAGCCTCATGAGTTTCCATCAAAATTTCTGGAGTTACACCTTCATGGTTTGAGCTTAATGTCATAATATCAGAACTATGATCTTGCATTAGTCTTCTTTCACCAAATTGATGCCTGGGAGTCATTGGAGAGCTACGCCAAGAAACATGATCATATGCTATTCGACCATGTTCTTGGAGTAACCTTATTTGCAGTGATTTAGATTCTCCGCTTTTAGGTATAGATGAAGAGCACTCGATTTTTGGGGAAGCTCCAACAATAGGACTTAAGCTTATATTGTCCCACATCGGTGAATACTCAACGATTTCTTTTCCACTTTGAAATCCGGTATCATCATTGTATGGCACTGAAGACGAGGGCCTTGATTTGGTGTGTGGATATTCATGAATTTGAACAGTATGAGTCGCAGTTTCTGAAGAATAGCATAATGATATTTGAGGCAATGGCACATCATTTTCACTATCACAAACATGAAAATACATAATTAGTAATAATTTGTTAAGACAGTTTTCCCATTATAAGCTATCAAACAACAAATGTATTAGCGAGAGCCGAGAATTGTAGTATAATTATCTTTCATCGATATAAACGATGAGAGATACTGCTCATCTTCATTCAACAAATTATATGTGAAAGATTAACATACAGTTGTCGTTTCTCAACAATATGTATCCATGTTATTCATATATAGCAAGTGTTTATAATGAGTATTTTGAGACCGTACATTATGCTACGGGGTGCTGGAGTTACTGGAGAGAACCGTGAATGGCTTTGCTTAGTATTTGTTGTCTGTTGCTTAACATCTATGCCCTCTAGTTCGATAGATAGATCTCGCTCAAAACCTCGTTCTTTGAGCCTTTTATGTTCTACTACCATTTCAGATATTTCATATCCTGAAAAAGAGAAAACGCATCATTATAAACATTACAAGGATTCACAGGTAAAAACTTGTTATCTAATTTCGTAACTACAATGTTTGATCTTGGATATTAGTGTCTAAGATTCAAATAATTGTATACTCGGATCACTATTGTTAGATAAGCGGAGTGCATCAATCCAACTCAGTTCTTCTGTTCCTGTTTTCCGTCTCCCATTAAATATCAGCCATTTATCACAATTATTTGATTAATACCTAAGATACCCTGTATTAAAATAGAAGGTAATGATGTAGAAATCAATGACTGATATATAATGGGCATAAAGGCAACTAAACCGGGGACAGAGGAATAGAGCTCGCATTGATCGTCCAAAGAGCTGAAAAATATTTTTGAGGATAAACAAGGACTGCCCAATGCATTATTCTACATGAGAATCAGTAATCCCATTAAAGAGGGAAAATCATTAGCTAGTGAAAAAGCCAAATTAGCTAGTGAAACGTTTAAGAGGGAAATATTGGTGCTAAAAAGATCACAGAAGAATGTGTATTCATTTTCAGTTGACTGCATTGGCAGAAAATGCATCTTTAAGAACTAAGCCAAATCCTTAAGATTTCTCATTGCAGTTGTTTGAACACAAGAGTGAAGATTGACAGTTATGTTTACCAAAATAACATGGTGGTTTCTTTCAAAAGGAAAAAAAATTGTTACAGCTTATAGATAGCTAATCAAAGCACCACTTAAACATGAACAACTTACCTTCTTTTGTGCCAAACGTATTTTTGCACCCTTCACAACGGCATCCCAAAGAGCATCCTACTCCGGACTTCATTAAGTATATGACAATGACAATAAGTTGCCACTTTAAGAACCTTAATAAATCTGTATGATGTGGAAGCAAAAAAAGAAAAGGAAAAATAATAAACGTTTTTAATCAACTAAATGAACCTGAAAGCATTCACAATATTTTTTTAAGCATAGTGATTTCTTGCAGTTGCATCCTTGTTTATGTCTGGCTGAGGTAGGTGTGATTGAATTATTATCCTGATATTGAAGAAAAAGATTTAGTTGAAGTTGCTATAAAAAAAATTAATGACATGGTGTTACAAGAGTACTTACTCCACTGGATTTCATAGGATCAATGGCATGGAGAACAACCTTAGGAACGAAGGCAAGTGGATTGCGAGAAACTATTTGTTGCCTAGTTTCATGCACTAATCCTGCACATTCTTCTTTATTGGAGCAACCTTGGCATTGACATGCTTCCGAACAATATGATCCTGCAGCAAAGCAATCGCAGTAGCTGCAATAAAAAGAAAACAAATGGAAGAATATCAGTGGATGTTAGAGCTGGTTAAAGAAATAAAATTTCGATGTTCGTTTGCAAATAGTTCCATCTTAATATATTAACAGATGGAAGAATAGGCTCTTTAATTCTCATGAATCAAACTCGATCTAGCATTGGTTTCTCTGTCAAAAGTGGAGTTCAATTCACATGTATTTAACTGTTTATGGAGGGGAAAAAACAGAATCGTGAAACTCACACTTCAATTATTGAAACATAGATAACATATTTAGTTAAATTTCTTTATTTGTCATCAAAAAATTCTTCGAATTATGTTAAAAATGCCAGAACTGAGCTGACTTGTATAATATGTTTGTGAGGTTAGGCTCTTTAACAAATAAGATGATGCAAATAAATGATGTTATTTTGCAAATTATATTGTTTGTAAATCTGGCAGTAAAAAGCAGTAATTTTTAACATGATTGCAAGACTAGATGGGTTGCTAAGTCCAAATAATATTACTACCATAACTATATATAACTGTGTACATAATTCAATAGCATTTGCTCAGGTGAAGCAGTTATTGACAGTATGATACTAGCATTAAACAACCAGAACATACTTACAGCTTCAAACACTTCGATTTTTTGCAATTGCAACGCTTCTGACCTTCACTCTCTGTAGCTTTCTTCCTGATCATCGCAAGTCATGCAAGAAAATAATAAGGGAACAAAAACACAAACAAAAAACAAAACCAGAAAAGAAAAAAAACTAAACTAAACAAAAACAAATGTAAACCTGCCTTTTCTTTTGAGTACTTGTTTGAGTAGGCTTCTCAATCTTAGCAGCCTCTGCTGAAGGCGTGCTTTTCACTTTACATGGTACCAAACCGTGATCGGTAAAATTTGCCATGGAAAATTTTACAGAGCATGCGCTCATTGGAGATACATTAGAGACAGAAGAATTTTGCAATTTCAATCTTTGATCACTTTGCTGCATCTCGTTGCTGGAAACCAAACAATCGTCCTCAATCAGCGGTTTACCTTCCTGTAAATTTGTATTTCTTCCTATTATTTGTTTTCCAAGACTATTAAGGTGTAATCCAATTCCAACTGGCCTAGGAGCTCTAATAGTACAATCTTTATTTGGTTCTGATTGATCAACATCAGCAGAAAACCCAGGTTTTGAATTGACGGTTGGCGATTGAAAATTTTGCTCGTTGTGAAGCATCGCTGTATTAGGTGAATCCTTGCCTAAAGTTTCAGTCATATAATCAGAAGAATTTACCCTGTCTTTTATAAGGTTTTCCTCAGCCTCAAACTGAAGACGTTTGCGCTTGCCACGTTGACTTTGAGCACCCTCCTATATTGGATCAATATAAAAATACATAATAGTTGTTATAAAGATAAGCATCGCTGCCAAACTTGGCCATCAAATAACCATTTGATACATGTATGCACCAAGTGGATCTAACAATCTAAGTTATAACCACATTTAAAGAACATGTATTGAAAAATACAAAGTTCTCAATTGACACGTCTTGGGGAATACCAAACTGCTTTTCAGTTAAGAGGCAAAGCCATGCAGCGTGTACATAAATTGATGTAAGCATTATTTTTTCAGTTTCTCAAAATATTAAAGTAAATGATTCACAACTTCAGAAACAATTGAAAACGCGCGCGTGCGCGCACATATACCATACATAATAGTTGTGCTACAAAGATAAGTACCACTGCTAAACTTGGCTATCAAAAAACCATTTGATACATGTATGCACGAAGTGGATCTAACAATCTGAGTTATAACATCATTTGAAGAACATGTACTGAAAAATACAAAGTTCTTAATTGGCACGTTTTGGGGAATAGAAAACTACTTAGTTAAGAGGCAAAGCCATGCAGTCTGTACATAAGTTGATGTACGCATAATTTTTCAGTTTCTCAAAATATTAAACGTAAATGATCCATCACTTCCAAAACAATTGAAAAGACACACACAAATGTATGTGTGTGTATCTATTTTGTGTGTGTGCGCGCGCGTGTACATACATACGTACACACACACACATATGGTTGGATCAAAAGTACGCTTTACAGTGGGATTACAAAACCTATAAACTATTTAGATCATCCTCTAACTGCTGATCTTCTAATGCTTGGAACAAATCTTGTAAATCTGGACCTAATCACCTCAAATTCAACCTTAAATTGGACGATCCAAATCAGTTTTCACAGCTTCAATCATACAATTTTAACGCAGAAGTGAAAGACACTTTGGATATTCCTAATCATAGTTTATAGGTCACAAAGCATCAGATATTAGAATGATAGTATTCGTAAATGCTATTAAACCATGCAAAATTATTATAAGCATTATTATCGTACAGATTTTGTTTTGTATTATAAAATTATTACCAAATACTAATTGCATAATAGCATATAGGCCACAGGTTACAATATGCCATCCACAAATTCTATAGTAGATTATTGGTTATAAAATTAGTTCATAAAACGCAAAAGGCTAGAAATTTAGTTACATTTTCACTATTTTCTTTATCTCCGTCATCATTCTCTTCATTTATTTGTATATCATCTTTAGCATTTATTAAATTGATAGTATTCATAGTTTCTTTGCTTTCATCTGCATTTAAATGTTTAGACAAAGGATGTTGATTTGATCTTTAATTTCTATTTCTAGTTCTTAATTCATGATCAGTAAGTTAAACATGTAATCTATTTGATTTCTGGTTTCAGTTTTGATGCAGGATATTGATAAAGAAAATGTCAATTACCAATTACAATTACTAAATAAACAAAAATTGAAAGAAAGAAAAAAGTAGTTCTTACAAGTTATTGCATCTACCTGTTAATTCATTCACATTCAAATATAAGATATAACAAAAAAATGCATTTTCCTTCAATGAAAACATAATAAAGAAAATAAAAGAAAAGGAGCTCAGTTAAAATTGGTTGAAGAAAAAGTACATTGGGATTCCTAAGTCCCATATATTGTCGTTTACTTCATAGTAAAGACATACTTCGATGATGTGAAGGTTTTATTCGTCAAATTTTTTTGTCGTTTTCTTTTATTCTCATCATTTAAGATAGTGGCTGATATCCAACAAAAATATCTAACATTTACACCAAATATCGAAGCGATATATCAGCTAATATTGGCTAATATATCACTAACCAAAAAAAGACTGATATATGATATAACAGTATTATTTATCTAATATTAGCTACTTAGCTGAAATCTTAAATATAAGGCACCAGAGTTTAGGAGATGGATGCAAGGGGAAAAGGAAAAGAAGGTATGGGTTTGCAAACTGTCATTGGTATGTAGACCTTTAAAGTTAGACAGTATTAATAATGCAGGTTATATTACTAAGCTTGAAAAAGATGCAATGGCTAAGTTTGATTTTAAAACTCTTAATTTCGAGATTGAACTTACTGATGATAGTAACATATTCATTTTACTTAAGCTGTTGGTAAATGATGAAAAAATTTGATGTAAATGTTAGAAAGACAGGAGGCGTACCTATTATCCTTATATTCTAATGTGTATGGTAAGGATTTGGTATGTGAAACGGAAGAAAATGGGAAACTGAAAATTTGGAGGAAAAGAATTTCTGGTGATATGCATGTGATAAAAGAAACTCAACTTATCCCAGAAAGATAAGTTTATGTTGCTAATGAGCATACTGCTCTAAATAATTAAACTGAACATGAATTAGCTACAGA